>OZ030019.1:4842500-5442500 GCA_964023405.1 Apodemus agrarius | reverse complement strand
CAGTCAGTGCTCTTAACTGCTGAGCTGTCTCTCCAGCCCCAGGAAAGAGTTTTAGGTGGCCATGCAGCACCTAAGAGCACACCACTGGGAAGGATGAGAGAAACGTGTGTGTAAGAAACTTCTTTGGGTAACGCAAAGAAATGACCGATGGCCCAGAGAGAGAGAGTGGGAAGGTTTAGAACTATCAACAAAACAAGACAAAACAAACCCACAAGAGCAGTAGCGGCGGGAGCTGTCTAGATAGAGTGGGAAATGGACGGGTGGGGAAGGACCTGGAAATCTACACAGAGGCATCTCAGTGGGATGGGCGTACGGTGGAGCGGGAAGTCAGCGCTGTGGGGAAGGTTAATTCCACTTTGTTCGTGTGGGAGTGGAGGTGTTGGAGGTGCGCCTGAGAGAGTCGCACTTCATGTGTGAGTTAGCAAGTTCCCTGGGAAACTGCGCTCTGGAGTGGAGAAGGTCTCACTGCTCCACTGTGTGTGATTCGTGGAGCTTCAAGATGGAGTCACGAAGGGATCACGGTTAGCTCTAGACGAATCCTCATTTACTGAGCGTTTGGTTAGCTGTTAAAAAATAAATCTACATTTTGTCAAGAGCCGAGTGCTCAAAAATCAACCAATATAAAAAAATGTGTCCTGTGGACAGAACAGAATATTATCCCGCCAGAACAATCCATGCAAGTCTGCCTGTTGCAGCAGCATGGGTGGACGCAGAGGAGGTTCTGTTAACCTGGTGAAGGAGGCACAGAACAAAAACACCACAGGCAGCGAAGGAAGCTCTTCACCAGGTGGAGAGGAGGGGCTGTGGATGTGCTCAGTGGGTGGTGCTCAGTTAGAAGGCACAAGGCCAGGGGTTCAAACCCTGCCCCACCATTAAAAAAAAAAAAAAAAAGGTCTGAGACTGGAAGGGTGGTCACCAGAGACAGGAGAGAGATGGGTGAAAGGCTCATCCTGAACACTGGATCGGCAGTTGTCAAGTCGCAGTTACAATGGGGGAGTAAGATCTGATGCACGGGAGGGCGACTGGAATGATGATCTGAACGTGTGCTGTGCATTTCCAAAAAGCCTGAAGGATCTGAGTGTTTTCACCATAAAAACAAGATAATTGTCTGAGGAGACAGGCGAGCCCATTCTGATTTAACATTACACAACATGTACGTGCATCAAAACAGCATGGGGGGCTGGAGCTCAGTGGTCGAGAGTGCCCGTTGTCCTCGCAGAGGGTCCGGCTTTGGTTCTCAGCACCTACTCCTGGAGTCTGACCCTTTCTTCCAACCTCTGCAGGCACAGCACACACGATCAAAAGATCAAAACTGTTTAAGAGTTGCACAATACCATAAGACTATATGTAGCTCTCAGTGTGGCCTTCCAGGAGTGAGTTTATTTCACCCGTGTGGGTAGAGTTTGCAGGAGAGTAGCAGATGGACTCTGTAGAAAATTATTTTTAAGGTCTGTTGGGGGCTGGCTGGGGAGCTGGCTCAGTGGGTTAGGATGCCAAGCCCGCTGGTCTGAGATTGCGCCTCAGAACCCACATGGTGGAGAGGAGAGAACCGACTCCTGCAGCTTGTCCTCTGACCTCCTCGCGGGTGCTGTGCCAGGAGCAGACACCCTCAAGTGAGTGACCAGATGAATGAATGAATGAGTGAATGAATGAGTGAATGCAACAAATGATCTTGAGATTTTTTTTTTTTTTACGTGCGTTGGTTATTTTTGACTGTGTGTATGTCTGCATAAGGCCGTCAGCTCCCCTGGGACTGGAGGTACAGTTGTCAGCTGCCGTGTGGATGCTGGGAATTGAACCCTGGTCTTCTAGGAAAGTAGCAAGGGCTCTCCAGCCCCCTTTTAAAGGATTCATTTTTATTTTATGTGAATGATTTTAAAATATTGCTCTGGACATAACACACACACACACACACACACACACACACACACGCCTCAGAGCATTTGATACCCTGTGGATTAACACAAGTCCAGCGGACTCGTGGCATCTGCAAATCACGGACGAGGCATTGAGTCCCCAGTGTGTTCCAGATGAATAAACATTCCCCCAACAGATTATTTAAAGTTTGATCATTCACATCTTGTTCTGCTTTTGTTCAGACTCTGGGTGTGTGTTCGTTATCAGAGGGTAGCACGCAGCCATCAGAGGCAAGTGAGAGGAAAAGGGCCATGTGCTTTGGGCTCTTCTGATCATGGGTCACAGCAAACGCTTTGAGGCTCACTGGAGCAATCTGTGTTCAAGTGGACTGTGAGGTGAGACCGTGGGCGCCGGGAAGCTTGTTCTACCCTTCAGACTATGGTGCTTCGTTGTTTCTCTCTAGCCCTTGGCTGCTGTGCCTCTTGAAAAATTGCAATGGCAACCATGTGATCTGTTTATTTTAAAAAGCAATATGGAAATATTTCTTTCAAGAAAACAATTATGGCTTTTTAAAATAATCCTGTAGTCCAGGAAAGGAAGTAAAAGCGTATTCGTGCACACACAGCAGAACCATACTGCCTCACCTGGATCCTGTTCCTGAGTCGACAGGAGAGTTGACAGACACAATGAGAAGATCCTGGTATCGTCTACTGCGTTATAACCTCACTGTATTCATTTGTAAGAACCCATTAAGATGAAATCCTAGTCTGGTCTATATAGATAATAAAAAGAGCCCTGGCTGGAGATTGCAATGGGACGCACTTGCGGGTGGGTGTTGACTTCCAGTGGCGAGCATGGTGCAGCGTAGAGATGATCTGGTGACTGGACCTCTGGAGAGAACTCAGGCTCTGCTGCTCTTCCACCTCAGAAAGGGGCCACACTGGGTCACTGTGGCCATTCGAGAGCATACCTGACGTCTAGGAGAATAGTGGGAAGGAGGAGCTGTTGCTGTTGTCAAGTAGCTTGGAGGAGTCCTCCCCTGGACAGCCAGACGCGCGGAGATGCCATGCGCCGTAGAGCGCTCTAGCGAGCCCATGCGAGGGGCAGGTGGGACAATCGATGGAAAGCACTGGGGACCTGAGGAGAGGATTTTACAGGGCGCTCTGCGAAAGGGTAGCCATTAGGCATGGCACTTAGGCAGGTGCGACTTCAGAGGGACGTCAACCATCTTGTTTTCAGCAGCTTGCTTTCAAGGAGGCTCCTCTTCCTATTCTGGGCACGATGACTAAGGTTTTTATGACCACCTGTGAGCAGAGGGCAGGGCCAAGAAAGATGCACAGCTGGGTCCACTCGCCCAGAGTTCTGTTGAATTTCTTGCTTGCTAGCTCTGATAGTTTCCTGGCTGCTGGGAAGGACAGCTAGAAAATTCTGCATTCTGGAAGTTATGCTTTTCCCTAGGACATGTCTTCGGACAGCTGATGGGAGGCCTTTGCCCCTCTTTTGGCTCTATTGGCTCTATTGTACTTTAGAAGCAGATAGGAGAGGTTGGCCTGAATAACTTACAATGAAGAACTATTATTTACGATGAATAATTATCAGGAAAATACATATCACTGCTGGGCAAGCAGTGTCCAATCAGAGGCAGATTTAAGATCTTTCTGTGAGTCAAAGTGTTCTCCACAGGGCCTGAAAATAGAGTTTCCACACAGAACTTCCCACATCGTCCCACACTCCAATGAGCTTAAACTTCTGATGCCTGACTAAGTGCCTCAAGCCTCTGATGCCTGACTAAGCGCCTCCTCACTTCCTTCATGAGAGACTCTGCTCTCCTGAGGAAGGTTGCCAAGGCACCAAGTCCATTCAGCTAGCCCACTGACTCTGCGACAGATCTGACTAGGGTTAAAGGAAAAGACGCTCCAGGCTGGCTGAGAAAGCATCCTGGTCAGCTGGCCATTCTGGCCATCCTGCAATCTGACTTTTCTGAGCCACACTCCCTTTGTCTTTGTCATTATTCCAGGTTCTTTAAGGCAGGTGACTCAGTTTACTCAACACTGGGGGGAAACTTCAGGAACAATGGGATTTTATAGAATGACAAAGCCTATTTTGTTCCTGGGATGATTGCTTTTGTTTCATTAGAGGCCGCTGGATTAGTCAGTAGCTACAAAAGCTATCACATAAAGTTGTTTGAGTGCAATCTAACTTGAATGGAATGAGATGAGCTAGCCTGGTGTCATGATGCACTGTATTTTGTGGAATGTGAATAATTTCTTATAAGAATGGCCAACACTCTAGTTTTCAAATTTTAAAGACTTTTTTTATTTTATTTTGAAAGACTTAGAAGCAATTGCAAAGAAATGTCCAGAGAATTTCCCTGAGCCCCCAACTCTGTCTCCTCCAAAGCCAACACCGTGTGTAATTGTAGAGCAGTGCCAACCAGGTAACTGATACAGGCACAATCTACAGAACCGGTTTACAGTCCACATCTCTATATGCTGTCTGTATGTGTAGTACTGTATATCAGCCCGTCACATGGGTGGCTTCACTGAACTGGATGCACAGTAAGACAAAAACTGAGCGATCATCCAAAGACACACTCACGCTAGTCCTTCACTGCCCGCTTAAGCCCTAAGCATGCCTGCCCCACTGAGGCTATAAACTCTCAAAGCCCACCCTAAGCGATGCACCTCCTCCAGCAAGGTCACACCTTCTCAAGGTTCCACAGCCTCCACAAACAGTGCCACCATCTGGGGTCCAAGGGTTCAAATAGTTGAGCCTATGGGGGACAGTCTCACTCAAACCTCCACAAGCATAGGATGGGGGAGGGGGAGGGAGAGAGGGAGACACAGAGAAAGACACACACACACACACACACACACACACAGAGAGAGAGAGAGAGAGAGAGAGAGAGAGAGAGAGAGAGAGAGAGAGAGATCTTTTCCTTTTCAGTGAAATAAGTATTCCAATTCAAGCCCATTTTGTAACTGGGGTTTTAAGAAAAAATGTTGAGTTTTGAGTGTTCTTTGTGTCGTCTACACATAAGTTCCCTCGCTGACTATGTGGTATGAAAATACATTCACTCTGACTTGCTTTTATCCTTTTAACAGAATTTCCATAGAAAAGTATTTTAAGGCTGGTGAAGTTTGAGACTCAACTTTTTCTCATGAGCTGTTATACTTTGTCACAAGTCTTTGTTTTTTTCAAAAGTTTCATTTATGTGTATTACGTGTGAGCGTACATGAGCGAGAGTATGTCTACTACGTGAATGAAGTAGTCTGCTTAGTCCAGAAGAGGGCAGCTGATCTCCCTGGGGTTAGAGACAGGAGCTGCCATGCAGGTGCACGGACAGAACCAGGTCCTCTGCGAGAGCAGCCAGTGCTCTTCACTGCTGGGACAGCGCGTCAGCCCTTGTTGTGTATTTAAGCTCCCGATGTCTTATCCCTTTACATATATGTCGATGATCTATCTTGTTTTGAGACAGAATCTCAGCTAGCCCAGGCTGAACATCTGCCCTCCAGTCTAAACCTCCCAAGTGCTGTGTTTACAAGCCTGTGACACACCCTGCTTCCACAATCAATTTCCAGTGAGTTTTCATACAGGGTGTATTTGATTTGGCTTCTTATTTCTTTTCCTTGCCAATGCCCCATTGTGTGTATATTTTTCGGGGGAAAAAGTGAGTATTTAGTCAAACAGCCCAGGATAGTCTCTGTTTTCAAATTTTCTTGAACGGGTAAGACTGGGAGACAAGGCAGAATGTGGATGACCGTTGTGCACATCAGGAAGCGTTTGTAATGGCTTCCGGGGTGGTGGTGGGCGGGCCTTAAATAAGCAGCTGAAGATCAAATATAGCCTGCTGGCATAGTTGTCCCATACATTGTTTTTAAAAAAATATTTTGTGTAATGGCTTCATTTTCTTTGGCTGTATCCTCAGTAGAGGATTGCTGGATCATATGGCAGTTCTGTTTTCAGTTCTTTGGGGAGCCTCCATATTGTTTTCCAGAACGGCTGTACTAATTTACATGTAGTTAGAAGAAACCACTTATAGAGTCTATACAGTAAGATAATGATAATATACAAGACAAGAAAGGAGTGTGAACGGTGTCTTACTTTTTCTCTCACTGAGGATGAAACACCATGACCCAAAGCAACTCACAGAAGGAAGGGTTAAATCGACTTAGGGTCCCAGAGTGAACAAAGTCCATCACAGCAGCGAGGCCTGCCAACCGGGGCCGGAGAGTGGCAGAATCTGGGAGCTGCAAGCCCAGGTCTTTAAACACGAGCACAAAGCAGAGAAGAACAGGAAGTGAGGTAAATGTAAACACCCAGAGCCCATCCCCAGTGATGGACTTCCTCCTGAAGGCCAAGTGTTCACATATGAGAGCCCATGAGGGACAATTTTATTCAAATCACCACAATGCTTAGCAGAGGTCGCTGCCCCAGGGGAGGAAGTGTGTGAATTACTTCAGTGTGGCCTTTGTCTATGAAATATACTTGTATTGAATCGTTCTATACCTCAAAATAGACATAAACATGTGTGTGTTAAAAATAAGAACACAGTAAGTTTAATAAAACACATTTTGAGCAGCCTGGGAGTCTGAGCCCTCCCTCCCTCAAACTCACCGATCAGACTGAGTCTAGGAGAAACCATGGCAGCCACGGTACTACACAGATGCTGAGAAATACGGAAGAGTAAACTACTCAGGAAGAATGATAAGGGACGGGAGTGAAAGTAAATGCAACTGTTTTGTGTTTTCTTTTCCTTTGTTTAAAATTTGGCTGCACTCAATATTGAGTCCTGTGCTGAACACATGGGCTTGGGCTTAGTCTATGAAAAGAGATCTGTAAGGTAAAGGGGGCACCACCACCTGTAAAGTTAGGTGTCCAGGAGAGAATCGGGCTCTTAATGACGGGGTCTCAGGGTAGGCTCTGAGAATCTGTTATTGAGAGACCTGGATACAATGGGGAGGGCAGATTGTTCTCCATCAAGATCTGTGGCAAACTGGCGGGTATGCGGAGGGTATCTCATTCACAGGTGTTAAATAGAAGAATTAAGAGGCGCGAGTATTGTTGCCCCATACCCGGAAAACCAACTGTGTTGGATCACAGTCTTCTTTGTAAAGTCACATTTCAGAAAGTATAGGAGGTTAAAGAGGAAATCTAACATAATAGATGGCTCTGTGGTGCTCTCTATTCACTGGAGGTATAGTATGATGCAGTCAGACCTATATTATATAAGAACGCAGGAGCGACAGGCTGCTACCTGTGGGGGAAGGCGCTGTGTGCCTTGCTTCCTCCGCATGTGGCTAGCTCCACGCCACTCCCTGTTGTAGGCGGAGTAGAGCTGTAGCTTTGTCAGCTGGTTGTTCTTTCACAGTGAGAAGGATGCTGTGGTGGTCTGAATGAGAATGGTCCTTGGTAAGTTCACAAGTTTGAATATTTGGTCCTTAGGTGGGAGAACCATTTGGGAAGGATTAGGAGCTACAGTCCTATCGGAGGAGTTGTGTTTCAAAGTACTCACATCAATTCCAGTGTGCTCTCTACCACCTTGTGGTTGTAGGTCAGGGTGTAAGCCTATCACCATGCATTTGCCTGACCATTATAGACTCTAACCCGCAATTAAACTCCTTCTTTTATAAGTTGTCTTGGTCATAGTGTTTGACCACAGCAAGAGAAATGAAACCAACACAGAGGTTGGTTGGTGCCAGGTCAAGAAGTCTTGCCATGACAGACCTGATCAAGTGTCTTGGGGAGGGTGGTCGTGCCATCTAAACATTGGGTTGGAAAGCCACTGAGTGCTCAAAGCTTAGCAGCGGGCTGTTTCTTGGGAGGGTAGGAAATAATGACGTGAGTTCCTCTCCTGACTTCCCTGGAAGATGGACTTTCTCCTCAAGTTGGTTATGATCAAGGTGCTCAATCACAGCCACAGAAATAACAAGACAAAGTAGCCATTTCTAGTCCCGTTGAGGGGCTATTGAGCCTCCATTGCGTGACATCCAAAGATGATATCTAATTAGTCACCCCAGGGCCCTGAGAAACTGTGATAGTGACCTCCTCTTTCTCCATGACTTGTGAAGTAAAAGCTGTAGACACAGGGAAACACATTAGTAAACTGAGACTGCATCATGCTTTGGCTCCACACATAATAATGTCTTCAGACATTATTAATCCAATACTTTAAGGAACAAATAATTCAAAGGAGAATAGAGCATTGGAAGCAATGATAGAGGCTTCAAAATCTTGAAGTTGTTAGATTTCTGGGAAATGGCGCTAGGATTACCCTCCCCCCGACCAAAGAGTTCTGAGTGGCACTTGTTTTTCAGGTTTAAATTAAAAATAACTGTTTCTTTTGAGTTGTGTTTTGAGGATCTGATAGTTGTCTTTGAAGATTGCTAGAACTATTCTGGCAATGCTAAAAATCTAGAATTAGTATTTTTTTCCCCTCAGAAGTTGAATTATTCTTTGGAAACAGATTAAAAACTTGTATTGATCCTAGATGATACTCTCAGCGGAAACGGGAAGTGAGGGAGGACTTACTCTGCCTCCAGGACATTCTCCTTAATCCACTCGAAGCTTCTCCCACACACAGATGTGGTCCAGGTGGTGCAAAGTTTGCTGGATTTTGGGAGAGTAGCAGGGGAAAGGGGAAAGGTAGGGTTGCTGGTTTACAAAGGACTCTTAAGAATCTCCTGGGGCTTTCTAGATAGGAAGTGGATATTTTTATCATAAAACATGAGATTAGTCAATTGACCATGAAGGTGCCTTAAAAAGTAGAAATAAATTAGACTTAAAAATGACTGAAGCTCACAGAGATGAGATCCACGCTACAGAGTAACATGTCTTCTGCTTTGTCTTTGCTGGTTTGACTTGACAATTGCAATTCTCTTTTGGATTTTGTCTTTATGAGGTTTCTAGTTATCAGATGTAGGATAGAACATTAAGGTCACTTAAAGCCCAGAATGAGGGACCTCAAGACAGAAAAGGAAGAGGGGAGATACCCACATATGCAAAAAGGGCCCCACATGCAAATTGGGCCTGGATATGCAAATAGGGTGCACATATGCAAATAGGACCGACATATGCAAATAGGTAGAAATGTTGCTGAGCCTGTCAGATAGAGGTGGTAGCAAGAATCACCAAGCATCATGCACTGGCAGCAGAGGTAATCATAGGGTGACTCAAGCCAGAGTAGAAAGAAATATCAAGAAAACAGCTACCATGTTTTCTTAGAGTCTAGCTGAAGGGCTACAGACCTAGAGACCAACACACACAGCTGGAGCTAATTTTGGGGGCAGGACTGAGATAAGATGTAGACATAATTGTAGCAGATGTACAGCTTGGTCTTCATGTGGGTCCCCTAACAACTGGGACAGGGGCCGTCTCTGACTCTGTTGCCTCTCTTTGGATCCCCTACCCCTAAGTGGAGTGCCTTGTTGAGCCTCATGGGAGAGGATGTCCTTAGTCCTGATGCGACTTGATGTGCCATGGCAGGTTGGTATCATGGTCCCTTTCTCTGAGGAGAAGGGGTGTGGGTAATGGTGGGAGGCATTTGTGAGGGTGAGACTGGGAGGAAAAGGAGAGGGCAGCTGTGACCAGAATGTAAAGTGAATAAATTAATGAAGGAAAAATTAAGGCAATGGAGCTTGCTATCCACAATCTTCTGACACTGCGCATGAAATACGCATATTCACTAAAACTATCTGTGTCAAAGGATGAATTTACAGTTGTTTGCGTATCGCAGGTGACCAACCCTTGTGTCTTGCCCCTGAATCGCCCAATTAGTGTTACCTTATCTTCAATACATTTCAGAACTGTGTTTCCTCTGGTGAGGAAGGAAAATGGTTGCCATTTGCTGCCGTGAATTATGGCTGCGTTTTCCAAGTCTAGATGGTAACAAAGGAATTTCTTCCCAAGCTAATCCAGTGTACCCAATGCTTAAAAGACACGGGGATAAATCTTTTAAAGAAGCTGCTATTTGAATGTTTTTTAAATTCTTTAAAGATATTTACACAAGGATACAATATATCTTGATCACATCCACCCGTCTCTTCTTTCTAGGATTTCTGTCATGCCCTCCTCCCCATGTCATCTCTCCATTTTAAAATTCTCAGTTAATTAATTAATTAATTAAGCTCATTGAGTCCACTTGGCACTGTCTATATGCTGGTGGGCACAGGGCCATCCACTGGGACACAGAGGAGATACCAGTATCTACATCCCCAAAGAAAACTGTCCTTCCTTCTCTAGCAGTAGGTATCAACTGCCAATATCTCTTCCTACAGGGTGCGGTCTCAGAAGCCTCTCCCCTCCATGCTGGGACCTCTAACTGGCTTGGTTTTCTTTTTTTGTTGTTTGTTTGTTTGGTTTTTGGTTTTTCAAGACAGGGTTTCTCTGTGTAGTCCTGGCTGTCCTGGAACTCACTCTGTAGACCAAGCTGGCCTTGAACTCAGAAATCCGCCTGCCTCTGCCTCCCAAGTGCAGGGATTACAGGCGTGCGCCACCACGCCCGGCTCTGGCTTTGTTTTCTGCCGCTCTTATGCAGGTATCCAAAGCTTTGCGTCCACGTGTGCAGTGGCCATGCCGTGTTCCGAGGGCAGCCTTTCAGAGGACTCCTCCTCTGTCCTCTGACTCCTACTTTCTCTCTGACCTCTCTTCTGTTGTGCTCTCGGAACCTTGGGGCTGGGGTGTGAGTGCTGTAGATTTAGATCTACCTGCGAGCACTTCCAGTCTCTTGTCCTAGGCGCTTTAAACAGTTACGAGTCTCTGCGTTAATCACTGCCCACTGCAGTAAGAAGTTTCTTTCATCAAGCTTGAAAGCAGCACAATCTATGGGTACTGTCATAAATATTTAGAAGAGAGTTTGACAACATGACCACTTAGCAAAAACAATATCAGCAGCTTTTCCTCTAGGGCCCATGACTCCCTTAGCCGTTGGTTTTGACCATGTTTACAAAATCAGGCATGGATTGTCTCCCACACTGGGGAAGCAGAATTACGTGTAGAGACCAAAGGAAGAAATATAATCACAGTCTGTAAAAATAAACAAATAAAGGGGATTAATCAAGCTAAAATTTTTCTGCAAAACAATTAACAAAAGTGAGGAAGGAATAAATTTAGAACTGGAAAAACTGGAAAACTTTATCCAAGGAGAGGTTACTATTTGGTGTATATAAGGAACTGGGAAAAAGAAAACCTCAATGAAAAAAAAAACAAAAAACAAAAAACCAAACCACCCAGCAGATCAATTTTAACATGGGAAAGTATCAGAATAAACACTGCTCAAGAGAGATCACAGGGCTGAAAACGTGGCTCAGTTGGTAGAACACTCAACCAGTATGTCCAACACTCCGGACTCAGTCCCCAGCATTGAAAACAATCGAAACAGCATTAACAGAAAAGCAGATCTAGGAGGGATACAAATAGATACAGAAAAGATGTTCAACATCATCCATGCTTGAGTAAACTCAAATAAAATACACAATGAGATACCACTTGCAGTGGTTTGAATGAGAACGACCCCCCCCCCAATATTTGAATGCTTGGTCTATACAGCTGGTGTAATTATTTGGAAAGGATTAGGAGGTGTGGCCTTGTTGGAGGAGGTGTCACTGTGGGCCGGCTTTGAGGTTCCCAAAGTTCTCACCAGTTCCAGAAAGCTCCCTATGCCTCATGCTCGCGGACTGAGATGTGAGCTCTCACCCACTGCTGCAGAGCCTGCCTGCTGTCATGTCATGATCTCTGCGATGAGAGTCACTGACTCTAACCCTCTGGAACCACAAGCCCTAAATCAGACATGTTCTTTTATAAGTTGAAAGACAGGCAGTGGTGGCACATGCCTTTAGTCCCAGGACTTGGGAGGCAGAGGCAGGTGGATTTCTGAATTTGAGGCCAGCCTGGTCTACAGAGTGAGTTCCAGGATAGCCAGGGCTACACAGAGAAAACCTGTCTCACACACACAAAAAAAAAAAAAAAAAAAAAAAAAAAAAAAAAAAAAAAAAAAAAAAAACCAAAAAAAAAACAAAAACAAAAAAAAAAAAAAAAAAAAATCGTTTATAAGTTGCTTTGGTCACAGTGCTTTGTCACAGAAGCAATTGCCACCGAGCCACTACCTCGCCTCAGTTGGAATAGCTTTAGTTAAGAAGACCAAAATAATGAGATACACTAGCAAGGCGACACAGCAGGAGAAAGGCGAATGCTTAGGGGTGTTGGCTGGAACAGGAGTCGGTGCAGCCACTGCGGTTGGTTCGCATACCACTTCTGTGGTGGTTTCACTATGCCTAACTCAGGGACTGGCCTTGTTGGAGGAAGTGTGTCACGGTGGGAGTGGGCTCCCCCGCCCTCCTCCTTGCTGCCTAAAGTCCTTCTGCTCCTGGCTTTCTTTGGATGAAGATGTGGAACTCTCAGGTCCTGGGTGCTACCATGCTTCCTGCTATGATGATAACAGACTGAACCTCTGAACCTGCAAAGCAGCACCAATTAAATGTTGTCCCTTATAAGAACCTTGGTTGTGGTGTCGTTCCACAGTAATGTAAACCCTAACTGAGACAACACCCATGCTGGCTTAATAGAATGCACTGGAAAGTGTTCTCCATTTTCTGGAAGAATGTGGGTAGTTTTGACATCATTTGCCAGGGTTTGTAGAATTAAGTAGTGCTGTTAGCTGGGCCTAGACCATTCTTTGTGGGAAAATGCACTCATGCGTGTGTGCGTGTGCATGTGTGTGTGTGTGTGTGTGTGTGTGTGTGTTTCCCTGTGTGAGTGCATATGCACCATGTGCATATAATACGTCAGGAGGCCAGAAGAGGGCATCAGAAGCCCTGGCAGTGGGTTATATACCAAGGCCTCTGAAGCCTGTCTTCAGCTCTCCTCCCAGTGCCTTCTTTCTTTCTTTCCTGATTGGCCCAACCAGATGTCTATCAATGTTATTCATCTCAAAGAGCAAGATCCTGGGTCTTGGTTTAGTTCTGCTGCTTTTTACATGTTTTGCTATTTCTTTTTTTCATTCTGGTTTGCATTATTCTGTCTCTTTGGATTACTTTGTGATAGTTTGTTCTTTTACTGGTTCCAAAGTTCAGTCAAAGTCACTGATTAGGGGCATGTGTTCTTTTTCAATATTAGGGTATAGTGTTATAGCATTCTTCCTAACGGCTGGGTCAGCAGCTCCCTACAAATTCTGATGTGCTGTGATATCACTTTTTACTTTTGATTCTTTTCATTGGCATAGATTAGATGCCTGGCGTCTGCGCAGGGATCGCCATAGTTCCTTTGAGTCTGCAGCTGTGCAGGGACTTTACCCCTGGCTACGGGCAGTTTCACCTCTGAATATGCTACTCAGGATTGAGAACTCTTAGCTTCTCGTACTCTGTCCTCTTGGGAGTGTTCTGCTCACCTTGGTTTCCCTTGACTCTGCCATAGTCTTTGTTTGTTGTCTGATGCCCATTTTGCTTAAAACAACAGCAGCAGCAGCAGCAGCAGCAACAACAACAACAACAACCAGTTCTTTCCTATGTATTGTTAGTTATTTGGTTGAGAGACCAGTCCTCAGCCAGAAGCAAAAGTTAGTGGGGTTTTGTGATGTTTTACAACCCAGCATTTGATGTCAGAATCCATTTATTAGATTATAAACATTATAAAACAAAATGACAGAAAGTAAAATGTATTTTAATTTTAAATGTAATTTTTCATATATCAAGGGTAAGGTCTCTCTCTCTCTCTCTCTCTCTCTCTCTCTCTGTGTGTGTGTGTGTGTGTGTGTGTGTGTGTGTGTGTGTAGCTTTTAGAAAGTCATACCATTTGCGAGTTTGTGCACTGAGTTGTGATGCACCTGGAATTTCCTGCTCTGGTCCTTGGTCATAAGGTCTTGAGAGACACTGGGTTACTATGCCATGGTCCAGCACAGGCAGGATCCACAGCAATCTGTCTCTGCATTGAAGGGATCCGGTGGGACACAGTTGCCACGTCATATAATCTTCACAAAATGCTTATCACGTTTTAAAAGCCAAGGCGGGGGTGGGGGGGGGCTCCCTAGAATGGCCTGTGTATGTATAACAGCTTTCTGGTCTCAAAATTGATATAGATCTTCAGGTTTATAAGCTAAGAGAGCGTTATCAGTTATCCGTGTGTTGTCCTTGACATTACCATTGTGAAAGAGAGAAAGCCCCCCAGCCCCCACCTCCCACCCCCGTCCATCCAGTGAGGGGCTTATCTGATTCCTAGAGGAAGCAGAGAAGGAACGTAGGGACTTGGAGCGCAGGACTGCAGGACAAGAGGAGCCGTGTCCAGGAAGGCTTCCACAGAGGGCGGCTGCCATGGTAGAGATTAGGTGAGGCATGCTTCAAATTCAAATGATTGTATTTGCCATTAAGTGCATATTTAAACATGCCTATGGTGATCTGGAACTAGTTTAATAAACACAGTTGATAAATCATTCCTGCCTCTACACAGCTTCCATAGACAATCTGTTTAAAGGACAAAACAGTATGGACCAAGAAAGTGGACGACCCATTCTAACTGAAGTGGGATAGTATAACAATCCCAATGTAACAGTAGCACATACCGATTCCGCAAATTCTGCAAATATTCCAGCATTCATTAGACCCTTCCTGTCTATAAACAACACAGACTCTGCCGGTTGTGGATGCCACGTCAATACTGCAGCCATCGTCACAGAAATGGACATTTTTCTGAGAGGAAAAAAAAAATGGAGTGAGATTAGGCATGAGGCGTGAGACCAGAGGGGGTGGTAACTACTCCCCCTTCCCTCCTCAGTGTTCCTAAGTGTTTTCCCACAAAAGACACTGACAAATGGAAGGCAAGATGGCTCAGTGAGCAGATACGTGGTCTGATCTCACTTTGATCCCAGGACAAATGTGGTGGACGGGGAAAACCAGCTTTCACAACTTGTTCCCTGATACCCTTGGTTTGGTAGCCCACACACATGCACAATAAGATGTTTGTGTGTGTGCGTGTCCCCAGAAAAGTCTCCCTAAAAGGACATTGGCAGCACCATGAGGATTTACTGTGTCGTGTCTCCTGGACAAAGACATCTTAGCTTTTGAGTTCTGTGGCTTGCCACAGCAACAAAGGTGGCAGGCAGAACCGAGGAGTTACCTGAAGCTTGGGTGGTCCAGCCCCCAAAGTGTATCAGGGCTCAGGGAAGGGGGTGAGGTGACCTGCTGGTTTTGCTGGTTTGGGCGTGTCAGGATTATATTTCTGTCCTCGGTGTGTGGCATCTGGGTGAAAATCCTGCTAGATGAATTATATTTCTTAGTGATGTTTAAGGCTGTGCGCAGACCCAAACATTTACCCTGACATCCTCCTCATGTCTGGCCTTTGCGCGCAGTTGGGTGACCAATCTTATGTCTTAAATTGGACTCCAGCGCATAGTTTTGTGGTGTGTGGAGGACGTCCGAGGCAGGGGATTGTAGGGATCTGGTGAGAGGCGCACTGCCTGGGCTGCAACGTGCATACAGCGCGGCTGTTGCGCATCTGGAGCTGCAGTGCGCTGGTAATTCCTGAAGCGATGGTTGCAATGGCCCGGTATACCGGAGCGTGCTGGGTTTCTTCTCCCCACGCGGGGGCACCAGAGCCCTCGGAAGTGTCAGGCACTGCGGCGCATCTACCAGATTCCCTTTTAAATGACTGCGGATATGCGGGCGGTCGCAGCCACAAATGGTGAGAAGAGGCTCAGACCAGGCTCGCGAATGGCCCGCAGCGGTCATTTAACTGCACCCGCACAGCAGTTAAGGCTTGTCACTCGACCCTCCGGAATCATCTCACGTGTCCCCACTGAGAGATTCTAGGGCGCTGCCGGAGCCCGGCCTCTCGGTAGCTGGAAGCACATCCTGCCTCGGGCAGCGCGGGTGCAGGGTACACGTTGGCGCACATGCGCGCGCGCACACGAACACGCGCAAGGTACGGCAGGGCAGGGGACAGGGGCTTGGGTGCTCCGCGTGCGGGTGGGTGTCGTGGGGGAGTGAAGCTGTGATCCTCAAATGGCTGCATCATGCCAGGTTAAGGAATAAGAGAAGATGACGCGGAGCCATCTATTCCACAGGCCAGGGTCGGTGCAAAGCATTTAGGGAATCCACTGCGCGGCCGGCGCGCTCCCTTCCCACGCAGGGCTCCCCCTATGGCGCAAACGGCAGGAGAAAGATCCATCAGAGCTACACTTGTGTCTGCAGGCTCCTCTCTCTTGGCAGAAACCCCATCAGGAGAGCTTTGGAACCATCCGCCCCTAAATAGGTAGTCCGGAACCGGGCAATGGACCTTGGTTTCTAACGCACAGCGTTGTATATTTATTTTTGTACGGGGTGTAGCTTGTCTGCCCTATATTTTGGGAATAGCTTGCTTTCCCCTATGAGCATGGTGGGTAAGGAGAACGCAGCGGGGAGGGAGAGGGAAAAGGAAAG
The DNA here is from genome assembly GCA_964023405.1 of Apodemus agrarius. Taxonomy (NCBI): domain Eukaryota; kingdom Metazoa; phylum Chordata; class Mammalia; order Rodentia; family Muridae; genus Apodemus; species Apodemus agrarius. The sequence continues at coordinate 5,426,238 of OZ030019.1, read as the reverse complement.
GAAAAGGAAAAGGGAGGATTCCTACAATAAGAATCAGAGCATTTTTTTCAGAGCCTAACCAAACAGGGCTTCCATTTCAAAGAGGGGGAGCTAGCCTGTACCGTGGTGTGGAGGAGATGTAAGAATTAGGGACCAAGGAAGCATCCAGCGGCGCAGCGCTGCATTTCAGAGGTACCGGGGTCTAAAGGGGCACACACACGCACACACACGCACACCCGCACAGCTACCCCGCCAAGGTGTGTGCGTGCGCGAGTGTGAACTCCCACATGCTGCTGTCTGCGCCTGGCCGCTGGCCCCAAGCCTCCTCCTCCCCGCTCGCCCCCAGATTCCCTCCCCTCCGCCTTGCTTTTGTCTGGAGGGTGCTATGCTATGCGTGTGTGCGTGTGCGCGCGCGTGTGTGAGCGTGTGTGTTTTTGGATTTCATACTAATTTTCTGGAGTTTCTGCCCCTGCTCTGCGTCAGCCCTCACGTCACTTCGCCAGCAGTAGCAGAGGCGGCGGCGGCCGCCGGTTAGAGCCCAGTCGCTGCTTCAGCTGCTGTTGCTGCTTCTGCTGCGCTCTGCTCCCTGCGCTTGCTCCGGGAGGCCGGGGAGCCGCGCGGACAGTCCTCGGTGGCCCGGGCCGGCACTGTCCTGCTACCGCAGTTGCTCCCCAGGTGGGATGTGCCGCGCCACCTGCCCACCTCCCCTCTCCCCCCCGCGCCCAGCGGCCGGGGAGGATTCTGCAGCATCATTGGGGCCCCAGCGCCGCCGCAGCCTCTTTGGAGGGTCCTTGGCTTGGCCTGTGCCATGGAATCTGCTCTCAAAGACCCGTTCCCGACTTCTCACGCCTCGGCCTCAGGCTTGAAGGGAGGGCGGGCACACTGGGGGGCCACCGAGGGGCAAGTTGATTGCGGGGCGGGAGCTGGGCACTCAGACATTCATTCTCCAGGCTGGGGTTCAGGGTGAGGAGAGCGCGGAGGGACTGTGTCCCCGTTGGCGGTATGTAGGGTCTATGCTTAGTCTCATCCATGTCTGTTTGTCCTCAGCCCTGAGGCGCGCACCGATATCGATGTCCGTGAGGGTTTAGCGGTTCTGCGACCCAAAGAGTCCAGGGAGATCCACCGAGTGGTGCCTGGCGTATAGGACCATGCAGCCGCCTTGTGGCTCGGAGCAGCGGCCCGCGATGTCCCAGCCACTGTGAACCATTTGGTCAGCGACGACCTGCTCAGCCCCAGCACCGACAGGCTCAGCCTCTGGTACGCTCCACTCCGCGGGAGGCCACCAGCACCAAGCAGCAAGAGGGCGCAGGGAAGGCCTCCCCCCCTCCGTCGGGGGACGCCTGGCTCAGCGTAGGGACACACACTCGGACTGACTGGCACTGGCAGCTCGGGATGTCGCCTTGGCCGAGGTGGCATGGACCCGCCATGGCGCGGCTCTGGGGCTTATTCTTGCTGGTCTTGGGCTTCTGGAGGGCCTCTCTCGCCTGCCCCACGTCCTGCAAATGCAGTGCCACTAGGATTTGGTGTACTGAGCCTTCTCCTGGCATCGTGGCATTTCCGAGGTTGGAACCTAACAGCGTTGACCCGGAGAACATCACCGAAATGTGAGTTCCTTTGACTTTTTTCTCCTGTCCCCACCTCAGGGCTCAGGCAGGTGTATATTTGGGACAGATGCTGTCCCAAATACAGCAGAAAGTCAGAGATCAGAGAGATGGGGAACCTGTCACTTCTGTTTGTTTGACTGGTTTGTGGATGCCAGTTGGTGAAGAGTGGGACTCTAAAAATTCCATATAGAGAGAAATATAATCAAAAATACATATACATTATGTTCTTGGGAAGGAATTCCGCATGCATTTTCATTTCAAAGTTCTGATGGGTGTGTTTTAGGCTTTCAGTATATGATGATTATATTGGAACAATTTTGTTTGGTAAAATACTGTGTGTGTGTGTGATGAGAGAAGTTCTAATAATATTAATCAGAAAGGAGGTTAAAATCGTTCATTTTCAAGAATTGGTTGGAGGAAGTGAGGGTCTCTCCCTTAACATCTTTTCCTGAGGTTTGGAGTTGACTGGTCCTGTCCCCCCCCCCTTTTCCTCTCATCTATTGGATTTTGCTTGGAGATTGCAGCCAGAGATGCTTTGAGGATGCCCTGTAAGAGGAGAAGTTCTGAGTGTCGAAAAGCACTTGCTCAAGAGAGAAAATGTGATCACGGGAAGGGCTAAAAGCCTGGGCTGATTTAATTTGGACCTGATTTCTCAGAGATACGATTTTGAGACCATTTGGATTATAAATCTTAATTGCCCATTGAAAATTCCCCAGGACTAGGCTGGAAGGCAAGCTGACGGTGGGAGCTTCAGCCTTGGACCCTCGTGCCCCTAGAAAGGTTACAGCTTGTCCCAGCCTGGTGGAGAAACACAAGTGTTTCTCTTCTCCCTGTTGGATGTCTTGTGACAAATACGCTGCCAAGCAGGAACTCAACTGCCCGTTCTCTAGGTCACCTGTGTTGGACACACTGCTATTGTCCCTTCCCAGCAACCTTGTCATTTTATGTCTCACGAACGGAAGGTTTTATTCATCTGTGTAGAAGATTATAAAGCTAAGTTTCCTGGGTGATTGAGACTGAGAAAGACAGCCTTGAAAGTAGGGCTTGGGCTGTGGCCTTCCGGTTGGCGAGTGCGCATGCACCCCTCCCCCAATGTACAGCGGTGTTTTCTGCCAATGAAGCTGCCAATGCCAAAGGCGTCAAGATAGCCTGTTTTGGTTTTTAAATGTAAGTAGGAATCCCTTCTAATCTTGCCGTTCTGTTACTGATGGTTATGCTAGAGGCCTCGGGTGGAAGGAAAGACCGGCAGAGCAAGGTGGAGGGTGCAGGCCTGGCCTAGCTGAGCCAATCCAGCCGTGAACAGCCGAGTCCAGGGTGCCAGGTTCCCAGTCTTTGACAAGTTAGCGCAGCGGCCCAGGGGGAGGGGAGGGTGGGTATGTGCCTGTCCGGGGCTGGGCTTTTCCAGAGTCCGGGCCTTTCTCTGAATCCATGCCTTTCCAAAGGTGATGTCAGACAGATGGAGGGGCCTTGTGGAACTCAGAGCCTTTTGGTGGCTGGAGACCTGGAACGTGCATTTACATAGCTAGATACGGCAGCTTTTTAAAAAATTCAATGATAGACACCGAATGAAGAGAGAAGCGAGACGTAGCGCTTGGTTCTCAGTTCGGTTGTTTTAAGATCAGCTGAAAAGAAGAAAGCATCTCTAAATCTGAAAGTAGTACTGCTGAGGTTCCAGAGCCTTCTGCCGGCTGCATGCCAGAAGCCAACAGTTTGGGCAGAGCGTGCTATGGTTTTCTTGCAGATATTGTTACTTCTTTTATATATATATATATATATATATATATATATATATTAATATATATATATATGGAATAGGAATGAACACACATATATATGTACACACACACATACACACACACACACACAGAGATACACAGTCTATTGTGATGCTACAGTTACCATTCTGCTTTTATTTGGAAATCCATTGGTATTGAGGGAACTGACAACTGCGTGTGGCTGAGTATCCTGAACGCAGGGGTAGGCTGGGAATATCCATCAGGCTAGGGAGAGGCCAGGGCTGGAAGAAGGTGTTTCTGTCTACTCAGCCTCCCACCGGCACTTGAGCCTCTCCGGGTAGTATCTGTAAATTGTATTGCAATGCTTCTTTGGAAAGCACCAGTTATTTTGAACTCAAAATAGCATCAGTAGTTGAGATAGTTTCACCCTCAGCCGTATAGGATACCATCTGTGCCCCTTTCCCTACATGATAATATTTGTTTGAACAATTGTGGCTACGAGCTACAGTTGGAGCCAAATGACACATTTTACAAACTTTGTTATTTGGTCCAGTGCTACTCTTAGTGTATTCTGGGCTAGTGATTTAGTTTATTTGTATATCCCTGAAGTTATGCTCTCTGGACTTGTCTGTAACCCACACTCAGAATTTGCTAAAGCAACAGCTGACTATTCACACTGAAAGACAATGCATCTTTCAGTACCTGTATTTTCAATCTTGGTGTGTCCCTTGGGGATCACAGAGACAAACGTTACAATGTTTTGAGACCGTATGCATAGATTAGCTAACAGGTAGGACACTGTGCGTATACAAAGTTGGAATCAACTTGGCATGTCATTGTCCGAACTTATCTTATTAATTAGAAATGCGTGTCATGGCATCTGCTGCACATCATTTATCACCAAAGCTAATCTGGCTTTCTCTGTGGTCAGAAATACAAGCTTTAACATCGCATGGCATTGCAGAGTACTACCCACTGATGTTTGTCAACAGTTAAGAGCACAGTAGTGCCAAATGAATCTTTAATGCAGTACCAATGTCACATGCAAGAGCAAAGCTATTGGGATTATGGCCATTTAAACCCCCATTGTGTCAAATGCCAAGGTGTACAGTCTCACCCGAGAGGCAGGCAAAAGGCAGAGTTAGGATGAGCTTACCACCTTAGCCTGTGGTTAAAACAAGTTTCCCATGGTAGCTTGCTTCCCATGGTGTTTGTGAAGGCAAGCAGGAGCCCTTCCTGAACGTCTTGGGTGGGATTCTCTGAATTGGGGGCAATGTTTGGAACCAAGTCTAATATTTATTTCTCTTCGCACAACACAAATAGAGCCCACAGCCTCTGCTGCTAGGGCATCTATGTGCATTTTACTATTGGCTGGTTAAGTGCAGTGACGTTCTGCCATTAATACATTGATTTTGGCCCCGGCACCTTAGTAAGTTCTGCTATTGCAATTAATTGTGTTTCAAACATCCTGGCATCTGCAAAGACTCGGTCAAGGGCATCAGTATGATCTTCGCTCCGAGGCTCCTCCACTGGTGCGGTTCTGGAACTTTGGGTTGCAGTCTTTTTCTGCACTTGAGAGCCGTGCATTTTGTCTGGAGCATGGTTGCACAAGTCACACCAGCTTTATTAACAAATGCAGTGTTATTCATTATCTAATACAATTTGCAAACTGCAGGTGAAACCTCCCTGTCCACAGAGTGGAGGTGTGATCAGACCATGGCTCAGCACCACCATTTGGAGTCTTTTTTTTTTTTTTAATTTCATACCTTTCAATCTGGTTTTGTCTGCACTGAGTGAGACAATGGAAAAGCCCAGTGACCCTTCTGACCCTACACTCTCCCACCGCCCATCACTGAATGTACAGGAAAATGTGTTTGATTTTCTTCTTCTCTGAAAAGTGATACTTCCTTATGGGAATCAGAGTGCTTAGAGTTGAGGGAAGAGCCGGGTTGTGTGTTGTTATAAGCAGGCACTGGGCGGTTGGAGCCCTGTGGCCAGAGCTCCCTCGTGCTGAGCGTGGGTCTGTTTAAGGTCATTTGCTGTTTCTCTCCCATAAACCTTTTGTTGTATGTCTTTCAATATTGCCTGGTAAAGATATTTGCTAAGAAGAAGAGTCTCTGAGCGGCAGAAGGTCGAGGTCTCCTTCCCCTTAGGGACTGTCCATATGATCTCTGACTATATCCAGGTCATTGAAGTATAAAACCTCAAGATTTGGTTTAGCTGGGGAAAGGAAAGTAAATTTCTTCTTGTTGTGCTATTTTTTCCATTAAATGGTAAGTCATTTTCGCCAGGTTTGAACTCATCTATTAGGGGGAGAAACACTATCAAGCCACTCCTGGATACCATACACTGGCATCATTTTTATAAGTTGGCTCTTCTGTGTCCCGAGAGTGCTTCTTGCAGGTCCAAAGCCATGAGGAAGAATAGGGCATCGTTTCTGCCATCCTGTTGAACAGCATTAGTGTATAGTGCCCCTTGCTAGATTCCTGCAAGCCAATAAGGGGATTTGGGAGAGAGATTATTTATAGATGGAAGATTGTTTTGTTTTGTTTTTGTTTGGTGTGTATGTTTGTATATGTGGAAGAAAGTGTGAGAGAGAAAAATACACACACACACACACACACACACACACATACACACACACACACACACACACACACACACATAGACAGATAGACAGATAGGCAGATAACACCAAAGAACCTAGACTCATAGATTGCTAATGACCGCCTGGTCATTCTTCCCCATCTACTTTTTCAAGCTGTTTTAAAATACAAATCCCACCTTGCTATCCCAACTGGCAGAGATCTGAACTCTGAAGCAGCCTGATCAATTTAGCCCTGCATTTGATTGCTTGTCTACCTCCATTAAAAAGGCAGAGACCACTCCCCCCCATCAGGATTCCCCGCCCCCCTCCCACTTACTTCCCTCTCTGGAATGTCCAGAGGTTGGGAAATCATAAATATTGATCTCGAGACCAGTACATGAATGTTCCTGAAGTTTATCACAGCTCCCCAAAGAGAAGCAGCAGCGCCCAGACTCCGAGTCCTTTCTTCAAGTGTTTCAAAACCAGTCCTGAGTGGAACAGGGAGATGGGACTTTTGGGAGGCGGCCTAAGACATCACCACCTGGTGACCTGGTCCTGGGGACTCGGGTCTCCTTGTAAGTGAAGAGCTTTGTTTCTGGTGCTCACACAAGCTTCTCCTGGCTTTGCAGCTCCCTAGAGCTTCGCTTGGGGTAGAGGCTAAGGTCCTCGCCCCAGCAGTGGGGAGAGAAGAGGGTACCTGGTGCTCAGAGTCCGGGTGCATCTCTGAAAGCCTTCCGTGCCACACAGCTGTGGTGTTTTGTTCTGAACTCCCCCCTTCCAAACTATGTCTTTTAGAATGTGGGCCGACATCTGGGCTGTTGGCATGGCCATGCTGGTCTAATGGGGGAAAGGCAAGGTCAGGGTTCAGAAAGGCCGCTTGCAATCAAGACCACAGAAACAGAAGGGACCCTGCAGCCTCCTCTCCCCTCTGAAAACCCCCAAGGTCCTGTGGCAAGGAGAAGTTCAGTGTCCTTGTACTCAGGCAAGCATTGCGGCCTCTCCGTTGGGGACTGCTCCTCTGTTTCTAGTCTAAAGACCGAAGTCTCGTTTCAGGCCAGTACTGGAGAAGTTTTGGAGACAAGCTTGGGAGGGCCAGCTCTGTGCCAGCAGACTCTGTGTGAGACAGTGTAATTAAAGAGGCCCAGGCCATTATGGACTCCAAAGCCATGACTTTAGCCTCCATGGGAAGGTGTGCTTTTTTGTGTTGATAATAAAAATAAATAAATAAATAAATGTGCATATACAATCCTCTTCATTACACCATTCTTATTCAAAATTGGGCTACCAAGAGAGGTCCTCATCACTTGGGACAGCTAAAGACTGCCAAACGGACTAGCGTGACGGGTGGATCTCGGAGAGCGCACACAGAACATAGGTCAGAAGAGGCCTGGGTCATAGTTGGGGCCCTCAGCCTTTTATATGAAGTTCTCTATTGCCCATGAAAAGCCTACGGCCACAGACTGTGTATTGATTCTCCCTGACTTCGCTCTTGCCCTCTTTCCCAATGCTCGAAGACAGCAGGCCTTGTTCTGCCACGGAGCCAGTGGGCAGACCTCAGGGTGTGGTCCGTCGCTGCCCTGTGTGACCTCAAGATCCAGACTCCCATGACTGAACGCTTCTGAGACAGGACTGCTGCTTGCCTGAGATGGGCCCAATGGGCACTTTGGGTGTCTGCTTATGTAGGTATAGAACCTCACCCTGAAGCAGAAGAGGCCTTGACAGCCTTTGAGGGACAGCCAGGCCCACCTGTCCGCCCAGCTCTGGTCAAGTAGGCCTTAGTTAGGGCTGGAGCACCAGGAACTCACCTAGGCCTCAGGTCCTCAACTGCAGTGTTCTGGGTTTGGTTTTCAGACCTAGCGCGTGGTGGGGGAGGGGTGGGCTGATGTCTCATCCCGCTCTTTCCCCTCCCACCCTCCTACTTTCATTCAGCTCCTTTGCAGTCTCTTGTACTCGAGAGACACGCACGATTTGGGTGAATTTAGTAATTTTTAATCTTCTTATAGGGAGTAAAACTATTAATTACACTCTATTTAGAGTTCCTTTTCTATTTAAAATCAAGACCAATTAAGTTTTAGCACTCAGCCTCTCACGTGATCTTTACTCATACCCACGTACCCCAGAAATGATGTTTGTGCGGAGCCCTGTGACTGCGAACATAGAAACCTCTGCTAAAACTCCACTCCAGTGATCCTTCAGGTTGAATCACCAGACAGCTCTCCCGGCCGGGGACGGCCACTGTCTGAAGTTACTCTTTTCATTCCGTTCCGGTCATTGTGCTGCTCGCTTGCCCAGGACCCGGTGAGGCGTCTCAGAGGGAAGCGTTTGTGAACGCCGGTCCGTCCGTCTTCTGAGTATCTTATCAGCTTTCGGCATGCATGGAAATTACTCTGAGTCAGGAGGTGCTGGGATCTGAGTTTTCAAATGCCCTGTGAAATATGGTGGGGAAAAAAACCCACAACCACACACGCACACACACACACTTTAACAAGGAAGAGAGAGCAAAATGACTAGGCAGTTAATGTGACTTGCCCCCAAGCTTCAGGGCCTGAGTTCAATCCCCAGGACCTAAATGATGGGAGGACAGAGCTGTCTCCTGAAGGGATCCTCTGAACTTAAGACACGCGCACATGCATGCACATGCATCTGCATACACATGTACCAATAATTAAATAATAAATGAATGAAAGAAAGAAAGAGAGAGAAAGAGAGAGAGAGAGAGAGAGAGAGAGAGAGAGAGAGAAAGAAAGAAAGAAAGAAAGAAAGAAAGAAAGAAAGAAAGAAAGAAAGACCAGGAAGCCCTAAGCCCTGCTGCCGGGTTGTTTCTAGCCCATGGACCCCAGAGTCCCTCATGGTGACGCAAGAGAGGCATCTGTCGCCAAGTGTGACCCTAGCTCACTGTGCAGAGGCCCTGTTTCTTCACCGAGGCTGCCTTAACTCATTTGTTATGTGTGAGCAAGAGAACTTGACACGGTGACCTTTGCATTCCCTGGCAGGATACGATTAAAAAATAAAAATAAAACAAAATCAAGCGGCCCTCTCCAAAACAAACAAACTGGGTTTGCAGAAGCCGCCGCGGTGGTAGAAGGCATACCTAGCATGCTCGAGGCTCGGGGCTCAACCCTCTGCACCATAAAACCCACCAAGGAACGACCCACCCAGCCAGTCGGCCAGCCTGCCACCAGACCCACCAACAAACAAACTCCTAAGTTAACCGCCCACCCACACCACCAGCCAAGCAAACAGCAAACCCCAAGCAAGCTAAGAAGTCGGTCACTCTGTTAACTGGGATCCAGTCTCCCTCCACAGCTATCCTAGGATGTCCTCTAGGTGCTGCGGAAGGCTCTGTTCTTTAGATGGCTTGTGTGTGTTCCTTGTTCCGAGGCTTGAATGTCCCAGCCTGGTCCCACTGCCCTCTCCCACCCCCACCCCCACCATATCCCCATGTTGACATTTAGTCCCCAAAGCGATGGTGCCAGGAGGTGGCTGACCCTTCATGCATAGAATGAGCGCCCTTTAAAGAGACTTCCCATAGCTCAGTGCCTTTCTCTACAATGTGAAGACAGACACAGAGGGCGCCATCTCTGATAAATAGGCTCCGGTTAGACATGGCATCTGCTGGGGCCTTGATCTTGGTCTTGCCAGCCTTCAAGACTGAACAATAAACTTCTGATGTCAAAAATGACTTATTCTCACAAATTATATCAGTCCAAACTGACAGGCACACCTGGGTGCTTTGGTCTTTCCGTGTGTGTGTGTGTGTGTGTGTGTGTGTGTGTGTGTGTGTGTGTGTGTTTAGCATCTTATTCTGTGGTACTTTCCAGAGAGAGAGAGCGAGACAGAGGGAGAGACAGAGAAAAAGAAAGAATAGACAGAGAGTAAGAGAGTGTGAGAGAGAGAGAGGAGGGAGAGACAGAGAGAGTGAGAGAGTGTGAGAAAATGTGTTTGAGAGAGAGAGGAGGGAGAGGAGAAAGGAAAGGAGAGAGAGAGAGAGAGAGAGAGAGAGGGAAGAGAAGAGAGCAGGAGGGAGGGGGAAGGGAGGGAGTAAGGGGAAGAGAGAGAAAGAGAGACAGAGACAGAGAAAGAGAGAGAGAGAGAGAGAGAGAGAGAGAGAGAGAGAGAGAGAGAGAGATGAGATGAGATATTTTGGCTGTGAATCTGATGGATTGTGAAGGAGTCTTGGCTTTTTCATTCTTTCTGGCAGCTGACCCGGGTTTAAGCCACCAGTCTTTGAGCGAGGCTGAGTGAGGGTCACACAGACAACAGGTAAAAGAACTCCCACATTAGTGAAAGGAACGCTATAGGAAGATGGTTTGAGCTTGACAAACTGCATGAGGTCTGCCCTCAAGGGTCCTCATGCTGGAAGCTCAGTCCTCTTGTGTAAGGAGAGGAGGAACCTAGTGTGAGCCGACTGGACTGTGGAGGCCGGCCACATCTTGTCAATGACTTGAGGTGTTTCTGGAGGTACTCAGTTTGGTTCGGGGAGAGAATCAGGTCTCAAGTGACTATTCATGACCACGAAGGTGGGTTGCCGTAAGAGGGCCAGTGTCCCTATGCCTCCCACTTCCGGTCTGCATGGCTGTCATGAGACTTGGCTTTGGGAACTGCAAACTGAGTCAACTCAGCCTCGAGTACTCGGTTATAGCAGTGACAACAATGTCCAAGGCATTGAAACCACTACAGCGCGTGAGGGTGTCTGGTCACTTTGGATTTGCTGGTTCATCTACATCAAGCTTGGGTCTGGGATTCTGAGTGGACACTTGGCCCTTACTGGCTAAGTGTTGAAACCAGAAATAGAGGCCTGGATGGACGCTAACCCCTAAAGGATTCCTTCGTTCCTTTGCTTTTGACCAGCTAGTCATGGCAGTGTTTCCTTCCTCCCTCCCTCCCTCCCTCTCTCCCTCCCTCCCTCCCTCCCTCCCTCCCTCTCTTCCTCCCTCCCTTCCTTCCTTCCTCCTTCCTCCTTCCTTTGTCCCTTCCTCCCTCCCTCCCTCCCTCCCTCCCTCCCTTCCTTCCTTCCTTCCTTCCTTCCTTCTTTCCTTATTCCTTCCTTCCTTCCTCTCTCCCTTTCTTCCCCTCCTTCCTTTTTCTCTCTCTTCCTTCCTTCCCTCCTTCCTTCCTTCCTTCCTTCCTTCTTCTTTCCTTATTCCTTCCTTCCTTACTCTCTCCCTTTATTCCCCTCCTACCTTTTCCTCTCTCTTCCTTCCTTCCCTCCTTCCTTTTTCCTTCCTTCCTTCCTTCTTCTTTCCTTATTCCTTCCTTCCTTACTCTCTCCCTTTATTCCCCTCCTTCCTTTTTCTCTCTCTTCCTTCCTTCCCTCCTTCCTTTTTCCTTCCTTCCTTCCTTCCTTCCTTCCTTCCTTCCTTCCTTCCTTCCTTCCTTTCTTTCTGTTCTATTTATTTTTCTTAGCAGAGCCTGCTACAGTGCTGGGTGGCAGGATTGTGACATGCAGATTTCTTTGAGTCACCTGCTCTCTGACGTCAGCTCTCTGCTGTACTGGACAGTGTCCTTTCTGTGGATCCTCACTAAGAGAACCAAAATCCCTCCCCAGGGTAGGGTGGGGATAACATTCTTAACATGTACCATCTAGCTGCATTTTAAGTGCTTATATATAACCGGCTAGCTTAAGTGTTGCTTTTGAATCAAAGCTCACTGCTGTGTGTTTATTGATAGCATTGTTGACACATGCCTAGGCAACTTTGTGGATGAGGTTCTGGGGGGGGTGTTCCTAAGTCACCCATCTTTTTTGTTGACCTTTTGTGATGATGATGATGGAAGATGTCATGTCAACAGGGTCAAGTCTTACTTTTCTGCTCATTGAACCCTTTCATTTGGGCCAAATAATCCCCAGAGGTGTTGCTGGGGACAGTGTGGTACTGTTAGCCACACTACCAAAGCCAGATCTGACCTGAGCTGCGTCCCTATCAAGTGTGCTCCCCGCTTCCTGCTCCCTGCACTCCGTCCTAACAGATCATTGTAACTTGTGGCTCTTTCCCCGTCTAGGGGATGTCTCAGCAGAGCCTGGCTTGGTCGCCACTTCCCCCCTGAAGTGCCTCGGGCCCTGTTGCACTCCTTCTCCCAGATGTGCTCTTGGGTCTTTCTTGTCCATTTTTCTTCATCCATTCCTCCACTGGAGGTCGATTTCCATGAAGTTTCGACTGCCGGTGCCTCTCTTCCTGAGCTACTCCATGCTCAGACATGGCATCTGCTGCCTTCTTTGAGCTCATGCAATGTCATGTTCTCAGGAACGTCAGTGGTGACCTTTGGGCCCATGTCTGGATATGCAATAGTCCGCCATTCTCAGCACTTACAGGTTTAATTCATGGTCAGGTCCCTAACCCACCTACAGTTTCCCTTCCCTTCCCAATGATTCCACAGCTCATGTAGGAACACAGGCCAGAAACCTGGATTTCACCTTCTCTTCAATTTACTGTAGTCATTCATGTATCAATTCAACTATTCAAGCATTTCTTGAACAAACAAATTCATTTCTTTTTTTAAAGATTTTTTTTATTTATTCTATGTGAGTACACTGTAGCTGTCTTCAGGTACTCCAGAAGAGGGCATCAGATCTCATTACAGATGGTTGTGAGCCACCATGTGTTTGCCGGGATTTGAACTCAGGACCTCTGGAAGAGCAGTCGGTGCTCTAACCACTGAGCCACCTCTCCAGCCCCCATATTCACTTCTTTTAGCTTTGCTGCCCATTTTGTTCAGCTCCCCTTACCCATCCTTCCTTTCTTGAAATATTTATGGGGTTCTGTCTGCGTGGGATGCTGTGCTAAGTACTTGGAGTACAGTGAAGAATGCTGACCATGCCCCTTCGTTGGGAGCTTACAGTCTGAGAGGGAAAGCAAGTACCAAATAAGTGCTTCATTAAAAACAATTTAACCGCGGTCTCCACCATTTTTCCTTAAAACACTGCGGTCGCTTCCTACTTTGCATGTCCGACTTCTCACCCACTGGACTCCCGTAGCCCGAACGGCCATGAAGGCGCACTGGCCTTTTCACACTGCTGACTCTGTCGTGGGTCCTGCTGATGATTACTCTGGGGCTCTCGCACCCGAAGACGAAGGTCTTTTCCCCTCTACTCTTCTTCCCTTCTCCCTAGTGGCCATTATGTTGCAATATAAAGAGTCCACAAAATAATAGCACGAGCTAGAACGTGGAGATCAGCACGAGAATCTCTTTCTTTTTTTTAAATTTTTTTTATTGGATATATTCTATATTTACAATTCATTTCCCTTTTTCTGGTTCCCCGCCCCCCAAAGGTCCCACATGCCCTTTTCCCTCCCCCTGCTCCCTCATTCACCCCTTCCCACGTCCCTGTTCTGGTATTCCCCTACACTGATGCTTTGATCCTTTCTAGCACCAGTGTCCACTCCTTTCTTCTTGTCAGACATCATTTGATATGTGAATTGTGTCTTTGGTGTTCCAAGATTCTAGGCTAATATCCACTTATCAGTGAGTGCATACCATGGGTATTCTTTTGAGACTGGGTCACCTCACTTAGTATGATGTTCTCCAGCTCCATCCATTTCTCTAAGAATTTCATGAATTCATTGTTTCTAATGGCTGAATAGTATTCCATTGTGTATATATATAATCTCTTTCTACACAAGCAGATCTCTAAAGAAGAACAATTATGGCCAGCAACTTGCTTAGTGATCTTGGAGCCCAGGCGGCTTAGCTCTACAGCCAGCATGTGTGGCAGCGTCAGGCTAAGCTTGGTAGAGGCTCTGCCTCCCTCCAGGCATGGTCAGGCCTCCTGGATCCTCTGGGCAGACGCCCCCGCTTCCCTGTCTAGCACCAATTCCATTGACACAGTCATTCTTTTTAAAGCCCAAGACGCTTTTGAGTTCTTTAGGTGATTTTTATAAATGTTTCTCTGAAATGCATTAATTTTATCATGTGATATATTAAACTTACTATATGTGATTTTATTGGTAATAAACTTTCAAAAGTAGCATTGATCATTACAAAGAATATAACAGTATGAAGGGGCGTCTCCTGAAAAGTTGACTTCTCTTCTAACTGATGCTGCAATCCTCAGCCCTCCGCCCCTCCCCAACGCGTCGACGCACTCACTCCAGCCTGTCTCCCCTTCCGTAAACAGTCTGCTTGTGCCCAGCCCAGACGCAGATATGTCTGTTTATACCCACTGTTCTGGATCTGGGTTGTCTTCACTTATTGTGTTTAAGCTATGGTTCTCTCTGAGCTGTGCACACTGCTCTGTTTTCTTCGAAGCCGTCTGAACAGCCTGGTGGCCATACTGGATGCTCTCAAGAACTACACCTGCCTTGGTTAGGGTTTCTATTGCTGTGATGAACACCATGACAAAAGCAACTTGCAGAGGACAGGGTTTATTTAAGCTCATTCACTTCCACATCACAGTCCTTCCGTGAGGGAAGTCAGAGCAGGACCTGGAGGCAGGAGTCGAAGCAGAGGCCATGGGGGGAGGGGCGCTGCTCAGTGACTTGCTCCTCATGCCTTGCTCAGCCTGCTTTCTTCTAGAATCCAACTCAGGAATGGCCTTACCCATAGTAAGCTGGGCCCTCCCCCACCAATATCAACCAAGAAAATGCCCCACAGGCCAATCCGGTTGGGGCATTTTTCTCAATTGAATTTCCCTATTTCCAAGGTTCTAGGTTGTGTCAAATTGAGACAAAATTAGCCAGGACAACCCCCCTTATGCTCCCCATTCTAGTGTAGTCTCCCAGCTTGAGACCCACAACCCAATACAGTGAGAGACTGACTGTTCCACAGGCCCTTAGCTCTGGGAACATCCTGGTCAGCTTGAAGGCATTCACTCTGTCTGTCTCTATTATGTTCCTTCTCGTGAGGAAGGTAAAGGCTCAGTGGACAACAGATGGTTCCTATCTGAAGATCACACACTCCCTTCTTGGCCTGGTGTCCAGGGCACCAGAATCCCCTACTGAAGACATTGATTCTACCACTGGGGCCAGCAGAGGACTTTTCTTCAGGTCTGATGTCACAAGGGTGGACCATGCCATGGATGTGCATATCACTAGTCATGATGATGTGGGGAGATTTCCTTGGTGCTGTAGTGGGGGTGTGCGAGGTCTGGATCATTAGTACACTATGTGGAAGCTTCTTCTGTAATCCCAGGCCACAGGAGCTCTGTGTCCGTGATTCAGTGCCATGCTTCTGACCTCACTGTGTGTGTTGTCAGTCCTTTGGTCCTTAGGTCCTGAGGTACAGCTACTCTAATGCTTTGGCAGTAAGCTATCTTCTCACTTATGTGCAGTGCCTACTGCCTGCCCTGGACCTGAGGTCGTCTCTGCCTTCTACTCCTAGCTGGTCCCTCCTCATCTTTTAAGTCTGTTCTTTAATACCTAGGCCACACCCTCCCCTGTTTTTACAGGATCATCATGTGTCCAGTCACATGAAGGCCACATGGTATCCTTGGTGCACACTGTGTACCTGTTGTATATACCCCATTGGGACGGATATCATATGTACCTTGTTCTGCTCTTCCTCAGAACAGTGGGCACGCAAGAGGACATGCACTCATAGTCTGCTGTTATCTATCTATCAATCATGTTCCTATCTTCTTTCTATGTCTGTCTATTTGTTTATCTATTTGTCATCTGTTTATCATCTATCACCTATTCATCTATCATCTATCTATCTATATATCTATTTATCTATTTATAATCTGCCTATAATCCTATCTATCATCTATTTATCATCTACCTATCATCTATCTATCTATCTATCTATCTATCTATCTATCATCTATTTATCATCTATCTATCTATCTATCTATCTATCTATCATCTATCTATTTTCTTTTTTTCTTTTTTTTTTTTTTGAGACAAGGTTTCTCTGTGTAGCCCTGACTGTCCTGGCACTCACTCTGTAGACCAGGCTGGCCTGGCCTCGAACTCAGAAATCTGCCTGCCTCTGCCTCCCAAGTGCTGGGATTACAGGTGTGCGTCACCACGCCCGGCATCTATCTATTTACTACATCTATTTATCATCTATCTATCTATCAGTTATCTATCTGCCTATCTATCATCTATCTGCCTGTCTATCTATCTACCAATCATCTGTCTATCTACCTATCAATTATCTATCTATCTATCTATCTATCTATCTATCCATCCATCTATCTAGCTATTTATCACCTACCTATCATCTACCTATCTATCGATCTATCAATCATCTATTAATCAACCATGTATATATTTTTCTACTTCTATCTATCATCTATCTATAAATCAATCATCTATCATCTGTGTCATCTATCTGCCTATCATCTATGTATTGTCCGTCTATCTATCTATCTATCTATCTATCTATCTCTCTATCTACCTATCACCTACCTATCGATCTATCAATCAATCATCTATTAATCAACCATGTATATATTTTTCTACTTCTATCTATCATCTATCTTTCTATAAATCAATCATCTATCATCTATCTGTGTCATCTATCTGCCTATTATTATGTATTATCTATCTATATCATCTATTGATTTATCATCTATCATTTATTTTTCTACATCTATTTATTATCTATCTATCTATCTATCTATCTATCTATCTATCTATCTCTATCCATCATTTAGGATTCCAAGTACTAATGCAGGCAGTTTCTCAGTCATCAATATATAAATCTCTAGATGTGACTTTTCTGTTTTTTTTTATTTTGTTTTGTTTTGTTTTTTTTTCTGAGACAGGGTTTCTCTGTGTAGCCCTGGCTGTCCTGGAACTCACTTTGTAGCCCAGGCTGGCCTCGAACTCAGAAATCCGCCTGCTTCTGCCTCCCAAGTGCTGGGATCACAGGCGTGCGCCACCACCGCCCGGCCTAGATGTGACTTTTCTAAAGCCACTAGGTTATGGTTTTTATTAATGCAAATAGCCCTCACAGAATTAAAACACACAATATTAGTTTGTGCACAGTGAGAAATCAATTAACTGCAGAGGGGAAAAGGCCAAAGCTTGGTGAGACGACAAGAATATTTATTCAACAAGGAGGATGAGGGGGCGAGATGACAGGGGGCCCACAGATGCAGAAAGATGCAGAAACATCAGGATGAACCCAGGGAAGAGTCTCCAGCACATCTGCTCTCCAGCGAACAAACGGGTGCAGGGATGAAGAACTGTTGTATAATTGCCAGTAGCCCATAGCCTCGTGGACCAAGAGCAGCTTTTCCTGAAGCTGCACTTAGAGTTCTTCACACGTAAGGTGGTGCTGGCATGGGATTCCAGATGCGATTTATACTCCTTGTGGTGCATACGGCAGAGGTCCTTCCCTTTTCTCCCAGAACTGCAGTGATAGGAGCGGAGACACTCTCTGCCGGGGCCAGTCTAATGTACTACCTGATAGTGTGCGTGTTTGCACCTTTGGAGTTGAGTTGCAGCCGGCTGGCACTGAGGACATTGAGCGAGCTCGGTCTGCGTTTATAGCAATCGACACTGTTTTGCATCTGAGAAATATTTTTATAGTTGTTTGCAGAACTGATCATAAAATAACTGACATATGAGATTGGAAAGCTTTTCGAAATAGAGTGGAGGGATCTATAGGTGAACAGATGGTGTTGAAAGATCCAAACAGATAATTCCTCCATGAGTTAAATAACACCCACTTGTTTATGTTTGCACAGTGCTATATATTTACATATAAATATATATTTATATATTTAGATTCCCTGCGGGTTTTGAAGTTAAGAGTCTTAAAAGGAATAGGCATCATTATGGAACTAACTGTAATGTTGACCACTGATAAGAAAAGTTTTTTTGTTTTTTGTTTTTGTTTTTTTTTGGTAGAATCACAGGTCTCATGGTGAGTCTTGGGGACCCTCCAGAATTTAATTTTTAGCTGTCTTATTTAATATTCTTTTAAGGATTTTATATCTTGCCAGAAAAGCAATTCAAGACAAAAAATAAACAGACAAATAAACCTCTCCTCTGGGGGCTCGGCACTAGGTTTATGGCTAACTTGACCCTGCCTTGTAAGTCATGGAGGCAATAAATCCCCTTTATTTAATTTTATATTTGTACATGTCCAGTTCAAAGAGTGATGGGCGTTCTCATGGCTGAGTTGTCTTTTCTCTGATGGATATAATCGAGATATATGTTTTTGTATGTACCAGCTAAGGCATTCACTTTTTCTTCTCTCTCTCTCTCTCTCTCTCTCTCTCTCTCTCTCTCTATATATATATATATATATATATATATATATATACATTTTGAGACAGGGTTTCTCTGTGTAGACCTGACCGTCCTGGAACTCACCCTGTAGACCAGACTGGCCTTGAACTCAAATTCACCTGCCTCTGCCTCCTGAGTGCTGATATCAAAGGTATAACCACCACTGCCTGGCATTCACTCTTCATTTAGTCAACAAATATATTTTAAGCACGTCTTTTCTGGGCATTTTTCTGCATTCTAGATAATGAGACAGATCAGTTCCTACCATACCTATAATATAGCCCACTTCAAAGCCACAAATAAAGCTTTTCTTTCACCCTGTTGGACCACCAAACCCATCTCTCGACAACTCGGGAGATCTTACACATAATGTGGCAACAATCTACGTGTTACACCTGATAAATACACACCACAGACAAGCCTTTCCCCACGTCATCCTGGCGAGAGGTGTGTACATGAATGGCACAGTTGACCCTCTGGAGGTTAGACCCAGAAGAACAGGCTCTGTAGGCCTCAGTGGCAGGCCTGATGTTTCGAGAGTTTCCAGAGCTAAGTGTCTGAGGAATAGCTTGTCTTAGAGGCATCGCTGTGGTTTGGGCTGGGGAGTGCTGAGGAGCAGCGTCATCGTGGGTTACATTTCCTGAGGATATGCAGTGGGCTTATTCAGACGCCTCCATCGCAGAGCCTCACCTTTCTCTGTAAGGATGTGACTCATGATTGATTAGCCATGTTCTCAGCAAGGGTAGCATGGGGAGGCAGTCTCTCCTTCTCTTCCTCAACTTTTCCCCCCTAAGTTATATCCTAGGAGAACCCTGATGTTGGGAAAACTATTTATGAAAAGTTCCCTTTCTCATCATTAAAAAAAAAAAATAACCAATCACTTCATTGTATCCATTGTGCAGGTCGATGAAGGAAGCCACACAAGCCCTCTCCCAGTTCCAAACTCTGCATCTCAGTGATCTTCTGCACAGCTAGAAGGGCCGTTCTGTAGCTATGGACAGTCACTTAGACTTCACACATCCACTGTCCAGCACAGTTTTATGCACTCATTCACAACTGAAGAGAGAAAGCACAGCAGAGTTAAAACTAGAAAACTGTTCTTCCCACCGTGTGTGCCCTGTCCCGCTTTCCACCCTGTCAGTCATGTATGACATGTATGACATGTATGACATGTATGACAGCATCCTCTGTCGCCCTTCATTCAAAGCCCCACAAGCAAGCAGACGTCATAGGCTAGGACCTCACCTGGGGAGAATGTGCTTTCTCTTTCTTTTTGAGATTGGGCGGCCTCAGTCGATGCTATACATGCTAAGTCTACTCCTTTGCAAGTTCTATGTTTATTTTTCTTTAGAACTGAACAATATCCCCATTTTATAATATGCCAAGTTCTCATTATCCATTCTTCTGTTGATGGATATCTAGGTTGGTTCCACGTCCTTGCTATCTTGGATAGAGCAACAATAATCATGGATGGACAGCTGTCTGGTAGGAGATGGGGCAGTCTGGACATATGCTTAGGACTGGGTAACTGGGTCATCCGGAACACTTTTGACTTTTCTGAGGAAAATGGCTTCCATAATGGGTGGATTAATTTGTACCCTATCCCCAGCAGTGACAAATGTTCCCTCCCCATGCCCTCCCCAACATTTTTTATTGGATATTTTCTTTATTTACATTTCCAATGTTATCCCCTTTCCTGGTTCCCCACCCCCCAAACCTCCTATCTCATCCCCCTTCCCTTTCTTCTTTGAGGGTGTTCCCCCACCCATCCATCCACTCCTGCCTCCCGCCCTGGCCTTCCCCTACACTGGGGCATCAAGCTTCACAGGACCAAGGGCCTCTCCTGAGATTTCTTGGTGATAGTCATTCTGACTGAGGTGGAGATTTTTTTTTTCTTTTAATTGAAAGCTGATTGGTTCAGGTGGCATGTGCAAGCAGACAAATTCATTCCCACATTCTCTGGGTGTGGTCACTGCTGTAAAGGAAGGACTGGTAGCTAGTACTCTAGGAAGTGGCTCAATCAGCCTCCCTCCGCCATGTTGACCCAGTTGTTTCACTTCCGGTGTCTTTGTTTCCTCATCTGGAAGAGGAGTAACCACAGACTGCTCTTGTTGATGCTGCGTGGGTGAATTAAGCTGATGCGTATAAAATGCTTGACTGGGCTTACCCTTAGGTTTTGAGTGTCTATCCTCTGCTGTGGTTTGTGGGAGATTCTGTGAGGCCGAGGGAGCTCTGTGTGTGACTCTCAAGAACCCTGACTAATACACTGTGGTAAAGCGAGCGGATTCTCCCAGAACTTGGCGCTGAACTGGTGCAGGGGTTGAGAGCACAGACGCAAGGAAGTGGCGGCTGGCCCATCGTTGCATTGGACACCTCTGGGCTGGTTTGCCCAATACTCACATCTCACCTGGTGTGCTTGTCTGATTGGGGTATTGAGAGTCTGTGCACTGAGCAGGCAGGAGGCAGATTTAACCACTGAGATTCAGGTCACAGTCTTCTACAGGTGTTGCATGGTTAGTAGACCTTGTCTGTTTCACTTAGCAGATTTCGTTTTCTTTTTCTTTTTCTTTTTTTTTTCTGGACTCTGGAAGTAAACAGTTTGTGCTCAAATTTCCTTCAATTGCTATTTTTCTATTGTAAGGCTTTTATAGAATATGTGCATTTTGAGCATTTTGAATATCTGTCGACTGGTGTTTTGTGCATCCAGGTGCTAGGCCATCTCAGTATTGATTTTCAGGCTTCCTTGCAGCACGCTGTTCTGGATGTGGACACATCAAACAGCCAGACCCAGACCGCTTCCCCATCTCTCCGCTCCCCATCTCTCCCCTCCCCATCTCTCTACTCCCCCATCTCTCTACTCCCCCATCTCTCCCCTCCCCATCTCTCCCCTTCCCATCTCTCCCTTCCCCCATCTCTCTCCTCCCCATCTCTCCCTTCCCCATCTCTCCCCTCCCCCATCTCTCCCCTCCCCCATCTCTCCCCTCCCCCATCTCTCCCCTCCCCCATCTCTTGGCAGCAACCCTTCTAATGTCTTCTATGAGTGATCCAGCTAGCTCAGAAATGTGTGTTTTGGTTTTTTGTTTGTTTTTGTCGGGTTTTTTTGAGACAGGGTTTCTCTGTGTAGCCCTGGTTGTCCTGGAACTCACTCTGTATACCAAACTGGCCTCGAACTCAGAAATCTGCCTGCCTCTGCCTCCCAAGTGCTGGAATTAAAGGTATGTGCCACCACTGGCCATTTGTGTGGTTTTGTTGTTGTTGTTGTTGTTGTTTTTGTTTTTTTTTGTTTTGTTTTAAAGAATCATGTTCCATGTATAAAAGGTCTTCTAGTAGATCCATTCAAAAGCTGTCCCTCTTTCTCCGCAGTCACTCCTCCATATTGCGGTCACACACACAGCAACCTTGGCATCACTCCCACTAGCATGCTTGTAATTTGACTCCCAATGAAGTGATCGCTGGTGAAGCACTGGAGAGAATCTGGGGTGCCGTTTACACCGCTGCCCCCCTTGATGCCCACCCCTATAACTGCTAGTCAAAGGCTGTGCCAGATGCATGCAGGCCACATGGAGATACAAGGTCACGCCACGTGGCGTGCCTCATGCTCTTTCCTGATGTTTTGTCCGTGGCTCACTCCCCTCTGCTGTGTGGACCTATCCTGAAGCCAGAGAGGAACGGCCTTTCCCAGCATCTGGCTGTGTGGAGTGACCTGTGTGCTCAGAGGCCCACGAGCTGTCCCGCTGTGACTCATGTTGATTGAAGCCCTGCTACCTTTCCTCAGCCTGGGCTCGTCACTGCATTTCTTCCTCAGGGATTGCCGATAGCACTCTGGTTTGCCTGAAGTGAAAGGGAAGGGTGAGCACATTTTAAAAAAATGTAGTTTGTGCATAGGAGCAGTTTTAAGAAAAAGAAATTGGGACACAGTGTCACTGGAAGTCTCCAGGTAGAGCAGACTGGCTTGAACTCACAGAGATGCTTCTGCCTCTCAAGTGCTGGGATTAAAGGCTGCGTTGCTACTTCTGGTGAGATCATCTTACTGTAAGATCAAGTCGTTATGTGTTATGGTCGCCTACTTTTTTATTGAATGAATATTAAAAGCCGGATGAACAATTCTTCACTAGTTTAATAGTTGATGGTAATAACTTTACATAATAAAGTTAACAGGGTAAAATTAAGAGGAAATAAGGGACGAGAGAGAGAGAGAGAGAGAGAGAGAGAGAGAGAGAGAGAGAGACTGAGAGGGAGAGAAAGCACCACCAGGAATGCTCGGATTAGTTACATTGACTGAGTCCAGCATTTGTCCTCAGCTTCCTGGCAGTGGAAAGAAAAACTCATTATTGCGAAGGAGACAGCCTCTTAAGCCCACAGGAGTGCAGGCTTGTCCGGCACCCTGTGCAGAAAGGAATTTCTCTGCAGGGATAGGGAATGATACAGTGCACAGAGCTTACAGAGATCCAGAGGTAGATTTCAGTTTCTTCTGGAGAAAGCTGGGGGGTGGGGGTGGGGCATGACAGCGAGCCTGAGTCTGCAGATGCTAAGGTGGCCACAGAGTTCACTCTCCAGGGCCATGCGAGCTATAACCTCAGACCCACACCGCTGGACATCCTTTAGTGAACTCTACCATGGTGCTTGGAGGTTGTCTCCTCTGATGAGAGCCTAGAAAAAAAAATCATCTCTTGGCTGGATAAGGCCAGATCTATTCTCCTTGAAAACCAGACAAGCAGATGGTGGGGACTGGCATCTTTTTTTTTTTTACAAAGACCGAGCATCCCAGCCTGCATGCTCATTCAGGTGGAAGTCTCCCAGCTTGCACCAGAAGATGAACTGCAAAGGACCCAGCGGGCAGCCCGAGGCATGCTGGGAAGCAGTGATGCGGCATCCCCAGAATTTGGGCCAATGGCGGAGCCCCAGAGTTGTGCTGACAGGGCCCCAGAAATGGTTTTGGCTTAGGAGCCGCTGGGAGCAGCTGTGACAAGCAGCTTTAACAGCCATGGGAAAGCTCTTTCGGGTTCCTGTGGTGCCTTCAATCTGAGAGGGCTGGTGCCCATCCTCCAGGATGAATTAGCTGTGAACTGTACCCCAAATCGCCATGAGAGCTCACTTAAGCTCCACCTAATTTCCCGTTGAACCATTCGTCCTAAACAGGCATTCTGGCTTAAACAGAAACTTAAGTAACTTTCCCGTTTAGGACTGTTTTTGCCCTTGGGCTGACATCGTTCAAAGCTGTGTCGTGGGGGCCACCGTGACTAGGCAGAGACAAAATCCCGATGATGCTAAGTCTGTTCCTTGGTACCTTGAAAATTATCACAAAGAATCTACTTTTTTCTTAAGTTTGTTTAAGTTGTCTATGTCTCTGTCCATTTCTGTTTCTTTTTAACAATAGAGGAAGTTTCTAGATGTTCTCAAAGAAATGAACATGTATTCATGAGCTTTCTGTTGCAGGGACACAACACCTGAAGCAAAGTCGTTGTAAAAGAGCAAAAGATTCTCTTGTTTGTGACCCTTGACTTGTAGGAAGGCAGAACATCATGTCGGAAAGAACACGAGAGGGTGTGCGGAGCAGAGATGCTCCCGTTGTGCATGGGGATTGGCTTCCTCCAACTAGGCCACGCCTCCCAAGGCTCCACACCACCTCCTACCAGACATACAAGCTGGCAAACCCAGCTTCTGTATTTGGCCTT
This sequence comes from Apodemus agrarius, assembly GCA_964023405.1. Lineage (NCBI taxonomy): Eukaryota > Metazoa > Chordata > Mammalia > Rodentia > Muridae > Apodemus > Apodemus agrarius. The sequence goes on along the minus strand of OZ030019.1, from coordinate 5,402,478 downwards.
TCAGAGCCATGGCATAAGAGGAAGTATTTTATTGTTGTTTTTAAAGTGTGCGATTTGCTGTCTTTTTTGTGTCATTTCATTGGATGAAGCTCCTTCAGGGACCTCTGGGCAACTCCTGTCAAGGTAGAGTGTATGGGGCTTTAGTGTCTTGAAAGGAGATTAAAAGCAAGAATAAAATCAGCATCACAAAACCTTCCCAGGAGGCAGTCAACTTCTTAGGAGCAGAAACACACTCAGATCCCTCGGGGAGAGGGAGGGAGCAGCTGGTCACCCACATGATCCAGGGTGGAATGCTGGGGTGATTACCTCCATCCTCTGGATTTTCATTTTATTTTATTTTGCTTTACTTTAGTGTCAGTTGGAGAGAAGAGAGAGATTCAGATTTTAAAATTTGTCATTAAAAATGTTAGTGTGTACAGGGGCTGCTTTGATTGTTATACCACACAACAGGATCCAGCCCACTGTGGATAACACCAGCCCACTGTGGGCAGTGTCATCCCCTATGAAGTTGGTGCACCAGCCCACTTTGGGCAGTATCATCCCCTATGAAGGTGGCGCACCAGCCCACTGTGGGCAGTGTCATCCCCTGTGAAAGTGGTGCACCAGTCCACTGTGGGCAGTGTCATCCCCTATGAAGGTGGTGCACCAGCCCACTGTGGGCAGTGTCATCCCCTATGAAGGTGGTGTGCCAGCTCACCGTGGGCAGCATCAATCCCTACGGAGATTATATAAGAAGTTAGCTAAGGGTGCACCAAGGAGTGAGGCAGAGAGTGAGCCAGCAAGCAGAGTTCCTCCATGCTTTCTGCTTCAAGGGGCTGCTTTAGCTTCTGCCCAGACTCCACTAAAAGATGTACTGCAACCTGCAAGCTAAAAAGCTTCCCCTTTTTCCCCTAAGTTGCCTTTGGTCAGAGTTTGATCACAGCCACAGAAAACGTCTAGACCATGTGACTTTCAGCAATTGTGTGACCCATTTGTAGGATCTGGCACATTGCTTGTTGGCTTGAGTTTTAGTCTTAAGTCTACATGGGAGTCAATGTAATAATTCAATTAAACTTATATTTTCCTAGTGGATACTGATGTGTTTTATGTAGACCTCATGCTACCCTTCCAGCTAAGTTTTCTGAGGATAAATGGTGCTGTTCCTTGTTGGAAAAACTCATGTTGGCAGACATAGACAATAACAAGGCTATCCAAACTCTCAGGGAGAAATGCAGAGGCTAACTTTTTGTCCTTGATTATTCAGAGGAACTTTCCTCATAGTTTGCAAACTGATGAAGCCCAAAATATCATTGAGTCCATATCGTCTTCCACATAGGAGATCATGAGATGCATTGATATTAAGCTTACTAGGTTGTCAGTAACCAGGCCAAGGACTCAGCCTTCGTGAACACTCACTGTGATAGGCAGCCCTAACAGGCTTCAGTTTTTCTGTCTTCTCCACGGCATGAAGTGGTTACTGTCATTTTCCTACTGGGACAAGGGAACTAGACCTGGGCCCTTTCCTGGGTCACGGAGCGAACACAAGGCAGGGGCAGTCGTCCGCTGTGCTCTAGAGCATTTACTGTTTTCCAGGTGCTTCCGCTCATAAGCTCCAGGGCCTGGGAGCTGCAGTGCTCAGAGGTTGGCATTGTGTAAGAAACTAAGGGTAATTTTGTATCACCCATTAGAGTTTTATATAGATACAGTGTGAAACACACACACACACACACCCCATGAAAAGTGCCCTTCCTCCTTATGCTTTTAGGCCAATATTCCATGTGAAGATCCATCACACGGACATTCTAGGGATGGTTCTGTGTTGGAGGTACTGGATTTACGAGTCTTTCGGTGTGCTGGTTAGTTTTTTTTTTTTTTTTCTCAGCTTGACATAAGTTAAAGTCATTTAGGAAGAGGAAACTTCAACTGGGAAAATACCCCCATCCTATTGGCCTGTCACAGGCCTGTGGGGCATTTTCTTGACTACTGATTGTAGTGGGAAGGAGAGCCAAGCCCACTGTGGGCGGTGTCATCCCTGGGCTGGTGGTCTTGGGTTGCATAAGAAAGCAGGCTGAGCAAGTTGGGGAAGCGAGGCGGTGATCAGCACCCTCCATGGCTGTGGCCTCAGCTTCAGCTCCTGCCTCCAGGTTTCTGCCTTGAGTTCCTGTCCTGACTTCCCTTCATGGGGAACTACAAACTGTAAGCTAAGACAAACCCTTTCCTCAGCAAGTTTCACCTAGTCACAGTGGTTTATAATAGCAAACCACAGCGAAGTAGGACAAAACTCTTGGTGAATTGGTACTGTGACTTCAGAGGCTGAGATGAGGTTCAGATCTTCACCACAATGGGACCTTGGGGGAATCCACCTGGCTGGTTGCAGTTCCGTTCCATCCTCTGAAAAGGGGGAGCAGTAAAGGTCTCCTGGTAGTATTTTATGTCACCAGGCAATCTCTTGGCAGCTCTGAGCCTAGCCCAGCAAGCAGTCCATATAGCATGCTTGGGGGTCACTTCTGTAAGTGCTAACATTTAACAGGATGCATTATTTGGTTAGCTGAATTAAGTTTTGAGCAAGCTTATTTGATACTTTTTTTTTTAAACACCCTGTGTTGCCATAGCTGTATGGTGTTCTCTCAAAAATGGAAATGCCACAGTAAGAGAACCTGGTCCTGCATCTTGTACCAACCTGACCTGCCACATCACAGCCCTCACACTGGCTTCTGGGCTGACTTTGAAAACTCAGCAAGCTTTCTTGCTGAGAAAATAAAGTTGTCTAGCACTAGGACTGGGATGCAAGGGCATACTTTTTCCTAATTCATTGAGCTTTTCTTAAATAAAAAAAGATAAGATTTGACAATTTCATGTAATACCACCATGTGAGTCTATTTGTTTGATTTATAGCCCTGTCTTAGCCACTCCCACTTCTACTGACACCCTCCTTCCCAACTGGGCCATCCGTTGTGCTGTTTTATTACACACATTACAAAGCATGTGAGTTGAGAGATGGTTATGTGCCCCATGGAAGACGCTCGTGGCAGAGAGGATCCTGTCAGATTGAAATGTCTCAGTCCATGACTCGAGGCTTGGGTGGGCGGGTAGGGCTGTCACCCTCACAGCTCTGAACTGAACCTACCTTAGGCTGAGTCTCTCCATCTCTTCCCAACCTTCCTGATACTGCGACCCTTTAATACAATTCCTCATGTTTTGGTGACCCCCAACCATAAAACTATTTCTGTCACTACTTCATAATTTTGCTGTTGTTATGAATTGTAATGTGAATTAATATCTGACATTCAGGATGGTCTTAGTCAACCCCTGTGAAAGGGGATGTTCAGCCCCCAGAGGGGTGGAAACCCTCAGTTTGAAAACCACTGATCTATCTTCTACCTACTCAGAGGTGGATGTGGCAGGTGTCTGGGGTATTGGGAATTAATACCTTTGAGTTGTACTATTTTTAAGGTAATATTTATTTTTTTTAAAAAAGGCTGCATTAGGGCTTCTCATTGTGTTTGGGGAGATTTCCTAGTTGGGCTATTTGAAAAGCAAATGTGAAATCACTTAAAATGTGAGGAGGCTACTTTTCCAGGAAGCCTTCCATTCGAAGCCATTCCTATGAATTTCTCTGAATAGTGCATCATTTTTTCTCAAAACAAAACAAACAAACAAACAAAACCCCCCACATTTTGTTAAGCCCACAGAGAGGAAATTCTTTACCCTCAGGAAAAAAGGCCTAAAATGTCAAGTTGAGACTGGACAGCACCGGAGATCGACCATTTGAGGTCACACCATTGTAGACTTCACTTGTGTTTGAGTTGTCTGCCAACTCTCAAGGTTGATACCAACGCCTTTTCTCCAGCTAAGCTGCCAGTCACACGAGTGTATGCATGCACCTACGTGCTGTTCCAGTCTGTGCCGTGACCGTGTCCCCGGCTCTTCCCACGGCCGGTGCTTGCATCTCTGCTAGGAGAACCTTTGCTCTGTGGCTTGTCAGGTGCTGTCCTGGCAAGGCTTGTCCGTCTGAGACATCCACTGTCCTCTCTAGGTGGAGTGCCTAGAGCCCATTTTGAGACGGTATATTCTGTGGCCGATGGGTATTCCTTTGTTATCATAAAAAAATGCACGCCTAGTTCTTCGTTTGAATCTGTTGTGTGTTAGTAGTCTAGTTTCACTTTAAAAATTAAATTTACTTATTTTGTGTGTATGAGTGTTTTGCTTGTACGTATCTAAGTGTACCACCTATATGCCATGAATATGAGTGTTTTATGTATGTAAGTGTACCACGTGTGTGCCTGGGGCTTACAGAGGTCAGGAGAGCCTCTGATCCCCTGGGACTGAAGTTACAGATGGCTGTAACTATGTAGGTGCTGGGACCCAGACCCAGGTTCCCTGCAGGGATGGCAGGTGCTGTAAACTGCTGAGCCATCTCTCCAGTCCCTAAATTTACTTTCAAATTGAATATTTTCTTTTGAAATTGCTACTTCTCCCTCTGGTTGTGTGCATATGTGTGTGTGTGTGTCCTTGATTTTTTTCATGACCCAAGTTGTTATCTTTATGATCTTCCTTTAGTGTTATTACACACTGGCATGCACGTGCGTCTATCTTCTCCAGGGAATGGCTATATGTGTGACAAACAGGACGCCCTGATCTCAAGAAGTTGACAGTTCAGTTATGGCATGTCAGATAAGGCAGTAGAAAAATGGACTCATGGGTTCAAGAAACGTTCATTTCTCTCTAAGACTCAAACACACGCTGTAGAACTGCCGTGAGTGCTGGCCATGGGATGGAATCAAAGGCCTCTGATTAGAAAGGGCAGCTTGGGCTTTGTCCATTTGCCACTTAACACAGTGTTACAGGCCTGTAGCGTCTTCAAGTCGATGTTGGAGGATTTTCTGATACGGCAAGCAGTTTTTAGGGCAGTGGGGCATGTGTTTCAGGTGTAGTGGAGGTGCAGAAGGGTGCTAACAGCAAGGACATCATGAAAGAGTGGACGCCAGTAGTAGCTTGCCGATGTGGGGGAGGGGAGGGAGCCGAGAGGATTGCCTATGGACTATTGCATTTGAATCATTTGATTGTCCAATCTTTTCTTATCGATTAGAAGGTGCCTGACAGGGTACCGTCTGCAGGGCAGTGGGAGGGATCCTAGGTTTCTGTGGAGAAACTGTGTTCTGCTGGTCTCCCGTGGAGTCCCACGAGACTGTGCTGAAAAGAGGCCTTGAGCCAGAAAACCCCGGGTCCAGAGGTTTCTAGAATCCTAGGCTGGGTCAGAGGAGCCAGGGGTTGTCATGGCAAAAGCTCTCCCAGTCTGCCAAATTCTTGGCCTTTTCCACCGCTTCCTTGGGAGTGAAGGCCCTCTTGGAGGCTGCTCTTCAGCAGAGCCCTCAGGGCTCACAGCACTTCCCAGGAGCTTTTGCAGTGGGGAGAGTTGCTGGGGTCTCACCTCCAGAGCCCCTCACAGCTAGGTGTAAGCCGCCAGTAAGTAGGGCAAGGCACTAACTTTCAGCTTCTGCTAGAAGGTCTGAGACCCTGGCTGGCAAGAGATCATCTGCAGACCTGGGACCTGAACTCAATTCTGTCTGGGCACTGAGGCCCGGAGGAGCCCCAGGAGCCATGTGTGGCTCTCTCTAGCTCTCTTCTCTACCCCTACTTCTTTCCCTTCCTTCTTCCTTCTCTTCCTGTTTGGGTTCCTTCCTTTTTCCCCTTCCTCCTCATCCCCCTCCCCTCCAGCTCCAGCCCTCTCTTTTTGTCCTTTTCTCCTCATAAAGTGAGACACATTCACCAGAGCACCACAAGATTACTTCCTCTCCTCCCTGGGATTAAGAGATGCTGTGACACTTTGTCTCTTCTCTTGCAATCCTCTTTATTTTTTTTTTAAAGGGGGGATTTCAGTGTAACCAGATAAACCACTTAACAGTTTGTTTCTTTATCCTAAGCCCTCCCTTCTTTCCCAAGGTAAACTGGTTGCAGTTAGCTTCCTGCACGTTGCACACACACTCACCGCAAACTCCAGTGCTACCATTTTGTTTAAGAGTTTTATATGTGCACATTAGTACATAATTTTGATGCTTTTAAATCTTTGCATGGAGATCACTTTCTGCGTGTGTGTGTGTGTGTGTGTGTGTGTGTGTGTGCACTCTGTTATATATTTCCTTTTTTTTTTTTTTGCAATTACAGAGTGGTACTCAGTTAACAGAATAACAATTCTTTGTATAAGCTGCATCAGAGACACATTGAAGATGGAAAAAAAAAAAAAAACAAAAAGAAAACCAAAAGAAAAAAATAAAAAACCAAAACCAAAACTACTATCCCCATATATAGCTAATTTGTGCTGTGTACCAACAAGAACCTGCTTTAAATTTCCATGCCAATTTACAACCTCCAGACTGGTCAGGCAAGGTGAGTGGCTATTAAAAATACTACCAGGGCTATCTAAAGACACATTCGGTAGTGTGTTAACTATCCAAAAAAATAAAATAAAATAAAAACACTATAGTTTAAAAACAAATCTTACACAGCCTTACATTTCAATTTTTTTCTTTAAAAGGCGTGAGTTGTGTACAGGGGGTTAAATGCTTTATAGACAAGAAAAAACTGCACTAGGACCAACTTATTCATTATCATCATTTTCTTCATCTTCCTCTTCTTCCTCCTCTTCTTCATCCTCCTCCTCCTTTCCCTCTTCCTTCCCTTTCTTGCTCTTTTCAGCCTTGACCACCCCCTTTTTTTGCTGTATCAGGTTTTCCTTTAGCTCTATCTTTATGGGTGTTTTTTTCTGGCTTTTGAGTTGGAATATTATAACGAATATTGTAATGTCCTCTTGATTGTCTTAAAATCCATCCTCCTTGTCTTTGGATAGTGTCTCCCTAATGACCCAGGGTAGTTTTGAACTGGAAACCCTCCTGAGTGCTAGAATCCCAGGGAGGCACCCACAAGCAAGCCCATGTGAGCTTCGCCACTTCTGTCCTATGCTCAGGCGTGAGAGCTTCTCTTAGGTGAATACCCATAAGTAGGTGCCTGTTTACGATGTCAAAGAATGCTGCCACTGTGCTCTTCTGAGTGCATGCTCCAGGTCATACTTCCCCACCCCATCAGCAGCAGGTAGCGTCAGATGTCATACACCCTGCCTGACTAGTGGGGCAAGAGAGATACAGCAGTGCGCTTTTATTTGCATTCCAGAGTCCTAGTGGGTGAGCAGCTTCCCGCGGGGCGCCTGGTCACTCAGGTGTCCTCTGTGGACTGTTTCTCTGTCGACTGCCTGTTAGCTTTATTGGTTTCCATTTACGCATGACTCCTTACCACGAGCAATCCAGCAGGATTTCCTTTTTCTCTCTTTTTTAAAAGATGTATTTATTTTTACTTTGTGTGTGTGAGTGTTTTGCCTGGATGTATCTCTGTGCACCGTGTTTGTGCCTAATGCCTGAGGAGCCAGCTCTGTAACCGGAGTTACAGACAATTGTCGGCCACCACATAGACGCCAGGAACGAAGCCTGGGTCCAGGGCTCTTAACTGCTGAGCCACCTGCTCAGGCCGCCAGGTGGAAGTTCTTAGGGGTGGATGTCCTGAGTAAGGCGTAGCTAGCGGCCGGCTGTGGCTTGTCCGGATAATCAGTAGAGGCAACCTTAGCATCAGTGCTGGGGACCTCCTGCCACGCAGGACACAGTCTCTGACTAGGAGAACCACGGACTCAGCCTTCCTCTCGGGGACCATTTTTATAATTGTTTACGGTCTTTGAGTGGCTTCCCGAAAAGTCGGCCCGAGTGTAATCATACCTTGCGGTGCTTATAGCTGTTCACTCCTTTGTGGAGAGGGCGCATCTGTCACTGATACAATGTATCAGAATTGCTTTCTTATTTGTAACCTACGCCTCCACCTAACATAAATGTTTTTTGTTTCTCTTTGGATTTTTGTTTGTTTGTTTGTTTTTGTTTTGTTTTGTTTTTTTGAGACAGGGTTTCCTTGTGTAGCCCTGGCTGTCCTGGAACTCACTCTGTAGACCAGGCTGTCCTCGAACTCAGAAATCTGCCTGCCTCTGCCTCCCAAGTGCTGGGGTTAAAGGTATGGTTTTGTTTTTTATGAGTCTCACTCTGCAATCCTGGCTGTCCTGGAACTCACTAGGTAGATTTGACTGGCCTCAATTTTAAAGTGATCCACCTGCTTCCGACTCCATAGTGCTGGGATGAAAGGTGTGTGCCACATGCCTGGCCAAGTTAACACTTCTTTAATCTTAATTCTTCACATCAGTGGCATCTATTTCTTGCTTTCCCAGCCCCTCTATTTGCTAGCTCATTGTTCAGTCAGAACACAACTAGGCCAGGTATGATCCAAGTATGGGGTTAAAATGAAATAAACATTTAAAAATGGCACAAACAACTAAAAGAAGGTTGAGGTAAAGATAAATGTTTTTGCCATGGATGTTGCTTAGATGCCCACCTGGTGTGTCAAGTGCTTTGTCTCTCGTTGGTGAGAATGCAGTGGTGATCCCAACAGAAAGAACTTCAAAATGCACAGTGTTTCAGAAGGATGCCGGGCAGGCGCTGTGCTAGTTCAGGTGGACTTGTCTGATGCTCTGTTGGTGAATCCAAAGCCTCCCCCACTGATTCTTCCTTCCCTGCTGCTGTGGCACAAAAAAAAAAAAAAAAAAAAAAAAAAAGGCTAAAAATACTTAGCACTCTGGAATCCAGGTCTTAGTGTAAGCTCTCTGAAGAGAATGAGGTCACTGTGGTCTTACTGAAAATGTTAGTGCAGTGAAATTCTTGGAAAAATGACTTGAAAATGTGATGATTTTGAAACATTTCATAAAAACTTGATGTCAAAAATTGAGCATTCAGTTCGAGGCTTAAAATATGTCCTTCTTCTGAGGCTGCTGGGAGGAGGTAGGGACTGTCTACTAACATCTCCACTGGATTCCTCCTTGGGTCCTGGATGAGGAATCTGAGAGCTTGAGGAGATCTGGGAGGCTGTGTTTTTGATGTTGTGTTTGTCATGTCTGTGTGGCTCCTTTTAAAATCATTTTATTTTTGGTGTAGTTTATATGCTTGGCCATTTAATTTTAATGTGCCCTAATTCTATTTTTCTTTCTTTTTCTGGATCTCCCCCCCCCCGTGGTGTGTGTGTGTGTGTGTGTGTGTGTGTGTGTACATGTGAATGTGTGCATCTGTATATGGTATGTCTATACATAAGCGGGGTTATACTCACCTCCGTCTGCTTGCGTGGGCATCTGGAGATCAACATCGGATCATTCTCTACTGCTTTCCGTCTTATTTTTCCAGACACTCACTGAACCTGGAGCTTGCCGTTTAGTCAGACTGGCTGGCCAACGGTCTGTGGGTTTTGCTTCTCTCCATACGCCTAGAATTAGGGTTACTGGTGCATACCCCTGAGTTTCATGTGGGTTCCCTGTCTGCAGTGCAAGCCATCTGCCCTCCAAGGTGTCTCCGCAGCTCTCCTGCCCACGCTCTTACCATGCATCTTGTCACGTTCTTTTTCTTATTGGCCAGAGACCCAGGATACTGGGCCACTCTCACACCTCATTACTCTAGATACATTTCCATTTTAACTCACTGTCAACAGAAGAGCTCTATGTTTGACTTTAGTGTATTAATTAAAGGGCTTTACATCTTAATGTTTTTATTTTTTAAGACAAAGGGAAACTCATATATATATATATATATATATATATACAAGTTATCCATTCATTCATCCATCCATCCACCCACTAGTATCCATACATCATCCAATTCATCCATCCATCCATCCATCCATCCATCCACCAGTATCCCCCCAACATACATACATATGTACATATACACATTTTCCAGCCATTGTAATACACATTCTTTATCCATCATCCCATCCATCCATCCATCTACCACTATCCACCCAACATACATACATACATACATACATTTCCAGCCATCATAATGCATACATACATATGTACATATATACATTATCCTTCCACTCATCGATTCATCCACCTACTAGTATCCGTCCTTCATTCATCCATCTACCAGTGTCCACCCAACAAACATATATATACACATTTTTCTAGTCATCATAATACACACACACACACACACACACACACATATATACACACACACACATTATCCATCCATCAGTTCATCATCCACCCATCCATCTATCTATCCATCCATCATCCACATACTAATCACCCATCATTTGCCTATTGTCTATACATCATCAAAGTGACCTAAGAGTTGTGGTGCATGTTAAGAATTTTAGAAATGATTATTTTTTCAAAGAGATTCTGATGTAAGAATGGGGGGCTCCTACCACCCCAGGATGGTAGTTTTAGTATCTGTATGTCTGCACTGTTGGGGACTATGAGTGCACAGGGCAGGAACCCAGATCACACTTGGCTTGTCATCTCTAGCTTCGGAGATAGCTATACCTCTATACCGGTTTTCTGGATTCTGTCCTTTGTGTGCCTTGTTAGTTAGCTCTTGCCTTCCCATTGACTCCATTCTTGGATGGCCTCCCTCTTGTGGCAGAAAAGTCACCCATTGGATGCCCTAGGCCTACATCATTCTTTAGTTGTGAGTTCAGAGAATGAAAAAGACCCAACATCCCTCTCCCAGGATTCATAGTTTTAAATCCTAAGGAAGAGTTTCTCTTGCCTCACTGAGTCACATGTACATCTCTCAGCCAATCATAACGGCCGAGGGAATGTTGTTCTTCCTCATTAGCTGGCGTCCTTAGTTAATTCCTACATTTGTGGGGGTGGAGAGGAGGGATGGTGCCCTTCACGAGGGCCACCTTAGGACTTGTGGGATGTGGTTCATCAAAGGAAATATTGGGACTGTGGCTGACAAAGGCAGAAGGCAAGAATGTTGGCCAAGAAGAGAGGAAGGTGTCTTCTGGAATGGCAGGGGCATGTGACCATTCTCACACTTCTAGGCAGTCACCATAAGTGTGCCCCGCATTTGAGTGGTCATAGAGGTACCCTCAGGACATTTGCACCTTTACAACTGAAACTGTTTTAGACAGTGAGAAACAACGAGCCACTTGGTGAACAGGCCATGGCTGGTGGAATCGGGTTGCTGCCTTCGCTGTAAAAAAGGGTGTGAACGAATCTAGGGGAAGCTGGGGCGAGAATGGTGGAACTAACTAACATGTACTAAAATCTCAGGGAACCAACAATAACAGGGGGGATAAGGCAGCTACTGAGTGCGGAAGGGGTCCTTGGACACTTTGGTCAGGTTGTGTCCACACTACCCATAATTCCACGCTATCACTGACATTCCCAGTTACCCATGATTCCATGGTGTCACCTACATTCTCAGTTACCCATCATTCCACGGAGTCGTCGACATTCCCAGTTACCCATAATTCCCTTTCTGCTTTGTTACAGTCTCATTGCAAACCAGAAAAGGTTAGAAATCATCAACGAAGATGACGTGGAAGCTTACGTGGGGCTGAAAAACCTGTGAGTACTCACCGCGTGCGCACATTTCCTCAGAGACTTGTGTTCTGCTGTGGTCGGGTGGGTAATTTGCTGGTTACTCCTAACCTGAATGCCATTATGTGTTTTCTTGCAGTACAATTGTGGATTCTGGCTTAAAGTTTGTGGCTTACAAAGCATTTCTGAAAAACAGCAACCTGCGGCACATGTGAGTAGAGCCATCTCTCTCCGCTTCCCAGGACCCAATTTGTTCAGTATTTTTCTCACTCTTTTTTGTTTTCTTTCTTTGCCAACTCTAAAACTCCTTCTTAAAAGTTAGTATAGCTGCAACAATAGCTTAGGAACATTAGCTTTGATTCTGCTTGATTTCTGAATGGCTTCAGAGGGGTACTTAGAACAGCCTGTTTATTTCCTTTCATGAATTTCTGGGCCATTTCCATCTTGGATGGAGTGCTGGGCCAACGGCAAGGACTCTGATGTGAAAATGATGTCCTTGTGCAGAGTCCTTGATTCTTTCCCTTGGAATCAAGACACGCTTCCTGGAAGACATCAAGCGAACTAATCAAGACGTTGACTTGGCCTTGGACGGTTTAAGAAAATAAAAATTACTATTGCTCTTCCCTTTATAATAGGACCATTTGAATGTTCATTTTCTCAACAGCATGTACCATGGATTGATAAAAATAAGGAAAAAAATCAATCACTGTCGATGCCACCAAAGCTCCAGATGACTCTTAATAGTAGGACTGCTTTTCTTCCAAGTCCTGTTTGGTATTTTGTTGACTGAAATCAATTGGAAATGCAGCAAATAAGAGTTGTTAGGTGGCTTTCTGGTTAAGTCCCCTCAATAATATGAGTTGTCAATACATGATGGCCTCCCTGAGATATCCTATTAGATCACCCGAAAGACAGAAACATCCACGGTCCCGCCCCAAACTTACACTCCCCTACACTGTGAATTTCCAGTGGGAGTCTTCTGCTGGAGGCCTGCTACCTGATTCTTAATGACCAAATTCTCCTGGCAATGACATCTTCAGCGTTTACCTGCAGGGTCTCACCTAGACATTTCACTCGCCTAGACTGATGTCTGTATTCCCAGGACCCAGGTAAAAATCCAGTCTGAGAGCTGTGGGACCTAACCAGGTGACCAACTCCTTACCATGTTCTTAAGGCAGGAACAAGGGAGGTGTAATTCCTGCCACTGCGATCACCCTGTGACATCTGTCCCTCTTCCCTTCCCCGGGGACGGCCCTTCCTGGCCTGACTTCCATGCCGGTTATTAACACGCTCATTGTCTCAGAGCTGCTGTCTGCGTGCTCGGTGGAGATGTGTTGATATCACTGAAGACCTTAATTTCATAAAGTCATTATCATGAGTTCATATTTCACATGTGACAGGAATGATGAAGCCACTTTATAAGATATAAAGCATTCTGCAAAACCAGGGCAAAACTATGGGCACATCTTAAAACACATTTTCTTAAAACCCTTCTTGACAGCCTGTCTGGGTCGTTTTTTCTGGGGCAAACTTGATGTGTGTGTAGCCATTGGTGGCACAGCCATGACAGCAGCAGAAGAATGGAAACATATCCCACTGCAATCTCTCAAAAGTAATTAGTGACCTCAGTGGTTACATGTTTGAATTTTTATTACACATGACCCTAGACCAAAAATCATCCAGCAGTTGCCTTGTGTGTTCTCTGATTCCTCTGAGGATTGATGCTCCTGTTATAATAGGAACAGTGGACCGTGGGTAATTGTAATTTTATTGATAGCCCGTGTGTGTGTGTGTGTGTGTGTGTGTGTGTGTATGTGTGTGTGTGTGCACACGCGCGCGTGCACACAAGTATTGTGATAGAATGATTTTAATGGTGTTCTAGCTTCCAAGTCCAGTGTACATCAAATATGTATTCGCCTCACTCAAGAAGGATAGATATTCCACAGTTTCCTTATCAGACCACAACCAGGATCCAATAATTGATCAAACTTCAAACACTCTATTGATGTGTGTAGCTATTGTCAGGCAGTATGACCCAATGAAATCAGGCAAGCGTTTGTTCAGACAGCTTGAAGAGAGGAGAGATACCATGGAAGCAGAGGGAGGGGGGATGGGAGAGAGAGTGGGGGGGGGAGAGGAGGGGACAGACCAGGAAAGGAGATAACATTTGAAATGTAAATAAAGAAAATATTCAATTTAAAAAATAGAGAAATGAGGGAGAGATGCGTGTGTTGTAGTTCAGGCTTTAGGGGACCTCAGGAGAGCCCTGCCTTATCTCTGCCCTGGTTTGCCTGGTCCATGTTAGGCTAACACTGCTACCATCCAGAGCCGATCTCTGAATGTATGTCTGGGTGCCTTTAATTGCTGCCCAGCCCCTAAAACCCCAGGGACTGTGAGAAAAGCCAGCATTTGTGTTTTCCAGGGGCTTTGCCGAGGTGCTAATTAGGCTCTTAGCAAAGTTTTACAATCAAACAGTAAGAGGATTGTTGATTTTTTTCCCTTCCTTCTTCCTCCTTTTTGGCTTTTGGCCCCATTCCTAAGTATGCTTCATAAAACTCATCTTGTTCTTTGGCCCGTAACCCCGAGCTGCACTGGGCTGCTGGCAACCCAGCCTGGCAGCTGCTTCCAGAGAGGGCAGAGCGGAGCTGACAGGGGAGGCAGCTCCACAGGGCAGCGCGAGCTGATGGGAGTGGGGAGGGGGTGGGAAGGCTGTTCTATGGGGTAGCGTGAGCTGATGGGGGTGGGGGTGGGGGTGGAGGATGGGGGTGCTTCATAGGGCAGCTCTAGCTGATGAGGGATGGAGGTGGGGGTGGGGGTGGAGGATGGGGGTGCTCCATAGGGCAGCTCAAGCTGATGGGGGATGGGGGTGGAGGATGGGGGGTGCGCCATAGGGCAGCTTGAGCTGATGGGGGATGGGGGTGCTCCATAGGACAGCAGGGAGCTGGAGCTGGTGGGGCAGCTTCCTAGTCCCTCTTTTTGCTTCTCTCTCCCTACTGGTCTCTGCTTTTCTCTCCCCTCCCTTCCCCTCCCCTCCTTTCCCTCCTCTCCCCCTCCCTTCCTCTCCCTTCCTCCTTCCCTCCTCCTTCCCTTCCTCCTTCCATCCTCCTTCCCTTCCTCCTTCCATCCTTCTTTCCTTCCCTCCTCCTTCCCTTCCCCTCCTCTCCCCCTACTTCCCCCTCCCCTCCTCCTTCCCTTCCTTTCCCTCCTCCTTCCCTCCCCTTCCTCTCCCTTCCTCCTTTCCTCCCCTTCCTCTCCCTTCCTCCTCCCCTCCCCTCCCCCTTCCCTTCCCTTTCCCTCTCCTCCATCAGTGCCCCTATACCCCTTTTATTTATCTTGGGGGAGAAGAACAGATTTTTTTCTTTTTCTTTTTTGTCAGAAAGACTGGGCTTTGTGATGAGTATGGACATACCTGGGCCTTACAGACAGGCAGAGACTTTGGGTGGACATGCTCCACAGACACCATTCTTACTTAATTCATGTCTGCAAAGGAAAGACTTCTGTGGGCATGTCTCACAACTTCCCGGTGGACTATATTTTCATCCGGGGTACCCTTTTCTGTGGGCGAGCGCATTGCACTAGTGTGGCTGGAGCAGACATGAGCTTACAGGTGGGAGGGCGGTCTCCTGTGGGTCAGGGTTCGGTGGGTGGAATTCTCCCTGAAGGCGTTCACTGGATGGAAGACCATTCATGAGTTAGGAGAAGCCACGTTTCTCTCCATTTACCAGCTAACCCTGTCAGCCTGTGATTTAGCTCCTACAGATGACAGAGATGTCATTGGTGCGACAGCATACTGGCCTCAGGTAGCAGGCAGGGCCAGGGTCACTGTCCCTAGCAGACCTTCTTCTTAGACACCTGCCTGCCTGAGAAACCAAGAGCTGTGTGGGCGTGGCTGATTCTTGTTACACTTTTGTTACTTGTCAAAAACACTGTCCAGAGGCTCAAGAACTTTAAGTAAATTTTAAACAGTAAACAAGTTCAGCTGCCAGGATCATTGGAAATACTCATCACCTTCACAAAAAACACACATTTGGAACACACCAGGAAATTCATAAGGTTTTTTTTCCTCTCTCTCCCCTGGATGGAGCATCTTTCCATTGGCTTGTTTAAATATTAAGATGCTGTGTTTTGGGGGAGCTGACGATGAGGCCTGACGCATGCCCTGTTCCCCAGGGTTCGCCTCGAGGGTTTGGAGCTACTCCCTCGAGGTCACAGTAAACGGTCCCACCAGGCGGTCTCAGTCAGCGCATGTGTTCCTTCCTGGAAAGACAGTTGGAAGTCCATCTAGTCCGTCACACACCTCAATAATGTTCAAGATACTCTAGTTTTAGAACCTATTTTTTTCTCCTCTCATGGGCTTATAATGTGGTATTTTATTACATATTTCCCCAATTAAATGTTCAAAGCATCAGGAACTCAAGTGGGCAGAGAACTGGACTTTGAATCGACATGATACATAAACTTTTAGGCAAAACAAAGATATTAAAAAGAAACTCCTAGAAACATACACTCTTCTCTCACAGTGCATAGGAACCGTCTGAGTGCCAGGGACCCTGGGATGTTACCTTTTCAGGTTAAAAGACACAATTGGCTTCAAGAAAGATGGGTCCCCACGCCAGGAAAACTGCATTTTGAAAAGAAAACCACTGTCTGAACATAATCCTTCTCAAATCATAACCTTTAAGTTTACACTTAACGTTATCTGATTTCTTCCAGTAATTTCACACGAAACAAGCTGACGAGTTTGTCCAGGAGACATTTCCGCCACCTTGACTTGTCTGACCTGTAAGTAACGATTTTGTCTGGCATTTGGGAGGAAATTTTCAAAAGAAAGGATAATTAAGTATTGGTTTTTTTTTTTTTTGAATGAGTACTATTGCAAGTTTATGTTGCATCAAAATTATTGAAGAATGTTTTCTCTAACTTTGCCCCAATTGGGTGATTACAATCTCGGTCTCCTTTATGTCATTATGATCAGCTGAATGGTGTTTTCACATAAATAATTTATTTTCTAATAGAGGGAAAAGAGGATAAAAAACAGCAGGGAGTTTTGTGCTCAAGTAGCTTTATATCTCATCTCAGCTGGCTCTTGTTTTATTCAAGCTCTGAAATAAAGCGCGTTTGTCAAAGAGGAAATTACAGTGGATAACACACCCTTCGGCTTTGTCCGTCAGCCCAGGACAGGCTTGGGCAGAGCCAAGCCTGGCAGAGAGGTTATTCCCAGACCCACCATCTCTGGGAGCCTTTGCTTGGGTTCACCCCTACGCTTGATATCTATCCTTATGTCCCAGTCGAGCCGTCTTGATGGCTAACAGTCAACATCTCCGCAGTGCTCAGTGAAGGCTGCCATTGCTGTGGTGAGGTGCTTGAGAGGTCTCCGAGGTGTGAGGGGTTGAAGGACAGGGCTCTGGATATCAGGAAGAAGCATCTACTTAATCGTGGTACTTAAAAAAAAATCTCTGGGAACATCAGGAGTATGGGGTGGGCAGGAGTCATCACGTGTCAAAAGCTCAAGGGGAAACTGAGGATTCTTAGTGAAACTTCACAGCTCAGGGTAGAGGAAGAGGGTTCCAGGGCCACTGCCCTGTCTTCCTCTCAGACACCAGAGAGATGGAGCCGGGCCTCGGTTCTGGCTCCCATCTCGGGTGGTTCTTGTCCTCCCCTTCCAAATATCGCTCCAGGCGGTTTAAGACTCGGCTTGAGCGCTGAATACTAGGAACAGCTCACACAGGCCTTGAGGAAGATGAGGTCAGTTTACGTCAACCAATAGGGAACCATCTTGCTGGCAATGGTTACATCCATCAGAGCTGGCAGGCACGTCCAGTTTCTGAGAGTGTATACGTTTGTGTGTGTGGGTGGGTTTGCTCTAGCAGATCAGAGAAGAGTTTGGGGGAGTGATGGCATGATCCCCAAATTAACACCAGAGGAAGGAGGACCCCCTGGGTTAGGCACTCAGGACAAGACATACATGGTGTCTTCCTAGAAAGAAGGTCTTTCACTGTACATCATACACACACCCCTAGTGGAGAGGTCACAAGTATACAAGCAGGAAGGGGTTATATGGTGACAGTCTTGACCACTGGCAATTATTCGGAATAAACTAACTTTACTTCATTAAGTTACTTTACATTTATACTAATTATATATTCCCTTGGCTACAGTATGGTATATATAATCTCATAATATTCAAAATATTTTCTTCCACCAATGATGAAATATAAATTACATAGTAATTAACATAGTAAGCTCACTGCACTGCAGAATGCTAGCCTTTTCTGACTGGCTTTGTACCCAGTGGCCAGGCTGTCTCCTCCCCCCTTCCCAGCTTCCAGGATCCACTGGCCTGCACCCTCTGCCTGTGAGGCCAGTGTAATTAGCTCGCACATGCGATTGAACACACACTTCTTTTGTGCTTTGTCTAACGCAGGAAGAGAGAGACATGCTACCTCTCAGGCAGCCATGTGACACAGAGCAAGGTGCTCCGTGTGAAGGTGTCGGGCGCCACTGCAGAAACTTTGCTGGGTGGATTAAAAATGAGATGCTTTCTGGTTCACATTCCGAAATTCCACTAGCAGTGTTGTTCAGCAACACACTCAGTAGGCGTTGACCATGAGTTGATACTTTGTTTCCAACCCAATTACCCCCGTAAAAGAAATCTCAACTCAGTCAGTAACAAAACAAGCTATAAGCCTAGATTGGGCAGATCTCCCACAACACCACTCTATTCCCATCTATATTATCCCATATAACTTGCGGTTTCTCCAGGCCACTAGCTTCTCTCTCTGCAGCCTCTCTGTAGATCCCTTGTAGTTCACAAGGCAACTCCCCATCTGCAGCCCCTCTGAGGAGTGGAATTAACATCAAAATACAAGCCCGGGACTATCCACAACAAAGGTGTGTGAGTTACCTGTTAGAATGAAGGAGAGAGGTTTGTCTAGGATTCTGTACTTTAGTGGGTGCCTATGCAAATCGGGACCAGCTCTCTGCCAGGGCCACTTGGCCAGGGAAACACCCCGGGCTTTGTCATTGAAGCATCTCCTCCATTCTCCCCTTCCCCCACTTAGCTTATTTGACTATAGAGTCATTTCAGAAAGACTTCAGCTATTCATATACTTAGAACTCTAGGAAATATCTCCGGCAGCTTGAGCCTGAGCCAAGGGTGGGCCTTTCCTGTCTCACAGTCCTTGTCTCATAGCATCAGATCCTATTTTGATATTGGCGGGATACTTGGAGATGGGCGAGCAGATACAAATTAAACCAGTCTACCATGACCACATTTCCCCCATGAAACTCACAGAAAAGTCTCCAGGGATCTCCAAGATTCTTAGAACGCAATCAGAAAACCACAGGAGTAAATGATGTTGCAAGGCCAGGTCCTGTCCTCAGGAAATCTTAAGTATTGTGGTTAGTGCTAGGCAGTCTATGTAACGATTGAAAATGGCCTCATTTAAGGGTTCATTATCATAAATGGGATTCATCTTAAATAGGCCACTGAGCATTATAAATAAGCATTAAAGATTTTTCCCCCTGTGGTTTTTGTTTTCCTTCAAACACACTTCCTCCTTCACCCACTGTAGTACCTAAGAGGCCAGACAGCACGGCTGAGGGCCGGCTGGCAGTGTGTCTTTCTGCACCTGGCCTGTGCAGAGTGCTCATCCTGGCAGTCCAGGGTGCCACCCTAGGAAACCCTCACTGGGTTGGGGGTGCACATGTGAGTCCTCTGCCTCTCTCTGTCAGCTTCTGCCCTCAGCTTTTGTGCTAGGATGCAAAGGCCTCTGGGGGCACAGCGCAGAGCAGCAGTGGAGCAGGCCTCCCGGCCGGCCGGCACACCTCAACCTCAAATCCCTGTCTCTAATTTCATTTTCAGTGGAGACTAAACGACTCTGCTTCCCTGCCGAAGCAAGAACTCTTAAGTCTGAGCCTGGTCAGAAATAGGATATTAATGCCTGTAAATACTCACCATTGGCATCTCCACTTAAGCACAAGAACAAGAAGGGCGCCTTCCCCCATCATGAGATGCTCTCTGTTGTGGCTGTGTTTGTTCAGATCTGTTTTCCTAAATGTTCTGCAGAGTTTTGCATCTCTTTGCTATCTTTAGCCTCTGCCGTTGTGTTTGCACGTAACAGCAGAGCGGTAGTTATTAAATAACGGGGTGAATAATAAGCCCCGTCGCACCGCCCGCAAAGTGGGTGTGACTTTCAAAGGCTGGCGGCTAGCACACACTCCTGTCGTCATCCGTGAACGCTCGTGAAGCTGAAAGGCAAGTGGGAGCCTGACCGGGTCGCGTGTCTGTTCCTGTAGGATCCTGACGGGCAATCCATTCACGTGTTCCTGTGACATTATGTGGCTCAAGACTCTCCAGGAGACTAAATCCAGCCCCGACGCTCAGGATCTGTACTGCCTCAACGAGAGCAGCGAGAACACGCCCCTGGCGAGCCTGCAGATACCCAATTGTGGTAAGTTATTTTTAATCAGTGAGTTCCGGTTATTAATCATTCTAATTGCCTCGGTATGGTAGTGAGTCCGGGAAGGACATCACCACCAGACCTCACAGTGCGTTGGGGATGTCTCTGGTGTGTACGTGCCGTGCAGAGAAGCACTCGGAGCACCGTTCGTGAATTCTCTTTCCAAGCAGACCGTTGCTCCCAAGTGCCTGGCGTTGAGGAACACGGAGGACGAGCACACTGTCAACTCTCTTGTTGACTGGTCTGCCTGTCCGCCCACCATCCCTGAGTCCATTCAACTATTCGCCTCTCCAAAAATATCCACGAAGCGTACACCCTTCCCAAGTCTCACACACACACTTGATCGGCGTGTAAGCCGTGCAGAGGGAGGCCCAGCCACAGGGTGCCCAAGGGGCCCCAGCAGCTGAGGTAAACGAGTCTACACCGCGCATCCCCAGGCTTGCCTTGCAGCAGCACGCTTCCGTCTTGTGTCGCGGCCGGCCGCGCTCCTGCCTGTTCGTCCCTCCTGTTCTTCTCAACACTTCCATCTGGAGGGTTTAAAAAGACACCTTTGGACAAGGCCCAGTTCTCAGCGAGAGCTCTGTCACACAAGGAGGAAGAGCAGGTTAGGATTTTCCGACCCTGCGGTTTATCTCTACAATGACACAAGTGGTTCTTCATCAACATTTTAATCGGTTAGTGGAACAGTTGACGAGCTCACAGACAATTCTGTTTGCTCTTGCCGGGTGGCAGGCGACAAAGCAGGAGCATGGGCGGGCGGCAAAGCAGGAGCACGCCACACAGCGCCTTGCTTGTTTGTGTCTCCAGGAACGTGTATAGCCGTTTCCCTCCCGAGCCCCCGTTTGAAGGCCTGTTTTTACTTAACAACGACACAGTTGCTGCTGACTCTTAAGGAGGAGTTAATAATGGTAATAAAAGATAAGGGCTCGCTCCTTACTCCAGAGGACCTGACAAGGCAGCGCTCCCCTGTCACACAGGTTTTTCTGTCACAGATAGAGTCTGCGCTCTCACCGAGGGGGAAATTCACTTTGTTCCTTTGCCTGCTTCCCTTGGCCTTCCTTGTCAGCCAACAAACAGACAAACAAGCAAACCAACCAGCAAACAAAACTACCACACCCAACAACTATGTCTGTTCTCAGCTGATGAGAGTCGGTGTTCTGTACACGTTAGAACCACCGAGAGAAGCTGCCTAGGGGGGCAAGAGAGTCCCTGCTGGTCACCTGACTGTTTGGCTTGTACCCAAACCCCCCCAGCTGCTTTGGCCTCCTGTCCAGGAAATATGGATCAAAGAGCATCTGACACAGGGCCTTGTCCCACAAGCTGCCTCCGAATGGGCGGCCGCTTTGTCCCTGCCCGACACCAACTCCTAAATGGCTGTGTGGTCTTGACATGGGTTCACAGGGGACCCATTGTTGCTGTGGGCAGAAGAAATGTTTGAAGTAAACAGATATCTAATTTTCTTAGTCTTTTTGTCTTTAATATTTTTTATTTCTTTCGTTTTTCTACACTTTTCCTGATGAATTATGTGTTTGAGAGTAGTAGTTTCATTTCTTCCTACCCCCTTGCAAGGGGAGCTGAGCTTTGGCTGATTCCCTAGGTCTAACTGGTCACATTTTTAACCCACTTGAGTGTCAACAGTGCCTGTTAAAGTGGCATTTGGGGCTGTGTCAGGTGACTTTGCATGCTAGGTGTCCAGTTCAGAGGTTGCTCTGTGCTTTCCTAATGGTTTGTGTTTTTCAAATGTGCATATATATGTGTGTGTGTGTGTGTGTGTGTGTGTGTGTGTGTATCCAAACATTTATTACTTATATTTTGACATATATTTTCTGAAAGTATCTAGAGTTTATAACACCAAAAAGACAAAGAGAAATATACTTATATTTCCTGTATTTGTTTACACATTTCTCAGCATTTTATCATCTCAAATTTTGCTTTTATTTTTTTCTGCTCAAAGGAAAATGTTTACAAACAGTTGGCTGACAATTGTATTAGATTTCACATATTGTCACTTATTAGAAGAAAAAACTCATACTGATTAGAAGACACAAATGGCAGGATCTCCTAGATCTATAACAACAACAACAACAACAACAACAACAAAAAGCATTTGGAAATAAATGATGTAATTTGAGAAGCATTATGAAGGTGAATTAATAGGGGATTCAGCAATACACTGGAAAGGCAATAATCTATGGGTGTTTACATAAGAAACTAACATTATTTCTTTCCATACCACCATCGGTGTGTACTCTTGTGTAACTGGAGGTGAAGAGACAGTAAATATGTTTTCTAAATCATAGCCCTAGAAGCCTAGTGGACGTAAGGC
This sequence comes from Apodemus agrarius, assembly GCA_964023405.1. Classification (NCBI taxonomy): domain Eukaryota; kingdom Metazoa; phylum Chordata; class Mammalia; order Rodentia; family Muridae; genus Apodemus; species Apodemus agrarius. The sequence continues at coordinate 5,380,298 of OZ030019.1, read as the reverse complement.
TGAGATGCACACACATGGAAATCACAGGGAAAAAGAGTTGGGGAAATGACAATATTCAATGGCGTCTTTACAAGTTTAAAGATACATTTTAAGGGTTTTACTGGTGCACACTCATTGCACATGCTACTGGGATGTCTGAGGACATTTCAGTCAATTGTGTGAGGTACGTGAGTGAGTATGTTCTCTCTGTACTACGAGGGCTTACTCTCATCTCCTGGCTGTTAGTACTCTGCACCCGTAAACAATTTCTCTTCTATATTTATGTCATGTCTGTGATTTTATGTGTCTATGCAAAATCCAGGACCAGGAAATGAGAGAAAACACAAGAAGTTTGTGGTTTTGGACCTGCCTGGTTTACCAAACACGATTATTGGTCAGTTCCCCCATGTCCCTGCAGGTGAGGTACCTTCAGGCTTCCTTATGGCTGGAAGGCTTTCCTGTTCATTCCCTGTTGGTGGGCACCTAGGGATCTTCTTCAGCTCAGCTGTTGTGAACAGAGAGGCAATGAACGTGGGTGTGCCAGGGTCTTTGTGGTGCGTGGACTTGGAGTCCTTGTGTAGATACCGGGGAGCAGTTGAGCTTGACCACTTGGTGGTTCTAATGTCTGATTTTCTGAAGAGCCTCCACATCGGTTTCCACAGTAGTTGACCACTTTACATCCCCCTAGCGGTGCACAGGGTGCCTTTCATTCCCAACCTCACCAGTGCTTGTTCTGTTCATTTCCTTAACAGTCTATAAACAGTGTCTTGATGTCTATGATTTAGACTGGGGCAATGCAGTAGGCATTTTTTTAATTTGCACTCATGACTCTAGTGAAGTTGAACATTTTCTTTCATCCTGACACTTTGCTGAAAGTAATTATCAGCTCTAAGAGGATTCTGATGAAGTCTTAGGGACAGTCCAGCTTCTTGCTTTCTTGTTTGTATTTCTTTTATTTCCTTTTCTTGTCTTATTGCTTCAGCTAATACTTCAAGCATTCTATGAGAGTGAGTACTCCTACCATGTTAGTGAGTATACTCTGGGCTTCCCCCATTGGGTTTGCTGCTGGCTATAGGTTTGGGAATACGGTTTTTAGTGTGTTGGAGGTTTTCCTGTTTTTAGCTTCTTCCGGGCTTTTGTTATATAGCCATGGTGGATTTTGTCAGAAGCCATTTCTGTGTCTATGAAGTCGATCATGAGGTCTCTGTCCTTGTGTCTACTTCTGTCACTTGCCAAGTTGTACACGGTGAGCCACTTCAGTGAAGCTGACTTGCTCTTGGTGAATGGTCTTTTTGATGTGTACACATATTTGGTTTGCAAGAATTTTACTGATAATTTTTGCAGCAAAGATCATCAGAAAAATTGGCTATAATTTCTCTTTTGTTATTGTTATATCTTCACCAGATATAACAATGATATCATGGTACTTCTGTCCCCCTAAAAAGTGTCTGTTAAAGGATGGCCTGCTATTTATCGAGAGCAGGGTAATGGAGTCCTCTAATCTTACTGTGTAGGGGCTTATCTGTCATTACATCTAGAGGCACTTCTTTTATGAACTTGGGTACACTGTGTTCAGTGTGGTACCTGTTTCAAGTTGCAACATGCCCTGCATGGATTAATTGCTTCTCTAATAAGGATGAAGTGACCTTCTTTGACTCTTATTGCTGATTTTAATTTGATCCTATTTTGTCATGCATTAGAACAGTAACAGTTGCTTGTTTTTTAGTCCCATTTGCTTGGAATTCCTCTCCCAGACTTTTGCCCTGAGTTGAACCTTTCTTTGACGAAGACATGTACTCTTGGAGGCAAGAAATAGACAGACTATTCTCAGTTAAGTCTGATGGACTGTGTCTTTTGATTGGAGTAATGGACACAATTGATATTGAAAGGTATACATTAAGTCTGGTCCCCTTTTTGGTTTTGTAGTGTCTTAGGGTTTAGTATTCCTTCTCTGTGTAACTGCTGTTCATGTGGTTTGTTTTTTCCTGTAGCTCATTGGAAGTATTTATCTTTCTTTTCAGCCCAGAGGGGTCTTTGACCTTTTAAGCTACCTTCTCTAGGAATGGCTAAGTGGTCTTGATTTCCTTTAGTTTGTTCTATCATGGAATGCTTCTCTTTTTCCTTCAATTATAAGGTATGTTTTTGCGGGGCACGGTAATCTGGGTTAGCAATTACTGGCTTTCAGAGCTTGAACTATATCACGCTACTCCTGCTTACCTTTTAAGGTTTCTGCTGAGTATCTACTGTTCTAGTGAACTTGCCTTTATATGTGACTGGGTATTTCCATCTTATATTTTCTTTGTTCTACATATTTAGTGTTTTAAGTATAAATTTGTGATCTTATCTCTTCTCAATTCCTCCTGTACTATGGTTAGAATTTCTTTCAATAGATTTGTGTGTGTGTGTGTGTGTGTGTGTGTGTGTGTGTGTGTTTATACTGGGGCTTGGACACCAAGAATTAGTTTATTGGTTGTTTCTTTCTTGTTTTCTTAAAATGTAGATCATTGTTCTCTTTTGGTGGATGCATTTGCCATGTTCAGGAGAGGACTAAGACATAGTAGAGTCGAGGTCATTTTATCTCTGTAGGATTTCTATTTAGGACTCGCAATACTATCTTTAGTTTGCCCCAAGTGTCAGGTACTGTCCTGAGTCAACCTCCACCTCCCACATAGATTTGTAGCCTCTTGTGGGGGATTGTGGGCCTCCCTATTCCCGTGGGCTTTGCTTGAGGACACATCAGGTTTCACCCCATGTGGCCCCAGCTTCCAATTCTGTGTTGTAGAATTCCCTACATGCCTATGGACATAATCTTAGGTCAGACCCAGCTCCTGCCACTGTTCCTACTGCTCCTGTATGTCTTTAGACCTTACGCAGTGTCAGCTCAGGTCTCCTCTATGCATATGCAAGTTACACACGCATGTTCCATAGCATGGCTTGGGATTGGACACTGGAGAACTATTTTTGGGAATGAGTTTTTCTGCCAGCAGGGATCTAGAGATTGAACTGAGGTCATCAGGCAAGTACCTTAATCAACTGAGCCATCTCAGCAGTTCCAAGTCAGCTAATGAAATGTTTGAGATGTTCAAGAGGGACCCTGTTATGAGAAGGCTGATATTTTACTCTTCTCTGCTGGACTGGCATGGGGATGGGGGCTAGTACAGCAGTTAACCTCTTCAGGATACTAGGCTCAACTGAAGGCCCCATTGACATGTCTGTCCCCATCATATTGAAGAGGGTCTTGTTTCTTTTTTTAGTTAAGTCAGGGGCAGGGTAGGAGTTTAGCACCATTGCTATTAACAGTCAAAGTGCCCAGGAATATTATGGTGATGGTCCTAAAATGCTGTGAATGAGCATACAGTTATCCCGGCTACACACTGTTCTCTGTCTCTCTCTATGACCCCTTAAGCCTCAGGAAAATGGCCTTTGAAAGGCAACCCATGGGTTCGTGCAATTCTGGATAAGGGTTGCAGTGAACTAGGAATCTGAAGGCCTGAAATGGCTGCTCTATGTGTTGTCAGAAGAGGGTAACACTGATGGGCTGTGTAGATTCATCTCTTGTGGGGGTGGGGCAGGATCAAGGAAGGTGCCCTCTACACTGCTCAAGTTGACATCTTAAGGCACTCTTCCCATTGGTCCTTTTCAATAGGAACATTGCAATAATTTCTTCTGCCTAACTCGGATGAAATACTTCGACATTGACCTTTAAATACTACGATCATGGCTTAACATTATCGTGAGGAGGCGTCATCGGAAAGTTACTAGGCATGGCAATGGTCTGTTCTGGGTAAATGGGGTTAGGAAGATGGCATGTCTCTAGGTCATATCAGAGTAGCCCTTCAGCTGAGCTCACTGGTAACCAGTCATTGTGAGGATGAGAGAGAGCCCTGTAGTAAACATAAGCCACAAACATAAGCAGGCTTGCGTGCTGCTGGAGGACCCAGGGTGGGCACTGCATCGAACACCCTGAGCAGCGCCCTGGACTGAAGCCACGCCTGCCTTTGGCTGTTTTGTTATTCATAATGACAATTTCCATTTTCAAATTTTCCAAACTTAGGGAAAAGAATTCCTTAAAGCATCATCCACACATCATGTGTCGGGGAGGGTCAGCAAGCGCCCACATGTGCTGGGAGGAGAGGTTTGCCCTCTGACATATGTCTATGCCAGGGATTTATTTACATGACTGACTTTTGGCTTCAGCTACCGTTTATAGCACATCCGCCCAGAGCATAGCAGGGTGGCGTCTTATCGCCACGCATCTCACCGCGGCTCACTTCTGTCTTCCTGCAGACACCTGCCCTCCTGCTTCTGTCTTGGTTTGTTTGCTTTCACTTTATGAGAGATTAAGTTTTTATTTTTGAAAATAAACCAAAGCCCACAGTGGGTTGTCGCTTTTCTCTGTCCTTTTTAGAATGTCAAACAAAACTGCTGAAATTGTTGTTTCTAAGCTATCTGGCAGTTGCCACTTCTCTCCACGTCTATACCACGACTCACGAAAGCTTAGATGCACAACTTCCACGTTGAGCTTACCAAGGTGTTTTTTAATTTAGTAGTTTTTTTTTCAGCACACTGTAAGCAGTTACATCTAAGCAGATCAGTCTTGTTATGATGACTCCATTCCTGCTTACAGAATGAATGAAAACACACGCAACGCACGCACGCACGCACGCACGCACGCACGCACTTGCATCATCATTAGGTGTTAAATTGGAAAGTATGCTCCAGAGATAGAGGGAGGTCCAGACTATTGGTATTTTTTCCAAAGTAGAATTATGTGGGCTCTTTATGCACAAAGAGAAGAGGGGTGGGTAGCTAGAGAGATGGTTCGGTAGGTGGCTAAGAGCACTGGCTGCTCTTCCAGGGGTCCCAAGTTTAATTCCTGACATGGTGCTTCATAACCATTTTCAGGGCATCTGATGCCCTCTTCTGGCATCCATGGGCACTGTGTGCACATGATGCACATACACACATAATATACTCAGGCAAATTGCTCATAAACATAAAATGAAATAAAATTCTTAAAAGGAGAAAGGAAAAGATAGAATGTAGATGAAATTCCAACTTGCTAGGCTAGTTTTATATCCGTGAATGGTAAGCCAACATCAGATAAGCAGAGCTCAGAACTACCGACAGATTGACAAAACACCATCATGACTTCATAGTGAACACTGACCCACAAGGCAGAGTGGTGACCTTTCTGCGACCTTTCTAGTTAAGAATCCAAATGAGCAGAGGTTTGATTTTTTTTTTCATTTATCAGAAAGGTGCAACCTGCCTGTGGCTGAGGTCCCTCAACCTTCTCTGCAGGTCTTCAGAGTCACACCCCCATTATGGGTTGAAGCACATGGAAGATTCCAGCTAAGGCGGCAGCCAGCCATGCACTGGTGAAAGCCATGGGCAGGGGTGAGGGTCAGGCTAGGACTAATACAGCGTCTGGTCTGTTTAACTCCAACACTCCCTAACCCTTAGTTCCTCCACTGGGAAATAGAGATACTAATGTATTCTTGGATATTTGGGATGACTAAAGAGAGAATACATGAAAGCATTTAAGATGGAGTCCAGCACATACTAAAGAAGTAATAGATGCTAGTTAGCTATTAGTGTTGCTTGCTATCATCAACATGAATAGTATCTTTAAAAGCATTTGGCATCTGGATTTAAACATTTTAAACTGGATTTAAATATTTTACATTGTGTCAGATTGCTTCAAAGAAAGTAACAAAATCACACAGTTCAAGTAGTCTGGTAATTAAGTAGGCTGAGGGGGTCCCTGGGCAATGGTGGCTGCATGTTTTCTTGCCTTCCACAGACAGGCTTCCGAGGGTAATGCTGCACACATCCAGCTTTCTTTAGCGCTCTATGCCTTTCTCACCCATTACTTTTAATCTTGCATTTGTCTCTGCCTCTTACCCCATCTCCACCATAGTCACTTAAGTATCTTAAAGAATTCACTTCTCCCAGAACACACTTTGTGGAAATTTTGGTGGTAGAAGAGATAATTACCCAGGCCCCTGTTGGGGTTTTAAGCTGTATAAACAAGAGCCAGTGAATAATTGTCCAACACCCATTATCTAAACCCCCTCTACTCAAACTGTGGTTTGTGGCACGAGGAGTTTGTTAGAAACACAAACCTTCTGGGTCCAACCCATACCACTGGGAAAAGAAGCTGGTCCCTTGGTGAGTTGTGTGTGCCTTAAGAACTGGGGAGCTGTGGTTCAAAGGAAGACAGCTGGTTTACTGTTTCCAACACTTGTAGACTTCATCAATCAAGCAGCCTACAGGCGAACACTTCTTTCCTGATCAAACTCAAGTCAAGAGCATTGATGTGGGTTCTCTGCTGGGGACTCGGGCTGTTTCTCATCTCCTGGGAGGTTCTCCTTGCAGAAGGCTGGTGTTTGCCATCAGGCCTGTCAGGGGAGTTTTTGGGAGCATTGCTGGGCTTTGCTGTGGACTTGTGCTGATTTCAAATCTTACTAAGCCAGGAAGCAGTGCCTGGCGAGTGGTTTATCCCGTTTTGGCGATCCATGCTTCCCAATTCATTTTTATTGTGCTAATTAAGCCTCAAGTGATATTTCAAGTACAGATTGTTTTTTTCCATTATTGGGTCTTGGCCAGTGCATCAATGCTGTAGACTTAACACGAGGCAGGTGCTTACTCATTTGCAGGAGACTTTACATTTAAAGATCTAAGCTTGGCCAATTTGCACAGACTCCTTTGCAAAGTCCTATGACAGGGCGAGACAATTAATTTATAATACGGAGACTCATTCTTCCTTCACAAAATAGGCACAGAACTCTTTACAGATGAACCAAATTCTCAGATCTTTGATATGATGTAATATGTATGGTCTGAACAAAATGTGTGTAACTCTGGAGGACAATGTACTGTAGTAGTGAAGGCCCTTTATTTTGAGTTCAAATCCCAGTCTAAATTGACTTGGGCAACTTTGGAAGATGTGCTTGACTTTTCTAATACTTAGAGACTTCATCAATAAAATAAGTGCAAAGTTTTTTTGTTTTTTGTTTTTTTATCTTCAAGGTTGGTTGCAAGGATTCGAGAAGATAACACACCGAAGAGAATGTGTACTTTAACGTTACCATTGCTCCTACTGTAACTAAACAAACACACTCAGGGCCACTGCTCATCTCAAGTGAAGTTTGGAAAGAAAGACTAGCTGAGACTTTATGGGAATAATTAAGATTACCATGTAGTATTTCCTACTGAAGCCCATTTTAACACTTCTGTACTCAGAATATCTAAGACCTTTGCACACTACTGAAAGGAGGCATCACCCCAGAGCTGCGGGACTGTGGCGGGGCTATTTGGGAGGGGCCACATCGCTAGTATAAGTTTGGATCCCAAGGTCACTATGAATCAGTAAACCGATCTGTAAATACAAGGAAAATGGGAGCCACTAGAACACCAAAAAGCCGGGAAAGCGAGGGGCGTGCTGTAACTGTCATAGTGCCTCAGCAGTCCACAGGGGAACTGTGATTTGTGCACGAATGTAGGTGACACCTTCACAGACGCTGGCCGAAAGCCTGCTGTACATTCACACTCAACATGCTTCTTGTTGTATATGGTTGAGGGTATATGACTCTCTTCTCTTGGGGTAAAGTTGGATATCCATTCTATAAAAAGAATAAAAGATTCTGATGAGATTTGGGTAAACTTGATAGCATTCATAAAAAGCCTGACAAAGTTACATATATATTCCCTCATCTAAGCAGGACATTGGGAAACTTCTTATAATTCTTACGGTGGGCTGAGTAATAGGAATTGTCTCTTCCTCAAAGTGATCTGAAGATAATTGGGTAGAATTGACAGGTTTTAGATGGTCTCAGTCTCAGTAAGTTTATGTGTCTTGATTTATGTCTCATTATATCATGTGTCTTCACAACATGTGGAAAGATGCAAAGATGGAGCTGTGGGCAGGTGGGAAAGCCTGGGGCACAGATGGAAGTCTCTATTTCCCTCCTGGCAGGAGATCAGTAGGTAATTCCACAATGGAAAAGCCAACAAATAGGAGTGCAAACATAATATTTAGTGAGGTGGAGATCAACAGTAAGTAAGATATACAAGTAGATGGGAACAGGAAGCAGTACCATCCAACTGCGGGCAAACCACTCTGCATACCATAGCTTGAGTATTTTTAGTAACAAGCTTTATGACTATAGATTCTTTAAATAATGCAACTACATGTTGGGCTAAAAATAAATAACACACATATTTTTAAGAAGTTACCCAGACTACACCATTAAATTTAATGGTGCTCTGCCCTGACCTGTTTCCTAATTCACACAGTTTATATGAATAAAGTTTACAGCGTAGGGTCTGTTTTTGTTTCCTGTGCGGTTCTCTTGACTTTTGTTGCGTGCTTTGTTGCCTCATGAAACTTGGGATAGTGCAGACCTCTTTGAAACACACAAAAGATGTAACATTCTTCTCTATTGGATGCTTATGGGAAAGGCTATTCCAAGGAGGTCTCAGAAGTCTCTGAAGGCCAGACTTTACTGGGGTGTCTTCTCTCAGTGGTTGAAACACTGTGAGACACACTATGTACAAATATTGTCTAGTCTGGCTTCAATGCTAAAGAATAGTGGCTTAGCTAATGAAGATAGCTTAATGATGAAGGGTTTGTGTATAAAATATGTCAGTTTAGTTGCTGGAAAATAGGTGGGTTAATTGCAATTTAGTAGTGACTGCAGAAGAACTGTCTTTTCTGACTACCAAGTTCCTTAGACAAGGACCCACTGCACTTCTGTGACACTTGGTGATTGGAGTGGACACAGTCCCTCCAAATGGTTCTCATGGCAAGTGGGCTGATTTGATTGGCAGGACCAACACATAGTTAGTTATCCAAGCCATGCTTTAGGCAAAAAGCACTGCAGTTTAAGGCAAGGTGCACACTTGGGAAGAGAGATGTCCAGGGAAGCAAAAGCAGCGTGAATTAAAATAAGAACTGTCTAGCTCTTGAAATATAAATATAAAAGCCACACTACTGAATTGCTAAAATACATGAGTCATGGTCACAATTTCCTCTAACAACAAATACATCTTTAAGGTATTCTTTTTCCTTTTAAGAATCTATTTTCACTGTGCTACGGAGTCATATGTATAACTTCCCATCATCAGTATGAACAGAATGGTCAATTTAATTCATAATAATTAACTCCACCTGGGCTCTGAAGCATGCTAACAAGGTCATCGTTGAGTTTCATCCTTGAGAAATGCTTTCAAAGGAGTTTTCCTAGACAATTTGATTCTATTAAACTCTAGGGCCTGATGGAAGTTTCTAGACTTAACTGAGTTATTGCAACAATGGGCTTCTGCAACAATGTATGTCTGGCCACTTAGATTCCAACTGTAACTCTGTGTGTGTGTGTTTCTGTGTGCTTTTCTCTTTTCTAGGTCTGCCATTTGCACGTCTGGCTGCTCCTAACCTCACCGTGGAGGAAGGAAAGTCTGTGACCCTTTCCTGCAGCGTGGGGGGTGACCCACTCCCCACCTTGTACTGGGACGTTGGGAATTTGGTTTCCAAACACATGGTGAGGCTGTGTTTAGTTTTGTCTTGTAGGGTGACAATGAGGAGGCCATATTAAACATATTGATGACCACACTCTTAGATTCCTTTTTGTTGCTCTGATAAAAGGCCCCGGCAAGAGCCCCTTAAAGAAGGAGAAAGGTTTCATTGGGAGCTCAGTCCCAGGTTACGTCTCCAGTCCATCTTTAGTGGGTAGTCACAGCCCCAGGATCTTGAAGGACCTAGTCACAGTAAGTTCACAGCCAAGAGTAAGGAACAGTGAATCAATGCATGTATCAACTCATTTTTTTCTTATCAACTCAAGATCAAACTAGCTATGCTATAGTTTTACAGTGACACTATGACCTGTCACCACATATAGGGTGGATAATCCCATTGTAGTTAACCCAGTTAAGATAATCTCCCACAAACTAGTCTAACCCAGACAGTTCTTCCTTGAGATTCCCTTCCCAGGCAATCCTACATTGTCAAGTTGCCTATCTTTACTAACCATCAAAAGCGCCCAGTATTTTATGTGCCTACAAATAGGCATTTATAGTGATTTTTTTTAAAAAAATGTCATTTAGTTTCTACTTATCTTTAATTGGAGAAAACCAACCAAAATATTACATTTAATTATCTGTACACATCAGATTGTTATTCCAAGCAAGGAAGTGACGGCCCTTGGAATCTTTGCCCTTGGAGGAAGGTGGGCAGGAAGGTTAAGTCAAACTCTGAGCAATGGAAACCCAGAACCAGAGAATAGCTTCCTGTTACTAGAGTCTGCAATGCAAGGAAAGTGTGGTGTGTGTGTGTGTGTGTGTGTGTGTGTGTGTGTACTACATTTCAGGAAGAAACTCCAATACTTTGGGATTAATTCTAATCAATGTTAATTTTTTTTTGTCTGTTAATTCATTTTGTAGAATGAAACAAGCCACACACAGGGCTCCTTAAGGATAACGAACATTTCATCTGATGACAGTGGAAAGCAAATCTCTTGTGTGGCAGAAAACCTTGTAGGAGAGGATCAAGATTCTGTGAACCTCACTGTGCACTGTACGTACTGAGAGCAGTGACTGCGGATCTTCCGCCCTTGTCTCAGGGCTAGTCTGTAGGCTGCCTAAGCTTGTGACACAAGGGCATAGCTCAGGCTTTTTGTGTGCTTAACTAAGAAATGGTGTCAGCCCCGGGTTCTTGTCCTGAAGTCAGTTTAAAGAGACCACTTGCTCATGCCTAAATCCCCAAAGCGTAAGATGTTATACACATTTAAAGTTGGATAATCACCAGGCTGTTTTTCCAGTCTGAAATCAGACCTCAGACATTTCAAGAATCAGACTATGGATATTTAGAATCTAGTAAAAATTGAACCACACTGTACTTCAGAGCATATAAAACTGTACCTGCTATTCAGCAGCGACAGAAGCCCTCAGGTTCTCGCTCTCCATGCTAATCATTCTGCAGCAACAGTGACAGTCGCTGCCCTGATTCATCTGATACATTGTAGTAAGAGTTCCATGGGAGCAGAGCTTCATGGAACAGTTCCAAAGTCATCATCAATTTAGTAACTATAGTTATTTTAATTATTTAAGGAAGAGTTACTAATGAAAAGAGTGCCTCTCATTATTTCCTATGATGAACACACATAATATTAAGATGGGGGGGGGAGGCTCGAACAAAGACAAAGTAGACATCAGATGACACTTTCCACCATCAACGTCTCTCTGTGTTGTGTGAGTCTTGAGCGGAGTGGAATAAGCTACTCCCAGGAGCTCCTGGTAGGGGTTAGACCAGTCATGTGATACAAATGATTAATCTGGAGTTACTGATTGTGGGTTTTCTTAAACTGAATGATGGTTAAATAAAAGCTCTTCTTGACGCGGAATTCAAAAGGGAGGATTCGGAGCTTTCTGGTACTATTAATCTCTCTCTCTCTCTCTCTCTCTCTCTCTCTCTCTCTAGTTGCACCAACGATCACATTTCTCGAGTCTCCCACCTCAGACCACCACTGGTGCATTCCTTTCACGGTGAGGGGCAACCCCAAGCCAGCGCTTCAGTGGTTCTACAATGGGGCCATCCTGAATGAATCCAAGTACATCTGTACTAAGATACATGTTACCAATCACACGGAGTACCACGGCTGCCTCCAGCTGGATAATCCCACTCATATGAATAACGGAGACTACACCCTAATGGCCAAGAACGAGTACGGGAAGGACGAGAGACAGATCTCTGCTCACTTCATGGGCCGACCTGGAGTTGACTACGGTGAGTGCCTGGACGCTGTGCACGTGGGGGAAGGGTAGAGCTAAGCACTAAGCTACCGGGTTTGCTAGTCATGTGGTCTGGTCTTCGTGTACTGAGCATCGTGACATGGGAGATCTGCTTCTTGTAGCAAGAGTGGAGTGTAGACGGCTAGGGATGTAGGCCTTGTCTAGGTGCTGCCTCCTCAGCTTTAAGGCCATTAGCCTAAAAGGACACACAGGGTGAAGCACATCAAGGAAGGGGGCCTGTGTGACCCCAGAAGATAGGGAGTGAATGAGTTTGAACAGTAATTGGGTCGACCCGAGATTGCTGATGGAGGGCTTTGGTAGTGCATAAGAAGGTTGTTCTAGCTGCCATCTCAGCGCTTACTGAGATCTCGCACCCCCAGTGCTGATCCCCAGGAAAAATCAAGAGCAGAGTAACTGGTCAACTCATAAAATATTTAAGATTTATCTTCTACCCTCTTATCCATTTGGGATCAGAGTCCCATCTTCTTCTTCGTGGGTTAGAAACCGACACTGTAGATCTTGCTTAACTTCGCTAAGGTGCACCATACTTTGAACAGGGGAGGAGAAGGCCCTGCAGGGCCAGCAGGAGAGGGACAGTTGTCACACCTTTGCCGCTTCAGCTACAGCCCTGCAGAAGAGTGTCCCATCCACCCAGTCTCATTGCCTAGGCGACTGCTCCACTGAAGGGCTGAGCCTGCTCTGGGATCCTGAGGCCTGCGTGGAGAGCTCCTCACTATAATAGTTGAGAGTTTGTCTGAGTCCCAAGTGATGTGGCGGAGCGAGAGGGAAAGAGGAGTGTGGAGACCGGAAGCGAGGGGCTGCTTGGCCGGTTTTTACACGTGGGGCGTGCAAGGCAGCGTGTGGACAAAGGTGATTCAGGTGAAGCTACTTTAAACCACTCAGCGTGGACTTGTCTCACAATAAACAAGAGGGCAATCATTCTCTTCATGTAAGCACCTCCTACTTCCTTGGTGTTTCCTAAATATCTCCTAAACATACAGGCTTCCTGAATGTGTTCAAAATGTGGTTCGAGTTATGTCAGTTTGATTTACCAAAAGCCCTACAGGAGTACGTAAAGCATGCAGTGTTTGGAAGCGACACCCAGACACCCTGGCTGTTGTAGTCATCCCCATGAAATCTTCCTCTTAATTGGGAGGTTAGCTGCTGGCTGTGCCGCCTGCAGTAAGTCTCTGGGTGGGCGTGCTCCTTCCTACGCGTTTGTGGGAGTAAGAGCTTCGAGACGAGGCCAGACTCCAGCTCGGGAGAGTAGCTCTTTGTTTGTCCTTCAGTAAAAAGTTTATTTGTGAGTAATTTTAGATTTATAGAAAAGTCGTAGACAGTCCGGAGAGTTTCTGGAGGCCTCGGCTGGGCTTCCCAGGGCTGACTTCTGATGCTGTGGTCCATGTGTCTGGTGGAGAACAGGCTTCGGCAGGTTACGGCTCACCGGCTTTAGGCCTTGTTTCGATCTTGCCATCAACAACCTTTTGATGCTCTTTGGGGTGAAACCTGGTTCAGGCGAAGGCCCAGAGTTTGAACGCTCTAAGAGGCAGATTTCTGTCCTTTGAAAGCCACACACTAAAGGGACAGTTTTACAGTTCTTCATGGGTTTGGCTGTATCTTCCTTTGACCATTCCTTTAGGGCACTAGTGTTTGTCTGAATTAAGCTTCTTTTATCCACGTGGGCTTATTTCTTTTCTCTTCTTTTCTTTTCTTTTCTTTTCTTTTCTTTTTTTTTTTTTTGGTTTTTTGAGACAGGGTTTCTCTGTGTAGTCCTGGAACTCACTCTGTAGACCAGGCTGGCCTCGAACTCAGAAATCCGCCTGCCTCTGCCTCCCAAGTGCTGGGATTACAGGTGTGCGCCACCACGCCCGGCGTGGGCTTATTTCTTAATGCCTCAGTCCTTAGGTGTGTTTCCTGCCTTGATCATAACTTGGGTGGGGGTCCTCTCAAATATTTTTTTTTTAAAACTACTTATTTATAAGGAGTAAAAAGTCAGCGGAATTTTTACTGTCTTTGTATGCGCACACGGGTGCGGAAGCCAGAGGGCAGCTCACAGGAGCCCGCTCTTCCTTCCCGCCACTTGCGCCCTGGGGATGGGGCTTCAGTCACCAGGCTCAACAGCCGAATTTTGTAAAATTGTCTCCCCTCCTCCTTGTTCCTCTTGCCTGCTTACTCCTTTTTATTACATATTTAAAATAAAAAATATGGGGCTGCAAAGATGGTTCAGGATCGTCAGCATCCTTGCCGCAAGAGCGGGAGGACGCGGGTTCACATACCCAGCATCCACGCACGAGCTGGGCGGCTACTCCGGTGTCAGACACTGCTTTCGTCAGAAGAGGGTGCGGTGGACAACGGAGCAGCTATGGCACTATGGCCCAGGGCGCCATGTGTAAGATCTGAGGGTGTGAGGTCGGAACTGGAGAGACCCAACAACCCAAGGGCCCATGAAATGTCTTTGGACCCTGGTCACTGACTCCAGGCACCCACCCAGGATGATGTGTGGAGTGACAGCTGCCATCTGATCTTTAGGTGTCCACAAAGCTAGCGCCTTCCACAGGAAGACCTGGGCTCGTTCATGAAAGAGGGAAGAACTTTTTCTCAGGCTCCAGGCACTGCAGTCTGCCATCTTAGATCCAGCCTTTGAGAAGTGAACCCAGCTCTGAACACTCTGGCCTGTGTTAAAAGTGGAAGTTGCAGCTTCTAGTTCCTGAAAGAGATGGAGACAGCCACGGAATCTGTCTGGCACACCAAGGAGCGTCACCTTGCGGAGACTGCTAATTCCATTCCATCATTGGTTTTTGTTGTCTCTGGAAAAGCAGCTTCTAGGAGCCGGTGGTCCTGACTCCCAGCATGGCAGTGCTCCTGTGTAGTAGAGCCAGCTGAGCACTTTTAAGCAGTATCTTTGCCTTCCTGCAGTTTGGTGCGTGTTCCTGAGGCCTGATCCTAGCACTTCCGACTTAGTGGTCCTCAAGCTAGCATTTGGCATTTTCCTCTTTATGATAGTCATACAGTAACCAGGGGTGGTGTCTGCCCAGCTGGAGAACTCTGCGCTGGGAAAGAGTTTTTCTGAGTGAGTATCAGGCCCTTTCAGTTATCTGGGGTCCCAGGGAGAGGCCCTGTTCAGTTATCCAGAGCCACAGAGAGAGGCCCTGTTCAGCTATTCAGAGTCACAGAGAGAGACCTTGTTCAGTTATCCAGAGCCACAGTTATCTTGAGGCCCTATTTGGTTATTCGGAGCCACAAAGAGAGGCCCCTTGGAGAGATAGCTTGTCATGGTCTGGAGAAGTGGCTGAGCACTTCAGAGCACTGGCTCTATACCAAAAGACACGGGTTCGATTCCCAGCACCCCACCTGGCGGCTTATAGCTTGTCAGTAACTCCAGTGTCGGGGGATCTCATGTCTTCTACTGGCCTTTGTGAGCACAAAGCATGCACATGGCAGATATACATGCTGGCGAAACACTCATACGTAAAATGAACGTAAATTAAAAAACAAAACAGTTTATCACATCAGAGAGAAACTAAGACTGGTGTTGAACTTGTGGCCGTTTTCCCTGGCTCACCCGTTCCCTGTGTGGATGGGAGTAAGGTGGAGAAGCCGATGCAGGAGGAAGGTTGCTGGGCTCTGGCTTGGTGCCCTGTGGACTTGGGAATGTCCCATGGTACCACAGGAGGTGCTTCCCTGGAAGCCTTTCTCTGTTCTTGCAAAGTATTTTTTTGGTAGTTCCCATGACAGGAGCAAACACATCTGTACTCCAGCCAGCAAGACTAACTCCCTCCTTCACAAGGAGCGTCACGTTATTAGGGTCCCTCTGTTTTTCTAAGTAGCCTAGGACATGAGAGTCCCCACAGAGATGTAACTCAATTCCTTGCTGGTGCCATGCGGTCCAGGGGGAACACTAGAGAGCCTTGACCTGACTACTTGAAGAGCACAGGTTGGAACAAGGGTTACCCATCCCCTCATTGCTGTAGCTGGGCCCGGTTCACTGAGCCTACCACGTCCAGGAGCACAATGGAAGCCCACAGAAGGGCTCTGTGGGAGACTGCTGGGAGGGAACAGCCCACAACACTTCCTGGGGAATTTAGTAATCTCTTCCTTAGTCTTCTCCCTAGAATGACTTATCACCAGAGGGTGAACTGGACTATCCGGGTGCAGTTTTTAGCCAGTTTCATTGTGAGCTCTGCCTCTGAGCGCCTCTTGTCCACACTGATGTAGTCACTAGGGCTGGGATACTGTTTACTCATCACCTTGCCCTAGACTCTGGGCGAGTTCGAACAGCGTGCCAGCTCTCTTTGGAGGTCTGAGAAATGATGCAGATGTGACTTCTGAGGAATGTGGTGGCAGTGGTGTTAGTGGTAGTGGGTACTGTAGGATCCAGCCCTCTAAAAGGGAAGGTCTTAGGAGCACTGTGGAGTCACGCATGTCTGAGAGGTCTGCCGGAGGACCAGTCATCAGCAGGCAGGCACTTGTCCCCTTACAGTGGGGCACCGAGGGGCACTGAGATATAAAGCAGAGGCTCATGCCTCTCACCTCTGTTGGCACAATGAGGAGAAGACTCTGCCCTCAAGTGCTTTTACTACTGCATTTTACTCCCCTCCTTATCCGAAGGACGCTGCTGCTTCCCCGTGTAAGCGTACTGGAATCCGCCCTTTATGGAGGACATATAGCCAGCGTGTATTTCTTAGAAAGGGCGGGGGAGGGTGAACTCCTTCTGATGCTTAAGGTTGTTCCCTTTCTCTACTCCTTTTTGGAGTGAAGCACAGAGATATGTCACTGTAAGCAGAACCAACTTCACGTTTTTGTAACATCATTTGCAGCAAAATACACAGGGATATTTTGCTCAGTGTTTAGATGCCTAGTGATTGCTTTGTTTTATTGAAGAGAGCTTGTGTATGATGCCCGCTTTTGACCCCAGTAAAACGTCACAAGGTGTAAACCAGAGTTTCCTAACCCTGCTTTGTGCACTGAAACCTCGAGGACCCTGCTGGACTGCAGGGAGGAGTTAAGGGATGCCGGGAGGAGCCAGTGAGCCCGGGTAGCTGGTGAGCTCCTGGCATGGCTGGCTCATGGGCCACTCTTTGAGAGAGAGGAAATTTCACAAGGATCGATTGGGGGGAACTATTCAAACATTCTTCCAGAGAATTCCACTAACTCTTCAGGGATGGCAGATTGCAATAACAAGTAAAGTGCAGACTAGACTGTGTTCTGACAGGGCCCTCCTCTTGGCTTTGGCAACAAGTAGAATGGTCTCAGTGGATGGTTAGAGGCTTCAGAAAGGGAAGGGGATGAGGGCATGGCCGCAGACACACGCATCTCCAGCGTGGGGGCAGCTGAGGGGTCTCTGGTGGCTCTGGGTATCATATTTAGCTTACAGGCACGAAAGACAGACTTGTCTCAGATGAGCGTGATCCTCTAGGTGGCTGTCCTTGGAATTCAATCCTACAGGCAGAAAACCTCTTCACAAGCAGGCAGCTGTTCATGGAGATCAGAAGCAAGCATATTCTTCTTTTAAGGAGGCCTTGAAACAATCACAGATGGCCGAAAAATAACCTAGTTTTTGCCACAAGGAAGGGATTTGGACTTGCCATGAGCAGCTTCTGACTGCATAACATAAATTTCGAGAACTCTAAGGGCCAGATGCTTCTCAAGCGTGAGCATACTGACGGGTCAGATTGTCCCATCCACGTCAGCACACAAGCAATTCAATAGGTCCGCCTGGAAGCAGACCGCAGAGAACTAGATGGTGACAGTCTTGCTTTGAAGCTCGCGATTCTTTAGGCGGTGCAGAGAGTGTCTCTGCAGCCCACTCATTCGGGAAGAATGTCACAGCTCCAGAACGCTCATTCACACAGCGGTGGGAGTTAGTGACTTCTGCTCCCTAATTCAGAAGCAGTTGTCTTCCATGCAAAAATGCGCGTCAGGGACAAACTATAAATATCGGAAGTGTTTTCCCACAGTTTCTCCCCAGGGCTGCTTTGTCAAAGGATTCATGATGTGGGGTGAACTGGCGCTCTCTCTCCCTCACTCAGAAGCCCCCAAAGTAGCAGATCTAGGGACAGCGTGTTCAAGGAGCACACAGAGAGTACATCTCTCCCCGAGTTCCACAGAAGAGTAGCGTGTGAGGCCTGCACTATTTCAGTCATCAGGACCTGTTCCTTGTCCTGGGGCTAAAACTACAGAGCCACAGATTCCTTCCTGTCTCAAGAAACCAAGGAGACCGTGGTTTGGGCACAAGCATTGGGTAACCAGGGTAATTAAGATTCACCCTTACAGCTCTTCGCATCTCCAGAGTACTGAGGTTAATTGGCTGCACCTTCCTCACTCATCTTTGGGGAAGACGGCGTTCTCGCAGGAAAGAAGAGACTCAAAGCTCTCAGCAAACTGTGAGAAAGGAGTAACTCTGGGCTCAGCCGCCTCCTCCGAGGGGACAGCCTGGTCAGCAGAGGCTGCCGGCACACGGCAGAAGCTGCACCAGAGCGAGGACTGCCCGCTGGAAAAGAAAGAATATGCGTTTCGCGCTTCCTACCGCAAGGGTTTCTTTAGGATAGTCTTAAAGATCATGGAATCTGCAAGATAACACTGAAGGAAAAGACTAGTTTGAAGAGTATCTGAGGGGCTGGAGGCTGGGGGATGTCCGCAGCAGCTAAAACCACTTGTTGCTCCTTATGGAAGACCCAAGTTCAGTCCTCAGCACCTACAATGTGGCTCACAACCATCGGTAACGCCAGTCTCAGGGGATATGAGGCTCTCCCCTTACCTCCACGGGCACCCTGGGTGAGGTGCACAGATATGCATGTAGGCCAAACTGTAAGACACATAAAATAAATAAATCTTAGAAATTGAGGCATTAGAGAGACCCGTCTCCCTGTCCCCCTCCCCCCCATTGCTTTTCCCTTGGCGGTGGACCACAAGATGACTGCTTCCCTGTCACCTGTTTTCTTTGTTCATTTTCTTACCCTCTGACTGTGTTTCTACTGTGCTATAGAAGCTTACAGTTTAACAAGTCATAATAATCTATTCAGGCACATCTCCAGAAGTCCAAAGATTTGCTCATGAGGTGTGGTTGATACTGGAAGTTAAAACTGAGAGTGCTGGTGTGCACACCTGTAATTCTAGTGTTGGGAGACAGAGCTTGGAGGGTGACTGCGAGTGTGAGGCCAGCCCGGGTGAGTCCCTGCCTCAAAAACAAAACTAAAGCAAAGCAAAGCAAAACAAACAAGCAACAACAACAGAAACCCAGAGGGGAAAATGATCATCAAAAGGAGAGAGAGGGAGAGAAAGACAGAGAGACAGAGAGACACAGACAGAGAGACAGAGAGAGGCAGAGATAGAGAGACAGAGAGAGACAGAGAGAGGCATAGAGGCTAGTTAATGTGGAATGGAGGTGCTGGTAAGTGCTTTAGCTTGGTCATATCCAGCAAACAAAACAGTGATTTGATCTTTGCCACTGGCTGGCCTCTCCCCGTCTCCTGGAGGTAAAGACACCTCCAGATTATTCTGGGGCTTTGCTGGAGTGTGTGCTAGCTGTCTGCGGCTTTAACACAGCTAAGCTCCTTTCTTGTTGGAAGTGCTAGGCCACCCTGGACCTATATAGCCTCTTCCCATAACTCATGAAAGCAAGCCCTCAAGTCAAGAACAGAGCAAATGCGCCCACGGTACCTGAGGATTCTCCTTAGGGGACAGCACTCAGCCAGGAGATCCGCAAAGCTTGTCCCTGGACCCCAGGTTCTCTCTGCACACTGGCATCTGACCTCGATGCCACTAGAGTGGCTGTGGAGGGGGAAACAGCTGCTGTCTGTGCAGAACACCGGTGGGCGGAAGAGAGTGTCCGGGTTCCCGTATTTCCATTTCGATCTTGACGCTCATGTGCTGCCCAAATCAGATTATCTCCTGCTCGGGGGGCTGGGCCAGGGTGTGTTCAAAGAAAGCCGTAAGATGTTTTCAAGGGTACAGCAAGGGCTGACTGGGCCAGATGCTCCTGGTTCATCCAGTGTTCGTTCTCTGGAGGAATTATTCTCACTTTTTTTTTTTTTTTTTTTTTTTTTTTTTTTTTTTTTTTGCCTCTCTTGTCCATAACAGTGGTTCTGGTTTTACAAATTGTATGTAAGAATACATAATGAGCATTATTTAGATTTTAGTAAAAAGAGCCAGTTAGGAAATAGTCTTAAAAATGGTGGGATACCCAAGTTTGGCTGTGTGTCTTTAATCCCAAACCATGGAGGTGGAGGCAGGTAGATCTCTGTAGGTTCAAGGCTAGCCTGACCTACCTAGCAAGTTGCAGGTCAGCCAGAGATATACAATAAGAGTCTATATCATAAGAGAAAAAAAAAAGTGGAATGTTTTCAGAACGTGGCCATTGTCAGAAGTGTGAAGAGGAATTGCTCTCTCACTTTCGTGTCTGCCCCCGCGCTTCGTGAACTTGAGTCTGTGTGTGTCACACGCCCAGCCTGTGACTCTGAAGGAGGCACTTCTGTTCTGCAGCATGGGACGCATTAGGTCTGGTCGCATGTGCATGGGAGGGGCAACAGCCACAGTGGTGACTGTTGCTGCTGCACTGTCTCTCTGCCCAGTCCGGCATCCCATCCTGGCCTGTCTGACTGACGGGGGAGGCACAGAGAGATGCTTCTCTCATATATGGGAAAAGGGAGTCGGAAAAATAATAGTGATTTCCAGCAAGTTTGAGTGTGGCCCGACCTGATGTTCTGTGGTTGATCTTGATAGCAAAGGTGTGATGTGGGCATCACGGGTCTGGTGAATTGTCTTCTAGGTTGTGGTCTAACTGTTGATTCATGACTCTACAGGAAATCCTGCTGTGTTGAATCAATAGAATGTTCTTGGATCTTCCTAGGGGCTTGGTGTGAGGAGTGTTTGTAGTAGTAGTCCTATCATGAGGTTTACCAAGCCTGGATACAGGTCATAGTCATGGCAGCCATTGAAACTTTGGGTCCAAATAAACGTGATTAAGAATTCTACCTTTTAAAAGTGGATTTTTACATGTAAAAATCAAATGGTACTGTAAACCAAATTCTCCCATTTGTGGGATGCACGAGGATTTGAGAACACACAAGGGCAACTTTTCCAGCATTTTCAAAAGCGAGTCCCATATCCAGGGAGAAACTGGTCCCGGGTTAGCTGTATGGACTCCTCTGGGACTTCTCCAGCTTCAAAGGTCAGCTTCCGTTGTCTTAGGGATGTGCCTCATCCCTGGCTACCTGGGGCGGTTCATAGCAACAGTACAGGCCGAGCTTTTCACATATAAAGTTATGTACCAAACTGACCGTGAATCAATACCTCTTGCTTTCTTTAACCTATGAATATAGGTTTGAAAGTTGAATTCTCAGAGTCTCACACCCATACAGGAAAAGAATGGTTTTGGTCCATCCCGTCGGAGGCCATGGCCTCTGAGCTGGGACTATTCTCCAGTGAGAGTCTGGACTGTCTGGTCCTTCCTGTTATCTTTCTCTGGAGTCTTGGATCCGAGTGTGCTTAGGGGGCGGTGGAGCCATGCCAAGTAGGGCGAGGATGGGCAGAACGTGGAAGAGGGCTTAGGGTAGACTGGAAAAGCCACCAAGGGCACCTGAGGTGAAATCTGGGGGGCAAAGGCCCTGGCTGACTGAGGGGAGGGTGAGCAGACAGCAAAGGGTGTCATATCGGGCGCAATGGATAGCTGGGAAGCCAGAGGGCACCTGCTCCCATGGGGCTGTGACACTTTCCCTCCGCAGGACTTCGAGGCCATCACTGTGGGGGACAACATGCATTGGGGTGTCTTCCCAAGGGGAAAAGGCTTGAGAGGACCGGTGGATGTTTTACATGTGTCATCAGGAGGTACAACCCTTGGGCTTCTCGATGCTTAATTCACTAAGTGGTCCCCAGACCACACGCATGCACGCAGGGCAGCCCACAAGCCAGCCGCTTCACACGGTGTTGTAATCCTAAGGATAGATATTTTGATATTATATTTCAAAACTACTTATATTGGCAGTTGAAAAAAGTCACCAAAATACGATATGAATTAACACTGTGTGGCCACAGGTGACTTCGAGGGTTGGATAGTGCGCATTTTGGGGTGCTCTTGTTTCCATAGACTCCGACAACCGTTAGCAGCGGTCCTGGTTTGAAGCCCACAGCCGTCCATTTAATTTTTTACACTCTAAAACAGAAATTCCTTTACTGAAGCCCAGTACAAGCCTACGGAACGCTACGGAGCGCTAGGGCCAGTTTCACTTGCTTGCTCATTTAGACCAGTCTTGCTTGTGACCCACTGGGGAGGTCGGGAGCTGGAAACTGGCTGATGTCTGTTTTGATGCCGGGGCTCAGAGGCAGAAGTGATGATTGAACGAGCTTCCTGGCCCCAAGTCTCGCTGCCGATGGGCAGAGACTAGGAGCACAGGGAGGCCCTGTGAGGGCTCCCTTGCCCGTCCCTTAACTGTTAGGACTAAGTGTTTCCGAGCACGCCTGCCTGTGGGCCCGGCATCCATGCTTAGGGAACTGGAAGCAGACCCATAATTTACCCATCTTGTGGACACCAAATTTGAACATTTTATGTGCTTTTTTTTAAATTTCATAGAAATGCCTCACAGTGAGGTATGCTGATTGAGGTTGGCAGTTTTACAGCCACACAAATAAGCTGTTCTCTGCTTTCTATTTACCTATAGTAGGACATGTCTTTCCACCTCTTCTCAGCCAGGGACTTCAGTGGGGAAGCACGCTCTGAGTCTGGGCAGTAGGACTCTCGCTTCTGAAGAGGAAGGCTGATAACATGGACAATTGACTCTAGGATACATAGCACAGCCCCAACGTCAGGGGACAGTAAAAATGCTATGAAAATTACCATATTTGACATAAAAATATCCAGACTATGGTTAACATAGCCAGCTGTGTAGTGGAAACCGGACAAGGAGAAATAGCCAAAATGCAGATTCCCCATCCCATTCCCTCCAAACAGATAAGTGATTTCTCACTGTCTTTTGGGAATAGAAGGAACGAGAAAGAGACGCCTTTCGATGCAGGGCGCTCTCCTGCACACGCCCTGTGAGCTGTGGGGCAGCCTCCCTGGTTATTAAAGCTTCAGGGGACAGTTAATGTATTTCACTCAGTACAGCTAAGCAGCCGTTAACTCTAAAATGTGTACTTACATGTTTTTAATGTGTTTTGTTTTTCAGAGACAAACCCAAATTACCCCGAAGTCCTCTATGAAGGTAGAGATCATGTTTCTTCATTCTATATCTTTTTTTTCCAGAATGTTTGTGCATAATGAAATAAATCAGCTAAAAGAAGACCTGTGAGCTGAGTTAAATACACATTTTCAAGTGCTGCACGAGCCAAAATCACATCTCAAGTATCACCCAGTATTGATGGCTCTTTTCCCTTGATATTTACAGTGCCTGTAAATAGCACTTTCTCTCTGAGGCTCTCTTCTTGGAAGTAATAAATCCATTCTGCTCTCAGAGACATTTCGTTTCCGTAATTGGGAACTAATTACCTGTTTAAGAGCCAAGGCGACCAAGAGAGGGAGGTGGATCACCTTCAGGCCAGGGCAGGAAACACACGAAACTCTTACTTGTATAATGCAAAAGACCGCTCATAGGCAAGAGCATTCTCCCCACCCCCACCACACTTCTTTTTTATTAGATATTTTCTTTATTTACATTTCAAATGTTACCCTCCCCTTTCCTCCTTTCTCCTATAAAACCACCTATCCCATCCCCCATCCCCCTGCGCATTAACCTACCCACCACTCCCTGTCCTGGCATTCACAGGAGCAAAGGCCTCTCCTCTCATTGATGTCCAACAAGGCCATCCTCAGGCAGGAGCATCCTTCAGGGCGGGCTGTGTGTGAGGCAGCTTAGCCAGTGGCCTTGTCATCAAGACCCTCGGTCTCTGCTGCACATTTTACCCCCACCGACCAGCTCTGCTGAGGCTGGTCTTCCTGGAGGCATGAGCCGATCCTGTGGTACCACTGGCCCAGACCATGACCCATCTAACCCCTCAGACAGAGAAGCAGGATCGCTTAGCCCCAAGTTACTAGATCCATCCCTGGAGGGCAGGCCAGCTTTCCTGGGGGCAGAGGAGCTTAAGAACCTAAATAAAGTGAAGTCCTTTAAGAACAGGGAAGAAGGAAACCCAAAGGCTACATAGTGATGGTTTAGCCGCTCACCCTTACTTTTTGACTAAATGTCAAGGGTGCGCTGATGGATATAAAATCTCTGTAGCAGATTTCCAAACTATCATCGTCATTATAGAGCTACCAAGTTCAGAGATGTGACGGGGTTTGTTTCAAGACTGGGGCTAAAATTCAAAATGATTAAAATTAAATTAGTTAGAATGTCATATATATATATATATATATATACACACACACATATATGTGTGTGTGTATATATGTATGCATGTGTATGTGTGTATATATATATATACATATATATATATATATATATATATATATATATATATATATATACCATTGCTCTTTTCAGGCACACCAGAAGAAGGCATCAGATCCCACTACAGATGGTTGTGAGCCACCATGTAGTTGCTGGGATTTGAACTTAGAGCAACCACTTAGAACAATCAGTGCTCTTAACCACTGAGCCATCTCTCCAGCCCCTAGAATGCCATATTTTCAAAGGCCTTTGCTCTTTAGCTTTTCACTTACATGGACATGCTATTTGTTTTCCTGCCTGCTTGGGTCTGTAACATGTCCCTCACCATCAATGACCAAAGAAGATCTCCACTGCACATGCTTTTCCTATAGACTATCCTATGCTTATTATATGTGTATTTAACTCCAGCTAATTTTAACTGGGAATTACGCTGCCTTTACCTGTGTATATAGGCTAATCCATTATTTCATCTAATTTGTGACTTGGTTGATTTTGTGCAGGTGATTCATATATATATGTTTTACTCAACCTGCTAGGACTTTAAGGGAAACATGTTTTGGATTATACCACACAGCATGAAGTTTGAATAATGATTTTTTGCATTTTAAAATTATGTTTGGAATTTCTTTTCCGTAACTTCAAAACTTTAAAAATGTCATCTTCCCAGTGGCCCCAGATTCCACTGTGGGCCTTTTTGGCTAAGATGTCATGGTTTTAAACTAGAGACATTTAAAGTGCTCTAAGTTCTGAATGGCTACTTGGCTATACTACAAAGAAAAACCAGTAAATAAATGATTGTCTGCTTATGTCTGAAATCAGTGAGTTTTAAGATATTCCAAACAAACATTGTTAGAATGTGAGTTTTGGCATTAAGAACTCAACAACAAACAGGGAAAACAAATGCCTTTTCTGTCATTTTTTCCCCTTGCATTCAAAGGAACAGGCTGCTAATAAAAATGTGGTTTGAATGGTTTGCCCCAAAGCCTACAGGATGATCCCACCATGGGGACTTTCTTTGTCTGGGGCTGAGCTGTTGAAACTGCTGTTGCTGGATGAAAAGAGGGACATTGTTCCCGGTTAGAACCCAGGCTCGGGCACTTATAAGCCCCGGTGTCTGCAGCCAGCTTGCTAAGAATTTTCTGTGATATGTAGGTTTACGAATAAGTACTTTGATTACCCATGAAAATCAGTTGATCATTCCCGTTCTAATCCATGTAGACTAAAACTGATCCAGAACATGGTGACTGACATTGAGATCTGTGGCCAGAAAGCCACACAGGTACAACTAATTAGTATATTGGCCTGTTCATTATGGAATACTGGCATGTCTGAGCTCTTCTGAAAATTCCTTTATGGACCTAAATTTCCACTGTTCTCCAAAGAGATGCTCGTACCCAGAAATCAGTGCTGCCTTCCAGTCTGGCCTGTCAGGTGGCGCTGATGGCTTCTGTGTGCGTGGCCCCAGCCCCGTCATTCACTCTTCCGCTGACATTTCTCTCCTTTAAAACTGGCGGCCAGATTTTCCCTCCCAAGACCTTCCATGTGGAAAACATCATGGCTCTCATTCGTGTTTGTTTAAAGGTGGCATCAGTAAAGGGGCATTTCGTTAAGAGCAAAGGAGAACCCTCAAGCCCGTTTAGAGTGTTTAGCAACACAGTGCTGGAGACAGGGAGACCGAATGCCTTGTTCAGTTTCTGTGGTGCTGGCCTTCCAGGCATTGACTGGGCAGCCAGGCACATCCCGCACAGCCAGGCCGTCTGATGGTGATTCGGACTCTCTGGGCCTGCTCTGCCTTGTTCTTGGTCTCACTGTAGTGTGAGCAAGCCTAGGGATGTGCGTCAGCAGCCTAGCGATGACTTCCTGTTCTTTCTCTTTCTCTTCTTTCCAATTCAAGATTGGACCACGCCAACTGACATGGGGGACACTACGAACAAAAGCAATGAAATCCCCTCTACGGATGTTGCTGACCAGAGCAATCGGGAACATCTCTCGGTGAGTGGGAGAAACAGGCACTTCCTGTGAGGGTTCTGATGGCTCTGGGTGGAGAAATCGTCACAGTCCACATAAGACAGTCACTGTTCTGATGTGAGCAGGCCATCCCAGATCAGAGGTTCTACTAGAAAGGCTCAGAAACAGTGATGTAGAGACCATGCAACCTCTAACTTACACGATTTTTTCTGGTAGCGCACCACATATTTAAATTTTCTGATATTTTATTTATTTTTATTTTATGTGTGTGGATGTTTTGTTTGAATATGTAGCTATGCACCATGTGTGTGCAGTACCCAAGGTGGCCAGAAGACAGTGTAATATCCTTAGATCCTTAGGGAATTTGAGTTAACAGAAGGGCTTTAGTGGCTATCTGGGGGCTGGGAACCGAACTCAGATCTTCTTCCACTAGGCTCAGAACCATAGTTTAGTTTATTTCTGTGTCTGTGATACGCATACCTACCAAAGCCAGGAGAAAGCAGAGACCAGAAGGGAGTGCCAGATTTCCTGGTGCTAGGGCAGCTGATGCGGGTACTCGGAACTGAATGAGGGTCTTCTGGAAGAGCAGCAGGTGCTCTTCAGCATAGATCTCTCCCAGTCCCATAGAGCACCAATTTCAATAGTTCTTATTCTTTTAAATATCTGTCCTTTACAACCAGACTACTGGGAAATCAGAAAACCTATTCTTATACCTAAGGACCACATTTTCACATCTCTCTCTTTATTTTCTTAAAATAAAATTTGGGTGTCTGCCAAACATAGAAATATAGTTGTCTTCTAGAGAATGTTGTGGGGAAGGAAAACCAGGCCTGTCTTTTGTAGACAGGGACTCTGGGAGTGAAGTGGTATTCAGCTTTGGCCACTGCAGGGTGACCGACCTGAAGAGGAAGAAATGAGAGGGGTACTGGGACATAAAGAAAAACTTGGAGACTGGGAAACGTGATGCCGGCCTCGCTGGGAGCCCCAGGCTGCTGACGGAGGTCCTAAAATAGTCCCAGGTGATTAGGCTTATTCTGTAGTGAGTTGTCGTTGAAGGATCTGCTGGTCCTGGGCTTCCACGGTGGGATCAGTCTGGTAACTGCTCTGGTCAAAGCCCATATTCATGTTGAAGTTTCCTCTCACACAGCATGCCTTGTGAGCTTTGATTCCTTGTTACCCTGAATCCAGCCACCTCTCCTCCTGCTGCCAAGCCTGAATGCCACGCATCTGAATGATGGTGTGTGTGTGTGTGTGTGTGTGTGTGTGTGTGTGTGTATCCAGGCATGTACATGCCTACGTGTCTGTGTTGAGGCTGGAGGACTGCTTTCCACTGTGGTAACCAAGGATCAGACTCAGGTCAACAGGCTTGCACGAGTCGAGTGCTTTTACACATGGAATCATCTCACTAGTCCAGCAGCCATTTTTTTTTCAGTCAAAAGGACACATTCTAAGACCTCCAATGGATGCTTGAAATTTCAGGTAGTTTTGAAGCCTGGCTGGGATTCAGGACCATCTGTTTTCCTTCTACATGCCTATAATAAAGGTTGATTTTATAAGTTAGGCACAAAAACACTAATAAAAAAGTAACAAATATAGCAACATGGTATCATTTTTTTCGTTACGGTTGCTATTAAGTAAATAAGGACATAAAAAAGAACATAAATTCTGCAAAGCCATGACAGTGTTTCTTATGAGAACAAAGGCTACTGGTTAACCATGAGAGATTCATACAGGGTGGGTAGGCCGGCCATGTTCGAGGGAGATGGATTTGGGCAGGTCAAGGTGGTCTGCTGTCACTAGAGGACACAGAGGCTGAGTCTAGACCCAGGCTTTTCAGGTGTGCTGGGAGAGCCAAAAACCAGGAAAGCAGCAGAAAGGTCGGTTATCAGACCCCTGCACGTCACAGCCACTGACAAGGGCGGGGGTGGGGGGGCTGTTATCAGACCCCTGCACAACACGGCCACTGCCCGTGCCCCTCAAGTCCTTTGTAACTGACTTAAGGTTGTTCTTATCTGACACCACACAGTGAAACCGCAGAGGGATTAGCCGTGACGTCTTATTTTCCTGCCTTCATTGTGAATCATATGCTTTGTTGTGAATAAATTAGTTTTCAAATAACTGGATTGACTGGTTTAAGACTCCAAGCTGTGAGACCTTGGGATGTTTACTTATTTTCCTGAGTTTCAGTTTTGACAGTACCGTTGCTTGCTCCACCATCGTCTTAATTGTTGTGCTACTTACTACAGTGGCCATTGTTCCTCGTTCACTCTCGGAGCGAACTCAACGAGGATGTATAATCCTCAAGGCAGAGAACTGTTAAGCATGGAAGTTAGGAGAAACAGAGAGGCACATCTGGATTTTACACTCAGAACAAGCCCTGTCTAAACTATCTCCACTTTGCCTTGTCAGGGCATGCTATGCTACAGTAGCAAATATGCCCCCATCTGAGAGGCTAGACACCAGGAAGAGTCCCTTCACAGTTCATTAGGTATGTCAATGGGAGTCTTAAGCTTTGTCCTGACTGCAGGACTTACCTGACACACAGCTGCTCCTTGGAGAGTTGATCTTCCAATCTTCTGATGACAGCATCATGCCTTGTTGAGAACCATGACCTTACACTAAGATCTCAGATGAGCAGATCCTGTCTACCCTTCAGTAACACCAGTCTTGACTCGTGCCGTGAATCCACCTCGTCACAAACAAGGTGGGAAGTGCATTTTTCAGAGAAACAGGAGCCAGGGTCAGTTCGGTAAGAACCACTGGTTAAGGACACCTTCGAGCCTCGGTTCTCAACCTTCCTGAGGCTGCAGCCCTTCTTACGGTTCTGCATGGGATGGCCCCTGACCATAGTAATATTTTTGTTGCTACTTTGTAACTGTGATTTTGATACTGTTATGAATCATAATGTAAGACTCTGTTTTCCCAGGGTCTCAGGCACACCCTGTGAAAATGTCACTCAGCTCTCCAGGGGGTCATGACCCACAGGTTGAGAACCACTGCCTTAGAGGGACACAAAATACTGCTTTTAGGGTGTTATACACAAGAGTTGGTCAGCACTGTCAAAGGGCAGCGTCTGTGTCTATGACTATCGTTCTATTAGAACACGGCCTTGTACGTTTATCCTCAAGCTACACTGGCTGGGCTGAGCTCTTGCAACAGGCTGTGGGTGTGGCTGGTAGATTACAATCCGAGTTTGCCAACTCCCTGACCCTTGCTGTGCAGGGTTAAGTTTTGATAATTTGACGAAAACCAAAGTTACCTGGAAACAGAGACTCTCAATTGAAAGATTGCCTCCATCAGAGGGGCCCTGTTGGAAAGTCTGTGGGCATTTTGCTGATTGATGATTGATGTGAATTAATTGTGGGTGGAGCCACCTTGATAGGTGATTCTAGGATGTCTAGGGAAGTGAGAATAAGCCATGGGAGCAAAGTGGTAACCCATCCTTCCACACCCCCGGCTTCAGCCTCTGACTCCCAGCCCCCCCTCAGACGCCTGGTAAACTATGAGACAACCCTTTCTTCCTGGGTTGCTCTTGGTCTCGGTGTTCATTATAGCAACAGAAAGCCAAGTAGGATACTTGGGCGGAGCAAAAAGGCTCCACACAGGGTGCTACATTGTTACAACGTCCTTCCGGGAGTAGGATGCTCATAATGGATCCAGAGGAGCTGCGCGGCAGGGAATACTAAGTTTCATTGTCTTCCTTTTGGGGGCTGTGACAGAAGTGAGACGTCTGCTTATAAGCTTAACCTACTTCCTCCTTTGGAAAGCTAGTAGGACTTAGCTGTTTCACTGCCCAGCTGTGGAGGGTAAAGTGACCCGCTGTGTCTACAGGGATATGATAGTGAATAGCAAGTGCTCAGGAAACTACCTGCCAGAGTCATCACTGGGGATGGCTTTGCAAGGTCATCTCTCTCTCTCTCTCTCTCTCCCCAGGTCTATGCCGTGGTGGTGATCGCGTCTGTGGTGGGATTCTGCCTGCTGGTGATGTTGCTTCTACTCAAGTTGGCAAGACATTCCAAGTTTGGCATGAAAGGTAAGCAGAAGTGTGCTTATTTTGCTTTTTAAGTGGACTCATTTTTTGGCTCATGACTAACACTAATTATCACTGAAGGAGGAAGTGGTTGGATTTATGATGACTGGTTCTTAAGGCTGAGAAATAATGGCAGGGATATGATACTACACATCAAGACAGCATAAACCCACGCTTACTCAGCCTTGCCCACTTTCCCGTGAGCACGGGTTGTCCCAGGAGGCATGGACTGGTTTCTCCAGTGTGGACTAGCTCAGCAGGGTGGGCATGGAGCAGTGTTTGTGAATTCCTGCTGTGGTCATGGGCGAGCGAGGCACAGGGACAAGGAAATGCTATGGCCATGGGCACGTGTTGTACATTGAGAGTGTAAGTCTCCTGTCACCTGCTTTCTCTTGCTATTGCTTTTCTCTTCTCATTTTTTGAAAATTAAGCAACAAACACTGTCAGAAGCAAAATAAGAAAAGCCACGGTGGTATAATGAGGCTGTGCGTGCTGATAGGTTTTTATTTAAGTATCTCAGGTCTGAGAGGTAGAGACTGTATTGTCTTAAACATATGACTGATACTTTTTGAGGATAATAAATTGTGTTTGGGGGCAGGAATGAGGAGACACTCAAACAAATGCTTTTGTATAAAAAGGGAGAGTTCCGGGACTTTGAAGCACTTATTGTGATGTTTAAGCCAATGTATCAGCTATTACGAGATCATTGTATTTTGTGTGGTCTCTGACAGCTCGATACTGTAAATGCCTAGAGGGGCAACTCTAAGAAGGCTTGACCTGTGTGGAGGATCAGGTCTGTGGGTGTCTGTACCTGTAACTTAAGCAATAGTACCTTGCCAGCATTCATGGGCCCGGGATGGATGGTCTTTTCTGATGTTTCCTCCCCTCTTTCTTTTGATGACCATGGTAGCATTCTCAGTTGTCTTCAATAGAACTCTTTCGGTCTTGTTTGACTGCCTCTGAGTCTGTGTATCTTCCTTGGGAAAAAGCTCCTTTGTTCTAATAAGACTTGGGAGAAGGAGTATTCGGAGTGACTGGAGTCATTGTAAAAGTGGCTTCTCTAACCAAGTGTCAAAGACCGGCAGGGGAACAAGGATTGCAGGGCCAGGCAGTAGTGGTGCACACCTTTAATCCCAGCACTTGGGAGGCAGAGGCAGGTGGATTTCTGAGTTTGAGGCCAGCCTGGTCTACAGAGTTCCAGGACAGCCAGGGCTATACAGAGAAACTCTGTCTCAAAAAACCAAACCAAAACAAAAACACAAAACAAAACAAGAGTTGCAGGATTTCCCCCAGGATTCTCATTAGTTGGGTCTGTGTGGATCAGGAAATTGGCATCTGAACCTTTTCAGGGGTGGTTCATGCCACTGCTGACCAAGCCCTGAGAATCACTAACCCTTTGTCATGATTCCAGGCTGCCACATCTTTCTCCTACTGTGACATTGTGGGATTGCCATGCAAACCAAACCCCACCATTTCT
This sequence comes from Apodemus agrarius, assembly GCA_964023405.1. NCBI lineage: Eukaryota > Metazoa > Chordata > Mammalia > Rodentia > Muridae > Apodemus > Apodemus agrarius. The sequence goes on along the minus strand of OZ030019.1, from coordinate 5,348,671 downwards.
CCCCAAGCCAGCAGGCTGGCCTAGTCGGCTGCTCACATGTGCTGGGTACCTACCGTGGGTCTCTGTGCGTCTCACCCTCACCAGCTGCTTTGTTTCCTTGGGGACATTTTGAGTGTGTGTCCCCCAAGCACAGCTTGCACTGGAGAGCATCAGGCTCTTGAGGCTGAACCTCCTTTCCTGAAGGGTGTAACTTGATGCTTTTCATCTGTGGATTCTTCTGAGAAAAGCTTTGTTCAGGCCCTTCTGGGAGCTCGTTAGAAGTGTTGGGAATCCCGGGAGTGTAGTCTAGTAAGTCTTCTTGATACTGTCCAGGAATGACCCATGGACAGAGGAAGTGTCTATAAATGGCAACCTGTTCTTCCAGTAGTGCAATGGAAGGGAAACAAAAGGGGAGGCGTTTGTTTCCAAGGCTGTATTCCATACGGAACCTTCAGACCTGAGAGCAAGTAGTGTTTTTATGGATAACAGACAATTACCACCTAGCAAAAACCTACGTTTTCCTCCTTAATGAACTGGGAGGAAGAACTTGCTTAGCCTTGAGCATGGCGGCTGATGACTCTGTCCAGGCAGTAACTACTATGGTGTGTTTTTCTGTCTCAGTCTTAAAACATAAATTAAAAGCGCATTTGCAACCCTGTCTCGGAGACTCCTGCTCCTGTCTGGAGCAGATGGGCTTTGTAGCCTTTCTGTTTTCAGCCACGTGCCAGCCTGTGGTGTGGTCCCTACAGGTTGACCCTGACTCGAGGTTATCACTTAAGTCAGGTGCTGAGTCCACCGTCAACTTTGGGGATCTAGAAATGAAGATGGGGCTCGTGGGTCAAAGCGCAAACAAAACCAAACAAAAGATGGTGTTTAAAAATTAATGTGAGTTAATGCACTTTCAGGGCCATTAGAATGAGGGTCATGCTCAAAACATATGTCCTAAAATGGGAAGACTGCAAACATTATACTCCTGAAATAGACGGTATGCAGGTCAGAGTTTCTCAGGAGCGATGGAGAGACTGCATAGTCTACCAGAGATCAGGACTGCGATGGCTGCCAGCCCACCGTTAGGCGTTCGGGGCCTTGAGCCCATCCAGCTGTGTTCATTTTCCGCGGCTGTTAAGAAATAACTAAACACCTGAAGCTGTGGGCTGTACAGATGTCCAAACAGTGAACATTTCCTGGGAGGCAAGGCCTCTCCCTGTCCTTTCTGTACATTGCCGAGATGGAACAGGGTGAGATACCAAACCACGTGGTTAGTCAGGAAGCACGAGCGCAGGTGGAGCAGGCTAGCTCCTTTCTCACCTCTTTCATGTCTTCTCTTGGCAAAGCCCGTATTAACCCCATCCAGGGGCAGCAGCTCGCTGGCCTAGCCCCCGCCCACTTGGCCCTTTCCCTTACACAGTCTACACCGCCACTTCCAACACCATCACACTGGCTACCCTCTTCTAACATATGAACTCAGAGGGGAGCAGGCTTATCTTGCATGCCAACTATTTCAATTTGTGGTACAAGCTTTCAAATTGTGAACTAGCAGTTTAATACTGTTGGCTTGAAGAGCTCTGAAGCTCATGTTTTCATTCAGTCCTGAAGCTTACAGAAGGACCAGATAGTGGCTCATATTTTGCTATTAAGGTAGAATTTATATTTCACTCTTACTTGTTTACTGCTGTTTAAGCATCTTGTTGCTAATATCTGATAGGCTATTGGACTTGTGACAGTAACAACATCAAATGGAAGGGTTTTCTTCCTCTCCATTTTCTCCTGTTTATTTCTGTTTAGTAGCTTTGTTGTTGTTGTTATTGTTGTTGTTGTTAAATATCTAGTTATTATTAGCATCAGAGTTCCAAATAAAGTTACTCTATCAGTGTTTGGCTATGTGCTCCGGGTTATTTCCATGCATAATTAATATGAATACACGCAACCCATTGTGAGTTCTACCTGCATCTGTCACCACACTGATGTTTCTGTAGTTATAATCTAATTTTCATCTAAGGCTGCCTCCACTCTATTTTGATTAGTTTTCAATGATACAGCTCCCAAAGAATTTTCAAACCTGCTCGTTGCTAAGGAACAACAACGGGACCACGAATGTGCAGTGATTGTATGCTCTCCGTGCAGTGAGTGTATGCTCTCCGTGCAGTGAGTGTGTGCTCTCCGTGCAGGGAGTGTGTGCTCTCCGTGCAGTGAGTGTATGCTCTCCGTGCAGTGAGTGTGTGCTCTCCCTGCAGTGAGTGTGTGCTCTCCGTGCAGTGAGTGTATGCTCTCCGTGCAGTGAGTGTATGCTCTCCATGCAGTGAGTGTGTGCTCTCCTGTTCCCACCAACAGAGTCTTGCTTGGCTCTCCCAGTGGCTGCTTGGCCCCTCTGCTCCAGGCTGCAGACATACACATGAAGAATCCATGGCATCTGGGTTGCTGGTTCTCCAGAGGGTACTCTAGCTGGCATGGAAAAAAAATCACAAGGAGCCAGCCAGCTTGGCGCCCACCATGTAGATGAGGATCTGGCTTGGAGATCAGTGCGCTGCCTGCACTTCCTGACTGAAATGCACGTGGCGTTTCTTGCTCAGGATGGGTGCATCCCTTGGACTCCAGGTTGAAGTATCTTAGTGGTCCTAAGAGATAGAAGAGGGCATCAGAAGAAAGGCAGTCTTCTCCCACAGCCCCAGCGACCCAGAGGTTCCATGTGTGCACCTCTGGCCTGCATTTGTTCATTCCGGATCTCAGAAGCTGCCAGATTTCCAGCTAAGACAGATGAAAGGGGCGCTGCAGGGAGCAGAGGCTGGAGGTTCTCTTCTCCTCTGCCCTCAAATGACTGGTCTGAAAATTATCTAGAATGCCTTTCAAAATTAAGATTTCTACTCATTTAAAAACAAGCCCAGCAGGGCTAAGGCTAGTGCCACTGGCAGCCCCGGCCTCCTCTGTGAGCACAGAGAAGGCAGAAGGTGGAAGAGCTGGGGTTAACACATATTTGGACCCACTTTTAAAAGAGGAAAACATGTGAGCGAAGCCAGAGACAGGGTCAACAGCCACATCTGAAAAGACAAACTTTTTCCGAATACATCTTTCACTTTTGGAAAAAAAAAAAACCACAGTGTATTAAAATTAGAACACTAACAAAAGTTTGTTTTCCAGACTTTCATGCAGCTTAGGAATATGTAATTCAAAAATAGAAATTCTCCATCGCTCTTTCTCACTCTGTCGTCCCCACTCCTAGATATAACTGCCTCTATCTCGCAGGATGCATGCATTATGCAAATGATCAGATACGTTGCTTTACTTCTGTGTAGATAGAACAGAGCTTCTTCTTTTATTCCACAGGGAAGTCATAACACCAGTCTTGCTTTGTGTATTTCCTGAGGTCACAACTGACCTTGCAGCCCTTTCTGCCCGCACTTGGGCAGCTGAGCATCGTATTTAGTAGGACTTCCCAGCCCTGTGCCTTTAGGCTGCTCGAGTCTGATACCTACCTTTCTCTTCCAAGTTCTGTGGCTTTGAGCAAGTCTCATTTTCTCTTGCTTCATTTTGGTAGAGGCACAGGCAAGGGTGGCTGAGCTAGTCAGCGTTCTCCTGCTGTGAAGACAACAGTGACCAAGGGAACTCTTACAGGGAAAGCGTTTCATGAAGGGTAGCTTTTAGTTTCAGAGGTTTGGTCCAATATCATCTTGGTGGGAGCATGGCCACAGGCAGACATGGTGCTGGAGAAGTAGCTGAGAGCCACAACTGGATTCACAGGATGAGAGAGGGGGGGTGGGAGAGGGAGAGGGGGAGGGGGAGGGAGAAGGAGAGAGAGGAGAGAGACTGGGTTTGGCTTGGACTTTTGAAACCTCAAAGCCCACCCGCAAAGACACAGTCCATTCATCGAGGCCACACTGACTAAGCTTTCTCAAGTATTACCACACCCTGCTGACTAAGCCACCACAGTAGCTTTCTATTGCTCTAATGAAACACCCAAGACAATTCAACATTTAAAAGAATGAGGTTCATGTGGTTCACAGGGTTGGGTCAGAATATAAGAGTTTGGCTTTCGGTATCCCTCAATAAGGCCTTTGCAGGCCAGCCACCTAATAGACACAACTCCTCTATGAGAGACACAAGCATCCCCAGCTCTTAATAGTTGCTATATATCCTTATTATTGCTAATGAGTCGTGATTTACTTGACACTGTTGGACATTTAAAATCTAATCATAACTTCAGAAAATTGATCTTTATATATAAACATGGAGATGGATAGAACCGGGTGGCTGAGAGGAGAGACATGCAGCTCCAGTGTGAGCAGCGCCACGAGTAGGCTTCCCCGACAGGGTCTTCCAGCAACATGTCAAGGCGTTCTTTCATTATTTTTGGCCATAGTGAAAATCACCGATCAGAATTCTGTATATTTATTAATTTAGATTAAGTTGATACTTTAATAATGTTAAGAATCTTTATCATATGAAAAATATGAAGAAATGATCACTTATTATTGGTGTATATGTTTATAGTACTTTTATATGCTAATTTTTATTGGTTATACATATCATTCATGCTTTTCCTAGACTTTTGCTTTTAAACAATTGTTTTTAAATTTTCGTTAGTTTGCTTGATATAGAGTCTCACTTTGTAGTCCAGGCTAGCCTCTAACTTTCAGAAAACCTGGCCTAATCTCCCAAGTGTTGAGATTACACGTGTGAGCACTACATCAGCATGCGTTCATCAGCGTGCGTTAACTTTCGAATGATATTATTGGTAAACAAAAACGTTGTCTTTTGATAGAGACAGGCCTTTGATCTTTCCACCTGAGCCACGAGTCTGCAGCAGGCCTCTCCCCGCTCCAAGCCATGAACATATCTCACATCTTTGCACTTGTGCTCCGTCTGCCTTTAAGCGTAGCTGCTTAGGCTCTGTGCAGCTAGCTCCCTTTCTGTCCTTTAATTTTGTGTGAAATACTCCAGTCTTATTCCGAGACGCACCAATGAAGACTCGTGAGAAAATTGTAGTGTGACATTTTTGGAATATCATTTTATTCCAATGTCAGAAAGTCACTGACAAAACAAAAAGACGTTTTGAAGAGCCTGGTGATGAACTCGGTGCAGGGATGAGCACCACAGAGCGAGCGTTGTTAGTTCTTCATGGAGAGGGATCAGAAGCCTCACAAGGGGGATCAGAGAAGGCAGCTTTACAGGAAAGCCTTTAGCCCTCTCCCCACAGCCTCAGACTGGGCTCATGGCATACCTCAGGAATATTTTAAAGGAAAAAATAGTTGTCAGTACTCACCAATCCTTGATAATTTCAGGAGAGAAAAACAGTTGAAAGAGTTGACTAGCAGTTAAAATATATTTCTGAAAAAGTAACTGGTCTCTTCCTGTTGTTTAGAGCTGTGAGTCTAGCTCTGGCTCACTTATTTTCCAAATCTCTTCTTACTTTTCAAAAAAAATTTATTTTTTATTTTTGTGTATAAATGGTTGCCTGCATGCATACACCTATCCTACATGCGTGCAGAGCTTGTGGAGGCTGAAGAGAGCCTGGGTCTCACGGCACTGAGTTACAGATGGTCGTGAGCTGCCAGGTGGGGGCTGGGAACTTACCCGGGTCCTCCTCAAGAGTAGCCGCTGCTCTTCTCCACCGAGCCGTCTCTCCAGCTGTTTTTCTTGCTTTCATGCCAACACTGTGTGCCTCTATATGAGGACAGAAGAGGCTTACTCTGTGCATAACGTTGTGAAGGCTTATGAAACTCGAAGGGATTGGCACCGCTGTTCATACAGGAAGCCAAACAACCAGTCTTTCTTCCATTAGCTGTGTAAGAGAAATTATCTTTTTACTTTAATTTTAAATTTTAATTTAGTTATAAGTTATAAGCCTGTTGGCTTGCTCAACAGATACCTGATGGCTTGGGGGGGGGGGAGAGTCAGCTTTCTCTAAGGACGCATCCCATTGCTCACCGTGTTCCATTGGTGGACACCCAGAGACAATACAAACTGGAGTCGGTGGGTCACTAAACTTATAAAAGAAACAGGAAGTGGTGGGGGAGAGGCCTGGGAGGCAGATTCTGGAGGACTGAGGGGGAGGTGTTGGGTGTCAGTATGTTCAAAATATGTTTTATGAAGCTCTCAAAGAACTAGAAATAATAAGAAGAATCTGTGAGTATAGCATACTGTGATTGGATCGATGTAGTCAGCCCATGACACTTATTCCTCTGTGCCAGAAACCGTGAGGTCCTCCCCGCTCAGCCTTTAGGAGCTACAGCAAGGGCGGTCAGCCAGTTAGAGGACTGCACTCCCAGGCAGAAGGAGCTCTTCCTCCTGGGTCCACAGTCTGCACTCCACACTGTCTGTCTTCTCTCCATCCTCCCTCCCCTCCTCTCCCTGGTTCTGGTACCCACACTTCTCAACCAGTAAGCTGACTTGGTAGCAGAAAAGATCACGTGGTGTTTGTCTATCCAGGGCCGCCATCTTGGACTCAACATAGCATCTATGTAGTCAGGAACAAAAAGACCCTCAGCTCTAACTTGATCCCCAAGCCATTCCGTCAGCCTGTTGGGACTCCAGGAAAAGGCTCTGTTTAGCTGTAACATAGAAAGGTCATGTGATATTACTTAAGAACTCCCTGTACGACTACTTTCATTTAAGGCTAGATGATTTCTTTAGAAAAAGAATTGATGTATTTATGAGTCAAGGACAATTCTCACTGGCTTTTTTTTTTTTTTTTTTTTTTACCCAGTGGTCCGCTTACTCTCTCACCTCTTCACGCAGGCCGGGCCACACGTGGATGGTACGGGGACTTTGGAAATCTGGAAGCCCTCTGGCTTCTTTCTCCCTGTTACTTTGATCTTTTACTGTTTATCCTGCTGCCCCGCCCTTCTTTCCCCCGCTTCCTGATCTTTCTTTACTCCCTCTGCTCATTCCTGTATGGCACTCCAGTGGACAGGCTTCTGAGGACTGTGAAGAAGAGAGATAGTAACTTGGCTTCGATTCTAACATATGTTTCAACTTTATCTTTATTTTGGACATGGATGCTGAATGACGGTGGGATTAGACTTAACTGTGAGTCAGCGCAACTGTCCTGTGGCACCTGGGAAGGCAGCCTGGTTAGATAGTGTGCATGCCTCCTTTGTTACCCTGTATGCCGTGACATCTAGTGAGTGGGAGCCATGCACTGGCGACAGGCGTCAGGTAGACCTGACTTCATTCACATCTGCGTTCCCCACTTGCAGCCGTTATTGTAGGCAATGTCTTTGTCTTTGGATTTTATTTCCACTTTGATGAAAGAAAGGAGAGAGAGTCCATTATGTGGATGATCATAAAAACAAAATCAATTCTTACTTTTAGAGCTCAGTTCTTTAAGCTAATCCCTAAGAGGCAGTTGTGTTTTACATTTTAAGTTCTGGTGAAAAAAAGAAAGGGGGAGACTACACCCTGAATTAATACTGAATCTGAACTACAGACGTGTACAGTGTATATGACTACATCAACGCTTATTGGTAGGGTTCATAGAAGCTGTTGTCCCAATGTGTCACGTTATAGTATTTGTGGGACATATGCTTGCTTTCAGCCCTTCACTTCTAAAAGACGTTATGTATAAATTATTTCAATTCCTAATTTTATTGCTCTTTAAACAGCCCATTTGTTGGAATGGTTCTGGATTTTACAAGGAACCTGTTGTATTGTCTGGTTGGTGCATCAGTTTTAATAGTGTCTTCTTCTGGAGGAGTGGTTCCAGCAGGGCACGGGTTTGAGTGTGGGGGGCCCGGCGTTCATTAGCTTCGGTCCAGAGACAGGAGCTTAGGGAGCTAATGAGATTCCCTTTGTGTGGAGGGGAAGCACAATTGTTAGAATGAATTCTTTTACATAAAAATTGACTTTAAATTTGATGTATTTACAGCCTGCTAGAGAGGAAAAGAGGTATTCTGGAGGAATCGAATTCCTTATGTAACAGATTGCCACCCATATGATAACCATAGGCCACGATGCTGCATTTCCTGTGAGGGAAGGCAAGCCTTGGACAGGAGCAAGACAGAAGAAAAACCCTCTGCTCCCATCAAGGCCAGGCTAAAGTGCAAACACACTGCCTCCCTTTGTTGCCAGCTAGCATTTGTGTTCTTAGAGAGGAGAGGGAGAGAAGGAAGAAGAAGAGAGGGAGGGGAAAGGAGGGAGAGAAGGAGAGAGGGAGAGAGAGAAAAGGAGAGAGGGAGAGAGAGAGAAGGAGAGAGAGGAAAAGAGGGAGAGAAGGAGGGAGAGGAAAGGAGGAATGGGAAGAACAAGGGGAACTTCATTTACACTTTTTAAGTCTTTAGTGAGTTATTAATGATCTGAACTGAAGACAGAGCCATCCCAGCCCCCGTGACGTCAGGGTGGGAGCAGATGAAAGAGAGGAAGGTGGAGAGAGGAGCTGAGAGACTATCGCAATCCCTGCACAGCCTGAGCGGAGTCAGCCACCCAGCTGAACCTGCCATAGCCTTGCTTCCTGGAGTCTCTGTTAAAAAAAAAAAAAGGTATAGCAAGTCCAAAAACAGCAATGCAGTGCCTAAAAAATTCATCTAAGGTACCTATCTTGTGTGAATTAATGCTATCCTACTACAGTTAGTATAATCACACATTCCTCCAAAAGTCTGCCGGGCCTTTCTGCTGGTGTTATTAGTGTGCGATGTGTTTTATTGTCCCCCAAGGCTGGAGCCACAGTCTCTTTATTATTCTCATTTGAAATAACACTCAGAGACACAGCCTCCAACCTGAGGACTCCACGGCGACATGTTGAGTCTCAAATCACTACACAAGTCACTTCTTATGTAGTCGAGTGACCACTGACTTGCTTTACTATTTATTTGTGGGTGGCAGGTGTCTTGATGGTGGCTCCTTTGTCTTCCCAGCCTGAGAGCATTAGGGAAGCTCTACCTTAACCACCCCTTCCTGGAGCACCATGGACCTTGGAGACCAGCTCAATAGCGGAGCTCTTTCCTTGCTCCCAGCCTGACTTTGTTGTATATGTGAAGTAAGTCCCTGGCACTTTAGATTTATTACAGAGCTGAGGACACCTTACATGTAGCCTCTTGTCCTTGTGTACAAGTGAGAAAGTTTCAGAAGTAAATCTGCATGTCTTCAGTTGGCAGAATAATAGAATCTTCTCTTGGGCCTAACCACAGGTTCTTGGTCCTGATAATGGTCCTAGGTATACATTTCATCTTGTGGAGAGGCCTTAAATCCAACCAGAAACTGGGTGGTTACGCCTCTAACAGCCATGCCACTATTGCATCCAGCCATCACTGAAGGTCACAGGGTTCTCAGCATCTCAGCAACTGATGGTTACTCTTCTCCTCTGGTAGCATGTACAGATAGTACTTTCTGGAACTATGAAAGCTAGCTAGTAGGGATGAAGATTCCAGGTCAGCACCAGCTTGGCTTGTCCATGTCTTATGACTCAACAATGTGTCTCCAACGATAGTTCTTAACACCAAGTACTGGAGGGAGATGGATAGGATCAGCCACAGACTATAATGTTTGCGGGGGGCAGGGGGGGGTCTATGGGACATACTGGGTAACATCTCCAAAATAGAAGTGTATTCCTGGCAGGGAGGTTTAATGGTTACTAGCCTATGCTGTCTTTTCAGGGACATTATTACCTTGCTATAGGGTATCTCCATTGAAACCCTTAATGTACACATTTTAGAATGCTTCAACGGAAATAGATAGGTTCTCGTATATCTCTTCAAAAGAACTTGTTAGATCTCCCTCTCTGTGTCCTGGCTATCAACCTGCTGCCCCACCTCCCACCGGACTCAACCCTTCCCACTGTTTATTCTTATTTACCCGTATGTTCTATTTCCCTCCCTCAGAATTTCCCCTTCCGTGGCTCCTCACTATCTTCCTGACCTCTGAGGGCATTCCGAATGAAACACAGCTAAAGACTCAAAGCTACCACCCACAAATGAGAGAAGGCAGGCAATGTTGGCCTTTCCAGGTCTGGGTTAACTTCCTCAGAATGATTGTTTCCAGACCCATCCATTTATCTGTGAATTTCATAATTTTATCTTTGTACAGCTCAGTAAGGTTCATTGTGTAAACTGTACTGTATTTTCATTGCCCCTCACTGCTGTTAGATAGCTAGGCCAGTCCCATCCCCTAGCTATTGTGACTAGATCCACAGTGAACATGGATGAGAAGGCATCCCTTAGGTAGGGAACAGAGTGTTTTGATTGTCTGTGCCGGAGAATGTCACAGTCAGCTCATGACACAGATCTCTCGACCTCTCTGAGGTCCTTTCACGCTGACTCAACTGACTCAGCCTTTATGAGGCGCGTTCTCTTGGGACAGGTAATGGCATAAGGGACTTGGGTAACTCAAGCATTGTGAAGGCATGTGGGAAGAATCCACACATGGGCATCCCAGACATATTAGTATATTAAGTATCTTCCTAATTATGAATGATAAATGGGGGGTACATCTCTGGAATACAGGGAAGAGAGAAGTTGATGATACAAGACTATTGATCAAATTATGCTCCAGTGTCAACTTCAGCTTTGTTGCAAGAGTATGGGCCGGATTCCTCCCATTCCCCATGCAGCTCTTACAGTCTTCCATTGCTGAGAAGAGACACCACGATCAAGACAACTCTTATAAAGAAAAACATTTCATTGGGGCTGGCTTACGGTTTCAGAGGTTCAGTCCATTGTCATCACTACAGGAAGCATGACAGCGTGCAGGCAGACATGGTGCTGGAGACGGAGCTGAGAGTTCTGCATCTTGATCTGAAGGCAGCCAGGAGGAGACTATCTCATACTGGGCAGAGCCTGAGTTTAGGAGACCTCAGAGCCCACCCCCACAGTGACACACTTCCTCCAACAAGGCTACTCCTCCTAATAGTGTCACTCTCCATGGGCCAAGCATTCAAACACATGAGTCTTGGGAGCCAAACCTATTCACACCACCACACTAAGGATTGCTTGAAAGGTTTAGTCACCTGCTATCCTCAGCATCATACACATATAAGATGCTAAGACTGGTGTGTGTATCACATGGCCGTGCTTTTGACAGCAGAAAAGATTAAGACCCAGGCCCCGAACTATGTCTTGACTCGATCTTACAATCCTCAGCCTTAGTCTGACTCCTTCCACGCAGCCCCAAGCACCCTAAGATTTGGACAATTCCAGTGTATCATGGGTTTTATGGCTGATACATTTTTAGCCAAATTCTCTTTTTGAGACCCCAGTTGCTGTTGTGAAAAAGCACGACTGTTTCCAATGCTGTCTTTCCAGACCATGCCAAGGCAAATAGGAATTCTGTCTTCTCATTGTGATGGCTAAACATCAGATAGAATGCTGGGGCTTCGCTGATGTTCCTTTTGGATAAACAACGGGACTAAAACGATGTCTCAGGGTGGCCTGGCCAGGTTTTGAGGCCATAAACTTCCTAAGAAGAACACGCCACTCAACTTGTTCTTCCAAGCAGGCGTCTAAGTTCTTCCTAGAATCACTGTCGATGGTGGGGGTCAAGGGGACATCGTGTCTTTGGCCTCGTCCTCTTCAGCATCTCTCTGTCTTAGCTCTTACTCTCTTCTTTTTTTTTTCTCTTAGTGTGAGAAGATATTTGATTGGTTATTATCTCCCTTGTAGTTCTTGTATTGCAGGGCTTTGGGGTTACATTATTATTATTTTTTTTTTATTTTCTATATTCTATGTTTACATTCCAAAGGCTTTCCCCTTTCCCAGTTCCCACCCACCATAGTTCCCAAAGTTCCTCTCCCCCCCAACTATTCCCCAATCATTCCCCCTCCCCCCTCGGTTTCTTTACTAAACTGGATGCAATCTTTACAGGCCCAGGGTCCTCTCCTTTCTTCTTCTTGGGAATCATTTGACTTGCTATTTGTGTCTTGAGTATTTAGGGCTTCTGGGCTCATTAATATCCACTTATCAGTGATTGCATTTCATGTGCATTCTTTTGTGATTGGGTTAATTCACTCAGGATGATATTTTCCAGGTCTAACCATTTACCTACAAATTGCATGAATTCATTATTTTTAATTGCTGAGTAGTATTCCATTGTATAAATATACCACATTTTCTGTATCCATTCCTCCTTTGAGGGATATTTGGGCTCCTTCCAATTTCTGGCTATTATAAACAAGGCTGCTATAAACATAGTGGAGTATGTGTCTTTATTGCATGCAGGGGAATCCTCTGGGTATATGCCCAGGAGTGGTATGCCAGGGTCCTCTGGAAGTGACATGCCCAATTTTCTGAGGAACCGCCAAACTGATTTCCAGAGCGGTTTTACCATTTTGCAATCCCACCAACAGTGGAGGAGTGTTCCTCTTTCTCCACATCCTCGCCAGCACTTGTTGTCTCTTGATTTTTTAATCTTAGCCATTCTGACTGGTGTGAGGTGGAATCTCAGGGTTGTTTTGATTTGCATTTCCCTGATGACTAATGATGTTGAACATCTTTTAAGGTGTTTCTCGGCCATCCGAATTTCTTCTGGTGAAAATTCTTTGTTTAGCTCTGTGCCCCATTTTTTGATAGGGTTATTTGGTTCTTTGCAGTCTAACTTCTTGAATTCTTTGTATATATTGGATATTAGCCCTCTGTCGGATGTGGGGTTGGTGAAGATCTTTTCCCACTTTGTTGGTTGCCGTTTTGTCCTTCTGACAGTGTCCTTTGCTTTGCAGAAACTTTGTAATTTTATGAGGTCCCATTTGTCGATTCTTGATCTTAGTGCTTAAGCTATTGGTGTTCTGTTCAGGAACTTTTCCCCTGTGCCCAAGTCCTCCAGAGTCTTCCCAAGTTTCTTTTCTAATAGTTTCAGTGTGTCTGGTTTTATGTGGAGGTCCTTGATCTTAGTGCAAAGAGATAAGAGTGGGTCAATTCGCATTCTTCTGCATGTTGACCTCCAGTTGAACCAGCACCATTTGTTGAAAAGGCTATCTTTATTCCATCGGATAGTTGTGGCTCCTTTATCAAAGATCAAGTGACCATAAGTCTGTGGGTTAATTTCTGGGTCTTCAATCCTGTTCCATTGATCTGCTTGCCTGTTGCTATACCAATACCATGCAGTTTTTAACACAATTGCTCTGTAGTACTGCTTGAGGTCAGGGATATTGATTCACCCAGAAGTCCTTTTATTGTTGAGAATCGTTTTAGCTATCCTGGGTTTTTTGTTGCTCCAGATGAATTTGAGAATTGCTCTTTCTAGATCTATGAAGAATTGAGTTGGAATTTTGATGGGGATTGCATTGAATCTGTATATTGCTTTTGGCAAGATGGCCATTTTTACTATATTGATCCTGCCAATCCAGGAGCAAGAAATATTTTTCCATCTTCTGAGGTCTTCTTCGATTTCTTTCTTCAAGGACTTGAAGTTCCTGTTGTACAGATCTTTCGCTTGTTTGGTTAGAGTTACGCCAAGATACTTTATGTTGTTTGTGGCTATTGTGAAGGGTGTTATTTCCCTAATTTCTTTCTCAGCCTGCTTGTCCTTTGAGTACAAGAAGGCCACTGACTTGCTTGAGTTAATTTTATAACCTGCCACTTTGCTGAAGTTGTTTATCAGCTGTAGAAGTTCTCTGGTGGAGTTTTTTGGGTCGCTTAGGTAAACTATCATATCATCTGCAAATAATGATAGTTTCACTTCTTCCTTTCCAATTTGTATCCCTTTGACTTCCTTATGTTGTCTAATTGCTCTTGCTAGAACTTCAAGTACTATATTGAAAAGGTATGGAGAGAGAGGGCAGCCTTGTCTAGTCCCCGATTTTAGTGGGAATGCTTCAAGTTTCTCTCCATTTATTTTGATGTTGGCTACTGGTTTGCTGTAGATTGCTTTTACTATGTTTAGGTATGGGCCTTGAATTCCTGCTCTTTCTAAGACTTTTAGCATGAAAGGATGCTGAATTTTGTTGAATGCTTTTTCAGCATCTGATGAGATGACCATGTGTTTTTTTTCTTTCAGTTTGTTTATGTAGTGGATTACATTGATGGATTTCCGTATATTGAACCATCCCTGCATCCCTGGGATGAAGCCTACTTGATCATGGTGGATGATCGTTTTGATGTGCTCTTGGATTCGGTTAGCAAGAATTTTATTTAGTATTTTTGCATCTATATTCATAAGAGAAATTGGCCTGTAGTTCTCTTTCTTTGTTGGATCTTTTTGTGGTTTAGGTATTAGCGTAATTGTGGCTTCAAAGAATGAGTTGGGCAGTGTCCCTTCTGTCTCTATTTTGTGGAATATTTTGAAAAGTATTGGTGTTAAGTCTTCTTTGAAGGTCTGGTAGAATTCTGCACTAAAACCATCTGGTCCCGTACTTTTTTGGTTGGGAGGCTTTCTATAACCCCTTCTATTTCTTTAGGGGTTATGGGACTATTTAGCTGGTCTACTTGATGCTGATTTAATTTTGGTATTTGATATCTGTCTAGGAAATTGTCCATTTCCTCCAGATTCTCCAGTTGTTTTGAGTATAGACCTTTGTAGTAGGATCTGATGATCTTTTGAATTTCCTCAGTTTCTGTTGTTATGTCTCCCTTTTCATTTCTAATTTTGTTAATTTGTATACTGTCTCTGTGTCCTTTGGTTAGTCTGGCTAAGGGTTTATCTATCTTGTTGATTTTCTCAAAGAACCAGCTCCTGGTCTTGTTGATTCTTTGTATGGTTCCCTTTGTTTCTATTTGATTGATTTCAGCCCTGAGTTTGATGATTTCTTGTCTTCTACTCCTCCTGGGTGAATTAACTTGTTTTTCTTCCAGGGCTTTAAGGTGTGCCGTTAAGCTGCTAGTGTATGCTCTCTCCAGTTTCTTTTTGGATGCACTTAGAGCTATGAGTTTTCCTCTTAGCACTGCTTTCATTGTGTCCCATAGATTTGGGTAGGTTGTACCTTCATTTTCATTGAATTCTAAAAAGTCTTTGATTTCTTTTTTTTATTTCTTCCTTGACCAAGGTGTCATTGAGTAGAGTATTGTTCAGTTTCCATGTGTATGTGGGCTTTCTGTTGTTTTTGTTGCTATTGAAGACCACTCTTACTCCATGGTGATCTGATAGGAGACATGGGATTAGCTTGATCTTCTTGTATTTGTTGACATCTGTCTTGTGACCAATTATATGGTCTATTTTGAAGAAGGTACCATGGGGTGCTGAGAAAAAGGTATATTCTTTAGCTTTAGCATGAAATGTTCTATATATATATCTGTTAAATCCAATTGGTCCAGAGTTTCAATTAGTTTCACTGTGTCCCTGTTTAGTTTCTGCTTTCCTGATCGGTCCATTGAGGAGAGTGGAGTGTTGAAGTCACCCACAATTATTGTGTTAGGTGTAATGTGTGCTTTAAGCTTTAGTAAGGTTTCTTTTACAAATGAGGGTGCCCTTGCATTTGGAGCATAGATGTTCAGTATTGAGAGCTCTTCTTGGTGGATTTTCCCTTTGGCCAGCAAGAAGTGACCTTCTGAGTCTCTTTTGATGATTTTAGGTTGGAAGTCAATTTTATCTGATATTAGAATGGCTACTCCAGCTTGTTTCCTGAGACCATTTGCTTGTAAAATTGTCTTCCAGCCTTTTACTCTAAGGCAGTGTTTGTCTTTAACACTGAGATGTGTTTCCTGTATGCAGCAAAATGTAGGGTCCTGTTTCCGTATCCAGTCTGTTAATCTATGTCTTTTTATTGGGGAATTGAGTCCATTGATGTTAAGAGATATTAAGGAATAGTAATTATTACCTCCAGACATTTTTGAAATTATATTTATTTATCTTATTTATTTTTTATATTCGAGAGGTTATCTTCTTTTGGGTTTGATGAGAGGAGGTTTCTATCTTGCTTCTTCCCGGGTGTAGTTTCCGTCCTTGTCTTGGTGTTTTCCCCCTATTATCCTTTGTAGGGCTGGATTTGTGGAAAGATATCTTGCAAATTTGGTTTTGTCATGGAATACCTTGATGTCTCCATCAATGGCAATTGAGAGTTTTGCTGGGTAAAGTAGTTTTGGCTGAAGTTTGTGTTCTCTTAGAGTTTGCATGATATCTGCCCAGGATCTTCTAGCTTTCATGGTCTCAGGTGAGAAGTCTGGTGTTATTCTGATAGGTCTTCCTTTATATGTTACTTGGCCTTTTTCTCTTGCTGCCTTTAGTATTCTTTCTTTGTTTATTACATTTGGAGTTTTGATTATTATGTGACGGGATGTATTTCTGTTCTGGTCCAGTCTGTTTGGGGTTCTATAGGCTTCTTGTATATTCATGGGCATCTCTCTCCTTAGGTTGGGGAAGTTTTCTTCCATAATTTTATAGAAGATATTAGCTGGCCCTTTAACTTGTAAATCTTCACTCTCGTCTATACCTATAATCCTTAGGTTTGGTCTTCTCATAGTGTCTTGGATTTCCTGGATGTTTTGGGTTACCACCTTTTTGCATTTAGTATTTTCTTTGACTGTTGAATCAATGGTTCCTATGGTATCTTCGGCTTCTGAGATTCTGTCTTCTATCTCTTGTATTCTATTGTTGATACTTGCATCTATGGCCCCTGATTTCTTCCCAAGGTTTTCTATCTCCAATGTTGTCTCCCTCTGTGATTTCTTAGTTGTTTCTACTTCTGTTTTTAGTATCTGGATGGATGTGCTCAGATCTTTCGCTTGCTTGATTGTGTTTTCATGTATTTCTTTAATAGATTTTTGTGCTTCCTCTTTCATAGCTTCTACTTGTTGGCCCACGTTCTTCTGTAGTTCTTTAAGTGACTTTTGTCTTTCTTCCTTATTGTCTTCTTCTTTTTGATCCATCTTCTCCTGAATTTCTTGAAGTGATTTTTGTATTTGCCTCGTAAAGGCTTCTAACTTTTGATCCATTTTCTCCTCTATTTCTTTACGAGATTTTTCTATGTGTTCAGATACCAGCATCCTGACCAGTGATTTTATATCCAAGTCTTGTTTTTCTGGTGTTTTGGGGTATCCAGGGATTCCTGTTGTTGGAGAACTGGGTTCAGATGCTGTCATGTTGCCTTGATTTTTGTTAGTAAAGTTCCTTCGTTTTCCTTTTGCCATCTGGTTATTTCTGGTTTTAGTTGGCCTTGTTGTCAGTGGCTGGTGTTTGAATCTCCTGTGAGGCTGAGCTCACCTGTTTTTTCTCTACTGGTGAATATGTGTGACTGCTGCTTTAAGGGATCATAAGCTGGCTGCCACCCATGCGATTATAGCCCCTGTTGGAGTCTGTCTACCTGGGCTTCTCCAGCTGTGTCCTGGTTGCAAGGAACTCGGCCTGCTTGGCTCTGAGAGCCTAGCAGATCCCTCGTGAGAGTAGCCCTGGAAGGGGTGTCTACCTGGGCCTTTCCAGCTGTGTCCTGGTTGCAATATGGAGGCCCGACGCTATCGCTGGTCCAGGTGCCGGCGAGCTGGTTGCAGAACGCAGCCTCGGTGCTCAGCCAGAGGGCGCGGGGAAGTCCCACAGAGCCTGGGCCTTTCCAGCTGTGTCCTGGTTGCAATATGGAGGCCCGCCGCTATCGCTGGTGGGGTTACATTATTAATTAATTATTAATTATCGAGTCCCACTTGGGGTTTAATAATAGAGACATGGAGACATCTGTATAGTGTAAGGCTGCTGGCCTGTTTGCCAGGCCCTCAGTCAGCCCACCAGACTCCACCCGACTTCCCACCACTGCGTAGTCCTTCCACCTGGCTCTCTCTGCCCTGCTCCTTCCCTCTCCCCTCCCCCTCTGCCCCTTCCCCTCTGCCCTAGCTCTAGTCACCCAGCTCTTCATTCCCCCAGTGTCACACTTCTCCCTCTCATGAAAAGTGGGAGATACCATGGCTTACTCACCAGAACCAATCAGCACCCAGACTGTGCTCCACAGCGCTGCCTTTTGGCCCAGCTGAGGGCTAGGAGGCCTCCCTGTGCAACTTGCCTTTCTTTTGGGGCAGATGAAGAAACAATAAACATTTATATATCCTGCCAACCTGCACAGCAATTAACAATCAAGAATACAGGGCCACACCTTCATAACCAGGTGAATCAATATGGGGACGGACCGGTCATCCCAACAGAAATAGTAATGCAGCCTTCCCTCAAGAACACAGAATGTTGATGCTTCCCGAGTCTTCATTTCTATTAACTACATTTTCTGCTTTACAAACTGCCTAGTTATATATAGTTAGTCTGTTCTTCAGCCTCCCATCTAATATGCCTATGGATAAGCAAATGAAAAGAAAGAAAGAAAAATAACAATAACTTAGATAGTACCAGCAAAATATCAACAACCCCACCACATCTGAAATGGATTTTTCACAGATTTACATAATAAAGTTGAAATAAGGGAAGCCACAGCCATGTTTTAGGTGACCCCTTTGATGAGCTGGGAAATAAGCCATCTGTCTCACTTCCTCTGCCCTCTATCTGGAATCTGATCCAACACAAGAAACTCTTACTGATCCCAAAGGTGTTCGATTATAAACAGGTTGTGGGGAAGCAGCAGAGAATTATAAAACAGTCCAAGTCTTCAGAATTTAAGTATGTTAAGGGAAGAATTGACCAAGTCTCAACAAGTTTGTGCTGGTGGATTAAATTAGCTAACTGTGTTTCTTGAGAATTTGCTTGAGGAAGAGATTCAGTAATTCTTAAGCTAAAGCCCATTTCCAACTATACCCATGGAGTGATTTCATTCACCACCCAAGCTGAGAACAGTGTTCTCGGAGATCCTGCAATGGGACGATCCCTGTGGTGGGCCACCACGGCATCCAGCATCCATTACTTAATATTGTCAACTAACTCCTTCCATGCCGTCCTCTGGGAGATGGACGCAAAGGACCTGTGCGGGCTGGTTCTGTGTGTCAACTTGACCCAGGCTGGAGTCATCACAGAGAAAGGAGCCTCCCTTGAGGAAGTGCCTCCG
Organism: Apodemus agrarius; assembly: GCA_964023405.1. NCBI lineage: Eukaryota > Metazoa > Chordata > Mammalia > Rodentia > Muridae > Apodemus > Apodemus agrarius. Next base: position 5,329,872 of record OZ030019.1, on the reverse strand, counting down.
TGAGATCCCGCTGTAAGGCATTTTCTCAATTAGAGATCAAGGCGGGAAGGGCACATTGTGGGTAGGGCCATCCCTGGGTTGGTAGTCTTTGGTTCTATAAGAAAGCAAGCTGAGCAAGCCAGGGGAAGCAAGCCAGTGAGAAGCATCCCTCCATGGCCTCTGCATCAGCTCCTGCTTCCTGACCTGCTTGAGTTCCAGTCCTGACTTCCTTTGGTGATGAACAGCAATGTGGAAGTGTAAGCTGAATAAACCCTTTCCTCCCCAACGTGCTTCTGGTCATGATGTTTGTACAGGAATAGAAACCCTGACTAAGATAGGACCTTAGAGGGAAGCCCAGACCATGCTCCCAAAACAAAGCTGTCAGTGACAGTGGGGTACACTGGTCACAAGAGTCTTATACATTAATAATGTACAAACATTTGGAGTGTTCATCAACTCTCAGTGTTCACTTTACTGAGCCCCTCAAAACTTCTGCCTTATGTTAATTTTAATGAACCTAATTATAATGATGCTTTAAAATGTCAAAGAAAACAAGATCTGTGTAGTAATTAAAGCAGCATAATTTGATCTAGGACTGCTGCAACAGAGGAAAGAGACCCCACTATATAATTGTACAAAATCACAAACAGTACAAAAGTATTGGCAGGAATACTGATTCAATGGGTGGGAGTCAATGGGTATCCATTATTAGGGGGAAGTATCAAACAAGGGGCATCCCAGGCACACCAATCTATCAGGATTCTTACTGTAGACAGACCACAATGAGCAGAAACCACCTGGGTGGGTAGGGAGGCAAAGGAACCTCTCTAGGTCTGGAGAGGGGATAAGATGTAGAAAATGGGGTGTTTGGGACAAGCTGACTTAGCAGGATTCTGAATAAGCATGGATAATGCACACAGAATACACATGGAAGTGTAAATGGGGGTCCCGATTGAGGGAGTTGAGGGAGCGCAGGAAGAGTTTGGTCAATCCGAGAACTATCCTGGTCTGTCCATTTCTTGTCTTCTAGACATGCTGACATAATTACATTAAGTTATAATTTGTCGAATTACAAATATTATTGGGGAAGTTTAATAGCTGCATATGGAAATATTCACAATCCTCATGCATTCATGTAAATACCACTTTACCACCCTGATATTCCATATCTCTTCTGTCATTTAGAAGGAATATTAGGTTAGTCCTCAGCTGACCTCATGGCCAACTTTGCTTCTCAGTACACTGTCTCCACGGGAATCACTCCATCTCTGAGAGATGCCATGCAGAAAACCCAACACTGTCCTCCTACAGTCAATATAGATCTATAGAAAATATGTGAGCATGCTTACATATGCGTATTTAATTACAAGAGCTTATTTGAGTGAAACAGATCTGTTCTGCAGATCTGAGTTAGCCAGATGTGTAGACGGTGCACTGTGACACCACAGGATCTCTGAACATTGTGGTTAGCTGTATGGATATGCATGTGTAATGCCCCATGGAGTCACTGTTGCATTGTGGTTAGCTGTATGGATATGCATGTGTAATGCCCCATGGAGTCCTTCATATTGAGGAGCTGCCCAATCTCTTGCTTAATTTCTCCAGTCCGAGCCAAGCCTGTGCTCCATTAGGGAGAAGCACTACGCATGTCTTCTGCAGTAAACCCCAACCACAAGGGGTGAAAACCTCTGGTTTTTTTTTTTGATGCCTGGAGGCAAACTTTCAAAAGTGAATTTTATGCTCCTAAGACATATTGACTTTAAGCTTTCTCCTTTATGAATCACTAAAGAAAGAAATGAAATGATTTATAGTTAAATATATGATCTTTAGTGGAAAACAAGCTCCGAGACCCCAAAGCGAGGATCCACGCGTTATGTTTTGTGACATTTTCGTGATTCGTGTTGTGGATGTCAGTTTGCCACCCGGACACCCTCAAACCCTCCTCACCGGTTTCATGTGCTCACCCTGCTTTCTGTGCACATTTCTCTCAAGGGCCATCATGGCCCTTTCATCTGTGAAAGACTGAAGGAACGTCTTCTCCCCGCCCCCTCAACCAGAGGTGGTGGTGGTCTGTTACAGCCACTCCTTTCTGTCAGCTCCCTCACCGGGCCGAGCAACACTAGCAGGAGTGTGCGTCACTGCCCTCATGTGAGGTCGATGAAACTCTTGTAGAGTTCGTATGTCTTCAGCATGGCCTGTGGGACAATCTGGCTGAAGCCGGAGCTTCCCTTTCAAACTCCAGCCTTGCTTGGCTTCCTTCTTTTCCGGTTTCCTCCTGTCCTGGAGCTTCTCCTCAGCAAATCGTTTCCACGAATATTCTTCTAGGTCTAGTGCAGAGGAATAGATGACCCAAGACAATATCCACCAAATAGCTTGTACACTTTTTATTTATTTTTAATCAGATAATCTATTTATTTATATTTCAAATGATATCCCCCTTTCCTGGTTTCCCCTCTGGAAACTCCCTATCCCATTCCCCCTTCCCTGTTTCTAAATTGGTGTTACCCACCCACACACCCACTCCTGCTTCCCCATCCTGGCACTGTCCTTCACTGGGGCATTGAGCTTTCACAAGACCAAGGGCCTCTCCTCCCATTGATGTCCAACATGGCCACCCTCTGCTACAAATTCTGCTGGAGCCATGGGTCCCTCCATGTGTACTCTTTGGTTGGTGGTTTATTCCCTGGAGCTCTGGGGGTTCTGGTTGGTTGATATTGTTGTTCTTCCTTTGGTGTTGCAAACCCCTTCAGCTCCTTGGGTCCTTTCTCTAGCTCCTCCATCGGGATCCCTGTGCTCAGTCCAATGGATGGCTGAGAGCATCCACCTCTGTGTTTGTCAGGCTCTGGCAGAGCCTCGCAGGAGACAGCTATTTCAGGCTCCTGTCATCACTTCTTGGCATCCATAATAGTGTCTGGGTTTGGTAACTGTATATGGGATGGATCCCCGGGTGGGGCAGTCTCTAAATGGCCTTTCCTTCAGTCTCTGTTCCACACTTTGTCTCTGTATTTCCTTCAATGGGTATTTTGTTTCCCCTTCTAAGAAGGACCAAAGTATCCACACTTTGGTCTTCTTTCTTCTTGAGCTTCATGTGGTCTCTGAATTGTATCTTGGGTATTCTGAGCTTTTGGGCTAATATTCACTTATCAGTGAATGCATACCATGTGTGTTCTTTAGTGATTGGGTTACCTCACTTAGGATATTTTCTAGTTCCATCCATTTGCCTAAGAACTTCATGTAGTCATTGTTTTTAATAGCTGAGTAGTACTCCATTGTGTATATATACCACATTTTCTGTATCCATTCCTCTGTTGAGGGACATCTGGGTTCTTTCCAGCTTCCGGCTATTATAAGTAAGACTGGTATGCACACAGTGGAGCATGTGTCCTTGCTCTATGTTGGAGCATCTTTAGGGTACATGCCCAGGAGTGGTATAGCTGGGTCCTCAGGTAGTACTATGTCCAATTTTCTGAGGAACTGCCAGACTGATTTCTAGAGGTTCTACCAGTTTGCAATCCCACCAACAATGGAGGAGTGTTCTTCTTTCTCCACATCTTCGCCAGTATCTGCCGTCACCTGAGTTTTTGATCTTAGCCATTCTGACTGGTGTGAGGTAGAATCTCAGGGTTGTTTTGATTTGCATTTCCCTGAAGACTAAGGATGTTGGACATTTCTTTAGGTGCTTCTCAGCCATTCGGTATTCCTCAGTTGAGAATTTTTTGTTTAGCTCTGTACCCCATCTTTTAATAGGGTTGCATGCTTTTTATCAACCACTTTAAACCTTTTTATTACCCATTTGGACACTTGGGGCTATGTGTTTGTAAATAGAAGATCTCCAAAGACTACCACTCAAACCTGACAACCTGGGCTCAGATCCCCAGAGCCCATGTGAAAGCTGGTTTGAGTAGTGGAGGGGTCTGCAGCCCTAGCTCCCCTGAGGGAGGATGAAAAGCAGAGACAGAAAACCCTAGACGTTCCCAGGCTAGGAAGCCTGGCACACACAGTGGCGAAGAGAGAACACTGTTCTCAAACAGGGTGAAGGTTCTCTAATGTTCAAGATTTTCCTCTGACCTTCACATACACTCCACAACATGCGTGTCTGCACACCTACGCACACATGAATTTAAAATGTGAGGGCTGGATTAGAATTATTCAGTGGTAGGGTTTCCATGTGCCAGAGGCTTGGCTAAGTGTGTCTGCTTTCCATAATCATGTTGTGTTGTAAATTAGATGTAGGTCAGTACTTGTCAGCTTACCTGAGTCACAGAAGTAGACATTGTTTCAGCTCTTTCAAATTCCTTGGGGTTTAAAAAGTGTCTGTTTTTTTAAACTATCAAAAAGGCTTCCCGACATCAAAGTTCATGACTCACTAAAATAGGACGTGTATATCTGTTCTTTAAAAGATAAAATAGGAAGCTTACTCTCTCATAGGGAGAGTGACTGGAAATTGTGTCTAAGTGTTTAAATCAGTAATATCAAATGGTAGGCAGAGGGAACTTTGCATAAATTTTGACAAAATTTGGGAAATTTTTAGAAACAAAATTATTGAGAAGAATTCAGCAGGCCAGGGGGCCGGTAGTGTATTTCCAGGGCAGGCAACGGGAGACCCTTTCTTCTCTGTTCTCTTGGGGTAACTGTCCGGTGCCAATAGCCTGCCACAGCGCTGTTTAGAAAATGCCTTTCTGTATAGGAGACACACTGGCTTTGATCTCCACAAGAGTTATCAGTGGGCTCCACAGACAGATCTTGGAGAGTGTCAGGGCTGATAACACGCGGACAGACTTCTGTTAGCCTCTTTATGGCCCCCTTTGAACGATTCATAGTGGATGCAGGTACTGAGCAATCAGAAATTCATAAAACATGGCCCAAGCTCCGCGCTTTCTGTGGGGTGGCAGTAGCAGTGTCAGCACTTCTGTGGACTGTACGATGCTGTGCTTTTCTGGATAGAGCTTATCCTATCTCCCCTCCACGCCCTGGCTCATGGTTTCTTACTCATCTTTTCAGAGTGTTGCTTAGGCGGCTCTTTCTCCAGGGATCCTTTCTGATCCCCACAGGAGGGAGGGAGTTCCCTTACAGAAGATTTGCACTGCTGTGAGTAGTCATCCAGGGGGAAAATGCTGAGCCTATCAGGGAGCTAAGGCTGCGAGGCCAGCCTTTCCTTATCTCTGTCCCCCAGCCTCCTCGCAGTATGCAAAGCACAGAGCTGACCCTCAGTAAATGGTCTGAACTGGACAAACTGTGGGTCAGAAGAGAAGAATGTGGGTTTGGGGGGGATTGAATGTGATTTACCCCTCCCCCTGCCCCTGTAAGTTGTTTCAAAGCCATTCAAGCATCTTGGGCAGAAAAAACTACTGATAAACCAGTGGTCAGTGGACACAAATCAGAAATGTTGGGACAAGAGGACCCATAAATGAGAAAAAAAGGTTATGGCTGGAGGTTCGAAGATTTGCAGCCACGTACCATCCGAGAGATGATGCTTCCAGCTGTGGTTTAAGGGGGTCATGGGGGTCAAAGGCTTGGGAATGAAGCCTTCGCCCTGGAACAGAGAACTCTCTTCAACATGAGTGGACACTAAGGAGCAGGCGGTGTGTGGGATACCGAAGCCACTTTGTCTCCCCAGAGAAAATGAACAGAGAAGCGAGAAGCCTACAAGAATCTGGGCAGGGTAGGGTGGTGCACACTTTTAATCCCAGCACTCGGGAGGCAGAGGCAGGCAGATGTCTGAGTGTTTGCACCCAGCCTGGTCTACGTAGCACGTTCTGACCAGGGCTACATAGTAAAATATTGTCTCAAAATCAATTAAATGGACACCCAAAACAGAAAACACTATAAAGAAAAAGTAGAAAGGAAAGGGAAGCCCAAGGAAGGGAGGCCAGCAGGGCGGCTGCTCAGAGGCCCCGCCAGAACCCTCGAGGGCATTTCCCACATTTGTTCTCTTGTGATCTTCAGATTGGTACACCAATGTTCCCCAAATCAAGATAGAAGGCAGAAAGATTGATTTCTTTGGCTGATGGCTGTACTGAAAAGGGCCCAGGAAGCTGCTTGTAGGTGGCCAGGCTCTGGCAGCCAGAGGTGAGGGCTGAGGATGGCTTGGGGGATCCCTGCAGCTGGCCCTTGATGCTGTGGATGGTTGCCAGCCCTGTGGCTCTCTACCCAGCGTCCTGACTAGAAGCCTTTGCTCTCCTGGAATCAATCCCGCAGTACTTCTACTTCTGTGCTTACTCAGACCTCAAGTTCTCGCTCCCTATAGTCCACAACCTCTAGGTACAACTTGTTCATCTACCCATTTGCATTGATCCTGGCTCTCTGAATAGAATGCACATAAACCAGAGGATGAGGAGAGGCACAGCCGACACTGTTGTTCCCTTTATACAGAGAGTCTCTGTGGTTGAACTTGTAACTTTTTTACTTAACGATGATATAAAGTGACATATATAATAAAACTCCCTAGCTGGAATTTTAAATATAAGTCTTTTATAGGGCTTCCAGTGTGCAGTACAGTCCTTTGCCTCAACCTTGGGCAGTGACAGATTGAGAGCACTCCCCCCCCTCCCAGTTACCCACACAACCAAGAGGGGACAGCTCCTTCTCAGTGTGCCACATCGCTCTGTAGATCATATGCATTTTATCTTTACAATACTTTCAGTTTACAATGGGTCACTTTAATGGGAATATAATCCTGTTATAAATTCAGGAGTATCTGCATAATTATATAATAATCACACACTTAAGGAAATTTTAGTGTTATTTTTTTAATCAAGAAATATATTGTCTGATTGGAGCTGCCAGGTACTTATATATTCTAGCTATAATTTTTGAGTTTATTCAAATATTATAATCTTAATAATATATAACATTTATATTTAGTTGTTAGACCCTGGCTGTCTAAATGAGGCCCCTGGACCAGGGTCACTGACATTTCTTGAAAACTGGTCAAAGGTGCAGAACTAGGCTTGTCCTGTCCAAGACCTAATGAACACTAGCCTGGCCTTACTGTCATTCAGAGGAATTACCCATTCCTTAACACTGGAAAAACCTTCTTCTAAAGTACACAAGACAATCAAGGCCTGACACCACTCCATTCACGTCCATTTATGTGTTAAGTATAGGACAGCAGGTCTAAGAGTTCCTCTTCATCACTTACAATGGAATGTCTGTGTATCGTCTTATAAACCACCACCCAGGAGAGCTGCAGAACATCTCTGAGGCTCATGAATGGTCCTTACTAGGAATGTGGGCAGGCAGGTAAGTACCCTTAGATACACGATAGACAGACAGACCATAGGTGGATGTCAGAGTAAATATTTTGTAGATTTTTTTTCTAAGCTTGATAGGTAACAGGTGCCAAGAAGCATAAAAGATCCAAGAGCTTGCTCTACTTGCACACTAAAATGTTAGCTGAGACAGTTCCACAGATAGCAGAAGATGTGAGGTTCCTGCACTCCACGGTACACAGTGGAATCTGCGTTCTAGTGTCCATCCCTTCTGCTGAAGATTACGTATGAGTCCTGCTGTCTTCTGGGTTCTGCTACAGGAGAGTGTGGAAGTGAGAGACTCCAGTCTGTCCAAATGGGTGACAGGAATCCCTTTTACCAGAGATGCTGTGCCCTCTGATAGTTTCCACTTTATAAATGCCCCTGAAATGAACACAGAGAAAAGTATAAATACCATTTCTCCTCACAAAGATGCATGCACAAAGATGTAGGGAGCCATGCAGAATTGATTCCCAATAATGGATATTAGCACATCATTGTCATTAATTTACTTTGGGATCCATGGGGGATATAGTTCCCAAATTTTGGGTTGTGCTAGAGATGATCTTTAGCAGAGAGACTCAGGGAAAGAAACAGCTTCTCGCCTGGATCTTTCTCTGTGTACTGAGTGTGGAGAGAGCTGCTCTAGGAATGAGTGAGTGGACCACATACCACACACACTGGGGCCACCTGGGCTCCTCCTGCTGTTTGTCAGTACCAACCTGTTTCTATCCTAGTGTGTGAGAGATACAACACAGTAGAAACCACTACAGAGAAAACCGGGGAGGTGGCTCAGTGGTTAAGATCACTGGCTGCTCTTCAGAGGACCCAAGATCCGCTCCCGCCACCCACACAACCGTCTGTAACCATCAGCAACTCCAGTTCTGAGGAATCTGATACCCTCTCTAGGTCTTCACGGGTACTACATGCGTGTGTTGCACAGACATACATGCATGTGAAACCCCCATACACATAAAACAACAAAAATAAGTAAACAAATAAATTAAGAGCTCCGAAGAGGCATGTATAATTGGCAAGCAGCAAGAGGAAGATGAATTTGGGAGGCTGGGGGTAATAATGACTTTTCAATACAGTTTTCTGCAAAGGGTTTACTGTGCAAAGTGGGTAGACCTCCATTCCTTTGTGAATCCAAATAAAAGCCATACCTTCCAGAAACACTGTAGGATGGGTGTCTGCCTTGACAACTAGAGTGCTTTTTGACTGTCAAGCAATGATATTGCTTACCCCAAAGGAAACTGGATTTTATGCAGCACAGGACAGCAGTACGTAGCTGTTTACAATCAGAGCCCTGGGGCGGTGGGCAGCCACAGCCCCAGTCTGTAACTACTTCTGTCTTCTGTGTTGTCAGTATTCCTACAATGGGTGGCTTTAAGCTATCCATGTGAAGATAGCCAGATCTAAACTTCTGAAAATTGTGCAAGCTAGTGTGTGGTGAGCCTAGCAAGGCATAAGGCAGTTCATGCCAAGTGTTTGCTTATGGAAGCCTCTTTCCCAATGGCTTTTAAAGCAATGTGCTTGATCGTCTTTGGTAACTTAAAACTAAAAGTCCCTGAAGTCAGGACGCTGCCTAAGTGACCTTTTCAGTTCACCAGTGTGACTGGTTTCTCTGGGAAATACTTTTCTATACCATGGACATGAGCAACTTGACTATCTCTGGTCTTTAAATAAATGTATTAAGCATAGGTCCCTCCCTACTGTCTGTTTGGCTAAAGCCTAAGTTTCCCTGGCTTGTCCCATCCCAGTGAGAAGTGCTTTTCCAGGCCTCTGGAGTCAGGGAGCCTGCCTGTCTTGAGCTGCTACCGGACAGACTTAAGTTCACTGCACAGCTGAGTTCCTACTCCCCCTGAGTACACTGACAGCAAGGCTTCAATTACTTGTTTATCAGATTTATAAAATGTTCATCTTGCCAAGGTCTCTGGGCATATGGACAAGAATCAAAAATATTAACCAGTAATAACGATGATGATAACAAAATGTGCCCATTATAGACACACATTAGAAGGTCAACTCCTTCGGAGGCCCAGTCATATTGATTCAGAATCTCCATTATAACTTATATTTTTCTTCTTTTTATAGCACACTCACTCCCTAGGAGACCTGTTCTGTGTCAAGCAAACGCATTAACAAGCCGTGAGATGGCACACATAGGTTTGCCGCTCAGGCCAAGGCTGGACTGAGAAATAACTCATGTGCTGTGTTACAGAGGTCAGAGGCCACAGCCCTTTGGTCCCACGCCCACTTCTGGGGTAAAGGGAGAGATAGAAGTGCAGCTTTAAATGGGGCTTTGCATCATCTGCCCCCAGGTCTTGTCTAGTTCCCAGAAACAAATGCGATTCAAGAGCACTCAGATTCTGTCCAAGGGGTAGTATTCCCGGGAGGGCGTGCTGCACTTTGCTTCATGGTCTCTGTGCCCTGTCAGAGGGTACGGTTGTGGAGGAAGTCTTGCAGGCTTCATTAGGAGTCTAAGGGATTGTTTCTCCCCATACTGTGTTCTCACAGCCATGAGGTGGAAAGTGGGACACTTTGTCAGGTTAGAAAGAATGCGCCTATTTGAAGAACTTTGCTCAGTGGCCTTAGATCTGATGTGACTTCCTCTCTGGAGCAGAGTAGCATCCTCCTTCTGGGTCTGGAAACTGCTGAGAGCCAGGGTGAAGCCAGGGTGCTTCTGATGGCAGGCAGCGCCAACCAGCAGCATCAGCATTGCACAGCTCTGGTGGGTGAGTGGAGTGTCCCCGGGTGATTGGGCATTAGAGTCACACAGACAGGACTCTGTGCTCATTTTAGTTATGATGGTCACGCTTGCCACCACGGTACTGCTGGGCTGAATGACTTGTCAGAGTGCCAGTGCTACAGGGAAAAGGTGACTTGTTCATCCCTTACCATAGTTGTTACATTGTAGCCTTCACACTAAATCTGCTTCATTGTGACTAAAGCTTTGCTGGATTGCACCCCACACACTCATTAATGGATTGTCCCTGATAGCTTTCACTATACAATGGGAGAGTTGATACTGCAACAGAGACCTCCCAGCTGGCAAAATCAGACTTATTTACACTTTGGTCTTTTATAGGAAAAAAAAATCCTTCTTGACATCACACTAAAAGAACAAATAAGGAGAATGCCCAAGGGCACAGCCACCCACCTGTAGGCAGGCCCCTGAGTATTTTGCCACAGATTGCAGAGGTGGGGGTCCCGACTGCTTAAGCTCTTTCTCGTTCAGTTGAGTCAGGCTTCAAAATAGCGCCGGTGCTCTGGCGGTGAGAGGGAGCAGGCCAACAGAAGGACCCCAGCTCCTGGTTGCAGCTGTGTGGCCTCTTCTGTTTTTCATTTTAAAATGTGAACCATGCAGAAAGAAAAGATAACTCCTCAGCTGCCATTGGAGTTTGGGGTGGGACAACAGTCCTTACTGATCTGTTAATTCCTACTCAAGAGATAGCGTATGGGACAGCTGTCCATAGGAACTGACATGGTCACTCTAGGATTTTTTTCTCTTATTTTGTGGGACGAAAACAAAAAACAAAACAAAAACAAACAAACAAAACCCCCAAAAAACTATGAAATTTTGGCTCACCAGAGTTAGCAGTGACATCATGGCTGTGGCAGACTGTGTGAGACATTTTTGAAAAATAATAACAAACAGCAGTGTGGTTCTAATGCGGGGTTCTCCTGCGGCTTCCGTTTGTGTCTTTTTTGCCAGTATTATTTCTAATAAAGACACTGCTGTGGCTCTATAGTTAATAAGACTTTCTGGAGTTCCAGTGGAACGGTAGGGATGCAGAGTCTTCGTACACGACGTTGTTTCTTCTCCCTTTCACTACGTGTTTCAAAGGACATCAGCCTTGATTTAGCTTTGGGGGTCAGCTTTACATGTGCAGAGAAACTGCGAGGCGCAGGGAGAAAGCTGGCACCATCTTCAAGCAGCGGGCCTCTTTGGAAAGGACGCGTTCCACTTTTAAACTGTGTTTGTGTATTTTCACTGCTCTGTGTTCGCTGTTCCCAGTGCTGGGAACCTAAAGAAAATTCCGTTCAACCGTGTCGTGCTCCTTGATCATATCCCTCCTGCACCTTCCTCTCCTGTTCCACCCTTCCGCACGCTGCTTCCCCTTCCAGGCCTCCCTCCTGATCTCCTGTTACAAACACATGCGTGTGCATGTGTATATCCATCTGTGTTCATGTGTGCGCACCTGTGTGCATGTGTGTACACATGTGCATATGTGTATATGTGCGCACATATGTGTATGTGTATATGCATATGTGTGCACATGTGTGTATGTGTATATGCATTTGTATTCATATGTGTTCATATGTGTATAGGTGTATGAGCATATGTATATACATATGTGTGCACATGTCTGTATGTGTAAATGTATATGTGTGCATGTGTGTATGTAGGTATGAGTGTGTATATATGCATCTGTGTGCATGTGTGTATCTGTGTGCCTATGTGTGCCCATGTGTGTGTATGTGCACGCTCAAATGTGTGTAGTGTTATATCTATATAAAACTTAGGGCCCACAGCATGAACCAAACATATAATGGAGTGTTGGTCATTATATAATCTCCAGTTCCATCCTTTATCTTGCAAGTGTTATAATTTTAGTCTTTGTGGCTGGATAAACCCCCAGTTCTCCATCTTCCCCAGTGAGCCGACAAACCCCCACGGCTGAGTCTGCAAGTTGTTTATTAAAATTAACGCAACAGCAAAATCTGGACAATTCCTGCATTGTGGGTGCCTTAAACTTGGTAGTTTAGGATGACCTTGGAGAGAACACCTGACATTACTCACGGCTCCCATTCCTAAAATCCAGCCCTAATCGGAGCAGAGCACATCGTGATGTTCATCTTCTTGTTGCTTCTGAAAGTGCTGGGTCATACTAATATCATCTAGCATATCATATGCTCACTCTGTGAGCAGAAACATAGTGAGTAAAATAACATTTCTAGATTAATAAATTAAATATGTATTTTAGTAACTTAAGTATGAAATTGTTTTAGTAATTTAAGTATGAATTTTAGATCTTGAATTTAGCCAAGCATTTAAAGAATTGAGTTCAATGAAAGGAATGTGCCTTGTTGGAAATAAGAACAAAGCTTTTTGGAGGCGGGGGATCAATAACAACCAGAAGAAAAGGATCAGGTACAGTGACAGGGCCAGGTGGGGACTTCAGGATGGAGCTTTTGCCCTATTGTTTCATAGATCCTTCATTTAAATGCAGTAAATACCTCCAGTGGTGAGAGATTCAGTGAGCAGCTAACTAAATTCTCACTGTGACAATTCTGCCAACGTCTCTCCTGTTAACCTGGGGATTTCTTATCTGGTAAACTCATTTGTAGCAGGGCTTTGGTAATGATTCTTTAATGGAGGCCTCTCAGGATAATACCTTGGAGGGCGTTTTAGGACTAAATGGTAGAACTGGAGAGAAGCGTTTAAAGGCTTATGAGATGGCCTGCCTCCCAGACAAAAACAAGTCCATGGGAGGGAGAAGCAGTCTGGGCTCTAAGCTTCACCAAATGACAATGTCAGGTCATTTGTCTCAGTAACTGCCAGGCAGTTCATCTTCAATTCAGTAGGGAATGCAGCTCAAGCCAGGGGTGTGGGCTGGCTGGGCTCACTCTCTTGCAGGAAGCTTTCGAACATAGCTGGAATCTACTTTTCTTATAAAGCCATTCACAAGAAGCAGAGAAAAGGCAAACAACTCTGCGTTGGTTGGGTGGAGGCGGCCGCACCAGGAGCAGTGAGAGGCAAACAGAGCCGAGGAGGGGCTCTGGGTCTCTCCTCTCTGTGCTATCAGCCCTGGCCCTTCCGTGGATGGCTCCCCCCTCCCCCTCCCCCTCCCCCTCCACGGCTGTAGCTCTAACAGGAAGGCGAGGCTTTTTTACTCCTACATTTTTCCACTTGGATGGATCCTTTGGTGTGAAAACCTAATCAAAGGCCGTCCTGTGTCAGGCAGTGATGTTCTGCATACACACAGGGCTCAGTCACCTTGCCCCCTTTCAGATGTGTTCAGCCGTGGGTGAGGGACACTTTTGTGCTTGTCATGTCACTGAACGACACATTTTCAAAGACGTAACGTCTGCTTACCTCAGCACTTCAAAAGAATTGCACCCTGATGTTTGAACCGTGCAGACCAGTCACCCATTAACTGTCAGGCTGTCCTTGACTTCCTGATGGTGAAAGTCTCAGCTCTGGCTGCTCCAATGGCAATGCTTAAATGGGTGCAGTCTGTAAGCCTAAGTCCTGTCTGAGGTGGGTGACCTATGAGCTTCACACCCCCAGGTGTGAAAATAGAGGTCCTAGTTGAGAGGGCAAAGGAGACAATGCATGCACCCAGGCCCCTGGTAGAGGAGGAGAAACACAAGTCTCTCTCTGACTCTGACATCTTCTTGACACTTCTCTGTAGGAGACTCTTAACCATCCAGGAAGGGAGGCTTTCAAGGCCATTCCTTCTCTGAGATGTTTATTTAAGACAGGGACATTTTGGATGAGTAGGGACATTGTGGTGTTCTCCAATGTGATGTGTTTTGAGATGTTGGTGAGGTCCCATTACTTACTCAACTTAGCCCAGAGTAAACCACAGCTTCTCTGTTATGTATTGATTATTCCCCATCACCTTTTCTGTATACATTTGTTCATTTGCAAACACATATCTGTGTTAGGCAATGAGTTAGATCATCTTGTCTCCCAGGGCAATATACTTTAGCGGGGAAACGCAGAGGCGGTAACTACTGTAGATATAGTTTGCGAATTATCCTAAGAGAGGGAAATGCAGAGGTCTTTGGAGTGGTGCTGTGAGAGGTGGGGGAAGGGCAGGGTGAGGAGGAAGGAAAGGATCCAAGTAGGAAATCGATGGAAACATGAGAAAGTTTGTGACGGTCACACGTTGGCAAAGGGTTTGCTCTCACTGGAACACAATAGAGACAGGCACTAGAGGAAGAGATGGTGACAATTGGAGTCCCTGGTGAAGGTGTGGACATAGAATTGATCCCAATGGCCTCCATACTGGGTATGGGGTAGTGTGGGTGGTGGTTAGTAGGTGTGGAAGATGGGGACCTCCACAATAAGAGCATTTATAGAAATAACTGTGACTGCAGACAGGAATATACACAGGAGGTGGGGAGGGGAGGGGGCGTTGAATGAGCAGCTGGATGGGAGTCTTAGCGAGCTTGACTGAGTCCAGATCACGCAATGTACTGTTAGCAAACCCTCAAAGGTGAAGCTGAAGATGTGACCCATGTGTAAAAACGAATTCTTAAAACATTATGAGCAAACGTATTATCGTCAGAGGAAGGGGTACATTCCCACGAGAAGGCTCAGGCCAAGGCAGGCTGGTCCAGGTTCAGGCCTTCGCCCCGGTCGCTGGTTATGTGGCATCCAGGGGACTGTTATTCTCTTCCACCGCGTTTCCACCTCTTTGCCACAGAGTGTCTTCTTTCTACATGGGGATTGCAGGGGTGCCATGTGGGAATGTATTCTGCATGCTTAGAGTTGATGGCTACTCTTTGAAGATGTGTATTTAGTTTTATAATGAAGGAGAGAGTAAGAGAGAGAAAGAACGAGAGACACACCGAGAGAATGTGTAAGTGCGTATGCATGTGTGCGTGTGTGTGCGCGTGTGTGTGTGTGCGTGTGTGTGTGTGTGTGTGTGTGTGTACACACCCTGAGGTGTACATCTTCTGCATGCTTCCTTGCAGCTGCTCATTGTACATCCCGTACTCCGCAGATATTCCTTGAACGGTAGCCATGTGCAAGGTGCCCGAGAAGGCTTCTGTTCTTTTCCATGTCGCTTCCTCAAGGGACAAGGACAGAACATGTTTAATAACTTAATGTTCATCAACTAATTAGTGTCCACGCATGACAAAGTGTCTGCTATTCAACATAAATCAGAGTACTAGAAAATGATCCGTTGGAGCGATGGTGGTGCAGACCCTCGAGGAAACGTCAGGCCCATGGGGGCATCTTCACACCTGCGGTGACCATTACCCGGCAGCATTTGGTTCCGTTCACAGCTGCATGTTTATAAAATGATTTCAGCGAGCCTGTTTGCACAGTAGAGCCTAGACACACAGAGACATACAGAGAGGCATAAATCCTAATTCAAGTTTATGCATTTCATGAAAGAAGCCCCTCCTCTCCCCTCTCACGGTATTTCCCCTGAGACCTATAAACAGATGATGCGAGTGGCAATTTAAAAATGCAAATCACATCACCATAAAGGACTGTTCCCCTCTGCCACCCTTCCCCCACCTGCAGGATAGGAGCAGTAAATCCAGAACTGGCATTTACACTCCGGGGCAGATCGTGGTGCTTGGAAAATTGAGATCTGGTCTTTCAGTCTAATGAGTGGGTTTAAAGCTTTGCTCAGTCTTGTGCAGGGCAGTGTGGTGGGCACCTGGGAAAGGAAGTGTGGCCGTGAGCCTGTGGCACCAGAAGCCCTGGCACATCGTGGCTCTCATGTGTCCAGTGAGACAACACAGCCCACTTCTCAGAAGGAAACATGGATGGTGGTTCTAAGAGAAGGACAGCTCGTGGCTTCTGAAACAGTTCACCCCGGAATTGTTTGCACGTTAAGCTTCCAAACTCCTGGCCCATAGAATCATCTAGTTTAAGTTCTTGCTTATACTAGTATTTGTGTTGTATATCTTTTAAATTATGTATTGTGCCTTAATTTTTCCTACGAGTTTTTTTTATTCATTCTTTAATAACTCAAGTCACATTCAAAGAATATTCTTGGAGGTTGGCTCAGTGGATGAGTTGTTCTCAAAACATCAGTTTGGACAGCTTGGTGGGGGAGGGGGAGACATTGTAGAGAAGGGGGTGACCTGAAGTTCCATTCATTTCCAGCCAAGCTGGTGACTCGCATGAGGGCCCCCTGCTCTCAGGGCTCCTCTCCAGGCAGTGCACACTGGAACTCTGGAAGTTACACACCGCTGCTGTGACCAGAGCTTAGGAGTCCTTTAGAAACTCACCCAGAAGTTTTAAACTTCACACGTGTCCATTATTGACCCTCCCCCCCTTGCCTTGGACCCTACCAACACTGCCTCTTCTAGGACTCGCATTCCCAGAGTCCCCCATGACATACCACACTAGTTAAAAAGATTTTATTTCCTTTAATTAATTTTTCACAAAAAAGAATGTCCATTTGTGGGTTTGTTTTGTTCCAACAGTTATCTAAATATTTTATGTGAATTAGTTCACTGAGTGCCCTCAGCAACCCCTTGAGCCGGTGATAGCTCAGGCCATGGCTGCTGCGGCAGGACAAAGTACCCCTAGGTTGTAAGCAGCAAGCAGCAGCAGCTTGCTGTACCTGGCTCCTGGTGTTGGTGGCTGGGAGTGTGAGAGCGAGGGTCACATCGGTGCAGGCCTTCTTCCTGAATCAGGGAAGACACACGTCCCCTTGGGTCCCTTCTCCATGACCTCATCCACCGCCATCTCAAGGTCCCACCGCTGCCTCCAGTACTTAAGTGTCTGTGCAGCAGAGCTACCTGTCTTCCCACGCAACTTAAGGTCCTCAGGACATATGCTTTCTTTGTGCCTGAAGTTTCCAACATATGACTTCCCTTGCCCGGGGTCACTCCGGGTAGGTGACGTGTTGCTGGTGATGTGAGCCCATGGCTGACATTGGCATACATACATTGTCAGGATATTTATGTCCCTCTTTCTTTCTTTCTTTCTTTCTTTCTTTCTTTCTTTCTTTCTTTCTTTCTTTCCTTCCTTCCTTCCTTCCTTCCTTCTTTCCTTCCTTCCTTCTCTCCTTTCCCCTCCCCTCCCCTCCTTTCCCCCCCTCTCCCCTCCTTTCCCCTTCATTCCCCTCCCCTCCCCTCCCCTCCTTTCCCTTCCCCTCCCCTCCTCTCCTCTCTTCTCTCTCTCTTTTGGCTCACTGTCTCCATTTCAGATTTCTTTTCATTGTTTTATTTCTCCAAAATAGGATTTAAAAAAAAATAGCAAAACAAATCTTTGCAGATGAATCTTTCAACCTTATCCTAATACTATTTAACTGAATAAAGAGAAACTTTTCAGAATAAAAGAGATGTCATCTCACGCAGGTTGAGAAAGTCTTGTTAGGTTGTAAGTATTCAGACTATGGGCTTCCATCTCTAAGGGTCCCCACAGATGCGCGTGACCCCAAACACCATCGCTTACTTTTAGGGACTGGATGTGCAAAGGTGGGGGCAGCTCTAGCTCAAACGTCATGGGTCCGCGTGCTTTAAAACCACATGGGAAACCACTGTCACCACATCCTTTTAATTGACTTTTCATTGTCCTAGAAACACTAGCATCTCCATACTGGTTAGATTTCTGGAATCTTCTAGTGAAGATACTACTGAAGAGTGCATATCAGATATGCCAGGAGCAGCTGAATGAGACCAGTTTAGGAGACTCAGGACCCAGGAGACATGAGTCACCGACTGAGTTAGTCACTGGCTCTTTGTTTACCTGTAAAACATGGAGGCTATGATCTGATCCCGTAGGCTTCAGAGAGCTGGGCGATGGCATGTTCTCCACTGTCTATAGACTATGTGGGTGAATGTGTTTCCATGAGTCCGTGTTGCCACAGGTGAAGAGCCGAGGTAAGCACTGAGTTCACAGTTCTCACACCCACCTCATTAGTTCCGAGACCTGGTAAATGGTGACCATCACGGTCCTACTCTGTAGAGCTGTCTCAGGGTCCTTGTCAGTGTTAGCATTCCTGTAATGAAACACCATGACCAAAGCAACTGGGGAGGAAGGGGTTTATCTGAATTATATTTTCACAATGTTGTTCATCACTAGAGGAAGTCAGGACAGGCACTCAAGCATGGCGGAGACCTGGAGGCAGGAGCTGATGCAGAGGCCACAGAGAGGTCCTGCTTACTGGCTTGCTCCCCATGGCTTGCTCAGGCTGCTTTCTTGTAGAACCAGTCCAGGAATGGCCCCACCCACCATCCTAAAGAACACTAATGAAGAAAACATCCTTCCAGCTTCCTACAGCCCTATCTTATGCGGGAATTTTCTCAATCGGGGATCCCTCCTCTCTGATGACCAGCTTGTGTCCAGTTGACATAAACTAGTCAGCACAGTCATGTCCCAGGCAAAGAGGCAGGGTAATCCAGCGTCCTGCAAGGACATCAGCTGTGCAGCCAGACGTCCGAACCTGAGGGATCGATGTGGAGCCTTTACCAACTTTGTGACTTTGGCTGTGCTGCCCCCTTCTCTACTTCAATTTTCCTTATCTTGGGGATGAGGACTGGATGAATTATTAAGCATAAAATATTCAGATGGGAACTCGGCACATGGCTACCACCATGTATTATTAGTTGGTACTATTATACATGGCTTTAGAATAACATTTAACAAATGCATTTTAATCATCATGATTACTACATGGTAATTACCATGTATCTTGAGGATCTAAAATAAGTAACCTTACAGAAGCTGGTAATAATGGATTTAGTCATGAAATGAAAATGTAATTTCCAAAAGTAGGAGACAATGGGGGTCGTGAAAATTAAATCTAAAGCCACAGATCTGTCAGAGCCTGTTGTTCCTCAGACCCTGGGTTCAGTGTCTTCTGGGTGCTAGGGCTGCAGGGAGGAGAGGGACACCCTGCAGAGGCTCTCCTGTATCTGCTGAAATCAAGCAGGGAGGGGTCAGGTGACAAGTTCTGTTATCACTATCTGTTCCAAGGACCTCAGAGGTACCCTGTGTCTGGCCCCCTGGCAAGGAGGGGAAGGCCAAGGCACCTAGGCAGTTCCAAGGGACTGGTGTTTCTGTTCATGCATTTGAGGTTGGAGCAGGTTGGAAAGGTGGAGTATTTTGTTGGAGGAGCATCTTGTACGACAGAGACACGGGATGAAGGAGGAGTGTCTTAGAATGTGTTCTATCGCTGTGAAGAGCCTCCATGACTATGGCAGCTCTTATAAAAGAAAGCATCTTACTGAGACTGGCTTACCATTTCAGAGGTTCAGTCCTTTGCCAGCATGGTGGCACTCAAGCAGATAAGGTGCGGAGAGTTCTATGTCCTGATCCACTGGCAGCAGGAAGAGAGGCCTGGCTTGAGCTTTTGAAATCTCAAAGCCATCTCCCAGTGACAGATTTCCTCCCACAAGGCCACATCTACTCCAATAAGGCCACAACCCATACTCCTTTTGAATAGAATAGAGCCTCTCCCGAACCACTCAAATCTATCAATCTGTGGGGGCCATTCTTATTCAAACCACCACAGGGAGGATCTACAAATGACAAAGTGGGAGAGAAGTTGGAGTGCGGGCTGGCCCAGAGACATAGAAGAGAAGAAAGTCAGCTCTCTGAGCTTCTACAAGATCGGGTATAAGGTTCTGCAACTCCTAACCTAGATGGTGTATACACAGCAGCAAGGCCAATGTAAGCAGTAGTACAATGGGCTACATATAGCAAAGGAAGAGGTGTGGGTGCTACACTTGGACAGAAGCAAAGGTGCTACCTACTGCAACTTCCTTGGGGAAACTGAGGCCCAAAGCAACCTATAGGTTTACTAAGGCCAATCTGAAATTAGTAGTTGATTCAAGTCCTAGGGTTCTGGGGCTTCTGGCACTGCCTGCCCCTCACGGCCCTGCCCCTCACGGCCTTTCTGCCTTACCCTTCTCTCTATCCAGTCTCAGACTCTCTTGTCATCCAGCCACAGGGCTTGGTTATTTGAGGCTTTGGCCAGTAGAACCCTGCAAGCTTTGGGAGCGTTTTAACATGTTACCTGTCTGGGTCCTCCCACTTCCTTACATTTGTTTGCATCTCATTCAGACTTAAAAAAAAAAAGTTGAATTAAAGGACTGTTAGGTCTGCAACATTGTAAAGCAACTTTGTGCACTTTACAAAGGTGTCTTCTTGTTTTGTTTTCATTTAAATAGGCTCCAGGCTTTCTGGCCTCATCCTAAGTGCCAAGGGTTTCTTGATAAGGGAGGTAGCTTAGGACAGGAGGTTTTTGAATCCTGGTTTCTCTCATCAGTGGTAGACTGATTCTAGGTCCAAATGCAGTCGCAAAACACAAGAAATGTTCAGTGAGAAAGATAAAGCCAAACCAACTTTTAGTCTAAAAAATGAAGTTGTCACTAAAGCTTTCTCTGTCATTAAAATTTCAGTATATTTTTAAGACAGACTTAGCAACCCACCAAGTAAGAAAAATGTATGCATCTTTCCAAGGCAATTATTCAGTTGATTGTGGGTGAATTTTTGTTGGACGTTCTAAGTAGTATCAAGAGAAAAAATTGAACCTTTTTCTTGAGTATTTTTGACAAGAGATACTTGTTTCCCAGAAAGTTGTAGGAAAGAGATTCCCAGCTTGATTCAGGGGAAAGGCAGTTTCGTAGAGAGGAGAACATAAAAGGAATCCATTAATGATTTAGAAGACTATTTAATTTCCCTGCCTCTGAAACAGAGAAAGGGAGTTTGATCAATACTCTCAAGGTCACTCCTGGTATTTGCTAAGTCAGCTGGTCTTTTTTAGGGCTTTGAAAACCTTGCCCTGCCTTGGTGCAGTGGGGTTTGTTTCAGTCCAGGAGATAAGGGTTTGCCTGTGCTGGGGCAGAGATGCCGAAGGAGGAAATACAATCGAGGTCTGACAGGAAGTCTTCAGCAGTGTCAGAGTTTCCTTCAGAGAGTCAGGGGAGAGATGCCAGCCTTGTGGTTGCCAGTCTGTTCTGATAAGGAGGTTATTAGTACTAAAATGAACCCTGGCTGTAAGCTAGATTGTGAGGAACATTAATCAATGTGTCCCATTGTCAAAGACTGCTGTGCCCTCTTTAACTGGATTCTCTTTTCAAATGTGGCATTGACCCCTTGGGACTTGTCTAAGTGCCCTGGTTGGTATTCTGTGAGTTGCCTTTGTATGTGCTGGCCAAGTGAAGACTCAGTTACTAATGTCAGAGATGCGAGCTGTCACCTTTGCGTTGACCCAAATGGATGTCATATTCTTTTGGCACCTTTGAAAAGAGTGTTGATAATTGCACAGTACAAATTCAGAGGTGGCCGAGAGATGAAAGGGGGCCTGTCCTGTGACCTGCTCATCCCACTGAAGGCTGTGCTCGTTTTCATCATCTGGTTATCTGAGGACTTTGTCCAGAAGAGCCCTGTGAGCTCCGAGAGTGTTTTAACTGTCCAGACCCTCTCATTTCCGTACATTGGCTTGCATCTCAATCAGACCAAAAAGAAAAAGAAATGTTGAAATAACCAACTGTTATCTCTGCAACACTGTAAAGCAAGCCTTGGCTCCACACAGAGTCAAAGGCTGACAGAGCCCCACATTGATAACAGATGTTTGGCAGCAGTTCTGGAGAGTCCTCTTGAATGTGGCCACACTAGGACAGACAATCTGAGAAGTTCCAGAGAATGCATAGAGTTCTGGCCAAAGTGCCAGGCACATACTTTCAAATGTTTGTTTGTTTGTTGCTTGGTTGGTTGGTTGGTTGGCTAGTCTATGTTAAGATAAGGGCTTGCTATATAGCCCTGGTGTCTGGAACATGCTACACTGCCCAATCTGTCTCAGAACTCAGAACCTTCCGGTCTCAAGTTACCAAATACCAGGATCTCAGGCATACCACCACACCTGCCTCAGATGTTTTCCTGAGTCTGGGATCTACTTTATACAAACTACATGGAATATTTGCTATTTAAAGAAAAAGTAAGTAGAGAAATGCTTTCTGATTGGATTTTACAGTCTTAAAGATTGCACCTTGGAGACTAGACACTTCCAATATTGAAAGGCTTTTCTTAGCTCTGATTTGAAAGGCATTGTCTAAAATTCATTTCCAGCTTGAAAAATGTCTAGACTCAGTCAACATCTGTGGCCACTGAACACAAGACAACCCAACAAGGCATGTCTTAGTTTCCGACGGGGATACATTTCCTTCCAGACTTGTCGAGGAACAGACAGGCTTTGAGGGGAAGTCTCTTTATCCCCAGCCTGGGAAGAAAACATATTTTTACCCCCAGTTCCCACTGTGGGATGCAAAAGAGGAAATGTGAGGGCTCGTTCATTTAGTATTGCTGAATTACTCTCCTGCAGCAATTCCACTGTGGTACGTAGTGACTAGAGTTAATTACGCCTGTTAAGTGAGGCAGGTCCCAATTTTCAGTAGATCATGACCCTTAAGACAGAGGAAGAAAGACAAGCCACATTTTTTATTCTATTGACATTTGCTTAATAGGCTTCATACACTCTTGGGTACTTTACTACTGAGCTGGTGGTAAAATGGACTTTCCTCTGTTCATAAAATGCTGGCAATAAACTAAGAAGCACCGATGCTGTTGACTTCCTGGTGTCCGTTTCAGTTTAAGAAGAGACATTTCAGTTTAAAAAGACCATGGAATTTCTCTATAGTCACTGATCAGTAGAAGAAGGCTTGGCCTTTAGTATCAAGAATCATTCCACTCCTCTTTGCTTTTGTCCTTGGACAAAAATACATGCTGCTTTCTAGGTACATATATGTCGGGAAACCTCTCTTATTTTCTGAAGTGATTCAATCTAACATGTGTGCTGACACATATTAGCTTCTAAGAGCTGTGAAGATATGATCTCTCGTGCTCCTTTCAACAGTCTCAAGGAAAGTATAATTACCACTTACAAGTGATATCAAGCTTTGCACAAGGCTCAGAGTTGTCCAGTGTTTCAAATTAGAAATCTGTGGCTTTAGAACCAAATTTCTCTTGTGACCCAGATATCTCTGGAAAGGAAAACACAACTCCCCCAAATTTCAGGAATGCCTCGAGATTTGACATGTCAACTCTAAAGTCGTTCCCTCAGTTCCCACAGCGTATGAACTCGCTGTAAATCAGAGGCTGTTATCGTCACCGCCAATGTTATCTACATCAGCAGTGGCATTCGGGTTTCACTGTGTGCAGATAACATGTGTTGTCTGTGTACAGATAATACATGATGAGACAGAGAAAAAGAATATACGTGTGTGTGTGTGTGTGTGTGTGTGTGTGTGTGTGTGTGTGTGTGCTAAGTGTCTGAAGGTGCAGGTCTCTGTGCGTATGTGTCTAAGCCTGTCTGAACATGGGGACGGACTGCAGGGAGACTTCATCCCTGTCATCCCTGTGAGGGTTTCGAGCCTCCTATTCACTCACTTTCCCCATCGGGCTGTTTTCTAAACAAGAAATGGCTTGCTAGAAAGCACCACATTGAGAGCAGAGGTGTCTGGGACAGTTTGGTTCAAGTGCAAACAGTGACCCCCAAATCACTTGGGTTGGAAATAGGTGTCAAACCATCTATAGAACATGTAAATAGAGAACTTTATTGATTAGCACAGGCATGACCTTAATCGCAATGTGAGTCACCACAAAAGCTTTACTGTGTTAGCTTTATTAACTGAGGGACTGTGTGAATCACGGAGTAATGTTGGGATGGGGAGTATGGGTGACAGGGATCCTCCCCAGGGTGCGTGTGGGTGTGTGTGTGCAGGTTTGTGTGTGTGCGTTGGGATGGGGAGTATGGGTGACAGGGATTCTCCCCAGGGTGCATGTGGG
This sequence comes from Apodemus agrarius, assembly GCA_964023405.1. Taxonomy (NCBI): domain Eukaryota; kingdom Metazoa; phylum Chordata; class Mammalia; order Rodentia; family Muridae; genus Apodemus; species Apodemus agrarius. The sequence continues at coordinate 5,306,145 of OZ030019.1, read as the reverse complement.
TGTGTGCGCACGCATGTATGTGTATGTGAGAGAGAGAGAAAGAAAGAAGAGAGAGTTGTGTGTATATACATGTGTGTGCATGCACAAGCATGTGTGTATGTGTGTGAGAGAGAGGGAGAGAAGAAAGTTGTGTGTGTGTGCCTGTGTGTGTACATGTGTGCCTGTGTGTGTACATGTGTGCCTGTATGTGTATTGTGTGCCTTTATGTGTATGTGCCTTTGTGTGTACATGTGTGCCTATATGTGTGTGTGCCGATATGTGTGTGTACCTGTGTGTGTGTACATGTGTGCCTGTATGTGTACATGTGTGCCTGTGTGTGCCTATATGTGGGTGTGCCTGTATGTATACATGTGTGCTTGTGTGTGTGGCTGTGTGTGTACGTGTGTGCCTGTGTCTGTGTACATGTATGGCTGTGTGTGTATATATGTGGCTGTGTGTGTACGTGTGTACCTGTGTGTGTACATGTGTGCCTGTGTGTGTACATGTGTGGCTGTGTGTATACATGTGTGCCTGTGTGTATACATGTGTGTCTGTGTGTGTACATGTGTGCCTGTGTGTGTGTATTTGTGTGCCTGGGTGCTCATGCAAGCCCAGCCAGTTCCTACTTTAGGGCTGTTTATCTTCTCTAGGCATTTACTTCCCTAGCTCAAAAATTCAGACGACAGTTGCTAAAGATTCATTTTTATTTCAATTTTGTGTATCTGTGGGTAAATGCATGTGAGTTCAGGCACCCACCAAAGCCAGATGCCTCAAATCCCCTAAAGCAGGAAATCAGGTAACTGAAAGCCACCAGCATGGGACCTGAAAGCCAAACTCTAGTTCTCTACATGAGCCATGCCTGGTCTCACCACTGAGCAGGTTCTTTGGCAACGCTGATGACAACCTTATGGACTACGGTTTTGAATTTGTCTCTTGAAATGATTTTAGTAGAGCCTTCATGGGCGTTAACCCTATACAGAATGAGATATTTTAATAACGAAAACGAGTCCTATACTGTTTCAGAAGGAGGGAAGGTTGACCCTGAGTTGTGACTCATAGAAACAGCCGTAGGGCTGGGGTCAGCATGCTAAGACCTGTGGGCCACATCTGCTTTGGTCAATAAAGTTTTATTAAAACGCAGCTGTGTCCACTTGCTTATGAGCTGTCCGTGACAACAGCAACCAGGCACCCTGACTCCTGCCCAGGAAGAAGGGCTGTAGAAGATGCAGAGCACTCTGTGCTCGGTCTGGGCACCTTATTCTTATTCTCAGTGCTGGAAGTTTTTCAGGGAAACTCGGGGGCCTCTTGGATAGCTGTGGTAATGTATGTCAGGAGTCTGAAAGCGGTCAGCACAATCGACACAAACTGCATATGGCAGGAGAGGGAGGAGCAGTGGGGGGAGAAGACATGAAGGGGCAGTTAGATAAACTGACAACACAGTGTCATGAAGTAGCCCTCAGTGTCGTGTGGACTCTCTAGTTAGACACGGCTGACTTGACCTCGTCTGCTTCAGACAGGGAATGTATCCATCTTCTCAGCTGTCTTTTTATCGCTAATTGGGGGTAAACAAACCTTAAGAAGGTCACGCATTAAAAGTGTCTTGCCCAGTGTGGACTAGAGTTTAGAGTATAGAGTGTACAGAAATCCTACTTTTTTTTTTACAGCTCCCTGCCCCAACATGTGCACAGACCTTTATGATCATAGTAGAAGGGCATATGGCCAAAAGAAAGGGAAAATCTTAAATATAAATGGATTTTAAGGATCTGTGAAAATGCTAGGATCTATCTATCACCAGGCTGGATCCAATCTGCGTCTTGATCTACGGCATGGGAAGCTCGCCTTCATGGTCCTGGCTCCATCTTATCTGTATTTAGTAAGGAGGTAAAACCTCAGTAACAGAATGCATGCTGTTAGGGACGGAGCCAGAGTGGCACTGAGGAACTGTCAATATTCTGCTCAGTCCAGCATTCTCAAACATTCACTATGTTTATTTTCTCCCTTTACAATAACATTCCCTTACGAGCTCACCTCTCCCCACTGCAGAACACAGAACGCAGAGGCTTCTGGGTAAACACTGTCAGCACTAGACCTGGAAATCACAGCAGAGTCCAGGTCTCTGCCCTCCCCACAGTGTCTCCTTGGCATTGCTGAGATGTGGCGTGTCCTCTGCCTGGGCGACTCTAGTACGGCCTCTGCCCTGAGCGTCTCCACTGCTGCCATTACCGGGCTGCTCTGCATCCGCCTCGGGTGCTCCCAACTCTTGGGAAATGCACAGTCACCCAGGGATGCTGATCCCATGGGCTCAGATTAGGCGCAGCATGCCTGTCACTAGCGTTAAGAGGGGACAAGGATGTGGATCTGCTGAGTCTTTCTGGGGATCAGTCAACCGCATCCTTAAATGCCAGGAGGGACCTGTTGCTTCTTTCTCACCACAGGTCTTAGCCTCCTTCTGAGAGTCTCTGCTCAGTGCTTGTCTCTTTGGTTCCAAAGTTTCTTCATCTCCTTGCAAACAAAGAGTGCACCTCTCCTCTCCTGGCCCTTCTGTGCTCTTTCCTAGGGCTCTTGGGGACCACAAGTACAGTTTTCTTTAGGCTATTCTTACTTCTTATCCAGCTCCATTTTATGTATTTATGTATGTATGTATGTATGTGTATATATATATATATGTGTGTGTGTGTGTGTGTGTTATATGTATATGTATGTGTATATTGTATGCATATATAATGTGTATATATTATGTATGTATATGTGTGTGTTTGTGTGTATTATACTATATATACATATATACATATATGTGTGTGTGTGTGTGTGTGTTAACATGAAACAGTGTAGAGTTACAGGTGTCACTAAAATGCCACCAGAATGTCATTTAAAATCCAGTTACCTTTCCTTGGTAGTGTCTAAAGGTCTTTGGGTTGTAGCAACTACCCCCTCCCCCATGTTTGACCATGAATCCTCCCTTAGGCTTGCATTAGCTATAATAAGAGACAAAATCAATCTCTTACTCCTGATGTTTTTTTTTTTCCCACACTGGGACCTGAGTGAGGATGGGGATTCCTTCTTTCACCAAGGGCCCTGTTCTTTCTACCTTTCCCTTGTGCTTTCTTAATGAGCAGTTCTCCTGCTCATGTTGGCAACCCAGTGGCCTCCAGAAAGCTGCTCTCCGCAGGACCTAAAAGTCTACATTACAGTCAGAAAGGAAGAAAAGGAGAAATGGAACCTCTAGGCTTCTATCTATCTCTCAATGTCCCATTTCAAAGGATGCTGGGAAATCAGGCTGTTGGTTTATTCACGCTCTCCCCCCCCCAGCACGGTGAAAAGCAAAGGAAAGAAGAGCCAGCTGTAGGGGTCCCAGGAGGGCGTGCGCTCTACGGGACGTCACTCATCCATGGAGTCAGAGGGCTGCAATGCTTTCAGCCTGTCTGAGAGTTGTGAAATCTGTTGATTTGGGTCATGAGTGTAGCATGTAATTAGGTTGGTGGACTATTTAGGCATTGTCTATGAACAAAAGAATTTTCAAGTCAGTTAATGGTGGAAACATGATTGGTGATAGTAACCATATTGTACCATCTAAGAGAACAGGCTTTTTAATTATGTTAGATGGATGAAAATGATGAATCACATCATTTTACAGTTCTTTTACTTTCGGGTAAGGCTGAATTACCCCCTACTTGCCAAAACATACTAGAGATGTTTTATTGACTTAATTTTGATTCCTTTATGTATATGAACATAATAAAAAACTGCATTTCTTAAAACATATTTCATAACATTGTTTTATGAGTTCACCTTGGGTTTTCTTTCTAGTACAGAATAAATTAGATCCTACTGCACATGGATAACAGTTTGATAAGTAATATGGAAACTGCAAATGCTTACAGGAGAGAAGCTTGGAGAAGGAAAAAGAAAGATACTGGGCACATGAGTGCATGCCTCAAAGGCCAGCAAACTGTAGCCCAGAGGCATAATCTAGCTTTTTATGTATTCTTCATGTTTGTTTCATTACAACATACCAGTGTGTTTTGCACGTGCTCTCTGTGTCTGCTTCCAAGCTGTGACAGCAGCATGGGCAGCTATGACAGGGAGCAATGTCCTGGGGAGTTGAAATGTACCCGCCAGTTGTCCTTTTACAGAAAATATTTGTTAGCCCCTACATAGTTGGTATGGGTAATTCCATAATAATGGCTGAGTTGTTCAATGTAATATATTAACAAAACATTTAAGCACTTTCAAGAAGTAAAGTAAAACATATGGGTGATTTATCTGTGGTGGGTTCAGAACTTCTGGGCTAGATTGTCATAAGTTATAAATAAACATCACAGGCTACAAGGCTTGTTGACAGTAGAGACTTTCTTCTCATGGGTTCAGAAACTAGGAAAAGTGATACCACAGTGGCCATAGGTTAAGTGTCTGGAAGGTCAATTTCCTGGCGGTAGGCCTTTTCAATGGTGAGAGGAAAGACCAAACATCCATAGGCCACTTGGATAAGGTGTCATTCCTGGTCCCGAGGACACTGCCTTCATGTCGTTGAGTTACTCTTCTTCTATCACTGAGATCAAATGGCATGACCAAGAGCAGCTTGCAAAGGAAGGCAGTTGATCATGGCGTAAGGATCCAGTGGTAGCATCCATAATGTCTGGGGGAGAGGACAGGATGGAAACAGCTAGTCAGAGCAAAGAGCTGAAGGACCAGTCAGTGCCTTCCACTGAAAGCACGAGGCCGGCTAAGAAAGCAAACAGGAAGTGGGGTGGGGCTACGAACTCTCACAGGCCGCCCCAGTGACACATTTCCTCCACCATGGCTTCCCTTCCCAGAGGTTCCACAATCATCCCAAGCAGCTGAGAACTAAGTGTTCAAATGCAGGAGGCCGTGGGGGACATTTCTCACTCAAACCACTGTGTCATAGCAGTAACCCAAAGGTCCACCCCCAAATTCCATGACTGGAAATTTTGTCAAGAACATTGATCTTCACATGAAAATGACTGCCCCACCCCTGTTCTCCGGTCAGCTCCCTGTGAGGAATGTCCTTTCACCACACTGACATTTTCTCCAGGAGTGAGTTTGTAAACAGCATGGCCAGGCCAAGCCTGAGCCTTGGGGGCCCTGTGCCCTTGATCAAGTTGCTCAAGCCATCTGGAAGTCATCTTCTAAACTGGCTGAAGAAAATGGACTATGCTCCCAAGACAGAAGTGCTCAGACTCTGTGACTTTGTCCCATAAGATCTCAGCTTTGAGGGGTGGAGGGATGGCTCGGCAGCGAAGAACACTGACTGCTCTTGTAGAAGATCAAGGTTTGCTTCTGTTCCCATCACACATACGTTGGCTCTCAAGTGCCTGTAGCTGGAGCTCTGGGGCTTTCTGTAGCCTCGCCTGATCCCTCTGGACACCGAATGCCTGTGTAGCACAGACACACAAGCAGACAAAATACTCGTCTGCTTGAGATTACAGCAAGTAAATCTTAGAAGCAGAATGAAAAGATCTCAGTGCCAAGTCGTCGTTTTCCTTTGGTTTACTTGTTGACCAAAGTGTCAGCTACATTACCTTTCTCATTAGTCACTTGCCGTCTTGGTGAGTGTTAAGGGGCTCAGACAAGAATCTGTAGACATGAAAATGGCTCTTATGTATTCAGCACATCTTATTTGCCAGACACCCCCCTGAGCTGTGTGCTCAGTAACCCCTTTGGTCTTCGCAGTGGTTCTAAATGTGCCACCGGCATTAGCTCCAGATGAGAAGACTGAGGCACCTTACTTGAGTGTACACAGTTATTGTATTTGGAGGCTTCAGAGTCTGCCTGAGAACACGTGATGTATAAAGAAGTTTCTAGGCAAGCTTAGTTCATGATTTGGAGTCTGGGAAGCCTAGACCACAGCACTATCTTGACATCCCTTCTCTACTACAAGGTAACACAGCAGGGGGGCACGGCAATGAGAGGGCGTGCATATCAGGGGGCGTGGCATGGGGCTTGGCAAGGCAGAGGGCAAGGCATTGCAGGGGGCGTGGCACAGAGTCAGAGCCTTCATGCTAGCTGGAGCCTGTTTCTCCCCCTGCAAAGCCACTAATACCATTGTTGATGCACACCCCGCACACACCCACTCAATGTCAGTTATTCCCCAGAAGTTCCAGCAGCATGTGCATCTGAAGATTAAGTTTCAATACATAAACACTGGGGTTGAATTGAAAGCAAGCAAAGCCCTACTCTCAGTACACCTCTTCTTGCCCACAGTGAGCCAGGCTTTTGCACGGCATTAGGGGAGGCGAGCCTGAGCTGTTATTCTTTGAAGCTATAAAAATTTTGAAGTTTTGAAAATTGAGACAGAATTTCTTTCATTTACCAAAATCCTACTGGATACCATCATGACCCTTCTGGATGTCTCGTGTTCTCAGGCTCCTCCCCCAAGTCACATGATAATCGCGTTCTCAGGCTCCTCCCCGAAGTCATGTGATAACGCTAGGACGCTAGCTCTTTCTGTCTCTGCACGTCGGGAAGTGGGTCATTTGTGTGAAATCACCCTTCTCTGCCAATAGCATTTTTAAATTCCGAGAATTGAAAAACAAACAAGCAGACGAGCGACATGGCAGATGGCTATTTCAGGTCTAGGCGAGCGTTTGTCATTGCGTTCTGGGAAACAAAGCTATGGATTTAGATAATCATCTGCTGTCTTGGCCCGCTAGCCGGAAACTGCAGTACTCGGGGCTAGAACGGTGACTTTTTATTTTGAATTTGGTGAATTTCAGGTGTCCAACGTGACAAGGCATTTAGGCCCTGGAGCATCTTGCTGTGAGAACGAGCCCATTCATAGAGGAATTGATATTCCATGCTGCGTTACAAGAACCTGGAGAGCTCCGCCGGGGATTAGGGACCATGTTGGGCTTCCTCTTAAATCTTAGTGTCTCCTGGAAAAACACAGCACCGCATAGCTGGATCATTGTGCGCATCACCACATGAGTCTTCAAGTAGTTTATCTTGTGTTAATGAAGTTTATAAAGTAGATCTACTTTCTCCCTGTCCTCTGGGTGCTGTCACAAAGCCCCTTCACATGGTCACCAGGGTTGGGTTCTTGGTTTGGACATAGGCAGGGCTGAATTCTGGGTAAGGACTTGGTAGGCTGAGGTCTAGCAGGGTACTGTGGGAGGGAGGACATGTTCCAGGCTCCAGATTAGTGTGAGGGTAAATGGCAGTAGAAAATCTATTTCGTTTCATGATTGTCACCTAGATATTTTTTTCTCAACTGCAGAACAGTAGAGTTCTTTAGCTGGGGTTTTTCAAAGTCTCTTTTTAAAAAAATGCTTCTGTGTGTAGAATTGGAACAAAAGCCACAGAACAGTCCCAGAGCCCTTCGCTGCAGGGATAAAATCTGTTGCCCGTGTCAGTGTTCGAATGCTTCCACCTGGCACAGAAAGCCATCCTGCTGATCCAGGTCTTGGCTGGTGGGTCCCGGCCACCCTGCGGCCAGCCAGCAGTGGCTCCGTGCAGCCGGCCCGTGGCACTCGGGAATCCTTGCTCTCAGTCTGCACCTCCATTTTCCAGGAGGGCAAACTCAGAGAGTTAGAGCAAAATTCTCCTCTGTGGCATTTGTTTTCATCCTTCACATCAATAATGTATTTAGACCTGTGATCTAAAGTGTGGTTAGGAGGGTCATTTGTAGTGTCTGAACTGATTGACCATGGGCAGGTTTGGAGTTCCCTTTCCTGACTGACCCTGGAATGCACTGTAACTCTCTGTAATAGATACAGTGGGAATTGCAGTTGATCTTTAAGGAGAATATCCAAATCAAGGCCACGACTCCCACCCAGTTGTCGTGTCTCCTGGTTCCTCCAAGCCTCGGGAGAACACAGGGAGCAGACAGGATGAGAGAAGCCACATGCACAGAGCTGGGAGACAGGCACACAGACACAGAAACAGAGGTGTGGGAAACCCGGGAAGCAAAACAAAAGAGAGAAACACCTGATTTCCCTGGCCAGGAAAGAGCAGGCATCTGTGAAGACTGACTCCAACAGCGTAGGCTTTAAACCCAGCCAGAGCTGTTTAAAGTGTTAGCATTTATGGCTGAGTTCTCAGGAGCTGAAGAAATGGGTCAAGGTCATCTGTGACTTATGGGCTGGCAGTTTGTTGTTCTGTACACACACACACACACACACACACACACACACACACGCTTAATGAAACATAGACCTCTATCTCTCCAAAGACCTCCCTTTCTTTCTTTAGATTTACTTTTATTTCATGCTCTGGGTGTTTTGCCTGCACATGTCTGTGCACCGTGTCTGCTCCATTCCCTTGGAGACCAGAAGAGAGCGTTAGGTCCTTTGGAATTATAGCCACAAATGGTTATAAGATGCTATGCGAATATTAGGAATTTAACTTGGGTCCTTGCAAGAGCTCTTAACTGCTGAGACATTTCTCCAACCCCATCCCATTTGAGACAGGATCTCATTATGTAGCCCTGGCTAGCCTTGAACTCACAGAGACCTATCTGCCTCTGCTTCCCAAGTGCTGTGTGCCACCACACCTGGCTCTAATTGTGGTCACTGATAGTCTTGTTAGTTCCTTGAGAATTTTACACACTGAGTGGTCACCATATCCACCTGTCTCCACATCCACATCCTCCTCAGCCCCTCTCAGATCCAGCTTCACCCCTGCTTCCTCTCCAAGGTCATGGCGACTTTCCTTTTCTTTTTATAACCAATCCCATCCATTCTGTGATGCACCTATCCTCATGGGTGGAATATAGTGGACCTGCCAGGGGCCACACCCTAAAGGAAAACTGACTCCCCCGCCCCAACAGTGAGATCATAGGGGAATCTGAAATGTATAAGCCTTTGCCTGGGTTTGTGTAGAAGCTGCCATAATGCTAGCCACATCCCCACATCGGAGCTTGTACAGGGCATCAGAAGTCCTGACTCTCATGTTAGAGGCAGTCATCAAGACATTCAGGGACTGGCGAAAGAGAGGCTCAGGGCAGCCATGCAAGCCCAATGACCTGAGTTTAACTCAAAACCCATGCAAAGGGAGGGAGAAAGAGAGAACTGACTAAACACACACACACACACACACACACACACACACACACATACATGCTGTGTATGGTATGCATGCTCATATAAGTCATATGCACACACAATAATAATAAAAAGTCTGAGTGTATATATGTCTGTCTGAAGTGTTTGTGTGTGCACACATGTGTGCCCATATACATATGTATATATGTATACATATATGTGTATTTGTGTATATTTGTGTATTATATCATATATGTGTATATGTTTGCATGTGTATATGTTTAAGTGTGTATGTGTGTATGCGTGTGTATATTCTAAGTATGAAAGTGTGTATATGTGTTCTTATATATATATGACACTGTTATGAGTATATGTAGTGTAATATGTGCTCCTTAATAACCAGAGTTTCCTCCACATAAGAATGGCTCCCAGGACTTAAGAAGAGACTCCGTATTGTAGCACAAAGGAGTGATGCGGTGTAGAACCCCCCATCTCTCAGAAGGGGGTGCTGCCCTGTGTGGCTGACCGGTTCCTGGTGCTGTGGGACACTGCCGGGTGCTAGGAAGCCTGTGGTGGCGTGGTATGGCATGATGGACTCCTTCCAAATGAACTGAGAAATCATCCTTAGCAGCAGAGACTTCTGGAGCAGCAGCTTGATTTAAACCAAGCCGGGAGTCCCATGGCTCCCTCAGTCTGAATGTAGATCTGAGGCCCTGGGTTCACACTGCTCTCTGGGTTTCCCACTGGTGGTGGCTAATGAGGCTTTGGAAACGGGCTGCCTGGGCAAATGGAGCTTGCCCAGCGACCGCTCTAGTCAGAATCCTGCGGGTTCCTCCTGAGGCAGAGACACCCGCAGAGCACAAATCTGGTTCTCGCTGGTACAAATGTGTGGATAGCCCAGATCCGTCCTTCCAAACCTTGCTGGGATAATGGACGGCCATGGGCTGAGTCTGCGTATCCCTCCCCAGGCTCACCTGGACACTCAGTGTCTCCTCATAGACAGCCATTAAGTCACCCAGACAAAGCACAGGACAGTCACCGTTTCATTTTAATGGTCGTTGGATAGAGATAGAGGGTCCCATGAGCCTATGACAACCCTGCCAGAGCCTCTGGTGAAGAGGCACATCTCAGCTCCTTTTTTTTATTTGTAGTATGACAGCTGGGATGACAGTCATCCTGCCAACATCTGCTGTGGGGAGGGTGCCAGAGTCAAAGCTGTGCATGGCCGAAGACCTCCCATTTCCTACACCGTCTTCCATCTCTGCACTTAGGCAGAGGGATGGACTTCTGTGAATAAAGATGACAGCCAGAAGAGATCCTTCTGTTCCCTCCACACTCCCAACAAGTGCCCTACAGCCAAGGGAACAGAGTAGCAGAATGGTGGCTTTGGTCTGGGACCCTGGGAAGTGGGTGGCTAGTGTTCTTGCTTGTGAGGGCTGAACATCAGAAGCTAGGAGCTTCCATATAGCGTCAACACACGGGGAAATGAACAGCGTAGCCAGACCCGGAGATACTCACATAAGCCACACCTCCATCCTCAGAACACCGTCTTTTTGTCAGTTCCAAGTCACAGAACAGCAGCTTAGCTTTCATGACAGCCCTGGGGGGAGGGGGATCTGCCCTCCCTCATCTCCTGTGGTGGATTTGGATACATTGCTACTTGTAGCAATTTCCTGTGATGGATTTGGATAACTTGTGCTAGCTGTAGCGAGTTAAAGGGACAGATAGATCCTGTCTTTGTTTTTGTGCTCTTGAATTGTAGGTGCTTGGTTAGCTAAAGTTTCACCATCTTTTCCACTTAGCTGTTTTAAGTGGAGACTGTATTCATAGGGAGGATGTGTGTGTGTGTGTGTGTGTGTGTGTGTGTGTGTGTGCGACCTTCCTTGGGTCAGCTGAAACCAGAGATGTGATGGCTGGGCTGTGACAATGGGTGAGGACCTGTGAAAGCCCCCGACTGTCACTTTCTTAGCAAGAGAATAATATTCCCAGTACGGGAGTTCTTTGGACCCGGAACTGCTGCTTGTGATGCCTTATGTGAGTGATAATCTCCTTTTTACTTCTGCTACTCTTGAGGTCAGTTGGAGCTGGGACCTGGGTTTACACCCCATTCTGGAACTTTCATCCTTCCATTTAAGACAAGGGCTCACAGTTAACTTGCTCATGGCCTCTGCAGCACCCCAATGTTGGTCAGTTACTTCAGTTTCCTCTTTCCTCCTCTGCCTCTCTCCCTCCGTCTCCTCCACCGTGACTCTCATCATCCTCAGACAGGCAGTTCCTTCCGTACACTTTCTTATTTTGTACATTGAGTGTATTATTTGCTTTTCGGGAAGTCCATTTCCAAATCCACAGTGGTCCATAGTCCATAGCCGTAGGCACAAGTTGGCAGAGTCAAGTGCTTGATGCGTATGTGAGATCTTAATAGATTTTGTGCAGTTACACTCTCATTGGGTGTAAGGATTAGCATCATTCCCCATCTATACAGCTTCGCATTTTATAATAAATAAAATTATGTATTTATATTTATTTATAATATAGATCTATATTATCTAACATATTTATAATATATTGTGTATATATTAATTATATCATATATCACATATTACAGATTATATTGTTATATATTATAATAAGTGTGTCAGGGTGGCATGTGTGTCTGTAACTGTATTATCCACCCTTTGCTGCATGCTTGGGCACCTGTCATGAGGCCCTGCTGAGGAGACCACAGCCTCCTCAGAATCTCTGGGGCTGAGTTGTGCAACCAGTTTGGCTTGGCTTGCAGCATCTCACTTTGCCAAGAACTTTCTGTTTCTTACTTAATTTTCAGCTCATAACTAAACTTCATTTTGCACTCTGAAACCAGACTTCTTTCGTGCTGAGAGCCCTCAGTTGTGGATCGATAGGATTTGGAGATTTTTTTTTAATCTCCAGCTGGGAAATGGACACCAGTTCCTTTCCTCTGTCCACTCCCCCACACAGTCATGATGGTCAGTGTGGGGCCCGGAATAGACCAAGACCAGCATATTTCCCTGGGAGCTTAAAAGGAGATGCCCGCTGTGTCCACTACACCCCAGCTGCCCTCCCCTGCCCAGTTTGTGCAGCTGAAGCTCACTGACGACTTGGCTGTTCAGTGAGTTGGGTGCAGCCCAAAGTTCGCACTGTACTGTTCTGAATCACAGTGCGTCCACCGGCAGGCACTTGCACGACGTGATGGACTGTTGGACGTGGAGATGTGTAGCGCCTCTTTCTCTGCCCTTTGACATGGGGACAAGTCAAAAGAACACAAACACAGTTTCCGAGGTGCAAAAAAGCCACATGGGTGGGGTCGAGGGTCACAGTTAAGAGTTGAGTGAGTGGGAGGAGCCTCTGTGCAGGGGAAGCGGAGTGGGGCATCTGGATGGAGCGTGGGCTGAAGAAGGTCTGAAGCCTTGGCGTGTGGATAAGCCCACCATGACTAGGAAGCAGCCATGTGTTTGGAGACATTTGAGGAACAGAGAGACACTGGGGCTCTAACACAGACAGAAATGTCTTGGAACCTTTCTAAAAGATGATCCAGTGATCCAGAGACTCTGTTTAGGTTTTGTCTCTTTCCTCTTAGGTGGAAAGGGACACTTGCTCCCACCATGTGACCAAATGACTTACCTGTATAAAGGGGGGGGAGGCAGACTGGCATTGTTGCTGCTGTAACCCCTTGATATCCTGTCCCACATGAGCCAGCTTAGAACAGTTGATGTTTAAGCCCACATGCTGAAACGGAACAGACAGGTAACCACCTCAGAGCCAGCTGTGACGGACGGCTTCCTAGCCCTGATTTTCTATGCACCGATGTGAGCACTCGAGGATGTGTTGTTTGACTTTACTTAGTAAACATTTCCCTAAATGTGCAGGAAGCACCCCTTTTACCGTTAGTGCAGGCAACCGTTTCTGGGAGCCCCAAACACCACACTGCCACCAAAGTGTCACTGCATTCAGAGCTGCCCAAGCTGAAGCATGTTTTCTGCTTCAACTCCCCAAACGACGACTGTGATAAGATTTGCTTTGTGAGGCGGCAGCTGGAGCTCCCCCTCCCTCTGCTTCCTCTGGACTCAGCACTTTTCCTCTTTGCTCTGGATAAATTGCAGTTGATTTAAATGCACTGCGGATCCTTGCCATTTTATGGCTGATTGCTTCTAAGCAATAGGAGGAACATGTGTGCACGGTTGACAGTGAAGACTTGTAAGTGGGTTGTGAGCCAGCGACAGGCCAGGCAGAGTGCTTCAGTGGCCCTCCTCCCAAGGCCCTCTGCAGTGGCCCTCCTCCCAAGGCCCTCTGCAGTGGCCCTCCTCCCAAGGCCCTCTTCAGTGGCCCTCCTCCCAAGGCCCTCTGCAGTGGCCCTCCTCCCAAGGCCCTCTGCAGCCCCTCTTTTGATGAGGCCAACGGGAAGATCCTCAATCAGCAAGCAGCAAAGGTCGCGCACTACCGGCTCTCTCTGCTTCTCCCCTCTCTGCTCCAGCCATACCCTCGTGTCTGAGATGGAAGCCGCCTTGCTCTCACCCCATTTAGCGCCGCTAGTATACAGCGCCGACAAAGTTTTCTCGGAATTGTTTTTGGTGGAGGGGCTGATTTCGCCGTAACCACCACGCACCACGGGAATGCTGCAAATACTTCAGAATGTCACATTGTCAAAATATCTATATTTCGGGCTCCTAAGCTAGACAGCTCGTTTGGCTGCTAGGCCCACAAGATGTTCTGCCATTTGTTGTGGTCTAAAAACTTTCCCCCTCGCTGGAAGAAAATAATCATCCATTGTTTCATATCATCTTCAGGTTCCTTTCTTGAGTGTTATTTATTTATTTATTTATTTATTTATTTATTTATTTTTCTAACACAAGAGCAGAAGTCAGGAGGCCCCATGCGGCACACTGAACATCTTACTGTCAATCCTTAGGGAAGAAGGCGTTTCCTCGTAATGATCAACTTTTTATATGGGACCAATTTTGCAATAGTTAGTAGAATCTCTTCAGTCTGTGACAGGGAATGGGAGAAGGGGGGAAGTGGCCTGCATCTTTAGAGGCGTGCGGGATGGAGATCAGTGTCCTTGAGATTGCTCATGGCTCCGTGGTAGAGCCCCTCGGTGTTCACTTCAGCTTTATTTCATGGAGTATGGACTTGAATTCTGCTCTCTCTCTCTCTCTCTCTCTCTCTCTCTCTCTCTCTCTCTCTGTGTGTGTGTGTGTGAGAGAGAGAGAGAGAGAGACAGAGACAGAGACAGAGACAGAGACAGAGAGACAGAGAGACAGAGATATAGACAGATAGACAGACAGAGGCAAACAGACAGAGACAGAGAGGAGTATCCTGAAAGGCAAGCAGAAGGCTCCCAAGGACACTTAGGGTCTGAGCAGCAGCCAGCGGGTAGAGGTGGCCTCTAGAAGAGTAACTTCTAATTTCTAATGGCGATAATCCCAGGCCTGGAGAGGCTTGGCCAGTAAAATGACAAATAGAAGCAAAGAGAAAGTGGCTTGGCTCCGGTGGTGAAGCTCTGGTGTTGGCCAAACCCTTGAGTTTCTCTGTCATAAACCCTCAGAAAAAGACCACGCTGCCCTGGTGTGTGTGTGTGTGTGTGTGTGTGTGTGTGTGTGTACATATATATTTCTCTCCAGCGTTGAATGTTTGGGAGAATGAGTACCTTGAATCAACAACTTTTTTTTTTTTAAATTATTCGGGGATAAAGACTCCTCTTCCCACCGTCCAGCTTCTCCTGTTTTCATTGGCAAGCCTGACATCCTTATATTAATCCTATTGTTTCAGTGGGAAGGCATTCAAGACCTGCCTTCTTCCAGACTTGCAGGAGTAACTGAGGAGTTTGGCTTGCCAAGTTGGCCAGCTCATGCTCTGGGCCATAGTTTCCTCTTAACTGAGCTTTGTCAGTGTTTGCCCGGAGGGAAAACCCAGTAGAAACAAGACTGCATAGTAGGAGAAAGGAGCTAGCTCTCACACCACACGACCCCTAACTTCTCAGGGATGCAGGTGATTAGACCTATGAATGACACCTGATGCTGGTACCCAGTTCTTTCTCCGTTGGAAGGGCAGGAGCAATGATGGAGCCACAGGAATTGAGCACTATAGATTCCTCAGCAATATTTTAAATAATGCTACACACCCATTGTGGTAATTATCGTTCTGGAGGCAGCTGCCACCTACACTTAGCAGACCAGACTAGAGGAAGGCTGAGTGTCTGGAGGGCTGGCAGGCCAGACCTACTAGAGGAAGACAGATTGTCTGGAGGGTTGGGCTTTGAGGATTCTTCCAGGGATGAGCTTGAAAATGTCCTGAGGGCCTCTAGTGAGGCACCATCTACTTTGCCACTTCAGAATCTCATGAGGATTCATGCAAGTCGTACACGAAGTTTACTAGAATGCTCAGTGTTTGTATTGGCCTCCCCCAGTTATGTTCAGAGAGAGCCGCTGGCGCTTTCTCACACCGTGGTGTGGACACAGAACTCCTGGGCTGGGCTGAAGCTGCGCCACAGGACACTATAGGGCCTTGGGCAAATTGCCTAACTCTCTAGACCTCGGTTTCCTCATCAGTAAAGAGGGCATGATAGGAGAACTTGTCTTATTGGGAAATTCAACAGAATAATTGGAACACAGCATTTGAAAGAGAACCTGGCACGGAGAACATTAGCTGTTAAATACTGTATACTTTCTTTCTCCATCTGTAGGGAAATGAGGTGTCTGAAGTCAAGGAAATCAACATTCCTAGCTTGTATCACCTGTTACGGGGTTATCATTTCCATCTGTGTTCAATAATTGTTCTCTAGCAGCTGGTAATATATGGCATATATAATACAGACATATAGCTATAACTCTTCTATGTCCTATATTCACAAATAATACGCAATGTTTGACATGCTCTAATGATATATATTAGGTTATGTAATGAACGTTACACTTATGTGGATATCATATTCATAGTATAGTACATACTTATATTTAGGTGGATTTTAGAATTTCTGAGAAAACTATCTAGATTCTCGTGTTGCCCAACATTTTATGATTTAAAGTCCTCTAGGTTTTGGCCCAGCTATCGAGTAATGAGTCAGTTACTTTGAAACAGTTTGATGAAATTAAGACAGTAAAGAGAATTGAGGTTTGGATCGGGGGTTGTTGCTGAATCCGATTACCCTCATAAGAAAGTATTTACAAATTCTCCAAGGACTGTTTATGCCCTGTGCAGATTTCTCCTCCTTACATTAAGCTGCTAATGTCTGATAGAATCGGGAGTAGATCTGTGGGCAGAAATTGTTTGCATTTCTTCCTTGCATCTTGTGTATCATATAAGCTGGTTTTGAGTTTAAAACTAAGTTGCTCAGTCACGTGATGCCCATGTTATCCCAATTTGTGTTATTATGTATTGCTTTGCTTTTAAACCATATTGTGATGCTTTATTTTGATTTAGTATGTTCTTTTTAAAGTGACTCTGTTTGCATGTAAATTTCTGTTATTTTTCTTTTTCTTTTGAGCATGACTTACGTTTCATTTTGTGTTTCTTTTAGGTTTTGTTTTGTTTCATAAGATCCCACTGGATGGGTAGCTGAGATAAAGGAAAGACAAGGCTGGGGCTGTGGTGCTTGTTGCTTGACGCCCTGTGAGCTGAACTCTGGGACCACTGTTGCCTATCCCAGGAAGTGCTGCTTGTCGGGGGGTGTCTGGTAGAAATGGGTATTCTCCAAGGTTGTCTGCAGCCTGCTTGTTGTGAGCTGTGACTGGGGAACCCCAAGGCGGAGGCAGGGGTCAGGCAGCTGAGAAGCAGCAGAAAAACACACTTAGATTCACCTTCTGTTCTTACAATAGTTCAAATATAGAATCGAAGTGAAATCTCATTGGATTCTGCCTCACTAATGAAAAGTGAGCTCTCTGACCATACGGGAAACGTGCTGACATTAATTGCTTCTGTTTATTAAAGGTGATTTGCAAATTACAAAACTATGCATCTATCATCTATCCATCTATCTATCTCTGTCTATCATGTCTGTCATCTATTTACCTACCTCTCTATCATATCTATCTACCTATTATCTATCTATCTATCTATCTATCTATCTATCTATCTATCATCTATCTAAAGTAATAGCTAGGTCTAAGTGCACACTAAAAGTCTAATCCACACATAACACCTATTTCAGCAACGTTTTCTGTCCTCTAACCCTTGCTGACTTCTGTGATGTCCACCTACAGCCTAGTGACTGACTGATAGACTTAGGGGCACATTCGTGGTGTCATTAATAGGTTCTTTGTTTTGCTGGCAGCAAAATCTCAAACCCTTAACTTAGGTGTCAGAGCACATAAAGCCAACAGTTGCTTTTAAAGTCCACCTGGCAGGTAGAATGGCGCAGCCCCAGGGACTCCGAGGCCAGGAGTGTGGACTTGAATTA
Organism: Apodemus agrarius; assembly: GCA_964023405.1. Lineage (NCBI taxonomy): Eukaryota > Metazoa > Chordata > Mammalia > Rodentia > Muridae > Apodemus > Apodemus agrarius. The sequence continues at coordinate 5,288,757 of OZ030019.1, read as the reverse complement.
ACCATGGTCTGAGAAAAACTAATGGCAGGGTATATGCATATAGGGAATTAAAATCTTGTCCCTCCCCATTGCCGTCTGTGAACCGCCTGCCCTTTAGAGGTTTGCTAGGCCAGAGGGCCTCACTTGCCATGCTGTGTGAATTACAGAGCTGCAGTCTCTCTAGTGTGAACAGGCCTGCAAGCTGAGCTGCTGGCCCACTGTGAGCGGGAGAGCATGCCTAGGGACAGTCCCTGGAGCGTGCTGCCCTCCTGCTGTGTCCTGACCCAGCAGCAGAGAGGTGGCCTGGCGGGCTGCTAATGAATTCACGCTTTATGGCCGTCCCTTGTCCCTTCTCTTGCTGAAAGAATAGCCTCCTAGCCACCAGTCCCCACTTGCCTCTCACCCACGCACCCCTCTCGGTCACTGTCCTGGCAGTGGCCCCTGTGGGATTTGTCCCATCTGCCCCAGGTGGCAGCTTGTCGATCCCCCCTCCCCTGCTCTCACGTCAGAGCCAGGCTAGGTTTTTCATTTAAAAACCACACTCCGCTCTATTGTGCACTCACACATAGAGCATAGCTAGAGTGGAAACTTATTAACATTCCTTTTTTGAAAGGTAGTTTATCTCTAAGGATTTATAGGTTTTTCTCTTAACAATCCCAGTATGTTTGGGAACTATTTCGAATCCTCTGTAAGCATGCTCATCAATCTTAATAAACCAGAGCCCAGTTAGGCCCCGCTTGACATAAGGCGGATACTGTGCTATTTCACACGGAGCCACGCTGGCATTGCTCAGCTCAGGTCTTTTTGTAAGTCCATGGGTTATAGTGTTTGCATTGGCCGTCCACACTGCCTGAGTGGGCCCGTCTCTTCTGCAGACCTCTCAAAGGCTTTGTCTGCAGGTGCACGTGGGTCCCGGCACAGAGGGCCCCGGGTCCTGAACACCCCCACTGCCCAGTTTGCTGCAGCTAAGTGACAGCTCCTGTCACTACTGAGATTTCTGTCTTTCCCAAAGGTGTCGGCTTACCCAGAGGCCAGCTAATAGCAGGTATCTTGACCCCTGAAAGGAAAGTGAAATTCAAACTGCCAGCCAGGCAGGAGCACGGCATGGCAAACACTCTCAAATATCGGCCATTTGGCACAAAAAAAAAAAAAAAAAAAACACCAAACCGAACCAAACCCAAACCCAAAACAAAACAAAAAACTTTGATGTTGTTCCATGGGGCCATACAAGGATGGTGGATTATTTAAAGATTACTTATAAGTTCCTCAGACCAGAAAGAAAAACAGGGGTGGGGGGGTGGATAATGTCAGTTAACTGCTAGGAGAAATATAGTAAATTTTTGTTCTAAGATATAAAGAAGTGGACAGATAAGGAGATTTAATATCAAACGTCCCTTGGCATCTTCCGAGGGACAAGGAGGGCAGTGGGCTATTAGAAAATTGTTTCTTATGGCTCCTGTGTTCTTTGCCTTTCTTCCTTTTAACTCCCAAGGGCTGCCATCAGCAACACAGCTTTTCTTTCTTATACTCTTCCTTTTATCCCTGACTTTCTTTGCTCCTCTAGAAGAAATCTGCTCCCTGAGGATTCACAATGGCATGTATTTTATTTTTACAGAGCCAGGAAGGGAGAAGGGGCATTCTTTTTTTTTTTTTCTGGAGTTAGGTCTGTGGCTCTCTGACAGGAATTGGCATCACAGTGCCAGGCAAGTCTCCACACACACAGTGGTCCAGGTGAGCCAGCACCTGCCTAACCCCCAGGAGCAGCTGTCACGAAGCCAACCACGTCCTAGGGAGCAAGGACCCAAGTTTCCAAATCTTATTCTCTAAGGAAGATGTAAAACCTGGATTTTTATATGAAACATACCTATTTTTAAAAAGTTGGCTCAGTTATTTTTAAAACATTATGTAGGCCAACAAAGCCTGCCTGTGGGCCGCCAGTCTGTTCCTCCTGTCTTAGAGAGAGTCATTGTTCCCCACTGTATCTGTCTGTCTTTCCCTGCAAACTCTCTTTCTCCCTGCCTACCCCGACAGCTGTGTTCAGCAAGTTCTGACATGAACTTCAGCCCAAAGGTGCACAACTGCTTGTTACCCTGTGAGTCCTACCTAGCTGAGACCCCAGGCTCTGTCACCTTGCTGGGCTGTTCTTAAAGTCCTGTCTTCTCGCAAGTCTCCAAGCACGGAGCCATCCTGGGTACTAGCAAGCACTTTCCTCTGTTTTGTCTGACACAGATCCCTTCTCTCTAGGTTCCATGTCTTCTAGACTCTGAAGAGAGCAGAGTGAGATGAAAGTCTCCCTCCCCAACTCCATGCTGTCCTTAGTGGACTGATGGCCCTATGTAGCCAGAGAACGTCAAAGAGATATGGTTCCATAGCTTGTTGACCCTCCATGGCTGGGTCTCTGAGGCCCTCTCAGCAAGCAGCCAACATAGAAACAGTCCTCAGGCTGAAGAGGGCTGTCCCCCAGCAGGAGATATGAGCCCCAGGATGTGTTAGAATCAGCTCAGCAGTTCCCCCTCCCCCTCCTCCAGTCTCAGGCCTCCCCACAGCAAAGAAAGCCAGCGCATTCCATCTTCAGCCTGGCCCTCTACTCTTGAACTAAGCTCACAGCAGCTAGGGGCTTGAAGCCTGACCACACTTACATAGGGGCTTGCAGGATAAGTGACTGAGGGAGCATGTGACTGAAATGCAGTTTCATGGCATGCTAGGAGCGAGAGAACAGGGCAGGGTACCTCCTTGTTCCTGCTACCCCCAACCCCATCCTCATCTTTCTAAACTGACCCCATGATAGAATGTTTTCTGGTTTTGTTGGCTGCTCTGCCTGATTATAACCCCCTCCTGCGAACCAGACTCTCAAGCCTGTGCTGACTTCTCTCTGAGGGGGTGATTCACACCTCCACCTGCTTTGATGTAGACTGTCTAGAATCTCTCCCTTCCCTTCCCTCTCATTCCTTCACACTCTAATTGAAACTCACTTCATCTTGTTTGGTCTAGACTCACAGGGAGGGCTCTGTGGAAGGGGAGCTTCGGAGGTGGCTGCCTCCAGCTGTGTGGGCTGTGCCAGGCGCTCTGCTTTATGATGACAGAACTCCTGGGATCTGTAGCTCCGCAGATCTCACTCCAAGGACCCTGGCACAGAAGCTGCCATTAAAAACATTCTGACCCTTTTGCATACCCTCAAAATACTAAGCAATCCATTGAGTTTACCTAAGGGCACCTGGGACAGCTGAGGACTCTCCTGAATTTAAATTGCTTTGGGGTGAGTGCTGCTAGGCTGAAATTAGGTTGACAGAATTCCCAGCCCAGAAAGTTATATGGCAATGTCTGCGGGAGAGACGGCTTCCCAGTGTGGATAGCCATTTCCGTGTTCTGGTCTCAGAGACAAAGGGACCTCCCTGCTACTTGAGCATGACATAGATCATTCATTTCACATTTAATCTGCACTCAGACTTCAGGGTAGCCAGTGATAGCGAAGCAACTCCCAAACCCACATTACAATCCAGTCCTAGTTTTCTTGGGGGGAGGGGAGAAAAACATATAAGAAGCAAAGCAAAGAACCAGAATTTTCTCACCAGCTTAATTTTAGCCAATGCATTCATGAGCTCACAAACAAATATGAGGTAGCAAGACGTTCTCAAGGAAGTCACGTCCCTGGGTTTCATCCCTATTGGGTCCAAACCCATCTGCTGGAATCCAGAGGTGGCTCGTGACTCACTGTTGTGCCTTCTTTTTCCCTATAATATTCTGGGTTTTCAAGTCTCTTTTTCCACATTTCCTGTAAACAATGCATCTCTTAAAAAAAAAAGGATTTTACTTTTAAGTGCTGTTTTAACAATGTGGCTAGACTATAAATGTACTTGCTGAATTCATCCATTTCTTTAACAAGCCAATAAAGTTTTATGATTCATCTCCATGTGTCCTGTGTTCTCTGTGGACCACACCCCCTCTCCTGCCCCACAAACACATATGGCCCCTGTGCCATTGGTGGCTTGGGGAGGGGCTGAAGGTATTGGGGGGCCGAGACATGTCAATAAGGAGTTTTGGGGGATCCTACCTACTATGGGCTCTAGAACAAGTCATTGCTTGGGGACAACTTTGAGAGTTTCCATCAGTAAGAATTACACATACAAGAGGCATGGTTTAGGATTCTTACATTAGAATTTCTTCCATCAGTTAAAAGGCATTCGGAAGAGAGTAAATACGGAAGCTTTGTGGCTTTGTTTCCAGCTAAACTTTTATATTCTTTAGAAAATACTTTTGATGTTTTACCCCAGCAAGAGGGCACACAATGTCCCGTCAGTTCATTCACTGAGTGACTCGTGTCCGAGACAGAGAGCAGCTCGTATGGCCCGGGACAGAGACAGAGGACAGCAGTGACTGTGGAGACGTGACCAGTTATGGTGGTGGACGCCCACACGTCACGTCTCTTAGTCTCTATTACAGGCTCCTCAGACCTTCCCTTCCTCAGGCCAAAAACAAGATTTAAACAACGGCATCTTGCACTTATTTGAGCCTACGACCACCTTCTCATCACCCCTGAAGGAGTTATTGTTACTGTATGAGAGGTATTTAACTTGGGGTAAATTCACCTTACAGTGAAAAAGGAGTCGACCCAGGATTTGAAGGATGCTGGTAATAGTTACGGGGTATTGATTTTGCAAATATGTGCCAAGCTGTGCTCCACGGGCTTCCTGGTACCCCTCGCAGCCCCACAGAGCTCTCCCAGCAGTACATGTCCATTGCTTAGTGCGCTCACCCGTTCTGGCCCTGGCCGTTGAGCAGAGATTATTCTTGACCTCGGAGAGTTGTCCGTTAACCCATCACGTTCACCAAGCGTCTGCTCCCAGTCTCAGGAAGAAGCCCGCAGTGTTTGTGTCGCCAAAGAAGCCCTTGCAGATCTTGACACGTGAGTGGGGGGGGGGGCTGGTGGTTTCACCTTTTTACCTTATGAAGCAGGTTGTGTCAGGAGGTTTCGGTGCCAATCACCTCATGAGAACACAGACCGTGTTTGCACTTTGCAAGGCGGATTTGTCGTCCTGACCATGCCTTTGAGTGCCTTTGCTCGTCTCCCTTGATTGCCCGCCCTTCTCATCGCCGGGGTTGTTTCACTATCTAAAGAGTGATCCTAAGAGAGATCAGCGCAGCCCGGCTGGGGTGTGGTGGGACAGGCTGTTAAAGGACATCCAGATAACTCCATGCACAGAATCCAGACAGCAGAACAAAGTGTCACAAAGGCCTGAGTTGGCCTTAGCCTCTGCAGCAGGAGAGACAGAGCAGCCTCCCAGCGTGTGGTCACACGGCGTCCTCCGCCCCACCCCCTCCTGGCAGCCCAGGGTTGGGAGACTCTGCCAAGGGCATATGCTAATTTTCCAGTCATTTGGTCAAGTCCATCACACATGCCACAAGATCTCCAAGCCTGTGTTTACTGACTTAAAATCTCTGCCCAACCACAAACTAACGAGCAGTAAGCTTTTCCTCCTCCTTCTGATATTTTTATTATGTTTCCAAGGAGGGATGAAGAAACAACTTCTGTGTTTATTTTCCACCCTTTTATCTCTTTTTAATAATCCTCATCAAACTGTAATCGGTTCCAATGCTCTGTTAAGTAAGAATGTAGACTGTGCCGCTTGCTGCGAAGAGTAGAGTTCCTTCTCAGGTAAGTTTGCGAAACTTCAGCCAACGGTTCTGGTGTCAGGGGGGGGAGTGCCAGTCTACCTTCCGATGGAGACCAAAACACAGCCTCCAAGGATGCTTCAGACTTTCCAAGAAAGACTCCCTAAGCAGGTGTTTATTTTGTACTGATGTTGGGGCCCTTGATTTGGGGCAGTCCAAATGCCTCTTCATCCACGGACTCTCCAAGTCCGTGACTGAGTGTTTAATCCCACATTGGCCACGCGCTGCCCTTCCAGGTCTGAGTAGAGAAGCGCTGCTGGACATGCCTGGGACCTTCTGTGTGTGTGGAAGAATCGCTCTACCAGGAACAATCTGCTGTCACCCTTCTCCGTGTGTCTCCTCCTTGTCTCCTTAACTCACTGACAACTCTCCTCATGGTGCCTATATCTTGTTTAAGCTGCAAGGGTGAGACTGTGTGCCTCAGCGGGATGTTGGTGACTAGGACACACACTGAGTTCTTCATTGGATTGCTACATCAGGGCTATTCAAGACTTAGGGTATTTTGGGTATTTTGCTGTGTCAAAATCACTGAGCTCTGCTCCAGGTGACACCAGAGTCCCACCAAGCAGGTGTCACCCTTGTCCTCAGAGGTGACAGTCTGAGTGATGGATGTTTATAACCTGCTGCTCTGATTTCCATAATCTACATGACAGGGAACTTGTTAGGGCCCAGGTGAAACTGGCTGTAGCCTGTGAAGCCCCGCTCTGCCCCGCCCCCTCAGCTGAAGCCCTGCTCTGCCCCGCCCCCTCTCAGCTGAAGTCCTGCTCTGCCCCGCCCCCTCTCAGCTGAAGCCCTGCTCTGCCCCGCCCCCTCTCAGCTGAAGCTTCTGCTCATCCTTTGGAGTCCATCTTTCTTCTGTATAACCGGATGTGAGGTGCCTCTACCTGCTTAGCTTATTCCTTTCCCCACATCTTTATCTTTCTTAGGAAATATTTTGCTCTGTTTAACTCTCATTCAGTTTCTGTACAGCACTCACATCCCAAATGCGCTTCTTCATCTTTCCTTTAATTTTTTACGCTTTAAAATTTTTAAATTGGTTGGATGGAATCATGGATGGTTGTGGTCTATTTATGAGGGGGGAAAAGAGAGAAATTAAGTGTCGATGAGAGAACAGTAGTACACACGTGCAAAGATGCACGCACACGTGCACACACATGTACATACACATGACTCTACACACTTACAGTCTTCTTTGACTACGTTGGATTTAATAACAGTGCATCGATCTTTCCACCTGATTATCTTCACAGAGATCACTGCTCGCAATACTCCCAGATGGTTAAAAAAAATAAAATAAAAACCTTCCCATGTCATTTTTTTTTAATTTTTTTACTTTTTGTTTTTACTTTCTTATAAATAGCAAGAAATTTCGCTGAGAAGAAAATATTATAAATCCCACAAGGTTGGTGTTCTGTTCTGGGTTCCAAAATGTAGAGATTGGGTGGATTTCAGGTTTGGCAAGCCCTCTGACTTGGCGGACTCTCTTGTCCTTATTTACGGGGCTTGGAAACGTCGCTTCCCGGGGCTTATAAATGACGCTGCCGATTGCGTCTCCCGTTCCTATCTTGATGTGAGTTATGAAATAACCAGCCTGAAGACTTTTTAACATTAACTCTTGTGGTATGAGACACACTTCAGACAGAAAGTCCGCTTTCCATTCGGTGTCACCCGACAAAATGAAAAACCGGAGATGTTGAGGGTTTAATCAGAGAGGATGGCGACTCCACAGCCTTCACTGTGGTCACAAAGGACTTACTGATCGGAAGTCCTCCAAGGACTGACTACCCACGGCCTCCTACACACCGATGTGAAGACAGAAGACACAGAGTCTCTCGGAGAGCTTTCCTAACACCATGAACAGGTGATGAGTTCCCTCCCGCCCCATTCCCTGTAGAAACAACTAAGAGATTGTCTTCCTCTTCTCCTCACCCCTTTTTTCCCTCTTTTTCCTTCTCTTAATTCCTTCCTCAGTTCTGTGAGGCCAACTCACCCACTTGTTCTCTTTAGGGGGACGTTCCTCTGTGCGCTGTAATGAGCAGGTTGAAGCATGGGCCTCTGGAATGGGCGGAGCCTCTGTAGTGGGGTGGAGCCTCCTTGATGGGGTGGAGCCTCCTTGATGGGGTGGAGCTTCCGTGATGGGCAGAGCAGACAGATCTGCTGAGCACACACACTAGGCATTTCTTACTATTTATTGCCTTTTGCTTTTGTTTTGGCCTCTCTCTGAGCCCCAGGATAGCTTGCAGCTCACAGCCATCCACCTGCCTGGGGAAATCTCAGCCTCCTTAGATAAAGGCTAGGTGGCAGAGCTCAGGTCTTCAGACCCTTGTCAGGTGTTTTGTTACTGGGACCTGTGAGAGTCTTGAGTCTCTTCTGTTGAAGATGCTGACTTATCTAAGCCCCGCTTCACAGATGAGCTGGTCACCGACAGCTCTCACGTCTCGTGTAAAGCACATGTGCCCTCAGGACAGCAGCTGCATCCTCCACGCTGGACCGCTGGCCCCAGGGAACCCCTGCTTCCTTCGGGGATCTACCATCAAAGTCAGTGCTCACAAGGGCTTCAAAGCCATTCTGCACCACATGTGCAGCTGGGGAAAGTCGTCCATTTGAACTGTTTGCGAGGCCAGTTTTAAGCTGTAGCCCCCTGTTGTTTATAGTACCCGGATCCGACTAGCACGCTGAGAGCTGTTTCTGTTTTGCCTGCCTCCTTGCTGAAGCCACAAGTGCTTTTCTTTCAATTTTGTGTTTCTTGTCAAACGAGGTTCCTAGTGCAGCTGCCCCTGCTATCGATTCGTACTCTTTCAGAAGAGTGTCTATGGAGATATGTATCATCAATACCTTGCCAGGTGGGTGAAAGAGATGGACAATGGACCTATAAATCTTCTTAGACAATAATCCTGCCCTGCTCTGCAGTAGACCTCCTGCCAGAACCTGCATTGTTCTAGACCGAAATGGTGCCTTATTCAGTCTATAAACTAGATTGAGTGCTTTCTATGTGCTACAATGTTGGCTGTAGACTCAGCGCTTCAGAGACTTGGAGGGATCCTGGGCACACGTAGATGACTGGTAAAGACTGACTCAGTGCAGAGGACAGAGCTATTCCAGCCCTGGCCCTAATTTCTGTATTGGAATACAGGCTTGGGGAAAATAAATTCATTTTTTTCCCAAGCTGAAGGGAGATCTGGTATTTGGTGTGAGATTTCCTGGTTTCTAAACGTTGGCAAGGCCCATGCCATTTTTTTTTTTAAACCTCCCGCAGCCAAATAAAACGGTCTTTATGCTCAATCATGGTTGTTGTGAGTTGGCTGGACATTCAGCCTGGGTCCTTCAAGGCTCAACGCCTTCCCCATGGTATGAGTGGATAGACGTATGTCAGTTGGACATCTTGAAGGCTGAAGCCAAGGCCGGGAGTCCACAGCCATGCTGTACTAGAGCTAGCCTGAGATAGAAATAGGGAACCAGACCAGAGAAACAGGATGTGATCTGAGACAGTTCATGGCGGGGACTCTGATCCCACCATCTGGGCCATACGTATGCTGGGATATTAGCTACCTCTCGGGCTTCCTTAGCTAGGGAGTGAGTCTTTATGTCTGGGTGCTTGCCTGACAGTAGCTGCCTGTTGCAATAGGACAGCTATATAGCTCTGGGGCAGAGAAGACACGCAAGCATGCCCTGGCCATGGGCAGGGCACACAACACAGCAATCGTGGGTCTGAGGGATTAAACACAGCCCCAACCCAGAAATTCATGACTTTCCAAAGCCCCTAGGATAATAACAGGCTATGGCATCTGAATTTGTAACCAGTGTTTGCCAATTTGCCAGTATCTTCTCTAGCATCTTTCTTCTTTCTCCTTCTCTTCCTCCTCCTCTCCCCTCCTCGTTCTTCCTTTCCTCTTTTTTCTCTTCCTTTTCTTCTCTTTCTCCTTTCTTTTCTTCTTCTTCTTCTTCTTCTTCTTCTTCTTCTTCTTTCTTCTTCTTCTTCTTCTTCTCCTTCTCCTTCTCCTTCTTCTCCTCCTCCTCCTTCTTCTTCTCTTCCTCCTCCTCCTCCTTCTCTTTCTCCTCCTTTTCTTCCTCCTCTTCCTCTTCTTTCTCCCCTTACCCCCTCCTCTTCATTCTTCTTCTTCTTCAAGGACCTCTTGTACCCAGACTGCCCTCCACTATGCCACAGGTCTGGGGGTAACCTTGAACTTTGGCTGCTTTTCTATGAGTTTGGAATGTCAAATCTATGATTCAAGCACTGTTTCTCTGTGCTGTGTACCCCAGTGCCAAACTTGGGAGGCGAAGTCATCTGGCCGTGGAGACTAGCAATCTCCATGCCATGTTTCCCCAGCATGCAGCGGCTTCTGAGTTTAAACCTCTTTATGCAAATGAGAGTTCCACCTTCTTGCTGCTGAGCAATTTCCCTGAGAGAAAGTCCACCTGAGGTCAGGAGAGAAGGCAGGAGATGCACCTTGTCTACCCCACTCTTCTGGATTAGCCAGGATGGTTTAATCTCCCTCTGCTCTAGCCAAAGTTTCCTTTGGTGTCCTTCAAACTGCTCCCACTTTCCCCACTCCCAAATCCCTCCATTTTCTCTGTGACACCTGAATTTGGGAGTGAACTTCCTCTTCTGGCCACTCACTGAGCCTGCAGTGACTTCCTAAAATGTAGGACTGGGTGCAGACCAGAGCAATCACACGGCCTTGGTGCGGCGATTTGCAAATGCAACCAGATCAGCTCCAAGCACATTGTTTGATACTGTTTTAACAGATTGGCTCGCCAGGCGTGGTGGCATGTGCCTGTAATCCCAGCACTTGGGAGGCAGAGGCAGGCAGATTTCTGAGTTCGAGGCCAGCCTGGTCTACAGAGTGAGTTCCAGGACAGCCAGAACTACACAGAAAAACCCTGTCTCGAAAAAAACGAAACAACAACAACAACAACAACAACAACAAAAAACCAAAAACAACAAAAAAAAACCAAAACACCCCCCCCCAAAAAAAAAAAACCCAAACAGATTGGCTCATTTACGTCTAGGAGCATTTTGCCTGCCTGTGTGTCGGTGCACTGTTCTAGTTCCTGGTGTCTGCAGGTGTCAGAAGAGGAGGACATCAGATCCCCTACAAGTTACAAATGGTTGTGAGTCAATGTGTGGGTTCTGGGAACTGAACCCAGGTCCTCTGCAGGAGCAACCAGTGGTCCCAAGTACTGAGGCATCTCTCCATCTTCCAGTGGTTATGCCCCACTGTTTCAGTTTCTAGTGATGAACACCCAGGCAGGCTCGGCTCTTCCTGTCTCCACCTCTCTCTGTCTCCAGTCAGATCCTGTCATTCAGTCATAGAAAACCTCTGACCATGGGCCCCGATTCTCCACATCTGAGATTTCTTTTCCATAAAAGGAGGTGGTGAATGTCGATGGTATTGGGTGGCCTGTGGAGTTAAATGGTCATCGGTCCAGTGAGCCACCTGGCAGCGTGTGACATGTAGCCGCCTGCCAGGAGCTGCCGTAGAGCACCACACACTGAACGAAGCCATCTTCTCTCTACTGGGCTAGCACCGTGCACATCTGATCACTTGACAACCAGAGGCCAGGTGCTCTGCATCTTCCATCAGCTGATGGCTCATGAGCACACCTGCTCCATGGCAGGTGTGCAGGTTCAGATGAAGGAGCCCAGGTGGCCCTCAGCTGGATCCCGTTGGTTGCAATGTGGGGGTGTTTGTGGCTGAGGCTGTGTGGGACCTCAGTCAGGAAGACTTGAGTAGAAAATCGAAATAGTCCCAGCTAGGAGGCCACAGGCACAGCAAGGTTAAGGACCCAAGTGAAACCAAATCTGCTTAAAGAAGAATCCAAACAATGTTTTAGGTACAACTTTTCTGACATGCAGGTAGCAGTACCTTCAAACTGATTGCCCAGGGTCATAACAACACATGATCGCAATCTTAGTGACACTGTCTAGAAACTTCTTTCTCCATTGTGGAGATCAGAAGCTGAAATTGAGGTCTTGGTGGTGCTGGCTTCTTCTAAGATCTGGGGATCCCCTGGGTCACTGTGGGCAGTTGTTGGCATTTCCTGGCTTATACTCATAGCACTGCATTTTCTTGCTCTGTCCCCATGTCATCTTCTCGGGGACTCCATGTCCTCTCCTCCTATTTTAGGAATGATTTGTCATTGGGCTCAGGGACAGTTTTAGAGCAACTTTCTTCTGAATAGATCATCATGACAGATCCCATGGATAAAGGCTGGGAGCATTTTTCTGGAGATCACTATCAACACGCACCACCTGAGTGTCTTCTCACGTCAGAGTCCATAAGGTCCGAAGCCCCTACGCCATCCCAGGCACCACATGGACCTTGGAAGATTAGTTTATACCACATCACACCTCTAGCGTGTGTGATGAGGGCAGAGCCCCAGTTTGGGAGACATTAAATAGAGCATCTTTAAAGGATGTGAGAGAGTTGTTGCTCTCTTCGGTGGTCTACACATGTGGCCGTCAGAGCAGATGCTGTGGAGACTCACAGAGAAAGTGTCTGTAGAGAGCAGGCAGGTGGCAGAGGGGGCTGGGAGGCCCTCCAGCAGGGGTGACCACTCTCCTGCCCTGTGCCCAGCCTCTTCTTCAAGCCCTGACTGAGTCCTGGGTCCAGGGGTGTGAATGACACTCCTGTCTGCATGAAGCTTCATTTTTAGACCTCAGTTCCAGCTCCAGTTGTCTGGAATCCAGGGGACTGCTTCTCACCCGCTTTTCAAAGAGAAGCTATCGGATTTTGTGTGAAATGTGATTTTTCAAATGTTGTGGGACAACTCACATTTGGAAAAGAAAGTTACAGGCCTGATGAGAGTTGCCCTCAGGCAATCTGCCTGTGACCTTGGGGTGGAGTACCACGCATGCATGACCCTGGTCTTCAGGAAAAATTTCCCAAAGGTCTGCGTTCTAAGCTAATCACCATCTTTCCCGGCCTCACTGGAAGCTGCAGATGGTTTGTCTTTCTGGGCTCGATGTGCTAGCTTCAGCCTTCCAGCCTCTCCTCTCCAACCCCAGCCCTCAAATCTTTGATTGCTTCTTCATGTTATTTGAGCTCTAAGCATCATGAGATTCCCCAGCCTTTCCCTCTGGGGATTCGGGATCTAATCAACCCTCACCCCAACACTTGGTAATGATCAGCATCGTCTTCAGACTCCACCGGCCCGATTTTCGCAGTCACTGGGCTTCGTCGACTTCCAACCTTAGGTGTGATATTAATTTCTCTCCAAGGGGCATAGATTTAATAGATTTTTTAATTAACATTTTGTGAAATTGGAGCTACGGCGCTATACGATAGACTGATACAAATGTCTATAATTACATTTTTGGCACTATATCTGGGGACCAGTCTAGAAATGTTTGCTTTAGCCCCTTCCTAAAACATCTGATTTATGGGAAGGCTTCTCGACACACACCTCTAGCAGGCTCCGTTGTCATGACAACAAAGAATATCATTTGTCAAAGAACTATAACTTCATTTTATGTGGAAGCTAAAAATTTATCTTTTTGGATTTATTCTCGTGACAGGGAAAATTTCGAATTTCCATAAATACACTGCTTCTCTCTAATTCTGCTTGTCTTTAGGGAGAGTCGGGCTGCAGATGAACCTCTTACCTTTCAGCTTACCTATAGATGAACCTTTTTATCTATTCCTAAAAGAGCGCAAATGGACTTATTAATAATACCAAAAAGCCATCTCTTGCGTGCAGTTGAATGTTATTTTATTTCTTTAAAAAATTAAAATAAAATAAAAAAAAAACTCACTTGTTTGTTTTAACCAGTAAAATAAAGTCCAGCGCATAGGCAGAAGGCAGATAAACGCCGGCAGGCATCCCACCGAGTGACCCGTCAATCATGACGTCATGAGTTAGAGCATCGGGGGAGGAGCTTCAGCGACTAAAGCTGGAGACCCATGGCAGAGAACCCGGTCTAAAGTGGGACTCAGAGGGGCCTTGGTGTCTTTCGGTCATAAATAGGATTGTGTTTTTCTTTTTACAGAGAAGTAAAAAATAAAATCTGTATTTCTAAGTTAACTGTTCTGATTTCAAATGCCAGCAGGCTCCGTGAAGAGTTTTGTGTTTCGTTTGATTTTTTTGTTTTTTTAAACGAGGTCAAACAAAACACCTTTAAAGTCAGGTTCCGCTTTGGGTCTCCAAGTGTGTTTTTGCCTTTAGGGAGGCTGCAAATTAGAGCCGCTTTGTTTCGCTAAAAGAAACAGCCAGTTATTTCATTGTCCAGGCCTTCTCAGGTTCTGACTTGATAGTGTCCTTCCTGTTGGCCCCAGGGAGGCACTGGCCACTCCTGTACAGGCAGGATGGCTGTGGGCCATCAGACCACACCGATTCGGTCCCTTGCGCTCTTCCCTGACAGTCAAGATCGATGGTGGTCTACCCGATGTTTTGGGAGCGCGGAGGGATTTATGGCGCGTACATTTTGTGTTTGATGGATTGGACCGCTTACTTCTCTTTACTCAACCCCGTATTTTTCTTTTGTCTGGAGACTCCTGGATGGCTCCTGACTTTCCATGAGAGATAGCAAGGGTCTTCGCCCCTCGCTAGATTTGACTGTTTTGCTTCTCCTCTGTCAGTGGTGGGGCAGAGGACTATAATTCATGGGACTGTGCCTTTTAAAACATCTGGGGCAGGCTGGGAAGATGGCTCAGTTGGGAGAGTGCTTGCAGCACCAGCAGCAAGGTTAGAAGCTGGGCTCAGTGATGTGTGCCTACAAGAAGCAGTGGGGGTGGGGGTGGGGAGAGCAGGCTGGGGGCAGGGGGCTTCCAGCTATTCTGATGGTATCAGCAAATTCTGGGTTCAGCAAGGAACTCTCTCAAAAAAAATTAAGTAGATAGCTGTAGCAAAAGATTTCCACCAACTACCTCTGGCCTCCACACAAGTGAACATGGTCAGAAACTCGTGTGCACACACACATGAATACAATACTCCGGAATGGGGTGGCGAGGATCAGCCGTCCTGGCCTGCAGTGCACACCGCGTCCTGACAAGGTGTGCAGTGCTGTCGGTAAGGTTTCCCCGAATGTGGAGACCCTGTGGTTTGTCCTGTGATTGGACATGCTCTGTGTTGTTCTCACACCCCACCCCACCCATCTCCCTGTGCTGCTTGACATGCACCTGAGACGTCACTTAGAATTCCTCCCATGCTTGGTCGCCTTCACGAGTTTCGTTCAGCTGGCCAGACCTCTAGTGCTCTGCACATTCACCCCATGCTAAGCTGGGTGCAGCTTTAGTGAGTCTTCACAAGCTTTTGAGCTTCAATAACCCTAGGACGAGAGGGACGTTTCTCAAAGTAGCACTCAGGATCTGTCACCAAGTGGGGCTCCTCTTGACAATCTTCTGCTCATGGTTTTTAGCTCTGTGTGAGTACGTGAAAATGCATATACAAGTGTGTGAGAGTGTGTGTGCATGCATGTGTGCAAATATATGTGAGCATCTTGTGTGTGTGTGCCTGTGTGTGTGCCTATGTGTGTGTATATTTAGATACCTGTGTGGGCCTAGGTATGTGTGTGCAAGTATGTATAAGAGTGTGTGAGACTTGTGAAAGTGAGTGTGTGTGTGTGTTTGTATGCATGTGTTCTGTGAATGTATATATATACCCAGCCATATACACTGTGCAACTATGTGTGAGAGTATTGTGTGTGAGTATTATGCATGTGTGTGCATGCATGCATGCGTAGAGTATGTGTGAGAGCATTATGTATGATAGCGAATGTGTCTGTGATAGTGTGTGTATGTTGCACGAGTGTGTGTGACTATGTGAAAGTGTGGGTAAGAAAGTGTGTGTTTATACACATGCTCAGTGTGAGTGTGTATATGTGTGATTAATTTGCATTTTCTTTGAACTGCTCTGAGTCTGTAAGAGAAAAGAAATATGTTTCAAGACAGACCATTGAGAAAACCTGCCCATGTCAGGTGGGAGTAAATCTAATCTGATTTTTCCTCAGAAGTTCACAAAGGGAAGCAGCTTTCAATGGTACTCAATTCTGATTCTCATTTGGACCTTGTGAAAATGATGTTTTTAACTGTGTTTTTAAAAACATATAAATTGACAGGAAAGGGGTAAAATCTTCTGTGACTGACTCTGTCATGACGGAAGCATCTCCACTTAGCTCTCCAGCACTTCCCTCTGCCTACAGTCGCTGCGTGCTTGAAATAACATTTCATATAGACATTTTATTCTCCAAGTACCAAAAAATGTCCCTAAGGATTTCTTTATAGAATTAACATTTCTTACAAATAAATAAAGATGTTCATGCTCCACCACAATATTTTGTTCTGTAAATAAACTGTAATGTATTTAATCATCTTCAGATCTCATGATTTAAGGTAACAACTTAATGGACATTTTTGTGCATAAATCCTTGTCCACCTTCCTGGCTTGTTTCCCTTGGGATTGATTTCTAGAGATAACATTTCTAGGTCATGAGGTTTTAATATTTTAAGACCTTTGTAACATATTATCCATTCCCTTCCCAGAAACCCTGACCAATTTACTGTCAGGCCAGAGGAGTACAAGAATACCTAATTCAGAACCCCGCCACACTGTTGTGGCTTTCAACACGTCTTTAGTGATTATGTGTTGTTTCATAGACAGTTGTGTGTGTGTTTATGTGTATATACCTGCGTATACCTGGGTCTGAGTCTATATATGTGTGTGTAATTTCTGTGGATCTATAAGGGTCTGTGTTTGTGTATGTGTGTATTTGTGTGTCTGCTTATGTGTGTCTGTGCCTGTGTGTGTATCTGTGTGTCTGTGTGTCTATGAGGATCTGTGTGTGTCTGTGTGTCATGTCTGTGTCTGAGTCTGTCTGTCTGTCTGTATGTATGTATGCATGTGTGTGTGTGTGAGTATCTGTGTGTGTTTGTGTCTATGTGCATCTTAATTTGTATGTGTGTCTGCGTGTGTCTGTCTGTATCTGTATGTGTCTCCCAGTGTGTCTGTGTATGTTTCTCTGTCTCTCTTTATCTATGTATGTCTGTGTGTATATCTCTGTGTGTCTCTGTGTGTCTCTGTGTATATCTCAGTATGTATCTGTGTCTATGTGTGTCTCTATGTATGTCTCTGTGTGTATTGTAACTATGTGTGTCTCTGTGATTATGAGTGCCTGTGTGTATATCTCTGTCTGTATCTGTGTCTGTGTGTCTCTATGTATGTCTCTGTGTATATTGTGACTATGTATGTTTCTGTGTATATCTCAGTGTGTATCTGTGTCTATGTGTGTCTCTGTGTATATCTCAGTGTATATCTGTGACTATGTGTGTCTCTATGTATGTCTCTGTGTATATTGTGACTATGTGTGTCTCTGTGTATATCTTAGTGTGTATCTGTGACTATGTGTGTCTATGTATGTCTCTGTGTGTATCTGTGACTATGTGTGTCTCTGTATATCTCTGTGTGTATCTGTGACTATGAGTGTCTGTATGTATATCTCTGTGTGTATTGGTGACTATGAATTTCTGTGTGTATATCTGTGTGTATCTGTGACTATGTGTGTCTATGTATGTCTCTGTGTGTATCTGTGTCTGTGTCTTTGTGTATATCTCTGTGTGTATCTGTGTCTATGTGTGTCTCTATGTATGTCTCTGTGTACTGTGATTATGTGTGTCTCTGTATGTATCTCTGTGTGTATCTGTGACGATGAGTGTGTGTATATCTCTGTATCTGTGTATATATCTCTGTGTGCATCTGTGTCTATGGGTTCATTGCTGATTATGGCAGACCAATGTGTCTCTCCTGCCTGGGTATGGCAGGTGGAGGCTGCTTGAGAGGCGCACTACCTCACAGTAGGCTGCACCTGAGGTGTTTTGCACAGGACAGTTTCTACAAAAGCCCTTTGAGGTAGACACTGTCATCCCTGTGATGTAAGAAAGGAAGCTGAGCCTAGCCAGTGCTGCCAGTCTCAGTGGGCTTAAAGCTAGTGAAAGTGTTGCACCCGAGCTCATGTAGACGCATGGGCTCCAGGGGATAACAGTTTTGGGAGCAGAGTCCTGATACTATACAGGAAGATACTTGAGGGCCCAGGCTTGATGGGCGGCAGAGAGAATGTGTCATCAGCATGTGCAAGTGTTACCTGAACTCTTCCGAGAGTCTCAGGTCCCCGCTTGAAAGTAAAACAGACGTGTAAAGAGCCAAAGTGTTTGCCTTACACTGCGGTTTCGAGAAAACAGTTATTTTAAGAATGAAAAGATGAACTGAAGTTCAGAAAATGACATTCAGAGAACCCGGAGATTCTTGTGTCCTCCTGTGACTTCAGAGTCTCTCTGACCTGAGAATGTTTCTCACTGATTTGCAATAAGCTGGAGCCTTGGCGTCCTGTGTTAGCATCAGAAGGGAACTGAGTGGGCAAGTGTCCCGTGCCCACAAAATGAAGGCGGGCGTTTAGAGAGGGTGGGGGGAGTGTGGAGGAGCAGCTCCAGCATGCATATATACTCCTCAGGTGGTCTCACAAGAGGAACAGCACGATTCAGGGTAAGACGACTCTCGGCAAAGATGTCTGAGAACCCCAGGTGGGAGACATGAACAGAGAGGCTACTCTTGCTATGGTGATCAAGAGACGGATTCCAGGTGAAGCTGACACTTGTGCTGGACTCAGGGGGTGAATAAAAATGGGTAAAAGTTAAGTTGAGTGCTACCTTGGGAGAAGCGCGGGGATCGTGGCTGCACAGAAGTTCCAAGGCCCAGCGGTGGGCTCATGGCAGAGCGTCGTTCCCATGTGCGCTCTGCACATGGTAAGGCAACTGATCTCAGCAGGTACCACACCGCCATCAGCCAAGGTAGAAAGCCTCAAATGTTGCTCGGGGCCACCAGCTCCAGAAATAGAAGGGAGTGTCAAGGGGTATGGTTTGATATTCGCTCCTCCAGGCAAAGCCAGTTCAGCTGGCATATTGCTCCACAGTAGAATGCTCGCCCATTCCCCGTGGGTCCCTAGGTTTGCTTCTCAGTTCTTAACAGTGGACACAGGTGCACCTCTGAACTGGTGTAGCACATATCTGAGAAGTCGGTAGAAAAATGCTGGGGAAATTGGTCCGAGTGCTTGGTTTTCTTGGTCAGGCCATAACGTAGCTAGCATCCAATCTTCATAGCTCTGGGGTGGCCTCATGGCCTGCATGCAGACTCCAGCATCATCTTCAGGCTCTGGTTTAGCACTGCTTCGGGCTAGGTGTGAGCATTATCTGACTTCCTGGAGAAATGCTCCTTGGTGTCTTAGAATCCTGGGTGACAGATACATATCTGGGGCCTTGTACAGTGGTGGTGGTAATGGGTTGAGGGCCAGGAGTCTGCAAGACTGTTGGGAGTCTGCACAACTGTTGCTTCTCACACAATTCTGTTGCAAAGTGAAGCCTGAGGACCCTCCTTCTGTGCAGCAGCCACCACGATTGTCTGGAGATGTTTTTAAGAATGTCATGCTTGGAGCTGACATCAAAGTAAACAGGGATGTCTATAAATATCTTATCTGATAGTGGTTTACAGGCACAGTTGAGAATAAGTAACATTTGTTAAAACAGAACTAGCGCTTTCAATGTTCTACATGAGAAAATAGAAAAAGAAAGGAAGGAGGGAGGATAGAGAAATAAGGAAGAGAAGAAGGAATACTGTAGATAATAACATGAATGCCCAGAAATTCAATCCATTCATAGTCATGCACTTAGTGTACACATGTGCACACACATTCACAATACATACATGCACACACATACATGCACACAACATACACACATCACATACAAATACATATACACATGCACACAAATACACATACATGTACACACACAAGCATACATACATGCAGACACACAAGCATATACACATACATATATATGCACACATATACATTCACACATACATGTATCCACATACATGCATGCATACAACATACACACATCACATGGAAATATACACACATGCACACAAATACACATTCATGTACACACAGAAGCATACACACATGCAGACACATAAGCATATATACAGGCATATACATATGCATACACATACATTCACATTCACACATACATGCATGCACACATGTGCATACACATCACACACAAACACACATACATAGGCACATATACAAAGCATGCATATACATATGCACACACATGCACACATGTGGCCTTATAGTAGCATGTTGATAAATCTGGTAATTCATTAATCTTTCAGTTATTAATTGGAGAACTTTTAAAGTTCCCACCTGCCTCAGGTATACCAACCCAGTTTTGTGGTGTGGGCAGGACACTGGCATGAGTGTTCTAGAAGTTTTCCAGGTGTTTCCAGAGGGCAATGAGGACTGGGAAAAGCTGGATAAGGAAGAATGTGTGCATCTATGTGCTCAGTTCACTCGGACACCTCCAGCTTGGGCAGCCCCAGCACTCCCTGTGGCCACGGATGCCCGCGTCACTCTCCTGCCATCTCCCTACAGTTCTAGCTGAGCTGGGAGAGGCCAGCATTTCCATATAGAACACTGCAAAATAGAGAAACGAGGGCCCTTAGTAAGGTTTCTGGGGTTAGCAAACAGATAGGTGTAAATTTAAATTTCAGATAAAGAAACGTTTATATTTGGCATAATTATGTCTCACATGATAGTTGGAAAATATTTAGATAAGTTGTTTGCCTGCAATTCATGGTCTACTGGGATACTATGGTTTTCTTATCAACACAGTAAGTTAAGACAAAGTGAATTTAAATGTCGGGCGTCTGACTATACAGCCACTACCAGGTCTCCAGGCTTTTCAGACCCTGAACTCTGCCCTGGCTCCAGTTGACGGCACATCTTCTTGTTCCTCTGTGGAACAGAAGCAAGCGGCCTTATGCCCTGTTGCTGAGGGTCAGCACATAGCCTGGAGCCTCCGCGAACCCTTCCGGCAGTCTTCCACTCTGTTTCTGAGCTGAGGGATGGCTTTCATTTCCACTGGCCTGGGTTATTAGCACTGCCCTCATGCTAACATCAGAGACGTAGAAAGCGGCAGCAAGAGAGACAAGTGTAACGTTACATGGGATAGCGTTGCTGCGTGTGACACAAGTGTAACCTTGCATGGGATAGCGTTGCTGCGTGTGACACAAGTGTAACCCTGCATGGGATAGCGTTGCTGCGTGTGACACAAGTGTAACCCTGCATGGGATAGCGTTGCTGCATGTGAGACAAGTGTAACCCTGCATGGGATAGCATTGCTGCATGTGACACAAGTGTAATGTTGCATGGGATAGCATTGCTGCATGTGAGACAAGTGTAACCCTGCATGGGATAGCATTGCTGCGTGTGACACAAGTGTAACGTTGCATGGGATAGCGTTGCTGCATGTGACAGAAGTGTAACCCTGCATGGGATAGCGTTGCTGCGTGTGACAGAAGTGTAACCCTGCATGGGATAGCATTGCTGCATGTGACACAAGTATACCAGCAGCCACCTTTATGGGACAAGGCTTAAGAGGGTTGACGCTTGGCTTAATGATTTACTGTCAAGGCTTTGTGATTCTTAATGTTTTGCTAAAGAACAAAAGATCTGCCTCTCATTCCATTCTGAACACTGAAAATGTTAGTGTATAGCTGGTCCGTGCTTTGCTATTCTAGGCAAAACCTACTGAAAGCAGTGTGTACAGTCTTCCTCTTCTGTGTTATGGTATCCTTCAGCACAGAAAGCTGAAATGGTTGCTGATTCTTTCCTTCTACTGGTATAGCTAGGGATGTCGTATCCCTCCCCTAAGCCCCTGCTTCACCGAGACCTCTGCACCTCAAAGCTGGGCATCTCATATAAGGGCTTGAATGAATCCTCATATCCTTTCTCATACAGTATTTTTGGGTCTTGTAAGATAGCTCAGAGGGCAAAGGTGCTTACCACCAAGACTGATGCTCCGAGCCCAATCCCCAGAGTCCACGCGGAGGAAGGAGAAAACCAACACTTGAAAGTTACCCTTTGACCTCCACACGAGTGCCCTGGTGTGCACATGCCCACATAAGAAAAATAACTAAAGAAATAGTTAATGAATTAAAACATATAATGTAAACAAATAATATGTTTTTTTAAGGTGACATTGGCAGCCACTGCCATTCATAACCAGTAATTTTTGAGTGCCTGTCCACGATGAAGGCACCTTTCCTCACACTCCCCACAATCACTGGCCCCCGTGTGCTGACACGGTGCTCTGAGACACGGTGCCCTTCACTACATTCTTCCCGTTGAACTCCTGATTGACAGGCAGCCACCGCTAACTCTTGGATAAAAGGTTTCTCTGTGTGGAAGGAGGGTGTGGCTCCCAGGTGCCGGCATCCTAAAACAGTTTTTCTCACATCTGCTGCTGTGAAATCCAAAAAGGCATAACAACAACCACCCACAGGAATCCAAAGATGGCCCACCGGATTGGCAGAAAATCGAAGCTGCCTCCTCCCCCATCACTTCTGTAAGGATCGCGTTGTAAGAGCAGGCAGGTGGACTTTTAAGGTATTGCTGTGGGTAGCCATGTGGGTCCTGGAAGGGTGATGCTGACCCAGAGGTGCAAGGTGACAGGCGGTTATTCTGCACTCGTGGTGTGTGTGTGTGTGTGTGTGTGTGTGTGTGTGTGTGTGTGTCAGGGGACACTGTGACAACAGAGACTCTGTGAGCCAGGCCAACCATCTCTTCATCCCAGCACACAGAGCTTACTCGGGGCACTTGCTCGTCTTTTCTGCGGTGCCAGCAGCCCCTGATGTAAGGTGATGTGTGGTCATCAGGAGGTTCCTCTGCTTGCGGGCGGGACTCAGGGCCACCTCCCGTCTGGGAAAGAGGAGTTCCGCGCTACTTGAGCAAATGCCATGCATCTGTTCTTTGCCAAAACGTTTTGAGTTAGCCTCGCAGTGGACACAAAACGCAGTTTGAACATTTTATTAATAGCACAGTTACCTTTTGGGTTCTAATGTGGGCCGAAAATCACCTCCAGATGTACGGAACGGCAAGAACAGGCTGGGCTGGTCGTTGCTACAGTCTGCCCTGTCCACACTCATGACCTACATTATTGGATAATGATTCCACATGCTGATGTGTTTGTCTGGAGGGAGTAGCCCTACGGGGAACGGAGAGACCTCAGGTCAAGGAGGGCGGAGGCACTCTTGGGTTGGATTACATTTGATGCGGTGATTATCAGGAGCCCAAAGGTGCTTGAAGCCTGTGAGCGGCCTGAGCATACAGCAGTGACCGGTAGGGCCTCAAGGGACTTGCATTCTAATTGAGATGACACATTTATTACTATATTAGAGGACACCAGAGCACAGTGTTGTGACTTTCCAGAACAATGTAGTGTTATCTTTATGTCCTGCAGAGCCATGTTCTCTCTGCCCCAGGCTGTTGGAATGGGTGGGGGTGCTCTTTCTCCTGCTGATCTTTTAGAGATGATACAACTCCCTAGAGAATTTATTATAGAACAGCTCGGGGCCACCTCTGGGCATCCAGAGGCGAGGCTGTGCCTCAAACCAGTGGTTTGGTGGTCGTGACCATTGGCCAACTCTAAGGTTGGTCTACCTAGGTTCTACATCCTAATTCTAAAAGCACGGTGTGAATCACACACAGGCTGGTTTTTCTGCGCCTTCAGCTCCTCGCTCACACTTGCATAAGAATAATCAGCTCTGTGTGGGGGCAGTCTGCTCCCAGAGGCGACGTGCTCAGGAACTGTACCTGACCTAGCTCACCTTCCATGAATGTCCACAATGATGATCAGCAGAGAGGCTTCCTCACCCATCACACAGAAATGACAGAACAATTCCATGCTACTAGCATGCGCTAAGTACCCAGTTCCCTATACCACTACAATGTACTAAGAATCCAGTACCCCATCCTACTACAGTGTACTAAGAATCCAGCACTGAGACACAAAAGAAACTTGCATTGATTGTCTGTATTGAATTACTTGTTGATAAAATTAAATAACTTTTCTTATAAAAACTGATGGACTAGTTATAGTGAAATTCCTCACTTGTATGATGTAAACTGCTGTGACCGATTTGAACAGCATTCATCATTCTTCATGGGATATCTGAATTTCTCACTATAATTTGAAGCGACACCTGCCATTTCTGTGACATCCTGATCTACATTTGCAAGAAGAGAACATACATGTATTCCTATGTCATCATGGTCTACACGTGCATGGACAGGAAAACACATACATTCCTGTGACATCATGTGCTACACTTGCACAGGCAGGACATACATGCATTCCTGAGACATCCTGATCTACACTTGTGTAGAAGGACACACATGCATTCCTGTGACATCTTGATCTACACTTGTGTAGAAGGACACACATGAATTCCTGTGACATCCTGATCTACACTTGTGTAGAAGAACACACATGCATTCCTGTGACATCTTGATCTACACTTGTGTAGAAGGACACATATGAATTCCTGTGACATCCTGTTCTACACTTCTGTAGAAGGACGACACACATGCATTCCTGTGACATCCTGGACTACACTTGTATAGAAGGACACACATGCATTCCTGTGACATCTTGATCTACACTTGTGTAGAAGGACACACATTCATTCCTGTGACATCCTGATCTACACTTGTGTAGAAGGACACACATGCATTCCTGTGACATCCTGGTCTACACTTCTGTAGAAGGACGACACACATGCATTCCTGTGACATCCTGGACTACACTTGTATAGAAGGACACACATGCATTCCTGTGACATCCTGGACTACACTTGTGTAGAAGGACACACATGCATTCCTGTGACATCCTGATCTACACTTGTGTAGAAGGACACACATGCATTCCTGTGGCATCCTGGTCTACACTTGTGTAGAAGGACACACATGCATTCCTGTGACATCCTGATCTACACTTGTATAGAAGGACACACATGCATTCCTGTGACATCTTGATCTACACTTGTGTAGAAGCACACATGAATTCCTGTGACATCTTGATCTACACTTGTGTAGAAGGACACACATGCATTCCTGTGACATCCTGGTCTACACTTGTGTAGAAGGACACACATGCATTCCTGTGACATCCTGTTCTACACTTCTGTAGAAGGACGACACACATGCATTCCTGTGACATCCTGGACTACACTTGTATAGAAGGACACACATGCATTCCTGTGACATCCTGATCTACACTTGTGTAGAAGGACACACATGCATTCCTGTGACATCCTGATCTACACTTGTGTAGAAGGACACACATGCATTCCTGTGGCATCCTGGTCTACACTTGTGTAGAAGGACACACATGCATTCCTGTGACATCCTGATCTACACTTGTATAGAAGGACACACATGCATTCCTGTGACATCTTGATCTACACTTGTGTAGAAGCACACATGAATTCCTGTGACATCTTGATCTACACTTGTGTAGAAGGACACACATGCATTCCTGTGACATCCTGGTCTACACTTGTGTAGAAGGACACACATGCATTCCTGTGACATCCTGGTCTACACTTGTGTAGAAGGACACACATGCATTCCTGTGACATCCTGGACTACACTTGTGTAGAAGGACACACATGCATTCCTGTGACATCCTGGACTACACTTGTGTAGAAGGACACACATGAATTCCTGTGACATCCTGATCTACACTTGTGTAGAAGAACACACATGCATTCCTGTGACATCTTGATCTACACTTGTGTAGAAGGACACATATGAATTCCTGTGACATCCTGTTCTACACTTCTGTAGAAGGATGACACACATGCATTCCTGTGACATCCTGGACTACACTTGTATAGAAGGACACACATGAATTCCTGTGACATCCTGATCTACACTTGTATAGAAGGACACACATGCATTCCTGTGACATCTTGATCTACACTTGTGTAGAAGCACACATGAATTCCTGTGACATCTTGATCTACACTTGTGTAGAAGGACACACATGCATTCCTGTGACATCCTGATCTACACTTGTGTAGAAGGACACACATGCATTCCTGTGACATCCTGGTCTACACTTGTGTAGAAGGACACAATGCATTCCTGTGACATCCTGGACTACACTTGTGTAGAAGGACACACATGCATTCCTGTGACATCCTGGACTACACTTGTGTAGAAGGACACACATGCATTCCTGTGACATCCTGATCTACACTTGCGTGGACAGAACAAGGCGGGACATGGACAGACGAGGCTGTGATGGTTCATCTTGCTTGTCAGTGTGACACAGCAGGGAAGAAGGACCCTCAACTGGGAATCGCCTCCTTTAGATTGGCCTATTGCACATATGTGGGCATTTTCTTAGTTGCGAATTGATGCAGGAGGACAGCCCACTATTGGAGTGTGTCTCTGGGCAGGTGGTCCTGGGTATACAAGGCAGGCTGAGCTGAGCAAGCCAGGGGAAGCAAGGCAGTAAGCAGTGCTGCTCCGTGGTCTCCAGTTCCCGCCTCCAGGTTCCTCCTTAGGTTTTGCCCTGCCTTCCATCCATGATGGACTGTGACTGGGTCCTGTAACCCAAATCAACCCTTTCCTTCCCACATTGCTTTTTGTTCAGTGCTTTATCATAGCCACAGAGACAAAACCAGAACAGGGGCTTACCCATAGGAAAGGAGTGGTGTTGATATATGCTAATAGTTAATATTGATCATATAATATTGATCATATATGTGTCCGAATTCCAAATTCAATCGTGAATCTGAAGGTTCTATAACCTGGTTATATGGCAAATAAAAATGCAGTGTTCCATACCTCACTCATATAGTCACATTTTACTCAAAACAGGAAAAGAACAGTTAACAACAATAACACTCAAAGGAGACGAGAAAGAGGCCAGGCATGAAGCTACCTCTATAACACCATCACACAAAACAAAAAGTTATGATCCCTCATACTTAATAAATCCAGAGTGATTAGCTGCATGGCGCTGAAATCACAAAGAATAGAGAGCACTCTTAAAATGTAATATTTTAGGTAAATCACGTACAACAGAAAACTGTATTCAACATTTAGTCACTGGACACTACGATTCCAAAACATTTTTTTTATAGTAAAAAGCATAAAATCAAAATATTTGTGACTATAGTTCATAAGGTCATAGTTAGTTTTAATTTTTTTCTATTTTTCTACATTTTCAAGTTTTCCATCCAGAGTAAGTGCATATTTTATGTAAGAATATTTTGCTTCATATTTAGTGAAAGAAGAGTACAAGCAAGTTGAATATACTTGTTTATATGCTTTTCTTCTCACATATGTTTTATAAATTTTTATTATTTTCTCAGGAGTAGGGGGGAATGAGTGAGGCTCAGAAGTGGAAGTGCTTGGCTACAGAGAGAGTTGTAGGCAAGCCTGCTCTATCAGACACCCTGTCTCAAAAGAAAAATAAAAGCTTTTTACAGTAAAATAAATGTTTACTCAAAGTAGACAGCTCATAATGTCTTTTGCTAAGACTTGGGTAAGGTCTGGAGAGGAGGGCGTTCAGACGTCCACAAACACCTTAGGTGACAAGCAGAGACGTTTCATTAATCCTTTGAAAAATAAATGACCTCACCCCCTTCTGACTGTAGTAATTAACACACGGGAGAGAGTTGGGAGGACTCTATGCATTATTCATTGCTGTCCATTTGTGGTTTGG
This sequence comes from Apodemus agrarius, assembly GCA_964023405.1. Taxonomy (NCBI): domain Eukaryota; kingdom Metazoa; phylum Chordata; class Mammalia; order Rodentia; family Muridae; genus Apodemus; species Apodemus agrarius. Next base: position 5,261,536 of record OZ030019.1, on the reverse strand, counting down.
TGGTCAGGCTAATGGGAGTCTTTGCCAGATAACTTTTGTTCCGCGAAGCCCTGAGAAGTTCTCATAGGCTTGTCGGACAATTTCTCACCAGAAGAGTCAGAACATGCTCTTCAAAGCCTAAAATGATGGCGGCCACAGGCGAGAGCGAACCTGAACTCTGACTTTTAAGTGGCTTTACTGTCCCTCGCTCCTGCGTCCTCCCTCTGGCTTCTGTAGACGGTCCAAGGTCGTGCTGACACCCACCTCCCCGTGGGTTGGAGTGCCTATATCAACACAAACCCTCTGCAGATTTGATACCGACAGTCCTTTGACTCCCCGGGCTGCACGGACTGACACGGGCTTTTTTTTTCCCCCAGACAGGGTTTCTCTGTGTAGCTCTGGGTGCCCTGGAACTCACTCTGTAGACCAGGCTGGCCTTGAACTCAGAAATCCGCCTGCCTCTGCCTCCCAAGTGTTGGGATTAAAGGCATGTGCTACCACTGCCCGGCCTGACATGGGCTTTTGTTTCAACTTTATCTCCTGTTCATGTGTTCCTTTACCTTTGAGTCTATATGTACCGACTGCCAACCTCACGGAAACCCTAGCTGTTGAAAGAGGAGCTCCATCAGCCCCCGCCACCCACGCCTGAGCCCCCTCCCACCCCTGCCCCTGCGCCCCCGCCCCTGCACCCCCACCCCTGCGACCCCACCCCTGCGCCCCCGACCCCGACCCACGCCACACTGCATGGACAGGTAGCCACAGCCTTGCCTTCCCTCAGGCCTTCCCTCAGCTCCTGGGAACTGAATCCTGCCCACTTTGCCTGTTGTAGGACAATTCCCTGGCCCCACCTCTCATTTAAAACCCTAAATTTCCTCTCTACAGGACGTTTCTCAGCCATTGCTAAGCCTGAGTTTACTCTGTAGTCTCTGTAGTCTGAAAACACAAACCGCTGAGCTGAGGAAGTTCCCCCTCCATTGGCTTGCCTGACCTCTGCATCGTCTCCCGGAAGGGGAAAGGGAGGTTGTCTTCCCAATCCCCTCCAGCCACCTCCTTCCCTCAGATTCATCCAAAGCCAGCTTCTCCTCCAAGTCGCCGGGTCACTGTGGCTGCGGGAACGTCCTTTTTGCCCTTCTCTCCTGGGCCTGTAGAGAACACTGGCTCAGCTCTGCCTTCTTCCAGACGCCGCCTTTATGGCGCTTCCAGACTGTTCCAGTCTTCTTTGCTTGCTCCTTTGGTGCCCTGTGCTCCCTAGCTGGACTCCTCTGGGGGTGTGTTATCTAGTCACAGGACTCCAAAGCCACACCCAGGCTAGGTGAGCCTGCCTCTGGTCTCCAGCAGAAACCTCACTTCTAGACATCAGGTTTGGGCATAAAACGCTTCTGAAGATGTTCAGGGAGCGCCTTCCCTTCAGCATGACGCGGTGGGGTCTGGAGCCGTCCATGAGACTCGACCCCGACTCATGCCGCAATGGACACTCAGGGCTGAAACCTGCACACACAGCCCCTCATCTAATACTTCAAAAATCATCTAGCCCAGAGGTGCCCACCAAGGAAATCCGGACTTGAATTTGTTTCCACATTGTTCCACATTGTGGGGCTCACTGTACATATGCTGTCCCAGCAGCCTTTGCATCTGTAGTTCCTTCTTTCTAGAATGTTCTCTTTGCTTCATTTAGGGTTTTGTTCCAACTCCACTTTCCCAGAAAGACTTCCCAGGCCGAGCATTGTACTTTACAGGCCTTAGGCCCGTCTCACGGACACCCCATCCCCCCTGCCCTGCTTCTCTCCAAAGCCTGACCCCTGCAATGCTACCAGTGGGTCACCGCCGTGTCACCAGTTGCCTCTAAGCTTCACGTATGGATAGAGGAAACTACCCCACCCCATGTCCTCCACCTGTCTTAAAAGGGTTCATCATCGTATCATATCATGAGTGAATGAATTAAACGTGAGTGTCCCCCGTTGAATGTAGATCACAGCATGATCCCGGCCTAGTCACTAAGAAGCATTCCATCAAAGGTGCAAACTGGATGCTCAGACATTTCTATGTGAGGTATGTTGCATCCCCTAGGAAAAAAAGCACAGCACGAAGAGTTGCTTAGCGTTTTACTAGAGATTTGTTCCTGGGAAACCCACGTGGTGGCTGGAATGGCTCCTGATCCCTGTTCTCACGGCCTGTCTTGCGCGTCATGGCAGCTCTCAAGCCCAGTGGCTGACTGACTGACTGACTGACTGACTGTTGTTGGTCTGGATATGAGGCATTCAGCTCTTCTGTGTGAAGAAGCCCTTGGGCACTAGAACCCACAAATTTAAAAACTGACATTGATGAGATACAGACCATGGTGAGCATAGCTGGTGGCCTCATTCTCGGCCTCTGGGAGTTTTAGTGTCAGCCTTGTAGAGTTAGGATAGCGTGTGCTGCCCTTTCCTTCCAGGATCCGGCTGAAAGGTCGGTCAGCTGCACACCTCAGCCTTTGCTTGGCCTTAACGGTTGTGATAGAGCGCCGCGTTCAGAGTGGCTTGCCTTCTCCCCAGAGAGTCTTGAAGGCAGAGAGCTGGAGCTCACAGGATGGGGTCTCCAGTGGTGGAGTATGTGTCACCTAGCTTCACCTGAAAGGAACAGCTTTTGGGTGCACCGGAAGAGGCTGCAGGACTTTAGCCCTGGGCACGCTGTCTTCTATGAATGGCATAGGGATAAAATCAATGCCTAGAGGTTTCTTGTCATGAAATATCTAGTCGGGGTCACGGATGTGGACAGGCTGTTGTGATAGGTGGTTAAAACTGAGATCTGAAAAGAGTTTCCTATGAGTAGAGAAAAGAAACAGGCCCATCTGAAGTGACCAGGGGACAGCTTCTCAAGGTGAATCTGGAGAGAAAACTGAGAATCGGCCGGGCTTTGACAAGACACAGAGGCAGGTCACAGCATCGCGGGAACAGAGCTACTACGGATCACAGCTTCAGTTGCTAGGACGCGAGACTGGGGAGAGGTGTGCGGGAAAGAGCTGGCTGAGTCCGGCTGTGCTGCGCTGCCAGGCCATTGGGCCATGCGCCTATGAACGGAATGTGTCTCAGTGGCTTTTCAGGGAGTTTGCTTTCCCCTAGTTGCATCAAGGAAAACAGATGAGATGGGGGACAGGGAAATGGGACAAGGGAGGAACAGGTCCTGGCAGCAAATGTGTGGGACCCGGAGAGGCCTAGTCGGAGCAGAGTCTGGTGCCACAGCAGAAGCGAGCAGGCTTGGGCTAAAATTCAGGTCTCTGTGCCAGTTACTTTCAGGTTACTGTTGATTAAAACACCCAAAGGAAGATCGTAAGGGAAAAGGGATTTAACTCGGCTCTGTCTTATGTTGGAGAGCCCACCCATGCGCACATGGGCCCCTGGGCTTGGGTAGACCATCCTGGCAGCAGGGGCCAGTGTAGGAGGTCGCCCTTCCTTTCTGGAAGGATGAGAAGCAGAGACAGAGAATACAGACACATGAAGGAAGGGTCAGGGCGAGATACCACTCCCAAGGACACGCATCTGCTGACCTTCCTCTGAGCCCCACCTCCCAGCGATGCTACCAGGTCAGGAACTCATCAAGGGATGAATCCATTGATTAGGTCAGAGGTCTCAGGATATAATCTGGACAATGACTAATCCCCTACCCATTTTTAAACGCAATCGAACTGACAATCAAAATTAACGGAGATAGTTTTTATGCTAATAAGCATACTGTAGAGTTCTCCCTGGCACGGCGGCGTGAATCAGAGAAGCCTGGCGGAGGAGCGATGAAGGCGGGGAAATGAGCCACTGATTCCGACCTCATTGTGGTGCCCACAGCTGGCTAAGCTTTAGGCCCCTCTTGGTTTACTCACTTGCTGCGAACACCTGCATCTCTGAGCAGGCCGTGAAGAACATGGTTGCAGTGAGATATACCACACCCGACAGGCCGGGAAGAGATACGAGGCAGAGACGGAAGCATTCCTAGAGACGACATTTGTAATTTCATGGACTAAAAACAAAACTATTCAAGAAGATTAAATACTAAGAGAAGAAAGGATGTCTCATTTTATACATTTCCCAGCTTCGCAGTTGACTTAATCCTTCTGACTTTTTTTTTTATTGGATATATTCTATATTTACAATTCATTTCCCTTTTTCTGGTTCCCCACCCCCAAAGGTCCCACATGCCCTTTTCCCTCCCCCTGCTCCCTCATCCTTCTCATCCTTCTGACTTCTAAAGTGGCGGGTGTTTAATCTCAGAGACACAGCCTCCGAGGTGCAAGGCTTCCTGGGGAGGAGCGATTTCAAGGGCTCCAAGTTAAAACCTGACACAGCATTTACTTGTCTGAAAAAACATTTTCATATATTCTTATAACCTCAAAAGCGGTCGGAAGAGTTGGCCTTCCTGAAATCTAATGGAGAGCAATCTCTCCCAGCAAAAGCTGTATTTCTAAATCATCTAAAAAGAGGCAACTGGAAATTTAATTTCAAGCAAACACTTTTATTTTCCTTTGAAGTCAGTTCATTTTTCTTGATTCTTTATTTCCCCCAGAAGCACCCTTTAGTTAGTGTTTTAAGAAGAAGTGTTTACTGCCAAAGTCCTTATAACGCAGAGGCAGGCCTACAGCTCGTCTAAAGATTGGGCTTAGATGATCTATATTAAAGATGATAAATCATTTTCCACCCTTCCAGAACATTTTCTTCTCTCCGCTCCTTTCCTCCATTTAACTCATGTGCCTCGCTGATTAGTGGCCCCGTCTCCCCTGTTACACTTTAATCCAGTGCCTAGGTTTCATTTGCCAATAGCGATAGCCAATAAATTAATCATGCAGCCACACAAGCCCAAGCCTGTGCATACACAGGCTGCTGCCAGCAAACTGCCCATCAAAAGGCAGGCAATTCCGAGCCTTCGCTTCCCGCGCGCGCCCTCACGCTCACATCGTTCCCAGCCCTTGGAGGTGCCAAGACTCATTTCTTCAGAGGCCTGGGCTGGGGATATGAGAGGACTCTAATTAATGCATTCATGAGATCCTCCTGAATCAGCAAGCCCCTTAAAGGCACAACACACACACAAACAGGCAGCTGCAGCTTGTTGGGATTCAAAACAACAACAAAAGAGCTAGTTAAACATTTGAATAGCTGGAGTATATGTCTATTCATTCCCATGGAAATTGCTAAAATAGGCCGTCCTTCCATCTCCAGAGGACTCAAAGTCATTGAAAACTCAGAGCCACTGAGGAGCGGGACATCTCCATTTCCATAGCAGGCCAGCCAGCACCAGTGCTAATAAAGTGTGGGTCCATAAATGAACTCCAGAATATGGTACCCATTTACTCCGGCCCCAGGGGATGCAGGAGTAATTCTCTGAAAATAAGACAACTACGGTTTTGCCTCTGTATTAGTCTGGCTCCTTGCACTTGCAATCGGTTTTAACAATAACGAGTATTTATTGCTTCACATAAATATATCATCAAGGGCTAGACTTGACCCAAGGCCAAAGCCCTGAGGCCGGGAGATGGCTTTTGGCTCCTTTTCATTGGTCTCCTCGACATGGAGACAAACTAGAGGATTCAAATCTGTTACCGGTGTTCTAGCGTCAGGTGTCTCTCCCCCAGAGGAGCACATCGCTGGCATTGGCCTTCAAACACGCTCCCAAGGCTGCGCTTCTGTCGGGTCAGCTTCAGTCACAGGCCCATTCTTTAACCCTGTGCAAAGATGGAATCCTGTTGGTTTATTATTTATGTCTGAGCCACTGGTAGCGCCTGGCATCATCCTGGCTCTTTGTGTGTAGGGTAGATAAACAGACAAAGGTCATTAGCTACAGAGGAGGAAGTGGATGGAGGTGTGGCCTTGCTGGAGAAGGCGTGGCCTTTGTGGAGTGGGCGTGGCTTTGTTGGAGGAAGTTGTCACTGGGAGGTGGGTTTTGAGGTTTCAGATGCTCCAGACAGACCCTGTCTCTCTCTGTCTCGCTGTCTATGTTTCTCTGTCTCTGTCTGTCTGTCTGTCTGTCTGTCTCCCTCTCTCCTCTCCTCTCCTTTCCTTGCTACTTCCTGTCTATCCAGATGTAGAACTCCCAGCTCCGTCTCCAGCACCATGTCTGCCTGCGTGCCATGCTTCCCACCATGAAGATAATGGATTAAGCCTTTGGACTCTAAGGCAGCCACAATGAAATATTTTCCTTTATAACAGTTGCTGTGGTCATGATGTTTCTTCACAGCAACAGACATTGAAGCTGAGATCCTGGACTACATGGTGAATCTGAAGTCAGCCTAGCTTAGATGATATCTGTCTCAACAAGAAGAAGATAAAAATCAGTCTGTTTGGGCTGCCATAACAAAATGGAGACGCAGGGGAGAGTAAACACCGGACGTTTGCTCTTCTGTGGTTCTAGAGGCCACAAGTGCACAAAGCACATGCCACCCCAGGCCTCGTCCTGGTTGGCAGATGGTAGCCTTCTTGCTATGTCCTCAGTGTTCTGTTCTCTGTGGCTCCTGGTGTGGTTTGAACGAGGAATGTCCCCAACAGGCTCAGACACATGAACAGTCACAGCTGCAGTGGCAGTCTATTAGCAGACCGTGGAACCTTTGGCAGGTAGACGTGATGTAGGAAGTATGTCACCAGGAGTGTGTGTGTGTGTGTGTGTGTGTGTGTGTGTTTGTGTGTCTGTCTGTCTGTGTGTCTGTGCATCTGTGTGTATGTCTATCTGTGTGTTTGTGTGTGTCTGTGTATCTGTGTGTATGTCTGTGTGTTTGTGTGTATGTATCTGTGTGTGTTTGTATATGTATCTGTGTGTGTTTGTGTGTATGTATCTGTGTGTGTCTGTCTGTGTGTTTATGTGTGTCTGTGTGTCTGTATGTATGTCTGTGTGTTTGTGTGTATGTATCTGTGTGTGTTTGTATATGTATCTGTGTGTGTTTGTGTGTATGTATCTGTGTGTGTCTGTCTGTGTGTTTATGTGTGTCTGTGTGTCTGTGTGTCTATGTGTGTCCCTGTGTATCTGTGTGTATGTCTGTGTATCAGTGTGTGTCTGTTTGTGTATCTCTGTGTGTGTCTGTGTGTGTGTGTGTGTGTCTGTTTGTCTATGTGTGTCTCTGTGTGTCTGTGTGTCTGTGTATCTGTGGTCTGTGTGTGTGTCTGTGTATTGTGTGTGTGTCTCTGTGTGTGTGTCTGCGTGTCTATGTGTGTGTCTTTGTATCTGTCTGTATGTCTGTGTATTGGTGTGTGTCTGTGTGTCTATGTGTGTGTCTGTGTATTCTGTGTGTCTGTGTGTGTGTGTGTCTGTGTATCTGTATGTTTGTGTGTGTGTGTGTGTGTGTGTGTGTGTGTCTGTGTTTACAGCCTTGCCCTGCTTCCCATGCAGAGCTTTCTTCGTTGCTGCACTGAGGCTAGGAGAGCATAGCTTGCGTCTTGGGAGTCCACCCTGCAGTTGGTGCCGTGGGCGTCCCAGCCAAGACGGACTGTGCCATTCTGGAGGCTTGAGCAGCCACAGCTCTTCCTCCTGGACACTGCCTTGGTGTGGTGTTTCAGCTCAGCAACTGAGCGGCTCTGGTATTTCCTTTTATAAAGGACCCCAACCCTACTGAATTAGGGGTAATTCTTATGATCCCTTATTTCCAAATGTAGTCATATTAGGGGCGAGACTTTCAACATGATTTTATGCATGTAGAGTTCATTCTGTAATAACCAACAAAAGTGTAATCCTGACATTTCTATTTAATCTTGATTTGGGTGAGATTTTATCCCCTCCTGCCCCCTGCCCTTCTGAGTATGAATGTGCTGAAGTAACTTCTAGCAGACACTGCAAGAAGTGTGTGATGGAAGCATCCATCAGGCTACATGTACTTAGTTACCTGGGGACCAGGAAGTTTCCTTACGAAGGGCATTTGGTTCTGGGTCTGTGGTTGACAACCACCTGGCAATAACCTTCTTAGAACACAGCTTTTGGTAGTGATTTAATGAAAAGTTAGATTTTTCAAGAAAGCCTAAGACTTGAGACAGAGTTGGACCCTGGACAAACAGCCCTGGCAGGGCACAGTTCAGTCCCACACCTTTGCATCCAAGTCTTCACTGACTTAAAACCTGTCAAACTGTCCACAAATAACAAAGATGCACAGTAAATTGATTCTATTGCGTTGCTTCAAAGACTGGTCCAGAAAAAACTCAGGAAAAAACTGGTCAGCACAGTAGCACCCTGTAGAGGAAGACATGGCCTCCTTGGGGAGTGACGTGGTGGGTCACAAATATTTGCTTCTCGGTCTGACTTTTAAAATAATGTTCTTATCTTTTGAGGATATCACACAATGCATTTTGATATTATTTACTCCTCTCCCATCTCCTCCTAGAGCCCCCTCCACCTTCCTATCTTTATCCACCCCAATCCATGCACACCCTCTCTTCCTTCCTCCCCTCTTCCTCCCTTCCTCCCGCTAAGTCCATCTTGTACGTGATAATAACTACAGTCAGCGCACCAGGGGTCAGACCGCTTTAGAAGATGGGCTTTGCCTCAGCAGCAGTGAACAGATGCAAAAGCTCCTGAGCTAGGGGTGGGGCTTAGCGCCCACGCCACGCCCCCTTCTCGTGCATGCTGGGATGCTGTCTAGCTTGGCTTGTACCCACTGTGAGAACTGCCGTGAGGTTGTGTGTGCATCCGCTTTACTGTGTCTGGAAACTTCTATTTCCTTGAAGTCCTCGATCACCTCTGGCTCTGACAAACGTTGTTTCTCTCTCTCCCTTCCACATGGATCCCTGAGCCTTGAGAAGAGGGGTGTGGTATAGACATCCCATTTAGTGCTGAGCATTCCAAAGCCTCTCACTCTCCGCCTGTAGGCCAGTTCTAGGTCTCCAGCGAAGCTTCTCTGATATGAATTGAGTGGTGTACTGATCTATGGATATAGTAATATGTCATCAGGGACTGTTTCATCCCCTGGGGAGCATGAGAGTTCTCACCTCAAGGTCCTTGACATCAGTGATAGTGTAAGACATGGATTCCATTTTGAAGAGTTGGCCTTAAATTCAATCAAAAAAAAAAAAAAAAAAGGTTGGTTACTATAAAAAAAAATTGTCTATTTTCACAGATGGCATGTCTTTAAGATGATTTACTTTGAATTTCACTATTGAAGAAGCCACACCTTCTAAGACATAAAAGACCATCTCTCCTCCCACTGTGCAATGCCCGTGGGATACGATGTCTGGACGTGAGGCTTTGTGTGACTCCCTGGCAAGGGCCAGAGAAGTGAGGCACCTGCTGAATCCCAGGCTCTTGTCCGGGATCCCCAGGCCATGCCTTCCCACTTTGCATAAGCAGAAGCAAACTTCAGGGTGGGGAGGTGAGGGGGCCCAGGTCTCTGCAGAGAGAGAGGTGAGCAGGGTGGGGAGGTGAGGGAGCCCAGGTCTCTGCAGAGAGAGAGGTGAGCAGGGTGGGGAGGTGAGGGAGCCCAGGTCTCTCTGCAGAGAGAGAGGTGAGCAGGTGGGTCTCTAACCCAACCACGGACCCACTTATGCCAAATTTGGCTTTTCACTGAGTACTGCAAGGTCCTGGTTGGAGGTCATCCGTCTTTTTTTTTTTTAATTAGCTCTTTATGAATTACCTACATTTAGTTAGGCCCTGTATTTGATGCTTAGAGTGCAATAGGAAGATTATATATATATATGTATATATGTGTATATATGTGTATATATATATACATATATGTGTGTATATATATATATATATATATATATATATATATATATATATAATGTGAAGACTATCTATGACAGGGAAAGCCCAGGTGTCTCAGAAATATGGGAACCAAGAGGCAACAGTAATGCAGTTTCTACTGTTGTCTGTCTCCTTTAGAACATTTCATTAAAGGCTTTGGGACATTTATTGGGCATCTTCACGTGGAAAGTATTCGACATAATTGTATTATAATTGTTATGAAGCTCATGGAAAAGGATATGGGGTGGAATAGCAGAGTCCTTAAACTCTAAAAGAAAAAATAAAATAAAATTGTATAAAAACAGCGAACCATGTGGTATTTATCCCAAGAAACAGCCCAAATGTGCACTAATTTATTTATTTTTTATTTGAAGAACAAAAAAACATTTCACGATGAAATAAATTTTCAGGTGCATTTGTCTGAATGAATGGAACTTAATGCTCAAAGATAGAGTTTGAAAGTCACATTTCAGGAATAAAAACACCAGGCAGAAAGGTGATGTGGCTGTTCTATTCTCATGACATTTTTATACTGCTTGGAACCTATCAGGCAGCCAATGGGTGAGGCTTGAGAAAATTAATAATAAATAGGAAGAGTCATGGCATATTTATTTGAAGAGTGCAGACTGGAATCTGAGATGTTTTGACACAAGCCACGGCTGACACAGCTGGAGTCAGGTCCTGTGGCTGGGTGAGGATTTTAAGTGTTTTAGACTTTATTCTTCTCTTCCTCTTGGGTATCTAGAAAAGCTTCCTGAGTGCATCAGCTCAGAAGGCACTGAGGTGTGTGGCGGCAGAGGGGAGGTAGTTCAGAGACAGCCTAAGCAAAGGCAGTGCAACCATAAAGAAATGGTGACTCTGTGACTTAGCCCCGAGACAGAGTCTGAATCCAGGTGCTGATGTTGACTGTAGTCATCACAGTAGCAACGATCTTGTATTCCAGAGAGAAGAAAGGACACACAGTCAGAGAACTCTGATTTTTGAGGAATATCAGATAAGCTAGACAGAAAGGGATCAGCATGCATGCCTTTGCGCGGGCAGTCTGCAAATTGTTTTTTAACAGGTCCCAACCTAATTAGCACAAATTCCAACCTTTCTACACTCCACCCTGGGTCTGGGCTTCTCAGTCTTGTTATCATTAGCATCTAAGAGTTTTAGTTCTGCACTGCAAGGGCTGTTCTGTGCACTCGAATCTTAGGGTCTAGACTTGGGGATCTCTCCAGACACTATGGACATCTGTTTCAAAAACTGTGGGTCTTGGGTTCTGTGCCATTGGGGACTTTCTCTAGGCATTGTGGTGATTTGCCAGCATTTCTGGCTTCAAACCATCGGATGTGCAGAATGCATACCCTCCACCTCGCCCCAGCATGGGAACAACCCAAAATACCTCCATGACATTTTGTCATTGTCCCTCTAAAGGCAAAATGACTCCCATTCCGAGACTTCCTGACCTGAGCAGTCAATTTTGATAATTTTTCAGAAAATCCATGGCCCTTAAAGAAAGAACACTTTGGCCATTTAATGGGCAAGGGTGAAACAAGAAGTGACTTTTCCCTCATCGGTCTGGCTTTCTATTACTGACCGATGGTAGCCACCTCAAATGACCCAGCGGGATAGGCAGTCTGTTCAATGGCATCTTGCTTTAAATGACAGGTTTTTGTTTGGTTTTACTTTTCACTATTTAGTCAACATTTTTGCCTTATTAGTATATGCAAGTCATTTGTTCGGTTTCACAGTGAAGACTTCCAAATAAATGAAGGGTATACAGCCAAAAGATGACATCCTGGCTACCACCACACAGCTCCTGGCCTCGGGCAGAACCAACGGGAGAAACACATCTTGTAGCATGTGGATGCCTCACTGCGCACAGCCTTCTCCTGTAAAATCCCATACAACACAGAAAGTTCCTCTCAGGTTCCCACAGCAGGCGATGATCCCGAGGGTCTAAAACCAAATTTCTATGTTACATGTACGATCTCAGTAATAAGACATCAACGAACCAACAAGACTGTAAAGAGGTGCTGTGAGGGAACCTTCCTTCCTTCCAAAGGACTCACTCAGTGACAAGGTCAGAGGGACTGGCCTGAGCAGGACTTGCAGGTCTGACTCACTGTTTGGTTTCTCCATGGAAACCCAGTCTCAAGGGAATTTGTCATAAATCGTTTGCCAGGCTCCGTGGGCTTGTCCTCTCTCTTAGAGGGGCCCACTAGCTAGCATGGCTTCTAAAGCAAGTGCTTTGTGAAGACTTTGCTCTAAATTGCTAACCGGCACCGCTTTGAAGAGAAAGGGAATTGGAGCGTGTGAGGCCAGCATTAAGAAGGGGTGAGCAGGAAAATGTGTGAGCATAGACGTCACCTGCCTCCCCTTGGAGAGCCCGTGGGGCTGAGAAAGTGTTCTCAGGGCACTATGAGGAGAGAGGCAAAGCTTTGAGTTCACTCTCACGTCTATCAAGCGTTCTTATTATGAGGTGGGGAAGACCCTGCCTCCAGCCCAGCCCAAGCCTGGAGTCTGAGGAGCCAGGGCTGAGAGCCCCACCTTTCACTCACCAGGGTGGAACGTTACAGCCTTTGTTGTGAAGCTTTCTGGAGTTTGCAGCTGATTTGAAAAACCCGGCATTTAATTGTGGGTGACTTGAGAGGTAAACCCTGCTGGATTTCCTTTTAAATAGTCCGAGTATTCAGAATGAAAGAGAAAAATGAGCGCAGACCTTTTTTTTCTTCTTCAAAATTAGTTGTTTGAAGGGATTGGGAGACCTTGCTGTGTCTCACACTAGAGGAGACGAATTTCATCCTTTCCTGGCCGCCCGAGGCTTCTGGACTGAATCGCCCAGGCTTTTGTCTCAGCTTTTTTTTTTTTTTAAGCGCGACAATAAATGCTGACCAAGTTCTAATTAACATAGTATCTAATCTCTAAGCTCCTGTCACACCGCAAGTGCTAATAAGCAGTTTTAAAGATTGCTTCTGCAGAGCACAGGCTCTCCTCCTAAGAGGAGACCTAAAAGAATCCAAGGATTATTTTTCCAGAGAAAATCTTGACCTGGTGCCTGAATGCCTCTTCTTTAAATTGCACATGACATCACATCCCCTCCCCCCCCCATCAGGAAAGGCCAGCTGTCAGTGCTCTTGGTGTGTGTTCCTGATGTGTGTGTCCCTAATGTTCGTAGGAGACCAAAGCTTGTTGGACTCACTTCCCAACATCTTTCTCTGTGGAGGAAGGAGCAGTCTAAGATGGAGGCCGAGGCACACTCAGGATCAGGCTGGATACTTCTGGAAAGAGCCAGTCCTCCTTGGCATCTAGCCTCCATCCCACATCACTGCCTGGAGTGCTGGCTTCTGTATACCTCTCACCCTTAAACAGTGAAGCCTCTCAGTGCACATGGAGGTCTGCGCAGGACCACATGGACCCCAAGCTCCTCAGAGCTCACATCTGTGTGTAAAAGGGCATGGTGTTTGTTTTTTGTTTTGGGGGTTTTTTTTGTTTGTTTGTTTTGGTTTTGGTTTTTCCGAGACAGGGTTTCTCTGTGTAGCCCTGGCTGTCCTGGAATTCACTCTATAGACCAGGCTGGCCTTGAACTCAGAAATCCACCTGCCTCTGCCTCCCAAGTGCTAGGATTAGAGGCGTGCACCACCACCGCCCGGCAGTATTTGTATATGTATCTTCAGCTGGTGATTGGTTGCATCCTCAGGTGCAAGACCTACAGATTCAGATGACAGGCTGTGCTGTGTTCAAACCCCTTTGCAGGTCCACAGTGAGTCAGGAAGTCACTGTATTAGCAATACATAGTGAGTTTATGTTAGGTTTGCAATTTATACATTGGCATTTTCTTATACTTTTAATAATTGATATTGCTGTTATTAAAAACTATTGCTGCACTCATTACTCCCAAGGGCATGGCAGCTCTGTAGAGAGTAGTGAACTATACAAGCAGGCTTTGTGTAGTGTGGTGTGGTATGGTATGGTATGGTATGGTATGGTATGGTATGGTATGGTACAGTATTATGGAATAGTATGATATAGTATAGTGCAGTATAGTATAGCATAGAATGTTATAGTATGGTATGATATAGTATAGAATGGTATGGTATAGAATGGTATAGTATGGTATGGTATAGTATAGTATAGTATAGAATAGTAGTATGGCATAGTATGGTAAGGTATGGTATGATATAGAATGCTATGGTATGCTATAGTACAGTACAGTATAGTCAGTCTAGTCTAGAATGCTATGGTATGTTATAGTATGTTATAGAATGGTATAGTATAGTATAGTATAGTATAGTATAGTATAGTATAGTATAAAATGGTATAGCATGGTATGGTATGGTATGGTATAGATTGCTATGGTATAGAATGATATGGTATGGTTTGGTATGGTATGGTATAGTATAGTATGGTATAGAATGGTGTAGTAAAGAATGGTATGGTATAAGATACTATGGTATGGTATAGAATGGTATAGTGTAGTATAGTATAGAATGGTATAGCATGGTATAGAATGGTATGGTATGGTATAGTGTAGTATAGTATAGAATGGCATGGTATGGTATGATTTAGTATGGTACGGTTTGGTATGGTATGGTTTGGTATGGTGTGGTATAGTATAGCATAGTATAGTATAGTATAGTATAGTATAGTATAGTATAGAATGGTATGATATGATATGATATGGTATGGGTTGGTATGATATGGTATGGTATGATATGGTATGGTATGGTTTGGTATGATATGGTAAGCTATGATATGGTATGGTTTGGTATGGTATGGTATGATATGGTATGGTTTGGTATGGTATAGTATGGTTTGGTATGGTATGGTATGGTTTGGTATGGTATGGTATGGTATGGATTGGTTTGGTATGATATGGTAAGGTATGATAAGGTATGATATAGTATGGTATGATATGGTATGGTTTGGTATGGTATGGTATGGTATAGTATGGTTTGGTATGGTATGATATGGTATGGTTTGGTATGGTATGGTATGATATGGTATGGTTTGGTATGGTATAGTATGGTTTGGTATGGTATGGTATGGTATGGTTTGGTATGGTATGGTATGATATGGTATGGTTTGGTATGGTATAGTATGGTTTGGTATGGTATGGTATGGTATGGTTTGGTATGATATGGTAAGGTATGATAAGGTATGATATAGTATGGTATGATATGGTATGGTTTGGTATGGTATGGTATGGTATGGTTTGGTATGATATGGTAAGGTATGATATGGTATGATATAGTATGATATGATATGGTATGGTATGGTATGGTATGGTATGGTATGGTATGGTATGGTATGGTTTGGTATGGTTTGGTATGGTATGGTACGGTACGGGTACGGTTTGGTATGGTATGGTATGATATGGTATGGTATGGTATGGTGTAGATTCTTGGGGTCCTGGTCACCTCCCTGCACAAGCTGATCATATGCTCCCAAATGCTCACTGTAACTTGTGCGTAGACAGTGAGACATCTTGGAGATGGAACCCATTTCCAAACACAAAATTTATTTTTCTGTCACATAACATTGCATACACATCGCCTGAAGGCAATTTTATCCATTATTTTTAGTGTGCCTGGATTGGGGCTATTATTCAGCCTGAACGTGACATCACATCTGCAGTTCCTCCCGGCTGTGAAGCCGGTGCTCAAAATCAGTGACGCTGATTTGGGAGCATTTGAAATGCCATCAAGTACCGTGCTTGGGAGCGCGGTGGACTGACCTGTAGCTGCCCACAGCGTCCTGCTGCAAGCACTCACAGACTCTCTGCACAGAGATTGTCTCTTTGCCACAAATCTGCAGTCAATAGCAGCTGGCAGCTGGAGGGGAAGGTCTCAGCTTCTGTCCTTTGAGTCCAGGTGGCCCTGAGGTTCCGGCTACACCATTATTCAAGTCTCCAAATGGGGACAAAACAATAGACAGTGAGTGAGTGGAACCATGCTCGGAGGGACTCAGGCTGAAGTGAAGGGGTGGGGCATGAGATGAGGACCGCCAGTTGAATACAGGTAGACCAGAATATGGAACAAACAGCAGAGAGTGGTCCCTATCCGTTCATTCATCGGAAACTCGGAGGCAGGGGGGCAAATCACATCGCCCCGAGTGACAACCAGACACCTAAAAATTAAAAGTAGCTGTCAAAGGGTTGAAATAATTGATTTATATTTGAAAACTAATCATTCCAGAAGCAGCGTGGGAAGGGGACTGCAGGTGGCCAGAGAGAGCAGAGGCTGCGTCAGAAGGCCACAGAAAGAGTGACAAAAGATGGACAGGTCTGAGCACTCAGCCCAGCTGCTGGCAGAGGATGGTTTCAATCAAGTACAAATGCAGAAGACCCGCCTGGTTACCCGTCTTACTAGCACTTTCCCACATGCTAGTGGTCGTTAGTGTGTTGGAGTGAGAGGTCATTTAAAACACAGGGAAACCTATGTGCTTCATCACCAGAAGATCGTCGATATGAACAGATATGGAGTTCTGAACGTGAGGCTTTGGTACTTTGGTACTCTCGAGGAGGCGTGGGACCAGTACACGGGCATGCATGTATCTCTTCTCGTACATGTGCGTCTCTTTGTCTATGTGCATCAGGGTCAGCTCTTAGTGCTGTAAAGAATCCCCAGAGCTGAAAATGGATCAAACCTGATTCTTGCACAGGGATAATATAAAGTGTGTGTGTGTGTGTGTGTGTGTGTGTGTGTGTGTGTGTGTGTGAAGGGGGTGGTAATTGCCCCTGGAAAGCTCTGAGCTATTTCCTGTCTGTCCACATTCACATACCGTTCTTTGGAACAGCCCAGTGTGGTCTTCAGGTCGGAAGAACCTAGTTTGTCTGTGTCTTCAGCATCCTGGCCAGGTTGGAGGGCAAATGGGGCAGGGGTAAGTGTGGGGATTTTGTGTGGCCAGTCCTTAAACTGGCTAGAAATGGATTCTAGAGCTGCAACTAACTGCAAAGGCATCTGGGAAACATCGCCTAAGGGGTAGGAATAAAAGAAAGAATATTGACTTCAAGGGTTTCAACCATAACACTTGGTCTTTATCACAGAGAAATTGCAAAAGTTCTTTTATGTGTATATATTTTATATTTTCCCTGCAAATATGCATGTGCCCTATGTGTCCGTAATGTCTGTGGAGACCAGAAGGTGTCAGATCCACTGACTCTGGAGTTTGTGAGCTGCCACGCGGGTGCTGGAATGAAACCTAGGTCCTCAGGAAAAGCAGCCAGTGAGAGCTCTTAGCCGCTGAGCCTTGTCTTCCAGCCTAGGAACTGTTTACTGATACTTTCCTTAGAGAACAGTGGGGATCATGAAATCAGAAGTTTAGGGGTTGACGAGGAGGAAGTTCTCTTTATGCCAAGACATTCAGAACCAGCTCACCTCAACCCAGACTCTCTTCCTAGTCTTCGACGGGACTTTTGTTTATAATGCTTGTGTCCCCAAGTACAAGGCAAGGTGGAGCTGAAGCGGAAACCTAGCCCTGGAATACATTCTTCTAAGACCAGAGGAACTGGAATTAATTTGAAATCAACTATTAGTGAGTTGATTGCAGGTCAGCCAGAAAGGGAACTGTCAACACGGAGACCCTCTGTGTTTACCCCACCTCTCCTCCACGCAGGGGCCAGCAGTCCTGCCTTGGGAGGTAGTCAGCACACGCCCCCCTCCCCCACCAGATGCCTGCACTATAGTCAGTACCTTCCCTGAGGCAAGGCAGCCTGGAGCTGCCACCTGCCTGCGCCCTCTGGGAGAAGGCACAGCCTCAGGAGGTGGAGAGGAGTCGGGAGTTGCAGTCCTGACGCAGAGTAGTGAGTTCATTCCCCCACCCCCACCCCCACAGTGGTGGATGTGTTGTTCTTGGGGGAGGAAGGATTGGGAAATAACAGACGCTTAAAATTTTTAATTTCTGTGGAGTTATGAGATCTGGAAACTAGTGATTTTTTTTTCTCTCCACATACAAATGTGATTCTTCTGAAACTTAAAAGACAATCTGGAAACTGGGGTGCCTGGAGGTCAGAGCCGTTGGAAAGCTGATGCCGACGGAGGCCTTGTGTGGCTGGGGTCTGCAGGGATGGTCAAGGTTCATCCATTTGCCCGTTTCTGGCTCCTTTCTCCGACTTGCACTTCGGTTATGAATACCCCCCTTTCACTTCAGTAACCCTAACTGTTTCCTTGGCAGAGGTGTTTGGAAACGGCTCTGTCCTGATCCTTAGTTTCTTTCATTTCTGTTCCGTCTCCGAGTTGCTGATGTCGATGTGTTATTTTTCCACTCTCTGGTCAGCTTTGTCCAAAACCATTAGGGTTTAAGTGGTAAATTTCCTAATAGAATCCCACTTTACTCTTGAGGGAGCCCATCATTCTGCTGTGAATAAAAAGTCTCACCAAAAAAGGCCCCAGTCCCCACGGGCAAGCCACCACAGGAAAGTGAGAACATTGCCTTTGTTTTAAGATTACTGCTCTGGTCTGTCAAGAAGGGGGCGTTGGCTGGCCAGAGCTTCTGGGAGAATGGTCGCTACTCCATCTCTTGAGCTCTTGCACTTTTCTGGCCTCAGAGGCCCCAAAGCTTATATTCTCATGGGAGAGATTATGGGAGGGGTGACCAGGAGGGGGGCCAGCCATTAGACTGTAAAGTGAATTTAAAAAAGAACTCATAGTCTCTTCGTCATTGTGACCATGCCCCTTGTAAAGGAAGTATAGACATCAGCAAGTCAGGAATACGTTTACCCAGATAGCAGCAGTTGGGCACTCTTGTTTGTGTTTGTGAGTAACAAACAAGCAGTGTGTAAGTTCCGCCAGCCCTACCTCCCCTGGGGTGCCTGGAGGTCAAAGCTGATGCCGACGAGGCCTTGTGTGGCTGGGGTCTGCAGGGATGGCCAAGCTTCATCCATTTGCCCGTTCATCCATCCAGGTCCCTAAGGGTCGAGGAGTGAGTATTTGACCGCTCTGAGCTCCAGAGCATACTGACATCCCGATGAGTCCGTCACTCAGCTTTCTCTCTCCATTACAAAGTCCCTGAGCGGTCCGTTTAGAAGAGGTTGACCATGACTCATGGCTTATACCCGTGACATTCTCCAGATACCTCCCCATGACTCCATCTTCAGTGGCTTGTGGGTGGGCATTGCCCAGCGTATCCCATCAAGACGTCATGTCTGAACAAATCTGCTCACCCTTTGGTAGCTAGAAAAAAATCCTGGGGCCCCACAGTCTCTGAAGGGCACTCGCAGAAAAGACCAGAAATTCTAGCATTAAGCTCTACTTCTTAAAGGTACCGCTACCCTACCCTTCAGTAGCCTTACTCCAGTGACCAAGCTTCTGGACACAGAAGGACTCTATAGACATACACACACACACATACAAGCCTTTGAGCCTTAAAATTTAAGCTAAAGAAGTCCCCTCTCATTTCCTCCTAAACACCAAAGTAAGATTTTTTTTTCCGATTTGTGTCTAAGAAGCTTCCATTTAGCGCTGTAAAGTTGTTTCTGTTCTAGGTTTCTTCAGGACCATAGGGACAGTGCCATCAAATCCCTCACTGCTTCAGCTGGAAGCTGTGAGTCCCTTCCCAGGCCGCCTTAACTTGTGGCTGATCTCTAGTCCCCTAACTCCGCCATCTCCTCTGCCCACACCAGGTCGGGTTATGGTTTCTCAAGCCTTCATGTCTCTTTAAACCTCGAGGCCAGTCTCTCGCTCTTCATCTCCCTCTCTCACAATTCTGATCCCATCCTGCGACCAAGACATCCTGTCTGAGATTAGCTGATCCAGTGTCTTCCTGGCCTGAGATTGCTGACACTATTGTCTTGTTTCAAGTCTAAGGTCCAACTATGTTGGAAGTGCAGTGCTCTGTGAAGCACTGATGGTGTTCACGGTCACCTGGTTGGCAGGAGCGGTGTCTTCTCCTGCCATTGACTGTCTCCAGCGAGTAAGGACCTAGAGAAAAGATGCCAAATTCAAAACCTGAAGTGTGGCATCTACCAAATGCAAGCTACCTTAACAGGGCTGTCAAGTCAGAAGCAGCTTAAGTGGGAGAAGCTTCGTTCCCCTCTGTGCTTGGCTTAGTCTAGTCTCAGTTGTAGAATTCAGAACTCTGTACCCTGGAACCTCATTCCCCCCCACCCCCCATGGAGCGGCTTCTCCTCCTCTGAGTCCCACCCACACTGAAACACTTCTAGGATGGCTGGCTCTCTTTCTGCCAAAGGCTCCTTGTGGCAACTCCTGAAGCTATCACGCTTTGAAGTCTCCGCTCTGACAGTTGGATTAGTGACTACTAATAGTATTTGACTGTAGAGAAAACCCAAGTAATTATAATGTTCCAAACTCTGGTGAATTTCGGCAGCTCTGAAAACAGAAAAGGCAACTTTAAAAGACAAAAGAAAACCCCGGTTCTCAGAACAATTCTCTGTCTGTCACCCCAGTGTGGAGTGACCTCTCGGAGTCTGACTCCTTGTGAGAAACTTCAGGGGGATTTGTCATCCAGGAGAGATATGGCGGAGGGGCAAGGGGCGCCAGGGTTGCCACGGGGCTGCTGAGAGCTTTCCTGCACCTTTTCTTAGTCACAGTGACCTTTGATGCACTCATACAAGGCGGCGCATGCGAGGAGCAGTGGCGATGATTTCAGGGGTGGAGGTAGGAGGACCCAAAGTGCCAAGGCTCTGCTAGTGAGGTGGGGCTGCGTGAAGGCCAGAGGGGGGGTGTGGGGTGTGTGTGTGTGTGTGGGGTGGCTCACTTCTCGCCTGCACATTGAGCTGGGGCTCAGCTACAGGCGCCTCGCTTATACATTGTTGCTAAAAGTGAGACTTGATACATCTCAGAACGGTTCTGACCAAGCCTGTCCTCTCAGTAGCAATTCCATTAACAGGATTTACCATACTGCAAGGATGTTTGAAAAGGGAAGAGCCCCTCAGGTATATAAGAGGGCCAGTGCCACTGTGTTGATTGTAAATTAATGAGTAGAAGTAATCTGAGGTGTACAGTCAGGGGGAGATGAATGCTGACCTTTAACGGGCTCTCTGTTGAAAAAACAAAGGTAATGGAAGAATTACTCAAATAAAAAAGAAAGGTCTTGAAAAATACAATCTGTTATTTTATTTTTAAAAAGATCAGTCAAAAAAAATCTCTCTAGGCAGAAACGGTCTTTTGGTGGCAGATAGCTCTTCTAGCATGTGCAAAGCCCCGGGTTTGCTCCTCAGAACTGTCAAAGAAACGAATGCACAGAAAACCCCCCAAATCGCCTGTAGGGAAGGCCAGAGTGGGGCTGGTCACAGTAACTCCATAAGCATGACACTGTTAGGCCCGACTAATAAGTGAAGCTCACTGTGGCCTGGGCAGGATCTTTAATGGGCTGAGCTTTCTGTAAAACCTGCAAAGAAGTATTTAGATGAAGGTCATCAATCCTTTTCAAAAGTCAGCTTTGTTCGAGGCCTTAGCTCAGCACTTGCTTAAGGCCCGTGGGTGTTACGTTCCTGCCTCTCAAATAACTAAGTAGCAGAATAAATAAATACCAGCTTAGGTTGCAAGCCCAGCCAGGGGCTGGGAAAGAAAAGCCAGAGCCTGAGCCGGAACCAGTCCAGTCAGAGCAGCAACATCCTGGAGAGTGTGTGAAGATTACCCCAACATTTCATTTAACTGAGTTCTTGGACCTAGTTTTAACCTTACCTGACTGTGAAGATCACCTCAGGGCCCAGAGCCAAGAAGCAGACGACTTAGGTGGGCTCGGCTCCTTCACTGGCCTCACAGCCATAGCTATTTGCTGTTGTGCAGGGAATGCTTGCTTGGAACCCGGTGGTTCCCTAAGGTGCGTGGGCATGGGCGTGGGTTACCCCAGCCACGGTGGCGCCCCACCCCACTCCCTCCACTTTGTGTTGCACTTCCTTGTCTCTCAGCTTCCGATCAGATCTGTTTTTTTCTCTCATTCTTCTTCCACATGGCTGTAGCATGTGGCACATTCTTCAAATGCATTGTGAGTCTTCACCCTAAATGCATTGTGCTGTCCCGGTAGGATGATTCAATGGATGGGAATGATTTCTCCCCTTGCCTGAAGGAAGAACAACTCAGAGCCCTTAACCCTGGGTTTGGGCTGTGTTTCCTTGGAAGACAGGTTGTTGCCTCTTATCTGATCCGAGCTTCCATGTTCTCCGGATGAAAGACAAATGTTTACACAGAGATCTGAAGCCTAGCTTCTAGGTGTCTGAGGGGAAATCTTGGTCTCTAGTGGTTTTTAGTTTGGGAACTTTTATTTGTGGGGGAGGGGCATTGCTGAACTACTTGACTGAGGTCAGCTGACTGTCTCCTGTTTCCGCTTCTCTTTCGAAGTTTATTTTATGTTTTGTTGTGGTTTGCAGATGTCTCATGGTTTGGAATTGGGAAAGTAAAATCAAGACAAGGTGTGGGTAAGTAGTCACTCTTCTGGCTTTACTGGGCTCCGTCGCTTGACTGGCAGAACCCTCTCAGAACCCACTCAGGTTCCCCCATTCCTTATTGGTCTTCTTCTTTTCTGTGTTCCCAGTTTCTGATTGGTCGAAGCAAAAGACCCAGCTTCTTCTTCCTCTTCTTTTTTTTCAACAAAAGATATTACTTTTGAAAACTGTGTAGTAAGTAGGTTTGCCCGATTGAAGCTGACTTGTTTTTAATCCAATGGGCGTGTCAACGGCTGTTTCTGTTCTAGGCAGTGATGAGCTTTGAAGGTTTAAGACGAGAGTAGATGTTGGTCGTGCCGTGCACCGTTGGCTGAGCGGGCAAGCTTGGGCAAGCTTGGCTCCTAACTTTGTTCTGTTGGCTATGGTGCAGTAGAATTCTGAGCTGGTGAATTAGCTGCTCATTTATGAGGACTTTTTTTTTTTCTCAAAAGCAGACTTCCACATCCAGACACTGTGATTTGTGCCTGATTGCTTTCTGTTCCCTGCATTCAAACCAAGCACAGACAATTGAAAGGCAGAGCGTGCGCTGCTCGGAGGGATGCAGATGGCGCTGCTCTTCACTGGGACGCAAGTCAGGTGTGATCTCTCAGGACTTCCACTCGCTTGGTATTTTCTGTGGCTACATACAAAGACAGAAAGTGGAAGTTGGGCGGGCAGCTGGCAAAGGCAGTCTTCTGTCATTCTTCTGGATTTCTAAGATTTGGCTGTCGTGGCTGAATCTTTTGGTTGCCCTTCCTTTCCTTAGCAATGATGGCTTTAGGTAAAGCCTCCAAGTAGTGGCTGTACATAAGGAAGCCAGCCATCTGTCCCGCCATCTGTCATTTAAGGAAGCCTGCTTCCTTTACATTTTGACCCGACATGGGACTTTGTGCAGTGAAGCATTCTATGGCTGTGTCTGTCCAGTGATCCACGTATGACCCCGGGGACGAGCTCAGATGGAGACAGGCCATCCAGAAAAATCCTGGAGAGGGAAAAAGTCATCCTCCACTAGCCTCAAAGATTCTAATGGAAGACCCCTACCAAAGGCAAGGGGAGTAGACACGAGGCCTGGTTGGAGCACCAGTTGGAACTCCAGGATCCTGGGACTCTAGGGAGCTCCCAACAGGCATGTTTCAGAAATAGCAAGAGGCATCACAGACTTTACAGAGTTTCCCTTTTCAAGTGTGGTCCATAACAGGCTCCCCCGTTACAGGGATGTGTGTGCCAGGAAGGTGAGCCATCCTATCTCTACAGCACTGGATGGTGCTTCTTCCTTCCCCCGGGCAGCTAATCCCATCTCTGTACCCCTAAAAAGCTAATCCCTCTGTGTACCCCTAAACAGCTAACCACTGTATCCCCTAAACGGCTACCTCCCCAACACTTTCAAGACACCATTAACTACAGAAGTATGCCTAGAGAGATTCAAAAGTGTGTTTCCTCCTCTTAAGTGGAAGCATAGATCATTCTTCTGAATGTCCCGGTATCTCCCCCCCTCACCACCCCAGACTTTTGCTGTACTCATCAAGTATGGTGAAGCCAACAGTTTAGGAGACAGGACCAACATGGAGAAAGCTTATGACAGAGGGTTTCCAAAAGGAAACACGTGATGCTGTGGTGTGCGGGCGGCTATGCAGGTCAAGTGCCCCACCCCACACCTACCCCACAGTCAGTCAGGAGGTAGAAGCAGCAAAGAGATGAGGGCAAAAGACTTTCTTATTGCTTCCATGGGGAGGAACCAGGGGCAGAAGAGGCGGTTCTAGGACTGGCTGATTGCCGTAAACCCACAGACTCTGGCTATTGGTGCTCTCCTGAATTCTCTGGCCTTTGATAGGACAGTTGGATAGTGACCAGGAAGGTGAAGACCACACAGGGAGGTAACTGGGGGTTGTGGCTTATGTTGGTCTGTGTGTGGAAGATGAACTGGTGGCCAGGGCCTGTGCTCTAGCTAGAGACTGAGCGGCAGCCCCTCCCCCAGGCCAAAGCACCAGCCCACAGAAAAGAGAGAGCCCCGTGCAATGCATTCAGTTGCTTAAGAGTAGGAATCCCTCCCTGCTCTGAAGGCATTGTTAGAACTGAGAAGGAAGCTTATTTCCCAGATGGCCATTTTAATCACTGGAAAATATGCTCAGTTAGACTCAGAGACATCTAAAAAATCAAATATATACGATATGTTATCACATAGCTCTGATGAGACAAAGTTGTCTCTCTGTACTTTTTTTAAAAAAACATTTCATATTAAAATAAAATAGCTAGCATGCTTCCGTGTGTTATACCTCCGTTTATCAGCCTTGTGATTAGAACTAACTCCCCAAATCCACTAGCCCTGTACATTCCTAGCAATGTAAAACTTTGCGTTAATATTATAATAGTTTTCAAGTTCTCACGAGTTTCTTGTAACAAGCTGTGATGTGTGTCTGACTTCTGTCTCCTTCTTTGTGATGTCTGCTCCGCCACGTGCACAGACACACAAAGACACAAATCATAAGACGTGCACAGGCTGCTGTCAAATTATATAGACATTCCTTGTCCCCATCGGGAGCTCTTCTCCCCTCCCAGCTTTGCTGTGCTCTGCGTTCCGTCATATTAAAATGTTCATAGAGAAACGGTCTTAATTCCCACACCCCTGGCAGCCATATCAATCTTCCAGGCTTGGGAAGAAAATCACTAATGAAGGGAGCGGCAGCTGCATTAATATTCCTCTGGCAAATTGTTGAGGTTTGTGATGTTCCGTTTGTCAACGGTGACTTTCTGCAAAGTGGAAAGGCTTTGAACCATTGTCTCCGTTCTCTAGCAGCCGAGGATAGAACTCATGCTCTTCTGTGTGGGTGGTGTGGTCGCTGTGCCCTTTGCCCTCAGCACTAAGTTATGTGAGGGGGCGACTCTTAGCTAGTGCCTCGGGGACTAAGGAGTGTGCTTTGATGAGTGTGGTAAGGTCTTAGAGAAATCTCCATTGTCTTCTACTCAAAACACACAGCCCTGCTCTGATTCTCACTGTCAAACTGGGGCCAGAGAATAACCGAACCCAACATGTTTCTAGTTATGGTTGAGGTTCCAGGAGGAGTTTTGTCACAACACACAGAGCACTTGACAATGACAACTTCTCCATCTCTGGGTGGTCAAGGTGGAGCTTAGGATCTTTGGAGAACTATGTGGCCTTGACTGCACCTTGCATGAGAGCTCGGAGGATAGCAAGCTTTGGTAGCTGGTAACCTTACAGGTGGGAACAGCTGCTCCAGGGACCTAGCAAGAGAGCCGGCAGCAGGAAGGCGTTACCGACAGTGCACAGAAACGCAAGCAGAACACATCTCCGTCTCCATCACTGACTGGAAGCTGAGTGAGCGAGGCTTGTCGGAAAGCAGATCACAGAGCAGAGATAGCTGGGGATATTAGTAAGAACTTGTCCTTGCAGCTCTTCTTGGCAGCACTTCCACAGTTTTCGAACACAGACAGACGAGCAAGACACAAGATGAGCACAGCCAACCGGCAGGCTCGCCTTGGCTTTGACTGTTGCGTGGCTTCTAAGTTGGCTGTGTGAGGACATGTTTGCAGCATCAAGCCAGAGTGTATTATTAAACACAACTTAAACACACTCCCATTGAGAGACTGCTTTAAAAATTACCGGTAATAACAGTAGGTCCCCCACCCCCCACCGCCACTGCCGCATACTTTGCTTAAGACACAAACTAGCTGGGGATTGTCCAATTGTTATCACTACAAACTATAATAATCCCCATAGGGAGGAAAATGGATCTTGGAGTTTGGTGGGTGGATTATCATTATATTGAATAGGGATTCAGACTGTATCAGACTCTGACAAAACAACCTTTGTTTTTATAATTGCTTTACATGGAAGTAATTAAGGATGAGGAGAAAGTGGAGAAGACGCGGAGGTACTGATGCACGCTGGGGTGAGGGTTGGAAACGCACGTCCTTGGCCGGAAGAGCAACACAGACTTCTCTTCCTTAGCAAGCCTTTGTCATCGCGTCTCAGCCTTTTGGCTAAGGTCAAGTGTAGCGAGCATTTGTCTTGCCTGGGTGCTCGGTTCTCCCCTCTGCCTCTGCCTCATTCTGCCCTTTCTCCTTTGCTTCCTGTCTTCCCTGGAGACAGCGTCCTCATTTTGTACACTTCACACGCACACACATGATCTGTGTCTAAGAGACCCGGCTCAATATTCAACGTTCTGGAGTCTTGGCCTACACTTCCATCTTTGCGAAGCCACTTTGGTTGACTTGAGTCATCAGTAGATATATTGGGTGGACAAGAGGTATTTGGGGTGAATACACAAGCATGGATTCTGCGGGCGCCGGATTTAAAAATTACCTATTGTGTGAAAAAGACTGAGCTATTTCTATAACATAAGGGGAAGTCCACAATGTCAAGATCCCTCTCCGTTACTGCATGTGAAGCACTTTTAAGTCTGCAATGCATTTCCATACCTAATCTCACCCCAGTCCCTAATAATAACAACCGATACTCTCTAGAACAGTCCAGTCCCCGACTGTGAGCAGACACAGCGGCACAGAGACGGTGAGTGATGTGTGAGGTTAGGAGACTCGGAGCTCCACATTTGCAACATCCCTTTCCGTCCCCAGAGAAGCAGGTGTCCTGGGTTTGTGCCAGGAGTTCAGTGACAGGGCGCTCTTAAGGTGTGCATATAGCCGAGGGTCCTGGGAGCTGCAGGTGCAGCTATGAAGAAATTGGAACCCTCACATGTCGCTGGCAATTGACTGACAACATTGTGCAGACGCTTTGTAAACCAGTTTGGTAGACCCTCAAAATGTCTTTCCTAGGATTTACCAGTCTCACACAAGAGCAGTGGAAGTGTGTGTCGCCACAAAAATGTGTACATGGGTGCTCCCAGCTGGAAAATTCTTATAAGTCAATGAGTCCCAAGTCCCTCACTGAGCAGAGAGTCAGGGAAATGGTCTGTGCCATGTCTGTACACTTCAGGATCATTCAACAATGAAAAGGAAGTATTGACAGTGGCAGAGATAGATAGATAGATAGATAGATAGATAGATAGATAGATAGATAGATAGATAGAACCTGATACCAAGTGAAAGTCATGAATTACATTGGCTGCACTTGTGCGTAATGTCAAGATTTGTTAACTCAGAGTAGGAAAGTGAATTTGTGCGTGTCTGCGACTGGGAGTATGGGAAATGGGGAGATAAGTACTAACCAGGGCATGGGAAATATCTTAAAATTAGATTGCACTAATAATTGAAACACTCTGAACATACCCGAGCCCACTGAAATTGCACATTTGGAGCGCATGTGAATTAAAGTTCAGCCGAAGCCATTAAATTACAGAATCCTATGCTTCTTCCAACTCCAGGGCCAGCTTCAGTCATCAGCAACGATGATGATTCTGCCAGCCCCCTCCACCACATCTCCAATGGGAGCAACACTCCATCTTCCTCGGAGGGCGGGCCCGACGCTGTCATTATTGGGATGACCAAGATTCCTGTTATTGAAAACCCCCAGTACTTTGGCATCACCAACAGCCAGCTCAAGCCAGACACATGTAAGTACAGCTGGTTATACTTATCCACCCATTTGCTGCATAGCTGTTTCAATGATTGTGTTTATCAGAGCCTCTGACAAGGCTGGCCGGGGCTGAGGGCACTGGAATCTTTGAGGATCCATGCACTCTTTGGCCTCTAGGCTAGATTCTTTCATTTGTCACTTAGGGAGTTATCAGGGTTTATCTCCAGCCTGGGAACTGGGGTAGATGTGGACTTCTCTTGGAATCCATTTTCCACAATATCATTTGTCAATGTGAAGTTGTAATCAAGCATGCTTATCTGGAGAAGGATGGAGACAGAAAGCAGAAGTGTCATTAGAGCGCACACACATCATTTTCAGTTGACAGGCAATTGATGTAACTTAAATCTGGCTTATTGAAAGCAATTAAAGCATGCATTCTAGGCAGCCAGGAAGGCTCTGCCTTTCGTGCAGGTGGTATTGATTTGGGGTAGTTCTGTGTACTGTTTTCAGTCCTAATTTCTAGCATCATGGGGCCTGGTGATGTCACAACAGTTGCTTCAAGTAGTGTGAGTTGGGTATAAGAAGGAGAATGACTTATTTTTGATAATTTTGTTAACCCGGGAGCCTTTACTGGCAAGGTCGGGCCCATTCTTTTATCTTCTGAGCCACTGACCAGATATAAAACATGGAGCAAGCCCTTAAGAGCAGCCGAAGATTCAAAGCATAATGAACACACAGGCTTTCTTCACTGGGACACAGGCTTTCTCCTTGGGGGCTAGGGCATCAGGTGGTCTTGATCCAGGGGCTCTCTGCACAGATGAGGTGACTGTCCTCTATCTAGCTCCTCCTCCACAACCTGCCTATGTTCTGCTCCACTGTACTCCCTCAAAGGTTAAGGAAGACAATCATAGCATTTGGTTTAAAGAGTGGTGCTTTGCTCGAAACTCATTGGGTGAG
Organism: Apodemus agrarius; assembly: GCA_964023405.1. Lineage (NCBI taxonomy): Eukaryota > Metazoa > Chordata > Mammalia > Rodentia > Muridae > Apodemus > Apodemus agrarius. The sequence goes on along the minus strand of OZ030019.1, from coordinate 5,233,061 downwards.
AGGGCTTAGCAATGACAGCTCTCTGCACATAAGAAACAGTTGTTTCTTCTTTCTATTCACGTGCATTTATCTCAAGGCATGTTTGAGATTGGAGATGGAACCAAGTATCAGAGATAACAGTATTATACGTTTGTGATGTATGAGAACAGGACCTACCAACAATTTTGCTGAGTTTGTTATATGACATGAGACATATACAAGCATGCTTAAAGATTATATACTCCTTGAACATTAAGTGTGGTTCAAATTCATGGTGTTCTTAATTCTAATAGCTGTGGTATGGCCAAGAGAAGAGGAGATATTGTTTAGAATTAGGCATTCTTGGTGGAGTTTGGCATCGCCAGGGATGCTTGAGATGTCTGCTCGGCAGAAAAAGCAGGATAGTGCTGTGAGAGAATCTGGGGTCCTTCCCTTAGGAGTATCTTATTTTGACACCATCTTCCCCATGAAGACCAGGACTTCCATCAGCCCAAGGCTGGAGAGTGGAGTTGACTAAAACTGACAAAGTTTGCTTTCCTTCTCAATGGAGGAGAAAGTAGGGCGAGCCATAAAGTAGAGACCGTTGGTCCAAAGTGTCCAATAAGAACAAACGAGCTAGAGCAATGAACACACCGATGTGATGGAGGCAAGCACAAAGGGCTCAGCCTTACACCAAGAACCACAGACAACTAAGGAACTCTGGACGTGGGAGATGAAGTCTTTACTGGGGAAGAGCATATGAATTGATTATCCAATACCAAAGGAACAGCCCTGAAAACATACATGCAAATAACATATAGATTGCAGTCGTATATATTTAGGAATATATCTCTATCATCCTGTCTGTCTGTCTGTCTGTCTGTCTATATCTATGTATTTGTGGATTATCTATCTATCTATCTATCTATCTATCTATCTATCTATCATCTATCTGTCTGTCTGTCTGTCTAAATCTATCCAGGCATCATCTATGTATCTATGCATTATCTATCTATCTATCTATCTATCTATCTATCTATCTATCTATCTATCTATCTATCTATCTATCTATTTATCTATCTATTTATCTGTCTACCTGTTTATTTCATCTATGTATCTATGTATCTATCTATCTACACACAGACTGATATAGACATAGGTATTATATATGATATGTATATATGTAACAAATTATATATAACAACAATTAATGAAAAAAAGAGACCATGAATTTGAAAGAGAGCAAGGACCAGGTATTTGGGACAATTTCTAGGGAGGAAAGGAAATAGGGAAATTGTAAACTATGTTATAATCTCAAAATATAAAAGAAATAACTTTTTGAAAAGAAACCTTCCTTTATTCACTGGAAGGTGGTTATGCAGAGGCGGGTGGGTGGCCGCAGACTTTGTGACCCACTGAAAGTCTTCCCTTGGAGTCCCGAGAGGAAGTTTGCAAGAGTCATCTTCTCAATGGAGAATCCATGGGGATTTCCGAAGACGCTTTGGTTATTTCTGGAGGCCGTTTGCTTTTGTGGCTCAGCTATGATGTGCCACCCACACATGGAAAAGATAGCTTCTCCTCAGCTTCCGGCCTCCGGCCTGGACCCTGGAGCACCAAGTCTCTCTGGCTTCTCCTTTACAATGTCTCACTGAGTCCTCCACCCAAACACCCTTCCACGCTCGGTACTCTCAGACAGGTCTAACCTTACACAATCTGAAACTATCTTGTCTCCAGACTTTGTCTTTGATGATTTTTGGAAACAGTTAAAAAAACAACAACAACAACAAAAACAAAACCTACAGATCTTCCATGGATACTTAATCAAAGGAACAACAACAAAAGAAGATTTACCCTCCCCCACCCGGTGGACACGACATGCCTCATTCCAGTCTGTTCACTGCCTGTGCTGTCCTGTGCTGTGTCTGAGTATGGCCACCTTTGACTGTGTGTCTCTGCAGCCCTGCTTAGGTTCGACTTTAGCTCTGGGAAAGCAGCTAATCCTTTTCATTGGTTTTGTTTCTACTGTTTCTACTGTACAGGTCGTTTTTATTTTAACAAATCATTAGCAACTTAACTTAGAAAAATAAGATTTATGAAATCTTCTTTGACTAAACAAGTCACAATCATCCCAATTGAGCTGTTTCAAAAGCAGAATATCTTGCTTTAGGTTCACAAGATTCTGAGAGATTAGTTTCAGATAGGTGATTTTTATATACTAAATAAACCAACTTCTAATAACCTTTCAAGGAGGACTCTTCCCAAAAGATGCTTTGATGATGACAAAAAAAAAATTATTACGAAGGTTCTGATGTGATAGCTTAGCTTTTTCCTCATTCTCTTAAAGCAAACCTTACTAGACTATGTATCACCACAGTTGTGTGAATCCATCACAGGCTTGGACCAAACACTATTATGATGACGGATCTTTCCTAAAGCTAAATGCTATAGTCAAAGATATTGAGTGTAGACTCCACATTTTATATCACCAAGAGAGAAATCTGCTTCCTTTCACTGAGGTGTAAGAGTACATTCTAGACAGTGCATTCCAATACCTTAAGTACTCACCGATTACCTGTCGTACTTCTTTGGTATAGGAACTAGAGGGTTGGGGGAAGCGATGGCTCACTCCCTGACCTCAGTGACCCTCACCAGGGAGCCGAGTTGGATTATCACATGATCAAAAGCATCGTGATGAGCACTGGGATAGGCTGTGCTACAGGAAGGTCATGCATCACTTTTCAGGAATCTGGCAAGTTGATAGGAGGAACAGGATATCATAGAAAAGTAACATGAATTAATAAAGACTGTACTGGGGGGTGGGTCTGGGGTGACCAAATGCTCCAAATTTCCCAGAGGTCACTATTTATTTATTGATTGATTGATTGATTGATTGATTGATTTATATTTGAATGGCTCAAGATTTCAAAGGCTAAGCAGAGCAAGCAAGAACGCCTTAGCGTGAGTGAGATGAGGCTCGGCGGATTGCTTGGTGCCCCTCCGAGTTGGGCCTCCAGGCCCCTGCTGTAAACACCTCATTTGGCAGACAGCGCTTGGAATGGCTCTGCCAAAGTGATAGAGCTTCAGTCCTCCTGTAGCTTTGCTTTAAACGGTGAACGACAGCAAGCAACCATCATTAGGTTTTGTGCACTATAAATAGTGCACACAATTGCTACAATGAGGAGCAGTGAGTAGCCATGCCCTTTGACACACTTTCGTGCTATCAGGAGCTGTGTGGTAATTTTCATTTACCGAGTCCAGAGAGGGTTTGCAAGATTCTTAGAGCAATGTGAACAGAGCTGAATTGCTCCTGACCACTTTCCAATAGAAAGTCTGTCTACTTTATTGCAGGGCCCAGAGGTTCCCCCAAGACCGCCTGATAATAATTTGGTATTTGGAGGCTCCTGCGTCACTGCAGGAACCAAAGGAGGCTAAATCCAAGGCTGATGGAGAAGAGTTCTATGGTTATCTGCAAATTCTGGCCAGACAGCATCTGGAAGTCACTCCTTAGCTTCCATAACTAGCCAAGCAAGACGCTGCCTTCCCAGGACAAAACAGATGCTCTAATGACTAAGCCCTCAAAGTGCTGTGCCTCTTAAACTATAGACCATCTCCTCGATCAATCGGGATGGCAAGATGGAGCTGAGGAGCTCAGCAACATCAAGTCTGGAGTTGGTCTTTATTCAACTAGTCTGTGTAGATGTGTCTGAAAATCTCAGCATCTTACAGCATGGGATGGTTGACCAGTAGGATTTACAGGCTTGGTCCAGGGGTAGCTGTGCTATTATCTTCTCCTTGCCTTGCCTGTTGAAAGAGATTTTGACAGGGTGCAATGGAAGCACACCTTCTGAGCTGAAAAACAAAAACCAAGCCTATTAAATGGCAAAACTCCCAAACCATGCCTTGAGTGGTGGGTGAGGTTGTGTTTTATCTGTAGACTTACCGTTGTTCCCCAAACCGTGTTTCCTTCCACAGCAGCCTTGTAATTCTTCCTGGGCTCTAAGCCCTGTGCCTAAACTAAAGCAGGGTTGTTTCTAAGACACACCCTCAAATCTTTGTCTTGAAGAGCCTGTCCTCTGCGCACACCTAGGGCTAGCCACTCTTAGAGGCAGATGCCTAGCAAGAATTTTAAGGTTGTTTTATGTTTACTTTGAAGGTTGACTTTATTTTCAGTGAAATGTCCATTCATTGCCTCCCTGCAGTATGGGTGCCCCATTTCTTCAGATAGAGCTGCGTGTTTCCCCCACTTATCATATGCTTATTAGATAATCGCATAGGTAAGCACAGGCTCACTGGCCAGAGACAGTGCAGGAAAGCGGGTGTTCTGAAGAGAGGGGACATTTGAGCAGTACTTTAAAGTGTCACAGAGTCCATGTCCTATTCTTCTTAACTACAATGTCCACCCTGTCACTGTACTCCCAACAAAGGCGAGTGAGAGCTTTCACGAAGCGACAGAGGTTTCCAACACATTTGAAAAGCTGCTTTGAGTACACATGAGCAAAAGTTCTGAGTTCCACTTAGGACTCTAGATGCTCGGAACATCAGAGAGCTGCACCAGGCCATGTCAGGCTCCAGTGCAGTCACGTGACTGAGGTCTGTCCCAGTGGTCAGAGCTGGGGTACAGCACTGGAGACTATTGATTTAGAGCTCTATCTTTTACCTTGATTCATTTTTTTTTAATTTTAAAAAAATAACATTTTTTAAAAGAACTTAATTGGCCAGATAAAAGCTGCTTTGGGAATTGGTTGTGTGTCCTGGAAAGCTACAGCCTGGACTTTACACAGAAGCTAAATCTATTCTACCCAGCACAAGGCTAGGATAAAAAGAATAGTTACTTCAGGATGCTTAGAAGTTGCTTTGTTTATTGCACATTGCATTGACAACTCATCCTGTGGGGGCCACCATGGCGCACTGCTGCTTTCTGTAGGTCCCAATACAATTCTTGGTGCCATGGACCCCCATTGCTAAGTATAACAATCCAATGTCATATTCAATCTCAACTCCAGACAGGACAGTAAGAAGCTATCGAATAAAGCTTTAAAAACCAGCTTGCATCCCCTAGAAGGATGGGGGAATGAATACATGCCGCATCATCACATATAAAGTGTAAGCCATACAACCAACTTCACTAAATGACGATTTCTTAGCAAAGCTCTTTGAAGCACATTCATTGCTAAGTAAAATCGCATTCTTGGCTTTTCACTGGATGACATTTTTACAAAAAAAAAGTGTCAGAGAAAATAATAGCACCCATTTGAGGATACTTAGGCCTTCTGCAGAAAGCATCCCAATGCTGTACTTGAGAGTTGAGAAACAAAACCAATAGTGATTATGGATGCAGGTCGAGAGGCCTTGCTTCTACTCCAGCATCATCGGCCTTTCAAGATGATCACATGGGCACCTGAACACATACATCAGCAGAGTCAGTGTGAAGCTTCCAAATCAGGATGGCAAGATGGAGCTGAGGAGCTCAGCAACATCAAGGCTGGAGTTGGTCCTTATTCAGCTGCTCCGTGTAGATGTGTCTGAAAATCTCAGTGTCTTAGAGCTTGGAGTGGTTGACCGGTAGGATTTACAGATTTGGCCCAAGGGCAGCTGTGTTGATATTTTCTCCTTGCTTTACCCGTTGAGAGAGGTTTTGACAGGGTGTGATGGAAGCACACCTTCTGAGCTGAAAATCAGAAACCAAGCCCATTAACCTTGACCTGGGGTGTCCCAGTGGATGAGGGCACTGATGCAGTCGGCTCACCGAGACTGAGCCTGGCCGAAGCAGTTGCATTAGCACCACGAACCTAGTGGAGCTTCATTACTTGCATGTGCAAGTTCTGCAGACCAGAACCATCACAGCAAACACAAGTGTAAACCAGCAGCCTGCCTCGGGTTGCCAAGAAACACACGTTACCCAGAATCTCTGGACAGCTGAGTGTTCCTCAAGTCGATGGTGACACAGTTGAAGCTTGTAAGGTTCAATGCTTTAGGAACTGTCCCAAAAGACTAGGCTTTCTCATCATGAAACACAATTATCTCGGCATTACTGATTCTTCTAGCTTAGAGGTGGCCCCATGGGTGGGATGCTTCACTTGTTATACTGGGACTCCACCCCAATTCCTGGGAGGTGACTGTCAACAGTGAGGTCGTGGTACTGCTTTTTTTTTTGATTCCTTTGGTTTTGCTTTGGGCAGTCATAACTTCTTTCCAATGCAGGTGACTTTGCAACATCCTGCAGACAGGGAAATTGGGGGAAGACAGTACTTCCCTGCGCACTCAGATCCCCATGAGCACCCAGGCAGTTTGACCATGTGGGGTTAGTCTTTAATTTGGAGAACTTCCTCCTGAGGCTGAGGCAGCAGCCCAGAGCGATGCTTGGCTCGATCTGTTCTCTGTGGCTGCGTCTCCTGCTGGGGAGTACTCTGTGTTTTCTTGGGTGTAAGCGCTTGGCCTCCCATGTGGAAAGAAGGATTAGAAGATGGTATAAATAAGAAAGCGAAGAGGAGTCTAAGTATTAGGGTGACTGCCTGTCCTGGCTGGCTCAGGGCTGCTGCAGTTCCTGCAGTGTGACAAAATTCAATTTTGAATAAGGAGAGTCTCAGGCAAGCCACAGTGAGTTGCTCACCTTAGTTGGTATAAACCTGATGGGTTTTTTTCCTAGTAAGACTGAATTATGTCTTAATCACTCTAATTGCCGTTAAGTGCCCTAAAATAAGATAATTTAAATTAAAGATAAAAGTATAGTATAAATAATATAGTAGAAAACTTGAAAGACACAAGGAGCAAAGGTGACATTTTAGCCACCTATAATCCTATCTGATGTAGCTGCCGATGTGTTCAGGCTTGGAGACGGCTGGTCTTGTGAGCAGCCTATAGCCATTGAGCTTACTGTGCCCCGCCCCCAGCCTGTAGTCTGCATGGCCATTGTTAATGTCTACAGACTGGGTGGATGGCAGGTTTGGAAGAAGGATCTGTGTGTAATACTTCTTCTAGCCTACTACTTCTAATTTGTTTGCAGTGCAGACAAGTTGATATAGAACTGGAAATTTGGTATTGTCGACAGGTCAGGTCTGGCGGAGAGGGGTCCTAAAGTTCAGGGAAGGGCACTCTTACTCAAGTGCTGAGTATCAAGAAGATAGGAGCCATGTACTGTGGGCTGGGAAATCCCTGTAAACAAGAAATCCCCTTGTCTGACAAGGCAGACAAAGAGCCCAAGTTCAGGGTCAACACAAGGTGATTTCTGACCCCCAGTTCTATCTTTCCCTCAGCTGAGGCTCAGGAGCACCATGGTCTCCTGTTCCCCACCTAAGCCCCTTCCAGGGTATACAGAATCTTAAATGGCCAGCCTGGTTACATTTGCAGTATCTGGGCATCTATTTTCTTCTCCTGGGGACTCCAGCAGGCAGGGATGTCCAATCAGACTTAGTTAAATTCAATGGAGCTGTCTGCTCGGATTTCCAGATCTTTTTCATCACTAAAGCTTTCTCTTCTTATGATTCTCTGGGAGTCTGCTCTCAAGTTGGGGTTCCAGCAGCAAGAGCTGTGTTCAGTAGTGAGGTGTACAAAGATATTTTGCTATTGATACTTCCCTAATGACATTCGGGTTGTCAGGATCCATATGTTTAGAATATACATTGTTCTCATGATGTGTAAGAGACTGGATCTGTATGGTTTTGAAAAAAAGAGGTAGAGATGGATCCTAGGTGAAATCCAATGACCTACCCCAGTCCCTGGATCACCAGTCACCACTGAGGGTGGAAGTGAACACGTTTGTTGCTCTGTTGCTCGTATGTAACACATTCACGTGACCATGCCCATGATTTTCCTTCTGCTTTGAAACAGAACCCAAGGTCACTATTAGATGATGCTGGCATTTCGACTGAGTACCACATAGTCCCAGCGTCCCAAGTCTTCAAATTAGGGAATATTTTCATAAGAGGAGATTACAAAATGCCACCTAGACAGTTTTCCTATAGGGTAATGGATGCTTAGTCAATTTATACTTCTGAGTTTTTTGCTCTCGCTACAATGGTCCACTCTTAGAGTGGATTGGCCTCTAGTGTACTTGCAAAGGAAAGTGTGGAGTGCCCAGGGCAGAATTGGAAATCTTGCTTTCTGCCCGGTACCTAGGTCAGCCTAGCTGACAGGTCTCAGATCCCCCCCTTACTTCCTTTAATACAACCCCATTTTCTGGCCCCCTCCTTTTCCTCTCTGGAGTTGATGAAGCTAATGGTTTTACTTCTTCCTGGTTCCTAGTTCCATCAATGCCATCACCTTGTATCTGTAGAAATGACCATGAATAGCTTTTGCTTAAATGTCTTTTCCTTGTTTCCACGGGCAATCAGGGGTTATATGATCAGAGTTTCTTAAAAAATATTGTTTTAAGTGAAGAGCAGAAAGCCCTCATTACACGTATGGCTTTTCACTTGGTAACACTGACCTTCACAGACAGGCGCTGACTTGGAAGCAGGAAAAGATTGCGCTGTGAAGATGTCCATGGTGACTAGCTAGCTAAGTCTTAGCATTCTGGACTCAGGAGCTTTGGGGAGGGAGACAACGGCGGCCAAGTAGGAAAGGGAGTAAGGTTCCCAACTTGCTGAATTTTCCTTCTTGGCTCGGGGTTGTTTGTAGTCTGCTATTTACAGCCCCCAGTTTTTGTCAATGGATCTTAACCACACTTGGGTCTAGTAGTTGATAAACTGAAATTGTCAATCCTGTTAGGATCCCAGTGTGAGCTCACTTTGGCAAAATGCACATTGGGGCCTGGGAGGTCTTTGTGACAGTTTTCACCCTACCATGAAGAGGCGCTTCAGGGTCAGTTTCCAGGTTCAGTGAAGCTGTTTCCCCGTGCCACGTTCACACTTGGAGAGAAAGGGTGTGGGTGGGTGAGCGTGGGCTGGTGTTCCTTCACGAAGCCCTCTTGTCCACAGGAATAACTCTGGGTAACGCCACCTCCTCACTGTAGGCAAGAAGCCCCACACTCTCTGAACAACTCCCGCTACTCCATAGGTCGGGCCTCTGGGGCTACACAGGTCCTAGTGAGCCGGGATATGGAGGGGTAGGGCTGGGACGGTGCCACGGCTGCATGTTGTGTGACATCATCTCAGGGCCTATGGCTCAAGCAACAGAGCACACTCAAACCACAGCGTGTACTGTCTTCCTCTGAGAAACGCCAGTGCTGGTCCACATGGATGAGTGGTCGGTGGGACTTGGAATATTTTCCTGTATCGGTGTGCTTATGCAAATGAGAACTGTTTTACTGGAATTTATAACTTTGGCCGTTCAGAGCCAAACCCATATTCCAATAAAGACAAGTGTGTCCGATGTCTGGCCTCCAGCTCTGTTTTTGTCACATGCTTCTTACAGAGACTTGAGGGTATAATTTACTGTCGGGTTTCCTGGAAACTCCCCATAAAGTCCCCTCCGAGTTGTCCCCATGGGCGACAGGTGACCCACACAGCCCCTCTAGATTGCTTGCAGTTCCCCTGCCTTCCTTTAGATAAAGCCAGCCCAAGCGGGCGGGGCAGGGGTGGGAGGCAGACCCCACCCGGAGCAAAGAGGTTAGAGGGATGCCCAAACCTCGGCACTCAAGAAGTAATATTCCCACCCCACATTAAAAAGGACGAGCTGTAAAAGAAAAGGTCTGGGATACAAACATCAGAATTTTAACTGGGGGCATCCATGGGGCTCGGGGGAGAGGGGGATGTGTCCCTTGGGACCAGGGGGAGACCCTTGCTTTCACTTGACCTTTCACCCTGCACTGAGCAGCCGTTCACTTCCCGCTGGAGAAGTTTCGGTGTTCTCGAATTCTGTACGCGAGAACCTCACTTCCTGCCGTGGCCTGGGTCTTATGTAAACCTCTGTCTGCTGCGAAGCTCGGCTCCTGTTGTATACAGAAGCCGCTCGGCCATTGTCCCTCAGTCTTCTCTCCCTTCCTGTGTCCCTGGTCTAATTGTTCCTCCACACTCACCCCACTTCCTTCTTAGCCTTCGGAGGAGCAGATTCCCTAACGTGCCTCCGCTGAGCAGCGGTGTTAGCATCTGCAGCCCGACTCATCCCTCTGATGCTTGGGACAGCTTCTGCGGACATGCGCACTTACCTCATTGTATTTAAAATGACCCTCCTCAGTGAGATAGAGACAGACACTCACTCAGGGGCAGGAGAGAGGGGAGATGGGCAGAAAAGAGGGAGGAGGAGAGAGACAGAGACAGACACAGAGAGAAGAGAGAGCAAGAGAGAGAGAGAGAGAGAGCGAGCGAGACACAGACAGAGAGAAGAGAGGACAGAGAACGAGAGGAGGGAGAGTAAAATGAGGGAGTGGCTTTTGCAAAGGATTAAAAGCGGGGCAGTTAAGTTAGAACTTTCCATTAAGTTTGGGGATAATTTGAGTAAGAGATCGGGAGCGACAGTAAGAGGGACCACACCTTGTCTTGTTACCTCACCTCTGGAGACTCACACTCGGCATTACACGTGCCAGGTCAAGGATGCAGTGTTGGATTTTAGGTTATTCTTTCTAGCTCTTTCAAGATGTCTGTATTCGATTCTCAACCTCCGTACCTAACGGGTACCTGCCTTGCCTTTTCTAGGCTCAGCAGGTCATATTTTCACATTAAAAAAAAATCACTTTGTGCCTCCGGGTAGATCTTTTAATCTGTATAACAAACAAGAATATTGAAGCTCAGATTAATGGGTGGGAAAGGTCTCAAGTAATATCCCTCATAGACAGGAGAGTTTCTGTCCCGGGACTCCAGGAAGTCAGACTCTTTCCGGCTATGTCTGTCCTATGGGAAATTAAATCCTTGAAGTTTCTAACTCCACCAGAGGAACCGCAGTGTCGATGAGACTGTCCACGTGAACTCACAGAGACATACTGGAAGCCACTGACCTCCAGCTGACGGTGCCTTCTAGGCAAGTTATCAATTTGACACAGGAGGAAAGGCCCAGTTAGTAGGCCGGCCTGAGGACCTGTTGTGAAAGGGTGGGCACAGTCTTCCTGCCAAGCAGGGATGGTTTATGTCCCCCTGGGGCAGTGGTTCTCAACCTTCCTGATGCTGCAAACCTTTAATACAGCGTCTCATGTTGTGACCCTAACCATAACGTCATTCAGTACTACTTCATAACTATACTTTTATTACTGTTATGAATCCTAATGTAAATACTTGTGCTTTCTGATGGCCTTAGGTGTCTCCTATGAAAGGGGAACTCTTACCAACCCACAGGTTCAGAAGCACTGCACTAGAGTCTTTTCCAGAAGTCCTAAAGTATCACAAATATTTAGTCCTTAGTTCTTCCTTTTGATAATTAATTAAAATAATGTAATTTTCCCTCTTCTTTTTTTCTTTCATGCAAAACCCAATCTGAAACTTTTGCCTTTTGTTTTGTTTTGTTTTTTTCCTCCTACAAAAAAAGAAAAATCATAGAAAAGTGACTTTAGGCTTTTGCAACTGTCACACCACATTTCCTAGGTCAGCTTTGCAGAATCACACGCTTGCGGGACGTGGCGGGCTGAACTGGGGGCATTTTTGCAGGCAACATTGGGATGGCTGGACACCCTCAGTACCTGTTCAGACCAGGCTTCTCCAGTCAGCCGGGGAAGGGGGGAGCTAGACACATCTTTTCATCTGTGCTCTGTGGTCAGCGTGTCTCGGGTGGGCGAGCCTTGGCACCCCAGCCCTCTCACATCCCCGGCTGGGTCACTGAAAGGCACCCACTGTGTCCTAAGTCTTTAGGGAGTCTCTTTGAGAGCATGCGTTGGCACTGATAAATGGCATTATTTCCTGAGTGTAACTAAGGACTCCATAAAACCAGGGGACATCAAAGGGGTTAATAGTCTGAGCACCTCTGCCATGACATATGCAAGCATGTGACATATGCAAGCATGTGACATATGCATACATGTGACATATGCATACATGTGACATATGCATGCATGTGACTTATGCATGCATGTGACATATGCATATATGTGACGTATGCATGCATGTGACTTCTGCTTACGTTTGTCTTTGGACAGTTAGAACAATGTGTGTTCTCCAAAAACAATCATTTAACTGTGGTTTCTGGGCTTGGGAAGTACAGCTGAGTCCTGGTGCCGAGGCTAGCCAAAATGAACGATTATTTCCTGACCCAGAACATACTCTCTTATTTCTATTGATAACTTAGAAATGCCAGAGTTGTGATCTGAGTTACTCAATTCCAGCTCAAATCTCAGCGGGGGCAAATACAAACACAACAGAAATAGCGTTTACTGGGGAATCCCAGACTCTTGGACCTCTGCTCATTTACAGCCCACGGCTGCAGAGTTGGTGCCGCCCCTGGGGTGGTGGAGGCACAGCCTGGAGAACAAAGCAGCTGGCAGAGAGACTAATTGAGGTGAGGCTTCAGAGGGAACATGCTGGAAGATTCCGGAGAGAGACTCTGCCGAGTCCCCCACCCCGGCTGGGGCTGGGGGCTGTGCTCGTATGTATCAGATAATTTTGCCAGTGTGGAAATTTTTTCCCAGTGCAATGGATCAAAACACATCGCTGACTGATAAGACTCTGGGACCTTTCATAAGGAAACAGCAGGATGGGGAGGGGCGGGAGGCGCCGATGGAAGCCCATCTCAGGCTCGGTGTGTGCAGTCATGCCTCTGCTGGATGACGACTGTGTAGTCAGGAAGCTGTATCTTACGAGTAACTCAGCGTTAGTGTTCACTGGGTGATACTGAAAGCATAGATTGAAACACTTATTGACAGTTTTTTAAGTCCACAACCGTGGGCTGTTCAAGGAGCAGGTGAGGCCTTGGGTGACTTCCACTGGAAAGACAGCACCTAGTCAGCTGGTGAAGGTGGTGGATGAGGCCTAGGAGATCAGATCCATCTGTGCTGTTCATCCCACTGAAGTGCGAGGGGATGGGGTACATGAGCTATCTCTTCATCCCCGAGCTTCAGGCCTGGGGTAGCCTATGATCCCAGCAGCAGCAGAGGCTAGACCTTCTTAAGTGTTTATTAATGGCTGCTGTGGCCATGCCTGTTCACAGCAAGTTTAAAGCTATTTTTCCCTATTTTTTTCTATTACACCTCAGAAGTCAATGGCATTCTGACAGCTCTTCTGTCTAGTGCTGCAAACTGGGCTTCAAGTATGTTTTGTATAAGAGGGGACAATGTCCCAGAGGCTTCACGCTGAAGTTCCAAGGGTGGCTTTCTTTCATTTGGAGAATACCTAAGGGTGGGGGAAGGGACATACATCCACGATTCTAAAAGGAAACCCAAGGAAATGAGGACGTGAAGAATAACTATAGAATAATTTGGGAAGAGTTCAGAGGTGGGGCGGATATGCTCGGCGACCTCAAAGCAATGATGATCACTGAGAGGACTTGGTGTCAGAGCACAGGACGGGACTTCATGACGGGTTGTGGAAGCCTGCTACCAGACAGAAGCTCAGAAGTTTCCAAGTAGCAGTCAAAACCCCCAGTGTTTGTCAGGTGGTCCCTTTCTAGGAGCTAGTAAAGATTTGAACGACTCGGGGTCTATACCTTCAAGATCCGTGCCATTTTATCATTACAAGTCTTGAACGTCAGCAGATATTTAATTTTGTCAGCTGGACAATAATAACTCATACTTATTAGTTGAAACATCCCTGCATCAGGGAGGTACTTGCCACTGGATCGTGAGAACCTAGTTTGGATCCCTGGCACCCACAGAGATGGCCACTTATGGCTGCAGCGTGCACCGAGCCCCTAGCACTGGGCAGGCAGAGACAGGAGGATCCCTAGGCCTGCTGGCCAGTCAGACCAGACAAACCGGTGAGCTACTGGTTCAGTGAGAGATCTTGTCTACAAGAGAGGCCGAGAGGGGTTGAGGGAGATACCTAGTGTTGACCTCTGTTCTCCACACGAACATAGATACATGTGTGCATATGTGTACCACACATACATGTCAATGTACACTACATATAGAAACATTACACACATACAAAACATACTAGCATTTCTACAGTGTGCATCATTCTTTTTTCTCATTTGGTTCACTCTTTATGGCTATTATTTTAGCTGCAGGAAGAAAATAAGTCACGGAGAATTTAAACAAACTTCTCAGAGGTATGCGGCTAATAGGCTGAGGGCCCATGATTTGAACCTTGTCATTGTGACCATAGCATCTATTCCTAATGCAGTTCTAGACCAGGACCACAGCCCCCACCAAACAGGCTTCATTTATGATTTCTCAGGTCACAAATCATGGATTTGAGACAGTGTTCATTTATAAAGCTTGATAAAAAACAAACAAACAAAGCTTGTAGGATAATCTCCCTGAAAACTGGTCTTACTTATAGTTTAAATCGCCGGTGTTTCTCCCTACTGTAAAAGGTCATTGCATTCTAAACAGAGTTGACTCTATGAAATTGTGGGAAATGACCAAATGGTGGGTGTCCTGGGACATCCCTTCGATGGAGAGGGGATGGCAGTGACTGAAGGACCCGCGGGCACCGCAGCACTGGGCGTCCGTGATTGAGCTTTCACCCAGCTTGTTCCTTTAGAAATCAAAACCCAAGACAAAACACAATAAATGTATCCAACTGAGAGAGAGAGAGAGAGAGAGAGAGAGAGAGAGAGAGAGAGAGAGAGAATGCACACCTGGAGATCCTACCAGTCAAGCCCTTGCATTCCAGCCAACGTTTATAAATTATCTACATTGTTGCAAAGCTCCGGATGACCCAGATGTCTGTCAGAGATGGGGATGTCTGTTCTAGACCTGTTCCCAGGCCCCATTGAAGGTGGATGCCCATGATGTTGGGTGTGGCAGGTAGAAGGCTCCCCTGGGATAAACTCACATTTCTGTGAGCAGATGTGCTTTAACTGGATGTTTTTACTGTCTCCTTTGGTCTGCATTCCTCTTCTGGTCTCCAGGTATGAAAACATCCCACTGGCGATGTTGAGCACTTAGGAAATATGATCAGGAAGGCATGATACTTAGGAATGGGACGTGGGAGATGACTCTCACTTCCAAACAATCAGCTCGAAGGAAGACTCTGGTTACTCGATCCATTGGTGAGTTCAGGGCCCTCTTGAACTAACAATACAATAGATTTGAGGAAAGGGTGCAGAACCGACCGCTGAGATGAAGACCCATCTTTAATTTTTTCCATGTAACACTTTATGGAGTTACCGACATGCAGCAATTTCTAAAGCCAGTCTTCCAGGGGAGAAGGATCTGAAGATAGTTAGGAAGACCCCGTGATGTACACACCCTGGGAGAAAAGGCAGAGATGGTCAGGCAAGTTCACTGTGTCACCTATTTCTAACTGGAGACGATTAAAATTTGCAGCCACATTTTTAAAAAAGAAGAAGAAAGAAGGGTCAAGTTCACTGATGTGGCTGCTTTTCCATGGGGGAAACATGCTAGTTGGTGACAGCAGACGGTCAGAATGGCCGTTGCTGTGTGGCTCCTTCACAGGGTAAAAAGTTAGCAGCATTATCACTCTTCCCGCTAGACCAATTCTTCACTTTCTTTGGAAATTTCCCCCACTGTGGTTTGATCTGTAAGGAATTGCTGTAAGAGGAGATAATGGGGCTTATGGACAGAAATGATTGAATCACTGTGTGCCAATACAAAGTGTTCAAATTGCATTTCACTACATAATGAATTCTGGTTCAACTTGCTTTGACATAAATAAGATTGGGTAAGGGAAACCAGAAGTAAATCAAATAAATTAATCAAAGCATCAGAGTCCTTTCAATTTTGTCCCCAGACAGTGTCTGCTTATTTGTATAATAAGACCTGCTCATCAATTACAAGCCTGGCATGTCACTCTGTAGAAAGAAAAACTTCAAGGAAGAGTTTGGATACGCTTGGTCTTCCTTACAGAAATGCCAACACTCCTTTTGAATATTAAAGAGATGAAATTTGGAAATCAGGGGTGTGAGCCCCAACTTTCAACTAAAGATAACAACAACAAGAACAACAATGAGATTTTAGATGCAGACATGCATGTAATCCTAATGAGTGGCTGTTTTTCCTATTTCCCTAATCGTACACATTTACCAAACATGAGATTTTTGCATTTTGTCTAGACGAAGGGTCTGTCTCCACTAGCATAATACGCAACTGTGTTTGTGAGTCTTGTGAAATATTGAATTTGCATCTCCGCAACCACTTATAGAGTTCATTGTCTTACTCTGCAAGCCAGGGGGAAATATGATTTTTTTTTCAGATCTACTATCGGCATGGTGTTCTCGTAGAACTAAGAGCGCTTCAGTGATTTGTTAGGCACGGTTTTGTCACAGATCCCAGCAGTGTTTCTTGGGATCCATGTTTGTTTTCTGAATGTGATCATAAATCCACCAAGCTAAATATAGAACGTGTGAATTTTGAGCTGGACATATGCAAAGACAAAGGACAAGCCCATCTTTTTATTCTCGAATTAGCCTAGAGCTAGAGGAGGAAGCAGTGGGAGCTTGGCCTGGAGTATTTCTGCTAGGTAAACAAGGACTTGATGACTCTCTGGAGCAGAGACGGTCACTGTAGTTGTTCCGGCGACTTCCCCTTGTACTTTATGATTGAGGTTTATCATATTTAGTTACTTACTACTTCACAATTTCCCAAAGAGCAGAAATTGCTTTTTCCCCCCTGAAAATCCCTTAAAATTGAGTTCAAATGACTCCCCTTGGAAAGACCTGGGAAAATACACATGTTTCTAGATCTTGAGACATGGCCCCTAGCTGTTAGAACATAGTTTGGCAGAATCACCATGATTTCAGAAGCCCTGGATCTTTGCAGGAAAGATGATTTATCTGTGAACTACATCTGGCGCTCTTCATTGCAAAGAAAATCGAGCATGTGTGAAATGAACTTGAAGCAGGTTAGAAGAGACCCCCCTCTTTTTTATATCACGTGAGGCATGCGAGAAGGCGCTAAAGTGGAACTAAGCAGATTGGTTCAGGAAACACTGGCACCGGGGCCAGCAGGAGAAAAGCTTTCCTGTGAGATTTATTGACATCGGTATTCAAACTAATTTCGCAACCTTGGTCTTAAATAACCATGTCCCTCCCTGTCAACTTCCTCTGGCACACCGAAGAGCAGAAAGAACTTTGGAGAACTCAAATCCGTGTCTTAAATGTAAGAGACTGCGTGTTCCCATAGATACAGGTGACCATGGCAAAGGAGTCTCCTGTGAACTCAGTGAAAACCACGGCCCCACACAAAGGAGCTGCTCCGGAGAGAAGCAACGGCTACAGCAGCCGCTCTAGTCAGGGGCCATGGTCCTCTGCTTTCCTTTGAGAGCAAAGTTAAGTTTAGAGCAAAGTCAGACCAGGGGAACTCAGGGGAATTGGTTTCCATAATCCAGGAACGAGTGCCCTGCCCACCCTGCTGCCCAAGGTTTGGTGGTTTGGAGAATGATATTGTTACCCAACCACTGCCTGGCCTGGGCCTTAAACCCATCACTGACCACCATAATCTGAGAGCCCTGGCTGTGTTTGATGCTTCCTCTCTGCCCTGAGCCCCACGCTCCTTTGGCCAGCCTCTGCCCTGACAGTGAGTTCACATTCTCTTCTTATGTCTGTTTATTTTTGCTCTGTCAATGCCAATAGCATACAAGGGCCGTCTTTAGGGCGTGTGTGCCAAGTGCTTTCTCCAGATATCTTGAATGATAAGATCTTTTTCCATCCGTTCACCCTGCCATCTCCTGTTCCCTGGCTCTAAATGCTTCTCGACCTGTCTTGCTGGCTCAACCGAGCTCCTCTTTCGGGATTTTGCTGAAGTGGCACTGGGCACTGTTCACTGACTAAGATGAGAAGGCACCAGCAGGAACCAGGAGGCGGGTGTATCTGGGGGCGCGTGTGTCGGGGATGTGCGTCCCCTCATGAAAGGAGCAGTGAATGGGGGTAATTAGGCTGATGAGTCAGTGGGACCTGGTGACTTTTTTTTTTTCCCTGACTGGCTTTAACGAGAAGCAATAGCTATCGGTTTCCACTGAAACACACAGAAGGTAAAACACGAGTGGGGTTGGAACAAAAGGTAAGATTCAGCGTGGGCTCGAACTCCGTTTCCAAGAATAAGCTTTGCTTGGGTGGAAGGTATGTGGCTCAGGACCAAAGCAAAACAAAGAAACAGCAAAACGGCAAGGCAGAGCTTTGTGGCCCTTTCTGTATTTTGTCCCAGAGGCTGTCATCGCCGCTCAGGGAGGGCGAGGGGCTTGGCAAAGCCCGAAGCTGTAGACTATTGCCCCTTTGCCCCTCAGCCCCTCACGGGAGGCACTTAGGTCAGCTCGCAGGGGCAAGGAACTTTTAGGGGTTGTCTTAAGGTTATCTCTCATCAGCCAGCACCCTCCCTTGGCTATGTGAGTTGGGTCCAAGGCCTTGAGACTTTATTCACCTCCAAGGAAACGGCAAGAACATAAGCATCCCCCAGAGGAAGGCTCTTTCTGCATAACGCAGGGAATTGAAAACACCAATATTCCAGCTGCATTTATGACATTTATGTACTCCGAGATGGTTTCACATCCAAACACATGGACCTCAGCTCTTGTCGAAACCTAAGTGGAAGCCGTGCGGACTCCTTGCAGCAGTAGGTGCCGATCCAGACAGTGGCCAAGACACCGGGCGGCTCCCCTGACCTTTAGCACACAGCCTCTGCCTCCAGGGGCTTCCGACCTGGCTACTCTGCTCTTTGCTGCTTTCTGTCAGGAGGGCAAAATCCCCGAGATAACCAACTTCAAAAGAGGCTCATTTTCCTACGGGTTTCAGCCGGTGGCCACGCTGTTAAATGTAGGTCTGTGGAGAGGCGAGGCACCGTGGCTGGAAGTACAGAATAGAGCCAAACTGCTCATCTCCAGGAAGACGGGAAGAGGGGGCAGAGAGAAAGAGGAGGGGGCACGGGCCCAGTCCGTTATTTACACTTCCGCTTACCCGATTCCCGCCCATTCGGGCCTATCTGTTAAAGACTGCTTCTCAGAAGGGTCAGCAGCTCACCACCAAGGCGTCAGCACCAAGGCGTCAGCACAGCAGCTTTTGGAAGCCCCGGCCCCAAAGCCCAGAGCCATCCCCAACAGCTCACCACTCTTCTCTGTTTGGCCGTTAGGTGTCTGCTTGCTCCCTCCACCTTAGTGAGGACGTGTTCTTAAAACTCAGAACTGTGCATGGAAGAGCTGGGTTTACCTCCCCCACCCCCCACTTACTCGTTAGCGTCAGTGAGGTTTCAGATTAGTTTGTCAGTGTCAGAGGGTCAAAGGGGATAATACATGAGCATCTTTGCTTGCTATCTTATTTGATTAAAATTTAAGTAGATGCTAGAAGGGATGACAAAAGATTTACACACACACACACACACACACACACACACACACACACAGCCTTGTGACAGGCACAGAGTAGGGAAAGAAGAAGCACCCACCTTGTGACTTTTCAAGTCATTAGTAACACAAACAGGGAGGGATGCAGAAGAAAATGTTGGTTTTGGGCTTGTGCGTCATGGAAATGGTGACCAGACTAACTGTTCTAGAGAAAGACAGAGAAAGGCTCCCACTTCGAATGTGCCCTTTCGTCTACCTTCAGACTTAAATATGCTATTCCCAAACACACGCTCTAGCCAAACTGTACCTTCCAGTAACTTCTTATGAAACTGCGACACAAGCAAAGTTCAAATAGAAAATGACAAAGACAAGACTGGGACCCAAGGTCTCCAGCTTCAAACCTGAGGGCCTCACGGGTCTCGAAGCCGTCTTTGTGTGACTCCCGTCCTCCTTCGGCCGGCCGTGTCACTGATGAACTGCTCTCACTCGCTCCAGTCAGCGTCCCTGCAACATCACTGCGGGATGATGGCACCAGGAACATTACACTAGACAAGCAAGTGCCCTGCCTTTGAGCTAGAAACCAAGTCCCGGCCTAAGTAATAACTTTTCTGTCTCTTTTGTAACCATCAAAAAAGAAAACCCTGTTTGGGGAGGGGGTGGAGAGGTGGCTCAGCAGTTACAGGCACTTGTTGCTCCTGCAGAGGACATCTTCTCAGTCTCCAGGACCCACATATCTGTTCACAATGATCAAGTTGGCACTGGAAGTAACCATTGGGGTGCCCACCCTTGTGACTACAGTAGGACGAGGCAGTCATAAATGCCAGATATAAATGAAAGTCTAGCTTTCTCTAATATCATCATATGGCCCCATTAGCGATCCCTCGGTACCAATAGCTATGATTACAAGATGCTCTCGAACATATAACTACCTGGAAATGCATTCACGGAGATGGTTCTGTGGTTATGCTCCCAGGCAGGGACTTCTTAGTCGTCGGTGAAATACTCAAAATAAGACAGAGGGCAGAGGGCAGCTTCAGGATGACGTCTTCGTTGGGAAATGTTCCTGGACTCTTAGGATCTGCACACCCAACTCTGCATGGCAAACCGCCCCAAAGGACAATCGATTATTTCTCACAGAGCTGTGGCTTAGCCTGAAAACTTTACACATATCCAACCCATTTGAGCACTAGAAAGCCTACACTATCCTCCTGCTTCTCAGGAGCTGACAAAAAATTGCTGGCTCAGAATTCAGCTGTGAAAGCAGAGGGCCTTGGTCTCCTCCATGGGGACTTGTCTACACAGGCATCATGGAAGTCTCAAGGTAGATTTCGGGTGAGGAGATACACAAGGGCACGGGAACGGGGATGTCACCCAAGTGATAGGCAGTTATTGTAGGGAGGCTCTGTTTATTATCCAAGAGTACATCTGTTTTATTTTAGCATAAACCCGTATGTACGCCTTACAACAGTAAAATAAAACGAACCCTGCCCTGAGCATCACTAGGGAAGCAAGTTCCAGGATTTTCCGCTCTCTCTCCGCTGTCAGATTGTATCTTGGAACTTGGGCTGAGCCAGGAGGGGAGCGACACGCAACTTTGAGGCTTAGCCAGCCTATGCCTTTACCTCACTCCGTGGACACCAGTGACCGAATCCCAAAGCTATTTTTATTGATGTCCGCGGCTGTGTTTCCATCCGTTAGACTACAGAATTGAATGTTATAAATTAGCAGAAACACAAAACGACACTATTTTCTTAAGATGGCCAGGGCTGTAACTTAATTTGTTTGGCCCAGACCATATGTCATATTCAAAAATAAAAAGATAAATCTTTACTCCCGTGTGCCACATTAAAACTATTTTTAAAGAGGCACCCCTTCGGCCATCGTGATGGGAGATGGATATCAGCTGGGCCCAGAGACGGCTTGTAACCCGGTCTGGTTCATTTCCCGGATGGTGGAGGAGGTTTCCACTATAAGAGGTTAAGACTGCTTTGAAATCATGCAGCAGCCAGAAAACAAATCACGTATCTGAATCTATTTGCCCTTGTTTCAGGTCAAAGTCTGCAAATTATCCACGGGACAGTTCTCTTGCTTAAAGTTCACTGGTGGTTTCCTGGGAGAGAGCCAAGGTACGCAGAGAGGAGTCCTAGGCTTTACTTGGCTTCTCACAGCAGTGCGAGCCCCCCCTCGTACCCCCCATGACCTCTAAATTAACATTAACTCTGAAACCCAGTTCCTAAGAGGGGCACAGACTTCCATACTCTTCATACGTCATAACACTATTGTGAACGAGGAAAGCCTGGAAGAGCTGGGACGGAGCTGCGCACGCCTGTCCACTCGCCCGGGGTCTGCTGCTGGGCACTGCCTCTGGCCTCCCTCTAGCCGCCTCTAGAACCATTTCCAAAGGAGCCAGAGACAAGGAGAGTTGAATAACCGGTATCCTCCCCTCTCTCCCTTTCTCCCTTTCTCCCTCTCTTCCTTCCTCCTTCCATCCCTCCCTCCCTCTTTCCCTCCCTCCTTCCCTCTTTTTCTTTCCTTCATCTTATTCCATTTTCTTCCTTTTTCTTCTTTTGCTCATTTGTTCCTTCTCCATCTCCCATTCCCACCCCCCCATGTGTGTTTCTCTCTCCTTTTCCTCTGCAGAGATTAGATTTATTGACATGCAAGGAAGTGCACCAGCCTTAAATAGACTATTGCATGAGCTTTGGCCAGGATATCGTCCTGTATAACCCAAACAAAGCCCCATTAAGACCCAGGGCGCCCCTGCCCTTCCAGAGAGCTCTCTTCTGTGGCCGTCCTCCCAGTCTCTCTGGTCACCCTGCCTGAGAGGCAGCCATGGTTCTAAGCGTTTTAGGAGGCGCTCTGGCAGCTCCGAGGAGCATCACACGCATGGAACCCTGCAGTGCGAGTGATATATTGGGGGGGGGGTGAGACTGACAAATCAGAGCCCAGAATGGTTTTCTTTGTGTGAATTCCTGCACAGGAGCCGTCGTCACCGCGGCAGCCATCCTGACTGCTCAGCAGTTTGGAAGTTGTCAACGCTGCGTCCTTATTTTAGCGTCTCCATTGGCCTGCAAAAGCTTCTCACTGACAATATGACTGTGGACGTGCAGGTCAGCGCGTGACACAGCTGGGGAGGGCGGCACGCCTGCGCAGACCCCGCGGCTGCAGACATGGTGTTTACTGCCAAGCCTGTCTTTGTGTCTGCAAGTTGGACTCTGTATTATTGATTTTATTCTGATTGTTCCTCGAGACAAAGGATGAAATTGTTTCTTTCAAAGCAGCGTGTGTGACCTGGAGGGAAGAGACATGCACGTAGCAGGGGCAGGGTGAATAGTCCCAGCCAAGCAGGCAGACGCCACCCTTCTGACTCCAACACACAGGAGGTTTAGTTATCATTTTTCCAAATCCACAAAGCTCTTTGGACATCAGGAAATATACACTCAAGTTTACAAGATAGCTACTTTACATGCGAGGAGTGCAGAGAGGGCAGTGCAGAGGAGACTGCCCCCAGGAGTGCTCTCACCCCAGCGAGCGAGCCTGCTGAGGCGTTGTCACGTGGCCACTGTGCAGCGCAGGTGCTGAGTCTGGGCAGCTTAGCGGAATTCAGATAAGCAGGAGTCTCACAGGAGCCAGCCCTGCACGTGCAGCGGTCTGGCTCCGCCTCCAAAGGGTTTGGTAGCCCAGACTACATCCTGACACGTGACCCAGAAAAGCTGCCACTCTGAAGCTCATGGTCTCCCTGAGAGCTCCAGCTGAGAGCCGGTTCTGCTTCATAGCATAGGTGCGTCATTACTGGGACAGAGTTTGGATAACTAAACCAGGGCGGTCATGCTCAGCCCCTCCAGCAGATCGCTTTCCTGAGCTTTGCATGTTAGTGGGACAGCAGCTGCTCCCCTAAGGCAAGGTGAAGCACTTCCTTAGCTTACTGCCTTTCTGCTTCCCCAGTAATCCCCCCCCCCGCCCCCTCTGTCTCAGGGCATGGCCCAGTTAGACTCTGTTTGGTCCAAAATGAGCAGATTCCCTTATTCAGCGTCCAATCTCCCCAGAAGTATCCGGCCTACACTTTCTGGTACTCACAGCTGGCAAAGAACAAGAGATAAGAATTTCACATATGGGAATATTGAAGTCGCGTAAAAGTGATCATCCAAGCAGCAGTTCATCTGCATTAATCTCCCTGTGAAACTAAACCCCCAAATGTATTTAAACATGAGGGCGACAGACATCAAATTAATAAATGGCCATATGTATCTCCAAACAGCAGATAACCATCAATCATCCGCAACATTGTCTATGACTATTTCAAAATGCCACACAGATCCAG
This sequence comes from Apodemus agrarius, assembly GCA_964023405.1. NCBI lineage: Eukaryota > Metazoa > Chordata > Mammalia > Rodentia > Muridae > Apodemus > Apodemus agrarius. Next base: position 5,209,529 of record OZ030019.1, on the reverse strand, counting down.
GGATGCAATTCATAGGGCTTTTCCTCTAATTAGCTCCAGACAGCATTTAGTAGGTGGGGGTGGGGTGGGGAGTGGGATCAGACAGGTATTAAAGATAATACCAAGTGAGCAATTCAGATCTGCTGAAATAAAACCACAGGAAAATACAGATGCTTATGACTCAAACTTATTCAAGTCGTAATAGGTAGGGGTAAAATCTAACCCCGAGAGAACAGGGCAGCCTGAGACAATGACCTACAGAAGATGCCATGCTCAGGACACAGAGAAAGAAGTGAAGGGCAAGAGGCAGCAGGACATTGGCAGCAAAGAAAACCAAAGGGCACGGGCTTGGGAGGTGCTCTGTAACCTGTTTTGTGAAGGACCGGAATGCTAAAGCAGCTGTTTGATAGAGGCTTCCCCTGTCTGGTTCCAGGGAGACACCTGGACCAGCTCCGGGAAGAGAGGATCCCGAAGCTGCTGGCTTCGTTGTTCTGATCCATCTCAGAGCAGCAAGCTTTTCAAATTGCTTTTCCCTGAAAGGATCTGGCCCTGAGCAGCTTCCCCCACCCTCCTGCAGTTCTGGCCGCAGAGACTCCAGTCCTGAGAGAGTGGTCTGGAGATTTCTCCTCAGTTGCCTGGAGCCACAAGAAAAATAAAAGTAGTCAGAAAGGTTGGGCCCCTCTGTGGGACCTCCTTAGTAAAGTTTATGCCTTTTAAACTGATGCTTGTTGTCTCTTTAAATGTTAGGAAGGGAAGTCTCTCAACCCCCCCCCCCTCCCCATGGTACTCAATTCTAGTCAGGGTTGTGAAATACCTTGGATCTTTGGGGAGTTTTGCAGGGGGAGAAAGAAGGCTCTCCAGACCTGCATCCCTAGGGCTTTCTCCTTTCCCCTGACTGCAGTAGAGGACTTTGGTTGATGGGTAGAAGGTGTGGGAGAAACTATGACCCGGTGTGGTACGATGAGTAAATGTGTCTGTTCTTTGATGAAGTCTTAGTTTCTGGGCAACATTTTTCTAAGATAATTATTAGAGTGCTCTCATTCGAGTCTCTCTCCTCTGTCTTTAGTAAGTCTCCTCCTTGTATCCCGTCCCCACCACACCCCCTGAGCATGAGTCCTGGTCTCCTTTCCCTTTTCCTCTCTCTCTCCTTCCTGGGCATGCATGTCAATTATTTTAGGAAACCATCCATATCATATATTATCTCTTTCTTCTTCTTCTTCTTCTTCTTCTTCTTCTTCTTCTTCTTCTTCTTCTTCTTCTTCTTCTTCTTCTTCTTCTTCTTCTTGTTCTTCTTCTTGTTCTTCTTCTTGTTCTTCTTCTTGTTCTTCTTGTTCTTGTTCTTCTTGTTCTTCTTGTTCTTGTTCTTCTTCTTCTTCTTCTTCTTCTTCTTCTTCTTCTTCTTCTTCTTCTTCTTCTCTCCTCCTTCTCCTCCTTCTCCTCCTCCTTTTTCTTTTCCTTCTCCTCCTTCTCCTCTTTCTCTTCCTCTTTCTCCTCCTCTGCTTCCTCCTTCTTTTCCTCTTCTTTGGCACTGGCCCATCTGATGACACCTCTTAATGACGTAGTGTGGCTACTTTAAATGTTGCAGGAAGGAAAATCTCTTTAAGTCAGGATGCAAATATGCATCCAGGCTACTGCATGCAAATTGGGGCCCATGAGCCCAGTTCTAGGGTCCTTACCCATGAGGCATGTGTTTATTTTGATGGGCTCTGTAGCCCTATTCAGAAAAGTGGGACACTTTCGGAGGATGAACCAGAGAAGGCACTGCCTGTGAGGTCCCACTTGGCTGAGAGCCGAATTATTTGACTCATTGACATCCACTGCAACAATGGAGACACAGAGGTGGGTTTGCTTCTCTTTCAAAACTGGAAATAGAAAATAGGATGAGTGGTTTTGTAGCTATCTCACAGCAATCCTAGATGCTTTGCTGCATCCTGCTTTAGTTGTTAGCTAAAAGTTACAGTCAGTACAGAAGAATAGAGAGACTGCATGGCTGCCGATCAAGGAATGGGTGTCTAAAAATTGTTTTTAAGATGTATTTATTTAATGTATATGAGTACACTATTGCTGTCTTCAGACACACCAGAAGAGGGCATCAGATCCCATTACAGATGGTTATGAGCCACCATGTGGTTGCTGGGAATTGAACTCAGGACCTCTGGAAGAGCAGTCAGTGCTCTTACCCACTGAGCCATCTCTCCAGCCTGAAATGGCATGTCTTGCTTTTTGTGTTCTAGAGACTGGTATTTGTTTTCCTCCTCCAGCTTTCCTAGAATATGGATCTGACTCAAGCATGAGATAGTTGTGGCCTGAGTATCGCCCCATGCCTCCCACCACTTTGCTCTGCTGTAGCTGGTCTGGGCCTTCCCCCACACTTGCAGCCCCTGAATTCCCAGTCTTTCATCAGGTCCCCCACCCCCTCTGGATGCCGCTCCTCCCCTCTGAGGCATGTGCAGCAGGGGCCGGGTTTGCATCCCAGATATGTCCTCAGATTCCTTTCCTGTCAGGGAGATGCTACGCTGTGCTTACAGATGCTGGGGAAAGCAGAAGCCCGTTTACGATGCCAGAGTTATTTATCATGCGGCCTTTGGGGAAGAGAAGTGAGCAGACTCCAGTTATTTGAAGGGCCTTCAAATAAAATAATCGCTTTTACTGTAGGGGCTATGTGGCAAGCCTGGCTGCCTCCTACCTCTGCCCCTGAGTCTCAAGCTGTTCTGGGTGAACCAGGGGTTATGTGAGCAGGAAAACTGAGGCCAAGTGTTTTGGAACCAGGCCACATCAGAGAAATGACCCCTGAAGGGCAGATGTTTACAGTGTCCTCCGCGCCTCTCTGAACTTAAATTTTTTTCTTCCATGGACATCTATGGCCCTTGCAATCACAACGTAATGGAGAGAAGAACAAAGCAAATACGCAGAACGCTAGTTTAAAAATAAAGGACTTTAATTGCTTTTTAAAGAAAGGCATTAATTCACTCAGTGACTCGTTTCTTTAATGTCTTCCTTGTTTGCACCCAACATTGTTTCAACAGAGTATGACACACATACCCATGTATCACTGATAAAACGTTTGATAAGTCAACAAACATTCATGCAACACTCATTACATAGCAGGGTACCTGCTAGACACTGTGGGAGATTTATAGATAAATAATACAGGAGCCAGGCCCCAGGGGAGCTCGCTTATGATGCCTGTGGGACCAGATCCATAACTGTCAATAATGAGTGACAGTGTTCTGTGCCATGGTGCTCCTTCCAAGTGAATAATGTCTTGTCTGTGTTACAAATATTTCTGGTAGCATGTTCATATTTTTATATCTTATGTCTTATTTTGCTAATGAAAAGTCTTTGTTGAACTTATGATCCTCCGACCTTGGTCCTCCAGTGCTGGGAGAATGGAGGTGTTCTCAAAGTTACGTATTTCCTGGAAATATTCGTGGACGTACATGTGGTTGCAAGCGACCACAAAGCAGGGTGTCGTGGCTCGTCGTCCATTCTCTCGCACTGGCAGCATCCCACATGATATCGCTCCGAGAATACTCAGGCCAGGACGCCAAGGTATAGACTGGTTCCTACTCTCCCACAGCCTCAAGCGCTTCCATGCCTGGGTTCCCCCAATGTGTCCATGGCCCCTCAGTGGCCACTAATCCCTGCCCTATATCACACAAGTTTGGTATTTCAAGAATGTTATTTATAGACTCTCGCAGGATGTAGCTTAATTTTTAAAGAATCCACTTAGAGGATTCTCTAAGTTGTGTATCAAGAGTTTGTTCACACTGAGCAGTGGTACACAGAACCGATCTAAGATAGGCTGTTTCAGTTTTCGGCTATTGAAAACAGTTCAGCTGTATCTTCTTTGAGGCTTATGTTAGACACTTCTCTCATTGTTCTGTGAAAATATCTGAGAAAGGCACCCAAGGAAGACAGGGGTTGCTTGGCTCACAGTTTGAAGGTTCAGTCTGTTGTAGCAGGAGAGTCACAGTGTGATGCAGCTGGTTACATTGCATCATTGGTCAGTGTATTTCAGGGTTCTCTAGAGTCACAGAATGGGTAGTCTCTATATAATTAGGGAATTTGTCGATGACTTACAGTTTGAAGTTCAACTCCCCACAATGGTCAGCAGCAGCTGTGGATGGAAGTCCAAGGATCTAGCAGTTGCTCAGTCCCCCGAGACAAGCAGGCAAAGAAGAGTGAGAGTGAGTCTTCCTTCTTCCAATGTCCTTATGTAGGTCTCCAGCAGAGGGTGTGGCCCAGACTAAAGGCGTGTGCCACTGCGCCTTTAATCCCAGATGATATTGAACTCGGAGATCTCCTTGTCTTAATCTTCTGGAATTCATAGCCACTATGCTTCAAGATCTCCATGCCAAGATCCGAGTCAGAAACTTGTATCTCCTAGCCTCCAGATTAGGATCATAGGGGAGCCTTCCAGTTCTGGATTGTAGTTCATTCCAGATATAGTCATGTTGACAACCAGGAATAGCCACTACAGTCAGGAAGCAGAGAGAAGGGCTAGGGGGGTTCAGCTCTCTCTCTCTCTCTCTCTCTCTCTCTCTCTCTCTCTCTCTCTCTCTCTCTCTCTCTCTCTCTCTTCATTTAGTCCAGGACTCTAGCACACCCTAGGAGAGGGCTGCCCACACTCCCGATGGGTCTCCCCATCTCAAGCCTTTCTCGACACTCCCTCATAGACACACGGAGAATGTACATCCAAGATGATTCTATATCAACTTGAGGTGACAGTGAAGATTTATGATCACAGAAGTGTTCTGGATAAAGAGCCTATGGATATTTGCATGCACTGAGGGAGCATAAGTTCCGTTCCTCTGGGGAAAGAATCCAGAGCTTTGCCATGGGTGGTAGGGGAGCTCAGTGGGCTTTGCTGTTTGTTGTTGGCCTGAAATTTTTCCACACCGGCCTCTCGAGTGACTGTAGATCTAATGCAGCAGCCAGGCATCGTGGCGCTTGCCAGCTCTTGGCTTGACTCCTCTCGCCTGATTCTGCCTGTTGTCCACTTACTTGGATTGCTGTTTTCAAGCTTTGTCTTTGGAGAATTCTTTGTATTCTGTGCATTAGTTCTTACTTAGATGTAGATTGCAAATATTTCCTCCAGTGTGGAGGTGTGGAGGTCATCTTTTCACTCCCTCAGTACAATATTTTGTAGAATAAAGACTTTTTAATCACGCTGAAGTCCAGATCATTGTTTTTCCTTTTGTGTATACCTAGTGACTAGAAATTATGTATCTAGTTCAATGTAGCTAGTCCAAGGCTCTTAAGATTGTTTCTATGGTTTTTTCTATTGAAGTTTTATAATTTTATGCCTGGTAATTAATTTTCTGACATTTTTATAAGACATAGCACTTAGAGCAGTTTAAGTCTTCTGGCATGTGCATCTAGTTGTTCCAGCACCATAGGCGGAAGCCCCACCTTACCCCTGCCCTGGGGCTTCTGTAATAAGTTACTATGGACTGGACATTTGAGGCAGGATACACGTCTCCTCCCACAGTTTCAGAAACTGCGAGGCAGAAGTCGATTTCAACAGGATACCTTTCTTGCCTTGACTCTATGGGAAAATCTTCCAGCTTGCCATAGCTGCTCCAGATCCCAGTGACTGCTGGCTTGACTGTCACATCAATGTCTTCTTCATTTCACAGTCTCCCTCCCTCTTTCTTTCTCCCTCCCTCCCCCTCTCTCTCTTTTTCTTTCTCTCTTCCTCCCTTTCCCCTTATTTTTCCTGTCTTTTATAAAGATACTCATTATTACTGACAACATCTATTCTTTTTTCTTTTTTCTTTCTTTCCTTCCTTCCTTCCTTCCTCCTTCCTTCCTTCCTTCCTTCCTCCTTCCTTCCTTCCTTCCTTCCTTCCTTTCTTCCTTTCTTTCTTTCTTTCTTTTTTTTGAGACAGGGTTTCTCTGTATAGCCCTGGCTGTCCTGGAACTCACTCTGTAGTCCAGGCTGGCCTCAAACTCAGAAATCTGCCTGCCTCTGCCTCCCAAGTGCTGGGATTAAAGGTGTGTGCCACCACCGCCTGGCTATCAGCTATTCTAATCCAAAATACTCTTATCTCACTTGTGCTGAACTTAACGAATGCTCCATTGCCAACGAGAGCACACTCTGAGGTGCGTGGGCATCCAGTGGAGCATGGACGTCCTATCAGGACCACATCCAGAGAAAACCAGTTCTCCCTCCTCTAGCAGCCATCAATTGCTGGACTCCCCAGCTAGGGGTGGGGCTTCACGAGCACCCCGACTTTGGATCCATGGGCTATTACAAAGAGTTTTCCAATTTTCATATATTTAAACTTTCCCATTTTGCTCTGTTATGATTTCTATTTCCACCCTACGTACTCTTAGTTTATCTAAATTTGCCGTCACTTGGTCTGTGGTTCAGGGTATGATCTTTGTATGTGTTCCATGAGCACATGAGAATAACATGTCCCCTGTTGTTGCTGAAGGCAGAACCCTGATAAATGGCATCACATTTCTGTGGATATTATACAGACAGGCACACTTCCCTTTTTGTCTATAGCTCTTTAACTTCTTAATCCGTGACCTGAACTCAAGTGTGGAAGGCTTCAGTCTTAACTGTGCATTTATGTTTTCCAATTCTTCCTTTACTCGTTATCAGATCTTTTGTTGGTGTTCACTTTTAGTTCTGTTCTGGCCTTTGGTGATGTCCCCCATTTGTCACTTCTGATACGCCCCTCCCTCTCTGATAACTGCCTTCGTTTACCATCTAATTATTGTGCCTGCAATATAGCTTACCCCTTTCTTTCCAGCTTACTGCAATGTTTGAGATGAGGCTGTAGCTAGTATGCAGTTGAGATATTTTCTTACTTTATCAATTTCCATGTATTTAGATTATTCTACTTAAGACAGCTATTGCTATGTTAGCCTGCCGTGTTAACGTTTATTTCCTGTTTGTTCTCTTTTGTTGTTTTGTTTCCCTAGCTTTCCCCCCTTCTGGATTTCTAGAACATTTAAACAAACAAACAAACAAACAAGCAAACAAACAAAAACTATGAGATTATCCATAGATGGTTTTCAGTTGGTATTTTGAACAGCCTTTTTTTTTTTTTAAATTTTTTGATTTGTGTATCTAATGCATATACAGCATCATGGAATTCTAGCTTTGACATTTTGCTGGTTCAAACGAAATTTGGAAACTTTATTTAAGTTGTTTTCCCTTTTCTAATTATAGTGCAATTGTCTTAAATATTTATTCTACATGCAACAATGCATACGCCTTGCTTCAGCTGCCAGCATAAGCAGGTATCCTAAGAGGGAAACTGTCAGTCTAATCCTTTCTTGCCTTGTTTCTGAAGGGCACCCCTATTGGGCAGAAGATTCTGGGTTAGCAGAGCTTCTCAGGGGCCGAGGAGGCCCAGCAGGGAAGAGCTCCTTGCTCTCTCACAGACCTGTGCTTGCTTCTCAGCACACACGTGACTCCAGTTCCTCGGGATCCAATACTATTTTTCAGCCTCCATGGATGCTGCACATACACGGTCACATACGTGTGTGCTGGAAAATGCTCAGAAGCATAAAATAAGCCAAGCAGAACAGCTCTTATTTTTTTCACTGTTAAAATTTTTCATTGCCCTACTCTGGTCTCCAAGGTTTCTTATGAGAAAGATGGTATTATTTACATGGTTTGTCCTTCATTACTTGGGCATATTTCTGTGTGTGTGCATGCGAGTGTGTGTGCGTGTGCATATATGTGTGTATATGTGTGTATGTGTGTGTATGTATGTGTGTGTTTGTGTATGTGTATGTCCATTCCATTGTGTCCATGTGTTACAGGACAACCCTGCATGTTGGTCTTTGCCTTTTACCTTGTTGGAAACATGGTTTTGTTTTTTGTTTACCCTGTGGGAACCAGACTAACCCTCATCTGTGAGCTCTCAGGGATTCTCCTGACTCTACCTCTCGTCTTCCCACAAGAACACCTGGCATGCAGATGTTCATGCTGTGCATACAGCTTTTCCCTGAATCTGTGCATTCAAACACAGGTCCTCAGACTTGCATGGAAAGCACTTTTACCCACCAACCATCTCTGTTCTTTTTAGCTCTCATGTGTATGTTTATATTTTAGATGTTCGAACATAATCTTTGTAGTGCTTTGGTTTGTCTTATTTGGAGTTTACTCCTCAAATTTTCATGCTTACTTGATTTATCTGATGGATGAAGCATTAGCAGTTGTGTCTTCAGCTACATTTCCAGCCATTGTTCCTCCTCCTCCTCCTCCTCCTCCTCCTCCTCCTCCTCCTCTTCTTCTTCTTCTTCTTCTTCTTCTACTTCTTCTTCTTCTCTCCCTCCCCTAGAGATACTTTGCTATCACAGTTAAGTGCCATGTAAGAATGCAATAGTTCCCCACGGTTTCTTTTCGTCTGGCTCTTTTTATTATCCAGATTGGTTATCTTTAAAATCTTACTGTATTCCTCTCTATCCCCTATCTCTCTTTTATTCTATAGCCCCTATCTATTTATTAATTTTAAATTTGATGACTCTACTTTTTTTATTTCTAAAACTTGTCTGGCTCCTCCTTTGATTTTCCCATCTTGACAGGATGTACCTGGCTCCTTCAGGCACACTGTGTTTCATTGCCAGCTTATCCTGGCTGCCTCAGATCCTTGTCACACCACCTTGACATGGCTGCCTTTCTGGCTAGACATCTGCTGGCTTTTACAATTTAGCTTGAGATTATTCTGGGTCTTCATTGTATGAGACCTATTCTTTTCTTCCTTTTATTGGAAACAGGGCATCGGGGCCTTCAGTGGAGCTCAGCTTCCCTCACATTCTGCTAAGGTCATGCTAGAAGCAAGGTGGTAGCACCGTGGGTCTCCCAGGTAGGTGGAAACCCAAGTTCTCCCAGTCTTGTTTTTATGGAATGGTCATTTCTTCATTGTGCTGAGCTTACATAAAAGTTGTAGGTCCCCGAAAGTCATTTCTGATATCCCCTTCTTGGGAAGGGTAGAGATACTCTTTTATTTCTCTCCAATAGCTTCCCTGACATAGTGTAGAAGAACACGTGGTCTATTACCTTGATGTGGTAGCAATTATGATGACCTTGCACTTGGCTTCCTCTGTTGTTAGTCCAGGAAGGAAAGGGGCAGAGCTGCGAGTCTAGGCTCCTCACATTGTATCTATGGTCACTATGAAGTGATGGGCGTTTGTTACGCTCTGGGGCTATAGAAACCCTAGTTCTCCACCCTGCCCCTCTCTGACTATCAGGCAGTGTTCCTGAGCCCTGGAACACTGGCTCTCTCCCTCAATAGTCTCTGATCACCTGAGCCAAAGCTTTTTCTTATTTTTTAACTGGCATCATGTTTATCTCAAATCAATGGAGACATGTTCTGCTAAAGTAGGGCATACTTGTTAGTGACGGAGTTGACTGGATTTACAGCAACTGGCTGGACAGCCCACAGTCTAATGGAAAGAGGTGACGAATAAACAGGTTCAGAAACCAACTTTAGACAGCGATGTGGTCAGGTCTACCTTTATTCCAATAAATGCTGGTCTCACCCTCTGGGTGGTGGCAAAGGGAAGGACCAAGCACACGGCTAACCCGAGTCACAGTTACTTTGGCCTCACAAAAATAGCATCACACTGAAAGCCCCGGAAGTATGAAAGAAGATGGAATAATCCAAGATGGTGTCAGCAGGACTTGGTTAAGCTTCACGTTGGTTCTACTCAGAAGGGAACTAAGATGCTACCCAAGGAATTGAAGAACACACATCAACAGAAAAGAACAACCATGGTGACAAAACCCAAACAACCAAAGGGTTCTTCATCTGGGCGCCTAGCTGACATCACCAAGGAAACCCCCAATCACTAAATCACAAGATGTGCTACAGGGCACTCTCAGTAGGTAAGAGGTTGTATGGCTTAGCCTGGGAACTCATTCCAGATACCCCATGACACCAGATTCAGATGTTGCAATAGGCCATGCTGCCTGGGGCAGATCCTCCATGACCTTCCTCTGTCATATAATTCCAAAATGTACCTGAGCCTGGAGCGGCTGACAAGCTCCAGCAGCAGAAAATAGTGGCTGGGCAAGCGGGAAAAGGGCTGGAGTGGATTTCTTTGATAACAAAAATAAAGTCCTGGCTGATCTCTGGTTAATTCTGGAAGATTTAGAGTCATCCTGCTTATAAGTTGAGTTTCAGGGAGAGATGGGAGTGACTTATGGTGACATCTATTAAGCGTTTATAGAACATAATACATGTGTTCTTGCGCCTACCATAAAATTAATTGTCGCTAATTAGTTAGGGCTGCCAGCTCACTTCTGTGTGGAGCCTGTCACAGGGAGCGTCTCCTGGTCCAGTAATTACCTCCCAGTCTCCAGCTGCTCTGGTGCCCTGCACTTTTCCTCTTATTTAATTTTCATTTTATTATTTATTTCCATTGGTCTCTGTATTGTTTAATAATTTCACACATGGCATGCATACAACACGTTTGATCGACTCCACCCTCATTTTCCTCCGTCCAATCCCTGCCCTGTTCCCTCATGGATTACCCTTCCCAACACCATGTGTTATTTTTAAAAGCCCACTGAGCCCACCTGTGCGGGCACGGGTGCAGAACCATCGAGTGTAGGGTGGGTAGCCTCCCAGGAGAGCATCTGTGAAGACAACTGGCTCTGCCTCCCTCAGCAGCGGTCAATGGCCAACAGCACTTCAGATAGGCGGGGAACATTTCTTATTTACACACTCGAGTCCACTGTTTTTCTCTGATGGAACAGAAGCATATGTTGGGAACACTGAAGTCCTCTGGGGTAGTGTGGTGATGTCATGTGAGACAGTATACACCATTAGGCATCACACACATGGACTAGTCTCAAACCAGCACCCCTGATTCAAAGTTCCTTGTTTATATCAGGTCCTGAATCCCCATGAAATACCATTAAGTGTTTAAGGACCTGGCATCAGTCACCATTCCTGTGTCTCCTGGGCCCGGGATAGGCGTCATTCTGATGGAGTGACAGCTGTACACACATTTGGTGATAGAGCCAGTGGGGTGGGCAGCTTTTCGGATCCAGCAGCAGTCACCTGGCCTGGAACACCATGGCAGACCGGCTAAGGGAGATGGACGGCGCCTGCAGACACTGACCGGGACTGATCCTGTCCGTAGTCCTCTTGGCTCCTGAGTGCGCTGACTCTGGTGTCTTTGCCTAGGGAGCCCTGTGTGTGGAACTGCTGCGGGCATTTCTGTGGTATAAGGAAGGTGTCCCAGCAGACTTTGATGACAGCGGGTAGTCTGTCTTGTCTAAGCAGTGTAAATCCAAGGGTGACAGTCTCGTGTGGTTGTGATCACATCTAATGACAATCAACAGACAGGGCTCTTCCCTCCACAGGGTTCTGCACCCAGGGAAGCTTGTTCTTGCTTCTTCTTCTTCATGAGCCAACTAAATAGCAAATCTTGGAGAACCCTGTGTGCGTTCATTCTGTGGCGCAGCCCTCTGCCAGGCAGCTCGCTCTGCACATCCCTGTCTGGGGCGATATGACTTCACTCACTGACAAGCAGCCGTGAGTGCCATGTGTGAGGAGGCTGGTGTGTGCATGAAGCCCACATGCCAGTCAAGTGAGGTGGCTAGGGTGCGTGTGTGATACCCACACGCCAAAGAGCCAGTGGAGAGCGCAGAGCAGCTAGTGAAATTTAAAGGGGGGATGGGCCTTAATTAAAATCCCAAATTAATTCAGGTTACAAACACGGAAGCTGTAGATACAATCCCAGTGTGCTCAGAAATGCCAACCCACTGGCCACACTAAAGAAAGCCAGCAGCTCCGGGGTTAGCCTCCCTGCCTTGAGACAGCAGAAGCCATGGCTGCTCCATGGAAGCCCCAAGTGCCATGTCTGGGAGAGGGCTGTGCAGTCTAGTCCCAGGACCGGGTTTCCATCTGTCTTAGTCCATTTTCTGCTGCTGTAACACCAGCCTGGAGACCAGCTGTGTGCTGTAAAGAATGGAGGTTCATTTATCTCACTCTGGAAGTCCAGGGGCTTGTGCTGCCAGCTGTGGGGGGCCTCTTGCTACACCACAACAAGACAAAGGCAATTCACATCCTCGCTCGACTTCAGGGATCAACTACATCACAGAAGCAATTTGCATTCCTACTCACTTCCGGAATGCGTTAAGGGTCTGTGAGGGAATGAAGAAGTCACGGGCACATGGAGTACAGGAAAGCTAGGATTGGGTGGGTTGGGCCGTCAGGTGGAGATGTCAGAGCACCCCAGAAACCCAGTGTGTGTGTTACACGTGGTTGAAGCAGTGTGTTTATGTACAGCTGAATACGAGGTGGTTATTATATGCAGATAAACAGGAGGCAGGGTTATTAACACAGCTAAAGAGGAGGCAGGCTTAGCTAATGTCTGTAGCAGCTGTCTCCATGGGGGGAGCCAGCTTCATGTTGCAGATCCAGGAGAGAAGGCTATGATAGGAGACAAGGCTATGATGGGAGACAAGGCTATGAGGGGAGACCAGGCTATGAGGGGAGACAAGGCTATGATAGGAGACAAGGCTATGAGAGGAGACCAGGCTATGAGGGGAGACGAAGCTATGATGGGAGACAAGGCTATGAGGGGAGACCAGGCTATGAGGGGAGACGAGGCTATGAGGGGAGACGAGGCTATGATGGAAGACAAGGCTATGAGGGGAGACCAGGCTATGAGGGGAGACGAGGCTATGAGGGGAGACGAGGCTATGATGGAAGACAAGGCTATGAGGGGAGACCAGGCTATGAGGGGAGACGAGGCTATGATGGGAGACAAGGCTATGATGGGAGACAAGGCTATGATGGGAGACAAGGCTATGAGGGGAGACCAGGCTATGAGGGAGACAAGGCTATGAGGGAAGACAAGGCTGTGATGGGAGACAAGGCTATGAGGGGAGACCAGGCTATGAGGGGAGACCAGGCTATGAGGGGAGACCAGGCTATGAGGGGAGACAAGGCTGTGATGGATGTTCTTTTCACTCACCACCACTGTCAACATCACACAGGAATTAGAAGGCCTTGCCATCCCTGGGAGCACGATGTGGCTCAGGCATTGAGGTCCTTGACAGGGCCATCGTGCCCACGTCAACAGCACGCATTCACTCAGGAGTTCTACTGTTCTCCAGTCAGAGCGTGATGGGCCAAATTGCCAGTTTCCATCTCTCTTCTATTTTAAAAATAGCATTAGTAAGGCCATCATGGAAGGCCGCCCCCGTCATCTCAGCTCATGTTACCCCCGAAGGCTGTCTTCCAAGCACGGCAACATAGGCCAGAGTCCACTCTCAGCATAGCGCCATCCTCCCTGCTCCAGACCTCCACCTCTGCCCGACTGGGGGGGGGGGCGGGCGGGGCGCGATGGGATGGGGGAGGGGCTGCTCTGCATCCACTGTCACCCAGTCCCAGCCTCGATCTCAAGAAGCCACTCTAGGCCCAGTGAAAGGCGCTGCCTGACATCCTCTGATTTCAGGGACCCAGGGTCACCTGTCACGAGTTCATAAGTACCTGCACAGGTATTTGGGCAAGCAGGGCCTTGAGTGCTTTTACTTTTGAGAAGTTTCTTGGATAGAAAAATGAGGGGAAGAAATAAGGGATCCTTGACGCTCAACCTACATGAACTTTAGTGAGCTCTTTGATAACTCTACATCCTTCAATCTGCCAGTGTGGCCGAGAGGATGTTTTCTGAGAGTTATCATAGCTGAGTCGATAATTGTTTTGTTCTGACTATTAAATAATATGGCTCATAGTGTAAGAGTCCATGATTCACTGAAGAACGACACCCCGGACTAAAGCAGTATGTAAACGCGGAGAGTGTTCTATTCTGTGTAAGTCCAGCATGCTTGGGTCTCCCCATTACCAGACTAGAGAGACACCAACGTGAGCTTGCGAGCCTGACTTAAAGCACATTAAGGAATTCTGGGATAGGTGACCTCTAGATTAATCTGTTGGGTCGATCTCTACAGATATTCCATTACCAGAGTGTCCTCAGGGCTGGAAACTTGCTGGGGAAGTCTGGAAACTGCTACTGACCCATTGTCCTTGCCTCAGGCCAGGTGGTGGGGCAGCTTCTGAGGCTTGGACTTGCCTGGACTTGTCCGTTTCCTGGAAACAGAGATCTAGGCCTCGTCTCCAGAATTGCCAAGTTGAGGCCTGTCCCAGTCAGCCAGCCTTCTCGGTGGGATTTATAGTGGCCCTGTGCTTACCTTGCTACCACGGTCATCTAGAACACCATAACTACGCTCTCACTAATGCGGCCACGTCTCTGCCACTCTCTCCCCTGCTGCTTTCTTCAAACATACATCACTCATTGCTACCCAGTGTCCCCTGGGCATCCCTGAGCCCTTGATGGCTCTCATCCACTTGTGTGACGCAGTGTACGCTACACAAGCAAATGTCCCTCCCTGGGATCTGTTCTTTCTCAGCCACAGGACCACACCTCTCCTCAGACCTCAGCCCATCACCTAGAGGTGTCCACCTACTCAAATGAATGCTTTTCCCACACCCCAGCTCAGGCGCTCCTACTCACAGAGCCTCTTGAACAGTGATCATCTGGATAGGGATTTTTCTTCCTTGAGTTTAAATCACTCCAGTAGGCAACAAAAGGTACGATTCCCATACTGGTATCTCCCCTACAGGTTTTATCTCCAGAAAGGTTTGTTTGTTTGTTTGTTTGTTTGTTTGTTTCACTCTCTTGATCTTCGTCTCCAGAATACCCATCATGCCAGTCCCATTGAACATCGAATGTCCCAAAGCCAGACTGGAGGGCGGTCAGGCTCTGAAGGTAGACGTCAGCTGTGACCACTTTAAACCTCCGCATCCTCAGCCGTAAAGCAGGGTTCTGGAGATTTTCACAGTGTGTACACAGAGTTGTTTTAACGTTGACATAAAATAGCAAGGGAAAGTTCTTTACGTGCTTTGAAGTGCTCTGTGAACAGGGGCCCCTGTGATTATTGTGGCTTGTCTGATATTTAACATGAAAGGGAACTAAGAAAATGCATCCATAAGGCAATGCAGAATCCCGGGTGCCAAACTGCCCAATACCAGCAGTCACACCATGTAACACTTATGGAACATTTTGTTGTTCTGTGTGCTTTTTATTTAGAGTACAGTGGGTTCTGTGGGGCCCCCATGAGCTTGGAGCGTTTCAGGGACAGGAAGGAAATCAAAGGGGACAAGCACAAAGGTGAATGGCTGAAAGGGACGTAGTTGAAGCCACAGGCCGATGGTTGTGAATGACGTGGGGTTCCCATCTTCTTCCTTTTCACTTTGACCTTCACTTCGGACTTGGGGCTCTGCCCTCAGGACACTTTCCTCCATGTCTTTCACCCCCATCCTAATCACTGCTTTCTGTGTAGGCGGGGTGGGCTCGTCTCCGTTTGCCACACTCCATTCTAGCACATCTGCTGACTTCACCTGCACAACCCTGAGGCAGAGGGACACCTCCTCGGGAGGACTTTGTGTCTTTCGGAATCCCCGAGAACATCCTGAGAACTGCCACCTTAAGGGGTGGGTGGGGGGTACCTGTGATGGCCCCTCAATCAGTGTACCCTCTTCATACACTCAAAAGCCGAGCGGGACACAAGATGCACACCAGGCTCTCACCAGCGTGACCCGCTGCTTCTCAGCAACCTTCTTTTAGAAGTAGAAGGATGGGACCTAAGTGGGCGGGAACCTTGCCGCCAGTGTAGAGAGCACTAGATAACTTAGAACCATACATGTTAGTCAGCCAGCACTGTGCCATCGGTTGGCTGGGGCACTTTTAGGTCGGAGCCTGTAGCAGAGAACTGACAAAATATGGTTAGCCGCCCCACCGCATCCCCCACCCCACCCCACCCCGCCCCGCCCCTTTGCAAATAGCTGCTGCTCCTCAGAAGTCAGAGTCTCTCTAGTGTTTTTAAATGCAGGACCGCAGTAGGATTGAGGCCCATCCTGGTGCTGGGATAAGGGATGAGCTATCCGATCCCCGCTGGACTGAAGCTGGGAGGTGCAGCACCAGGTCCCCCATTCCTCCCTCGGGTTAACCCCTTTCCCCACTTTCCCCTCTCCACACCAATGCTGGCAGCTTGCTTAGAGCACTGCTGAGACATCGCACCCCCTGGAATGGACATCCATCCGCCTCTGGCTGACTGCGCAGTTTTGAATGGGGGCAAACACGGGTGCTCGCCTCAGCAGTGTGAAAACCCACTGTGGAGCCAGAGCCGTGAGCTGATGGCTTCAGCTTCAGCCGTCCGAGCACTTCAGCAACGGCTTGGTGTTGTCTCTTCGTCTCGCCATCGTTGATAGAATTCCAGTGCTCTGTGCCACGTCGATCCTTAGGTCACACTGAAATGAAAGACCCACGTTTAGCCCCCCAGGCTGAGCCGCTCCCTTCAGAAGAGCACTCTCAGGAGGAGACAGTTTCTGCGCAAACTAAGGAACCGGGAGTAGCTGATTGGTCCGACTCTTTACAGAAACCCCACGAGGACCACGGAGCCCTGTGGGTAGAGCTATGCTCTTTTCTGAATCTGTGTATTTAGATAGTGTTGTCCTAGCTGTACACGTTTTTCTTTTTAATCTCCATCCTTCCGAGTAGGATTTGAAACATCGACTGCAGGGTTTGGAGGTTTTCCGGGTAACAGGACAGAGAGCACAGGCACCTAGCTGCTGTACCTCACGCCACAAATCCGCTCTCAACTCAGAAACAGTAGCTAGCTCTGTACCTGTGCACACACTGCCAGTGCCTGGCGGATCCTGGGTCCTTGTGCTCCCACCCCCACTCCCCGACCCCTCCCCACACCCCACCCCTCCCCATGCCTCCCCCCTCGCCCCCACTCCCTACCCCCACCCCCGAACACACAATGGCAGTGCTAAACGGACTCCGTAGGTTTCAAGGAGTAACAGATAAACATGCAACCGGAAGAGGACAGCAGTGCCGGGCTAAGGGAGAAGTTAAGAGACAGAGTGCGTCAGGGGCTTAATCAAAGCAGAGCGTGTAAGTATGTGCTCAAATTCTCACTCAGTAAAGTAAGAAGAGACAAACTACCATTACCACGCAGGATGTATCCGGCTGGCTTACACTCAGATCTTTGCACTTCATCGTGGTAGGAGATATTCAAGGTTGGAGAGATGGCTCAGCAGAAGCCTCCCTGGGCAATTTGTTGCCATGAGCATGTATTACTTTAACAGTTCTCTCTCTCTCTCTCTCTCTCCCTCTGTATATATACACATACATGTGTATACATATATACAATCATATATATAGCCATATATATATACACATATATGTATTCACATATATATTATATACAATACGCATACATATTTAATATGCATAGATTATATATTATAGTATTATATATTATTATATGAATCCCTTAAATTCAGAAGTCCCATTTAGAAAAGAAGACAGCAATAGATTCTGTTGAAGAAGATCAAACAGCAAATATCTGTCCGGTTTGGCCCCAGTGAATGGAAATTTCATTTGTTTTGACCTAAATCATTTTCAGCTTTGGGCTTCAGAGCAGACACATCTGTACATGAAGGTCCAGGGTCTGATCCAGCCAGTGACATCCTGGCATTTGGAAAATGTCATAATTTCTTCTATCCAAAGATGCTCTTCTTTCGATGAATGCTTCAGTCCAGCACAGCTTGCAATGGAAACCCTGAGTGTCCCAAGGCTGACCGTTAACCACGGACTGACAGGCTTTATCCAAACTCCTCCACACCTTTAACCCTGTATATCTTATGCCTGCCCGGCTCCTGCTGACTTTTAGAGCTGTTGTTTGGGTGCTAGTCATCTCCGATAACTACACTCACTGAGGGAAAGAAGCATAGTCCGTGAGCAGCCGAAGTATTTGCTTGGGCCGCGAAGCCAAAACCAGCACCACTGATTGATCTTTCAGACACGGCTCCAGCCGTGTGTGACATGAAGTCCCCCCCACCCCTCCAACCCATTGTCATGTTAATAGAAAATGGAGTTTCTCTCTGGGCCACTCAGAAGGTTTGAATATGGTAAGGTGGACAAAATATTTAACCCATGCCTAGCACACAGTTTATCCATAACAAGTGTCACTCCAGCCTCTTCCTCCCTCTGACGTCCCAGCGCACCCACCGCTGCCCTGTAAGCACAGAATGGCAGGGCTAATGAAGGATGCTGGGCTTCAGGGTTCTGCAAGTGCTGCCAAACTCCTTCCAGCACGTCACACCCGAGAGCGCCCTTGGCTCTGCTGCCCACACGTTAACCACACGGAGAGCCGCGGCTGGACTGAGCTGGAAAACACCTGAGACACATCCACATAGCTTCTCAGTGACCTTCAGTATTTCAGAAACTGGCCATGTGTCATTGGGTATAAGCGCTGTTTAGCTGCTGTCTTGGGAAGCCTGGGAAAGGCCTGGGAGTCCCACGGCTTCTGTTTTTTCCCTTTCTGTTGTGTTTAGAACTCTCAAAGTTGACTCTGGTGACCTAAGTCTTTCCTGAGTGCCCGGTCACACAGCATTTTGATGTCCCTCCTCCATTCACCACGCTCTGACTATCCTGTGCTATGTGTGTACTTCTTGCCTGGCCCCTCCCCCTTACAGCAGTATGTGCACAGGAGAAGGATGCTCAAGTATTTACATACACTGCTCATTTCTTTGCTCTTGACTGATCATGTGGCAGAGTCAAAACATTGTCCACACACCCTCTTGTAGGTACTCTGCCAAAGGACCGCTCCTTTACTAAAGCCAATCAGAAAGGTGTAGGAGGCTATTGATCATGCCCACAAGAAAAGCAAGGAGAAGAGGGAGCCAGAGGCAAAGCAGACACCAGAGTAGAGCCTCAAATGGAGGCTGACAGGCACAGTGGGGGAGGCCGTGCGCAGCGTGTCGCAGGAGGTCTGGGAGCCTTACAGGTAGAGAGAACTTCAGAGTTCAAGGGTACAGAGTCGGAGGAGACTGTCTGGCCTACCTGCCGGGATCCCGAACAATCCTTCTGCATAATGATTTTTGAAAACACAAACATTGCCGGGGCTGACTGACAAGTATTGTCCCAGCAGGGAGAGCTGTCAGGGCAAATCAATCCAATCCTGCCACATGCCGGTGTGTGGAACAGACATAATTTTGGCTGCTCCGTGACGCCAAGGCGAAGGATGTGCCGTCTGTATTTTGAAGGGTGGCGTTCCTTTCAGTCTAACAGCTTGGAAGATTTCTCGGGCTCTCCCCCACCCTTGCCTAATTCTGCCAAGAAATCACATTTAACTTCAAATAACTCCACCATTTCACCTGCTGCGTCGCCCGGGTTACAGGGAACGGAACGCAGCTCCCTCTGCCACCACCACTCCGGAGCTGGGTGCAGGGTAAAAGGTGCTTTGCTGATGCTGCTGGATGCTGTGAAAACCATCCCGGCGGGTTCCAGATGACTTTCCAGGAAGGTTAAACCGGTGCAAGAGTCTGCCTCATCCTTTACTGCACCGGGTGCAAGGCTCGACTCTAGGAACTCAGGGGCCTTCTGGGAGCCCTGTTCAGTCCTCAGTGGCCTGTTGCTATATTGGGCCTTAAGGCAAAATCCTTGAGATTGTGAGTTCGGGTGGTTCGCTGGAAATCTCGGCTGTTTTTGGCACCCCTCCCGCACCCTGTCCTCACTGCATCTGTCCGGGGAATCTTCCGTTATCTCCACCATCTAGCTCTTCCTCTCCCCTCTGTCCTCCCTGTCCTTCCTCTTTTGGAGCCCACTTAATTTCTACCCTCCATCACCCCTCTTAATTTGCACACACCCCAAATCTGAAAATCTCTGCAGGCTCCCACCCCCTGGCATTACCGGGCCATCTCTAGATTGATCTGTCTGCCCCCAGTCCTTCCCTTTGCTGCCCTAAATCCTCCACAGAGTGGTCTGTGAGCATCTTCCTCTTCACCACTCCAATCGGGGTTGTCTGCCTTCTTTGCCCAGCAGCATCCAAGGCCATGTCTCCTGCCTCTGAGGAATACTCTTGGGCCCCCTCTGTCTTTGCCTCTCCTTTCTCACAGTCTTTGAGAATTAATTCTTGGTGACATCTTCTGCTCCCTTCGGGACCAGTGGAGAGCAGAGCAGAGCTGATGACAGCTGACCATGCGAGACTCCATGCTCATGAAGGACAAAGGATCTAGGGGGGAAAGAAGAGGGATCAAATCCATCCTCCACTTTCTCCAGCCTCGTGACAGTGAGCTTTGCAGAGCTCCGCAGATGACTCCCTACATCAGCTTTACCACAGCCAGACGACCTTGTTAGTGGAGTCTCCATTGCTTCTTCCTGTGTACAAAGATCTGCTTCACCTCCATAGAACTGAGATGATAGTGGATAGGTGAGTGACGTGGTGGGGGGATAGGTAGGTAGGTAGATAGATAGATGATAGATAGAAAGATAGATGATAGATAAATAGATAGATGATAGGTAGATAGATGACAAATAGATGGATAGAGAGAGATAGATATATCATAGGTGCTTAGATGATAGATATATGATAGATAGATAGATAGATAGATAGATAGATAGATAGATAGAGATAGATGATAGATAGGTAGATGATAGATAGATGATAGATAGGTAGATAGAAAAATAGATACAGGTAGATAGATGAAAGATAGATAGACGATACATTGATAGATAGATGATACATTGATAGATAGATGATAGATACATTACTGATGGATTGATATATTGACAGATTACCATAAACCATAGATAGATTATAGAATGCATGTCCTGGGGAAATCCCAAGATGCCATTTAGTCCCAAGTCAATGATTCAAAGATGAGGAAACAGAAGCTCAGCACAGCGACGTCACTTCGCCTCAACTCCCTGCGCCTTGGTGTGAGAACGGGAGCTCCCGCGGCATCCACGCCCCACTCCGCCCTCCGGACCGTGTTACCTGCTGCTAGTTTGGGGTAATACGACTAATCATGACTTCTTAAACACACCCAACTTGTCCCTTCCCCCTCCTCCTCCTCCTCCTCTTCCTTCCTCCACTTCCATGCTGATTTCCACGTTATTTCCTCTTTCTCAGTAGCATGCCCATTCCTACATATTTACACGTTTATTCACCCATGCAAGAGTTTTGATCCTCTAGTGTGAACTAGACCCAGCTTTGGGTTCATGGGAATTACATACGTTTGTTAACTTCATACCCAAAGCGTCTTTGTGTGTATACTCATAGGCTTATTATAGATTATGCTACCACCGAGACCATGTGGATTCCCTGCACAAAGCATAGGCCAAGGGTGGCTTTTGTGTTCTATATTTATCTAATTTAAAAATGTTTATTTTGGTGAGACATATATGGCTATTTTGCCTGCGTATATACAGGTGTACCACATGCATCCCCGAGGAGGCCAGACAAGGGGGTGAGATTTCCAGGAACTTGTGTTGGGGTGGTTGTGAGCTGCCCTGTGAGTGCAGAGTATTGAACCTGGTCCTACTCCTGACCACTGAGCCTCTCTCCAGCCCCCACATTCACCGTTTCCACTGATCTCTGCCAAGAGGACTCTTCTTAGGGAAAATCACTACTTACCACGAGGCCAGAGGCAGGGACATCAATCGTTAGGATAATCCCTTGTAAAGTCACCTTGTCTTGGTCCTTTGAAATCTTACTTCACAAAGGGAGTTGTCCATGTTTTTTACTTTACCAAGCCTAAATTTTTAAAATTATGTTGGTCTTTGGTTTTCTTCGACAATGAAAGTTAGAGTCGGGTTTTGACTTAGGCTTACTAACCGTGCGGGGCCATAGCATCTGGGCAGTTTCATCCTCCTTAGCACCTTGGCTTAGCATTAGATCCCACCTCACCTGACTGGACTCATCCCTTGAGTTTTAGTTTTTCTGTCTGCTCTGGTCAGCACGCACAGTGTTTTGTGAATGAAGCAGGGGTGTAAGCTGACAGCACCACAGACATCCACACCATTAGCCTGTGAGCTCCTTGTGTATGAGGAGAATGTACTCATCCCCTTTCTTGGCGCTAGGGAGATGCCCTGGAAGTAGGTGTTTAATAATAGTTTGTTGAATTAAATTGACGAGAGTAGGCTTGTGATTCCGCAAGTTGGTAAAGCAAAGCCTGAGCTCTTTCCTTCAGTTTGTTTTTCATAAGAAGATTGAAGACAGACAGTGTCGTAGTGAAAAAGAACAGGAGCCTTCCTGTTCCTAACTGCAGACTCCTGGATGAGTTGGCTAGCTCGTCCAGACCCTTTCTTTCTGTTGAGTGTGAAGATGGAGGTAAGAATGCCCTGACAGACTGTCACGAAGAGCGATGACTCTCCCATGTCTCCACACAGCCTCAGGCCCAGAGCAGCAGTCCGTGTGTGGTGGGCGCCTCTTCCCCGCTTTCAGTGGGAACCAGGCCTGGAAACACACCAGCACGTGGATTCTCTGTGACCGCACGGGAGTCGATTAGCTGTGATGTCATCTGTAAAATAGATATGGCTTCGGACCTCACGCTGCAGGCTGTTAATTGATGGCACTGCACACTGGGAGTTTTAGTTTTGTTAAGGGCTCAGTGTTGGTGCATGTCCCATTTCATCAACAGAGTAATCTGCAAATAGTTATTTTTGTTGTCCAGGCATTTTGTGTCTGTGATGATATATACTTTAAAATTCGTATCAGAATAAAAACGCAGAGGAAAATCTAAACACTCACATGCCTTATTCCAGGTACTTCCAACGGTTGGGAACTTTCACTTGCCTCCATATACATTGAGATAGCCCCCATGTACATGTGCATTGAGATAGCCCCAACTATTTTCAATCATATGACTGTATATTCTGTTTTTCACTTTCATGTTTTGTGGTTTGGGGCACTTACAAATCAGTGTGGAGGGCTGAAGTATGTCTAGAAGAGCAGGTAGCCACAGTGAAATGTCTATTTTGCTTCTACGTCAGCAAGGGGGTAGTCTGGACAGTGGCAAAGCTGCCTCCTGCTACGAAGTTGAGGCTACAGACTCCACACTGAGCAGTTCAGCACGGAGGACCCGTGAACTGGGAGGGTTCGAGTGTCCCCATTGCAAACCCTCACTCCTGCTTGGCATCTTTCTTCTGAGACCTATAAATATTAGAGAGGAGAGGGGGAGGAGGGGGTGTCGGGTCACTCAGATCTTGGCATAAGTAAGGCACTCAGTGCTGTTCATTTTAAGGTCCATGTGCTGGGCGGGCTGTGCCCGTGGGGCCAAGGTTTCTATGAAATGTCATTATCCTGGAAATGGGAAAGATACATTTCCTGCCTGAGACCTTAAGTGGACAGAACTATAGTTATTTATATCTTTATTAGTTTTAGATTCAGTAATAATGGATACGGGCATGGATTGATACTTTATTGCCTTTGTATGTGCATAATATTTTTACAACCGGGGGCTGTGAATCTATAGCAAGAATTGAATTTTAGCGTTCCGAGGCAGGCGGCAAGTGGGGCTGGGACAACCACTTTGTGGCCTGATGCATTGTTCTCATTGACAATAATACGGCTGCAATATAATACCGAAAATCGGCTCCTTTCTACTGCCCATGAGGCAAATGACCACGGACACCAAATTTCCAGTCTGGAAAATTCCATCAATGATATCTCCTTGGGGACCAGGGAGCGGGGGCATCGGAACTGGATACATTTCAAAGAAACTTTTTTCCATGAAACTTTGCAAAGCCAGCTATTGACTTGAGTTTCCCTTCAAACAGAAAAAGCAATTCCTGGGGGAGCTGGGAATCTTCATCATTTTTATTTTTACATTTATGTATGTACTTATGTATTCGTGCATGTGTGTATGTGTGTGTGTGTGTGTGTGTGTGTGTGTGTGTGTGTGTCTGTGTGTAGGTCAGAGGACAACATTAAGGAACAAGTTCTTTCTTCCCATCATGTGGTCACAGGCATGAACTTCAGCTTGTCAGACAAGTTCTTAGCCTCTGGGAGTGTCTTGCTGCCCCTAATTTAATTCTTAATGTTGAATTTGCAGCGACTTAACCCAAGTTCCCAAAGTGAAAAGCTGAGGGTAACTGATTTCACAGGAAGGGAACAAGAGAGACTTTCTCCTGCTTACAGGATGGACACTTACTTATCCTGGAGTCCCCGAGCTTGCCCAACTTGAGAAATTTTAAGGGAAATAAAGTAATTGATTATAGCACCCCTTAAGAGAATGAATTGAAAGCAAAATGAAACCCAGGTGAAACACTTTCCTCCCTGAAACAATGTCCCAGGAACATTCAGCCTAGAGTCTTACCAAAAACCAAACCAGTGTCTTCTCTGTGCCTGTGGACTCTTCACTACCAAAAGCGGGGGTGGGGGGGTGAGGGGGTGGACAACAGCCTGGTATATGCGTGGGGCTTAGGCAAGTTCCTGGATCTCTCCTTTACCTGAGCTCTGAGATGGAAGGTGTCAGGAGACCCAGGAGACCCAAGAGAGACCACGTGAGGCAGGTGTTCGGTTGGGTGATTGAAGAATCCAAGATATCAGTATGGACAGGGAGGGGGGATGCAGGCTGGTAGATTCCTAAGAGAAGCTTCAGAATAGCTGTGGTGTACCAGTGGGACAGCAAAGCAGACACGAGGGTGTCAACCTGCCAGGAGAAGCCAGGGCTGGGCGTGGCCTTCACTTGAGAAGGCTACAAAGCTTGAGTGCTCCTGGGCTGTGTGGAATTGCAGACACTGATCCAACACGTGCATAGAAACTTGAAGGGTCGAGCCATGGCTGGGAGAGGGACACGGCTGGGCTGGCCGGCTTGCTGGGCAGAGCTTTCTGGCATGTTCAAGAGAAACAGAAAGCAGAGCAGATCCCATTAGGATAATCCCTGATGTTTCCCATGGAAGAAAATTACAAGAATTTCTTACTAGCTTGATAGAGTGAGAACTTCAGATTGTGTTTTGTTGTTATTTTTTGTTTCTTTTCCCCAACTCCTGGATTTTCACTCCTTGATTTTTCAGAGAACTGGGCTTCTCTGCTGCTTACATATTTAATAGGTTTGCTTCAGTTAACTGAAAGTGTCATCAAAGTTATGAAACATAATCTTTCAGTAATATTTATATGCAGAATATCCTGAGGTCCTATCAGGAATATAACCACAAAATCCTTCTTTGTGACCCAAAGCATAAAAGAGACATTGACGGCATCTAGAGGTTGTACGTTGGCAAAGGGCATTTTCAGATGCCCCAAATCACCGACAAAGTCAACAAATGACAGCAGCCCATTTCCTCAAGAAGAGATCAATCTATCTTCTGCTCTCAGTTTCAACATGGGAAAGCTATTCCCAATGGTAGTCGGGAAGACAATGAAATTAGTTGTGGCTTTAACTACCATTCTGCCAGCTTTCTCTCCTAGGAAAAAAAAGTAAGGTGTTAATCAAATGTAAAAATGAAACAAAACAAAAAAAGAACAGCAAAACAACAACAACAACAGTAAATGCTTTCTAGCGTCTTACTGTTGTGTAAAGTGAATCAAGTGTCAACTTAATTTCCAATAAGTATGTGGCAGCCAAGCGGTTAAATCTCAGATTTAAGTGGTTGGTGGAATCACCTTTGACTTTACAGAACACTCTCCTGACCAGCAGAATCTCCGCCTCTGATAGGTGGTGTGCTACTAGCTCACAGGGTGTTAATACGCATCCTTATATCCATAAACAGCATTGCCTAGCGGCTCACGGAGATCAGAATCACACGAATTATCAGGGAGGATAATTCCCATCAAATCACATCTTTGATCGCCCCTCGGGATTTATGATAAGCTGCATCTATCTACAAAGGAGCAGTGGGAGGGATCCTGCTGTGTCCACCAAAGGTGCAGACACTGTAGCCCCTCCACGGGATGACATAAAACAGACGGGAGGGAAATGGCCAGCGCCATGTGGCACATCTCATGGACTCTGTCGAGTGACCGGTCTTTGCTTTACAGTTGTTCAGCACATCAAGAGACACAACATTGTTCTGAAGAGGGAGCTTGGAGAAGGTGCCTTCGGGAAAGTTTTCCTCGCAGAGTGCTACAACCTCTGCCCAGAGCAGGACAAGATCCTGGTGGCCGTGAAGGTAAGAGAACATTTGAGAATATCAACTTGTTCGTGGTCCCCTGAAATGGGGTTTGATTTTGTTGTTCTATAGTAGGTAGTCCAGGAGTACATTGCATCTTCCAAGGGGCACATGCATTTAGATTCTTTTGCTTAAATGAGCATCCAGAAGGGCGCTGGGGGCACATTCAATGTCCATCAGAAGTGCTTCTGGGGGATGCAGTCGGGGAAGGGCTCCAATTTGCAGGCCACAATTAGTGCCAGACTAATTTTCAAAGTTATACTTAGAAAATTCTAGATCTAGGGCAATGAGATCAAAGAGAATTCAGCCAGCTAAGCTACGGTGCAAGCTTCTCTCGTTAGACTCAGGATGCTGGTGACTCCACAACATGGGGCTTTTTGCATTTTCTAGATTCTAGAAGGAAGGATTATTGACTCCATTGCATTGATCTGTCCTATATACCATCCATATGTGTCCCTTCCAACTGTCTGAAGCCACTGGATGCTTTTTGTAACAGCATAGACATGATTTTACCAAGACCTGGATGTTTCGCCACCATAATGTAGGGTTTTCTACAAAATAAAGGAATCTGAAAATCCTTCATCAGAGTCATGTCCCCACAAACTAAGAAAAAAAAAAAAAGAAGCCCTGTTCTTCTGATAAGATAAGCAACAACATTGAAAAGGATACTTTTCTATTGGGCTTTGTAGAGCTTAATAAAAATACCACAGTGAACTTGGGCAGATCTTTGAAACATGCAATATAATTGTTTTTGAAAACTCGCCAAGGTATTTTTGATATGAGGATACCAAACATTTAAAAGGTCATACAATTATAAAATGAGTTAAGTGTTAAATGGATGTGGATGTGGCTAACATAATAAAATTTAACCTCTTAGGTTAATGAAAGATGGCTGGGTTATTGTTGTCGAATCATGTTTCTGCCAAACAGGCACCATTTGCCTGAATCATATTTAATTAGTCATTATAACCTAGGCGACATTGTATTCCCTTAAGAAATCAGGTGCATATGCCTCTATAATACCAGGCTTTATTATATTATATGCACATGGATAGAAAGCTAAGAGAATACAATTATCCTTAAAGTTACCTATTCTAAAAAAGCCAGTTAAAGTTATTCTAGCTGGAAACGCTCATTTTCTTTCCTTGTGATCTGAAAACTCTTAATAAGCCCTATGCAGAGTGGTGTGGTGCTTATGAACTCCTGGAAAACCCTTGAGAGCTACAGGTTTTGATGAGTAAAGAGCTGATGGTTCTAGGAATTATCAGTCTGACAAGTAACACATCATCTCTCCAACAAAGGGAAACGGATGGAGGCTTGCCATAGAAGAGGGCATTCTAAAGAGCTGTGAGGCTAGGTTAGAAGCCACCAGTGGTGGCTAAGGTGACTGATCCATTCTTCTTCCTGCCTCCTTCCTTCCACCTCTTGACAAAGTTTCCTTATTTATTTATTTATTTATTTATTTATTTATTTTAGTATACCATATTCAGGACATTTGGCAGTGTCTTATCTCTAGTTTCTACTCTTTTTGTCTTTAGTCTTCTTTACCTTTGGGAATAAATGAGACCAAAGGTGTTGTTACTTCTTCTGCAACTTTATAGATGATCATGTGTTCAGGCTGGGTGTTTACCCCCAGCCAAGCCATCTTTATCAAACCAGAAAATGGAGAGCTGTGTCCATGTTGGGTCCATGTTTTAGACTCTATTTGGAGGCCACTTGGGAAGCCTAGCGAAGGATCCGTACTGAGTTTACTTTATGGTGTGTCCATGCGCCCCCCAGAGTATGTGAAAATTCTGGGTGATCGGAGGATTCTAGATGACAGAGCGGGAGTAGCTGAGAGACCCTGGTCAGGGATGTGGGCATCATCCGAGAGAGTTCTCAGCAGCTGCAGCCTCTCATCCCTGCCCTTGCTGATTCTCCTGCACGTCAGCAATGCCCTTGATGAGAGGGTTCTGTGTGGTCAAATCTGGGACATTTCTTATTCGTACATTCAGATCCCTCTGAGCAAGCACAGAACCAGAGTGGCCTGCTCTACTAATGACTAGGGATAAACAGGTGGCAATGATGCTTCCGTAGGTCCACACCCACACCCCTACCCAACCTTGATGGGCTTTAGAAGACCATCTACCGCCCTGCTTTCCTGTCCATAGCACACTCTTCTTTGTGCCTGTATCTCATTAACATTGTCCATTAGACCCTCCTCTTGTTCCAAGTTCCAAGTTCAAATCCTTTGAATCATCGAGTGCACACTCTGACCAAGCATGCTTCTGCAAATCAACGGTCTGTGATAAACATGTGCTCATTAAACAGCGCTGCGGGTGGGGCTGGGCGGAGGAAAGGTACTTGACCCTTTGTCAAATCCTGAGCGCTCTTTGCCAGTCATCTTGGAGTTAAGATGAGATTGCCACCTCAGAGAAGAAGGACAAAGACGCCGCAGACTAAAACACTGCTGTTGCTCTGTCACCACAGACCTGGGGAGCGTCACACAGCCACCTTGAGTATGAATGTTCCTTAAAGCAGAAGCTTACCCACTGTAACTCAGGCTTCTGTCAGGGGACCTTGTCAGCTCTCTGGAATGCAGAGGTTGTATCTTCATGAGCTCCGGGGTGAGTCAGGTCAGAATGACTTGCAGACCTTGTGCAGAGCCTCTCAGCAACCTAGGTGCACTCATGTCGAGGGCTTCGGTCCAACTGAGAATGTATTCAGAACTAAATTAATCTCGGAGGAAAACATCCGTCATTCTGCTCGGACCATACCAAACAGATTTGTGTTTTGTGTTTCTTTTTTTTAAGCAGTGTCACACTGAACACATCTTCCAGGACTGCGCAGTCCCTCACATCTCGGGAGTGGCTTGGGTTGCTCCTAGTCCATTGGATGCACCCAGGGATGCTTGACAGCCTTTCTGCTGTTGCCTAGCAACCCCTGCAGCATTGACTTTGCATGCTAAGAAACTGCAGCCATTGTCCTTTCTTTCTCTGGAAAGAGCTGACTGTGGTTTGCAATCCGAAGCTCCCTGTGCAACTGACAGATGTCAGGTTCAGGTGAAGGCTGGGGTTGATGCTCCTGAATACTTGAGCAGCTTTGAGGACCCGGTGTCCCAGGCCATGTGCACGCCTTCAAGGGCACACAGACTGATGGCGCCTCTCCTGCCCGAGCAGCTGCTCGTTTGGAGTCAGCTGGATTGCTCTTTTCTTGATGATTTGGATGACCTTCGAGTCTCAGTGAAATGGATTTGTACCTGTTTTCCTCTTTACACTGAATAATAATTAATAATAATATTAAAATACATACACACATATATGCATATATACATATGTGTATACATACATACATACAGTGTGAAGAAACCAGCCTTTGATCAAATCCAGTTTCTGTACCTTTGGGTTACTCGGTTGCCAAGGAAACGCTCCATCACAGTTTCCCTTGCATTAACTGTCTATGCATCAGCTATTTCTGGCTCCATCTAACATGCATTTCAATAACTACCCTTCCTACAACCTTTTTCTTTGCACTATGAATGCAAGATTTTTTCTTTTTTTTCTTTTTTTTTTTTTTTTTTGGTTTTCAAATAAAGCCACAAAGTCTCCTTTGTAGGATCAGTGCCCCTCCCTGGCTGACTCTGGTTTATTTCTAGAACCAGGGAATGCTGAGTCTGAGAGATTCCTTTAAAATCATATACATAAAACCCTAGCCTTGTGTTTTATGGATGAGAAATCTAAGACCCAGGGAAGCCAAGAGACTCTCTTAAGGCATTAAGTTAAAAGAGTTGGAGACGCGCACAGGTAGATTCTCAGCAGACTTAGTGAGCTGCTGGGCGGGTTCAGCAGACACTTTGCTGAGAGCAGACTTAAGTTTTATGCTTTTAAAGTGTCTGGATTCCTTCTCTCCCGCAGAGGAAATGATGGATTTTCTCCACGGAGAGTTTGGAAAGGCCGGCTCACACTGTCCTTCCACGCAGGCCCAGCTCAGTGCCTGCCACAGCGCCCGTCCTTACCCAAGCTCAGTGCCTGCCACAGCGCCCGTCCTTACCCAAGCCTCCAGCGCAGGCAGCTGCAGGGTCCCCCCTCCCCTGCTCAAGCTGTCTCTTTGGAAGGCCTGTCCTTTCTCGTCCCCCCAGATCAGACTCTATGCTGCCTGCTGCCAAGGCATCTTGAAATGACCGTTACAGCACTGTCAAAGTTTTAAATTTTTTAAAGATTTATTTATTATTATATGTAAGTACACTACAGCCATCTTCAGACACCCCAGAAGAGGCCATCAGATCCCATGACAGATGGTTGTGAGCCACCACGTGGGTGCTGGGATTTGAACTCAGGATCTCTGGAAGAGCAGTCAGTGCTCTTAACTGCTGAGCCATCTCTCCAGCCCCAGGTTTTAAAATCATGTGTCAGTGTGTTTACTTAGTGAGTGACATTGTGTGTCTGCAACCTCTTTTAGGGTGTCAGTCATACTCTCCATGGGGGAGCCATGACTTCGAGTATGTCGCCTAATCCGTGCACAAACGAAATGCTCATTGGATGAATGAGGAGACGATGGTGGGGAGTGAGTGGGAACAGACCTCAGAAGTAGGAGAATTCTGAGGCGCTAGAGTTGACTGTCCGCATTTATCTCGGGACAATTAAGTGGCTTCATCAAACACAGGAGATCACAGTGGAAGGAAACTACAAACATGGCACACATATAACATTAATAGTCTAATGTAATGAGAAGTCATTTTAGAAATGGTTGACTAAGTTAGGTCTGGTGGCGTGCACTGAACAACCCCGGCACTTGGCAGGTGCAGGCAGCAGAAGGATCCGGTACTGAAGGCCACCTCCAGCCCCCTAGTGGTCTACACGAGACCCTGTCTCAAAAAAGGAAGAGAAAGGGACATGTGTATGAGTCATTACGTAGATATGGACTGCCGTTATGAATGTTCTTTAGCTAACATTTTAAACAGACAGACAGAGATCCAGAGGGCTTGAGGAGGCTCGGCGGCTCAGAGCACTGGCTGCTGTGGCAGAGGACCGTGTCCATCTCCGGCCGCTACATGGTGACTTACAGTCATCTGTAGTTCCACTCCCGGGGCATCTACCACCCGAAAGAAAATAAAAGCAAACTAACCCCCCCAAAAAAAAAAAGAAAGAAAGAAAAAAGAAAAGAAAATAAAAATAAAAATCAGAAATCCAGAGATTGGTGTCGATCCACCCAAGGTCAAGCAGCTTGTGTGGACGTCAGCTGGGGCACGAGCCCATCCTGCATTCACCGTGGCCACGTTTTTATTTGTTAAGTTCCCTGTGTGCTCTGGAAGCCAACCTGAGGAAATTTGATACGATACCACTTCTAAAAAGAAGTACAAGGGAGAGATTTTGTATGCAAGGACAGGAGGCACTTTCTTATCTATACAAATTAGAGTTTAATGTCAGGGAGTAAGCAGGGGTGGGAAATTGGATTCCCAGGAGAGTATTGACTTCAGGGAAATGCAAGCAAAGCGCATAGCTCATAACTGACCTTCCTACAAAGAACACGAGGATCCTTGGAAGCCCAAGTCAGACTGACCTAACCGGAAGGGACAGGCACGATGCTCTAGAATGCCACACTGCTAGAAAGCTTTGCCACCGTTAACCTGGCTTCAGGCACCAATGGCTCCCGAAAGCCAACCAGTGCCTCGTTACGTGGTCTGTCCCGCCTCCTGCCTTGCTCTTTTCAACACCAAATTCATTTTCAGACAGGTTCACTTCAGGCTGTAGCAAAGATTGGTCTTTTCATTGGCTTGAGTTATGTTATAACAAAATATTCTGATGACCCGCGCACGAGTCACACAATCATCTGTGGAAACAGCAGTGGAGTCAGCCCTACAATGCGCATGAACTGAAGATGAGAAAAATATGGGTTGTCGGGAAATATCAGAGATACTGTACTACATAGTCTTAGAAAGAGATCTGTTTGGGCAAAATACAAAAGACGGTCATCTCAAACTCAAAGACAGAGTCATTCCTGATTGGTCCACTTGGGATCTCCAAGCTTGCTCATGGTCTGAGGAAGTCCTCGCGACTGCCTCTCTTTGCTCGTCAGCAGAAGACACCGAGACCCCTCTGGGCTTCCGGCACCCTCCGGCCTGTGCTCTCTTGCCTCGGTTGCTCACTGATGTTTGACTGGTAGAAAAACTCCAACAACTGGTTACGCTGCCTCTAGGATTTCTTGGGAAGAGGAATTTGGGGGGGTCAATTTTCCCAGCCAGTCATTTATAGACTCTATTAGTCTGCATGCCACAACATCTACCTGTAGTTTAGTCGTCTAAGGTAGCCAGGGGTGCCAAAGATGCCACTTTTAGGAAGAGAAGCAGCTATGGTTACCTGTCTCCAAGTATGTATAAGGAATTGAAGAGCGAGAGGCAACGGCTCCCTCTCCCCGTCCTGAGGCCGTAGAAAGATTCATAGGTGAGGGAATGCAGAGTTCCTAGACTCCATTTCTCCGCCCAGCAAATTAATTTCTAAGACAGCTCACAGCTTTCTTCCTTCCCTTCTTCCTCATCACAGTTATCACGCCCTCCTGCACAGCCTGACAGCCGAGAGGTCCTGCTCCTGCTCTTCCCTCTCCCGGGCTCCTTTTCTACACCCCCCAAATAGACTGACATGTGAAATCCTTGGAAATTTATGAAGAATTATTGTATTTAAGGACATTTGCCAATAGTTCCCTAAAAGATCATTTGTGTTTTAATGAGATTCGGAATGCAGAAAGCAGTGTCTGTTGGTTCTTCACTGGGTTCCTGGAACAGCAATCACAGAGCTTTTAATGATGGTTTGCTAAAAGTTTGGTTGTCTTTGTTGTCCAGACATTACTTAGTAATTCTCTATTCCTCTTTGATGTGTGTGTATGTGTGTGAATGTGTGTGTGTACACGTGTACATGTGTATATGTATGTGTGTATATGTATGCACATGTGTGTCTATGTGTATGTAGGTATATATCTGTGTCCATGTGTGTATGAATGTGTATGGTGTGTGTTTGTTTGTGTATGTGTGTGTATTTGTGTGTGTATGTTTGTGTGTGTACAAGCGTACACAAGTGTATGTGTGTTTATGTGTGTACATGTATGTGTATATATGTGTACATGTGTGGATCTGTGTCCATGTGTGTATGAATGTGTGTCTGTGTTGGTGTGTGTGTATGTGTATGTGTGTGCATGTGTGCATGTGTATGTGTGTGTGTGCATACATGCTCCAGTGCACTCATAAGACAGAGAGCAGGGCTTTTCTGGAAGAAACTTTATGCATTCCAGTTGCTAAAGAGCTCCACTAAGCTATGTTTCTTAGTAGCTTTAATTGTTAGCCCTTGATCAGACATAGGTTTGTCTTGTTGATCACTTTGATGACTGTTTTCTGGGTGATCTCCAATTAAGTCCTATGTTCTCAGAGACATTAAGATCAAACCAGGATACTTCACTCTAATTGGGAGTCAAACTTGGGCTGTGTCCTGAAGAACAACAAACTCCAGCTTCTACATGCACTGCACACACACACACACACACACACACACACACACACACCGGAGGTTCCAGTTATCTTTCTCCAAAGAGAACTCCACTGGCGTCAAACACGGCTTGAGGATTCACTTCATGCTTCTGCATCTCTTGGATGTATGGACTGAACTAGCCAGGCACCCTTTTAATTCGCTGCTACAGAATAGACTGACTCACAGTTAAGCTAGGGTCCATGCTGAGCCACCAGCTCCTTCATGTCTGGTGAACTGACTCCCAGGGACACACCAGTGTGTTCAGAGCCTGCACACGCTCTGCATTGATTGTACTGAGCTCAACTTCTGACTTAATCTCTCATTTGATATTTATTTTCCTCTGACCATCTCTAAGCTTGTTTTCTGTCTCCATGGGTCAACATTTCCAATTCTGTAAGTTGATGTGACATGCAGGCATCAATTTTATCCTCCCAGATGACAGAGTCTTTTATAGCATGTGTGTCAGAACCTAACTCAAAGCCTCCCTTTCTTACATTTGAGCCCCAAATAGCCACAGTCCTGAGAAAATAAAGATAGCAGCAATCAACAACCTGGCCATGACTCTTGTGTTTGAGACTGTCACTTAGCACATGATTAAAGTTCCTTCAAAGACCATCTACGATAGTTAATAGAGTTGGCGTATGCATTGTTGGCTTCTGGTGCAGAGAGCACACTGTAGAGTGAATGCGAACACTTTTGTATAATTATTTGGTCTTTCCTTCTATGGAACTCTGGGACCTGCCTGCTACACTCTGCCATTGCTAAGATTTCATTTGTACTGAGTTCTTTCTTGCTCTGAGTTTACTAAACTGTGCCTTTCCAGAGTCTACCATGTGTGCAATTGATGGCAGCCTCCTTTGCCCTTCTTTTCAGAGAACCTCTTTTTTTTTTTTTTTAAATCATGGCTAAGACTTGCATGTTTGGCTGGCTGTTGACTGTGGCAACCCTGCAAGAAATGTGTATACACATTAATTTTATCTCAACTCTACACCTTTGAAATGCCTTCCCGTGTTCCCAAGGCATGGCTTGTCCCTCTCAATAGGCTGCAGTGGTGGCTTCTGTAAAACAGTGCAGGTCCTAGCAGGCTGATCTGAGCCACAAAACAAAAACAAAAAACAAAAAAACAAATAACAACAACAACAACAAACAATTCCTGATGGGCACACTAGAAAATTAAAATTAAAATATTGATCTTATTATATTAGTAAAATTTATTAATCCAGCACACTACATCATGTCAACATATTAAGATGAAAATATTGGTGAGATTTTTCAAACGTTTTGTCAAGTTTCCAAAATTCTGTTTTTGTTTTTGTTTTTTTTTAACTAAAGCACATCACAGTTTAGAATAACAGAGTTTAAAATGAAAACTGATGGCTTAACTTGTGTCTACTCTGTTAGCTAAGGCAGGGCTGGAGGAGAGCGGGAGAGTGAAAGTTCTCTGTCAACAGTAGAGCTTGACCCGAGGACCTTCGACTCATTAACCAAAAATCCCCATGGCCCTTCATGCTCAGCTTTGGGTTGTCCTTCTCTCTCTGTGTGTGTTTCAAGCGTTGTTAGTGAGCATGGGAAATAATAATCTCTTCCATAATTTATCTTTACCAAAGACACGGTGCTTCTGTGATCTCTCGAGTCTGAGAAGAATTTGAGGTCTGCATTGCTAAAAGGTCTGTTTTGACCGTGTCTTTCCTTAAGCCACCTAAACCTCGAAGACTATCATCATTTAGTTTGGCGGGACACACTGTCATACCCGCGTCCAGAAAGGTCATCCCAATCGGGCTTCCCCTTGGTTTGAAGTTTCTACTTCATCCTTTGAAATGAATTTTCATCCCCTCCTCTACCCTTCCCATGTTTTCCACTTCACTGGCTTCACGTTTCTGTGCAAAATAGTTTCCCTGCTTCTCCACCGTGCCAGCTCTGACCCTGCTCAGGCCCCAGGCAGTCTTGCCTCAGCCCTGAATGAGACTTTTTGCTGGAGTCAGAGATGACCCCTGTCTTAGCGCACCAAAAGGGGAAGAAAACCCACCAGGAAAAAGAAGAAACAACAGTGTAAGGCAGACAGGAGGAAGGGAACAGGGAAGCCTGGTGATTGAGCAAGGAGTCTGTCAAATGAGTCAGAAGTTCTGAGGAAGGCGGCAGGCAAGCTGGCCCCGCCCTCCTGCTCTGATTGACAGGCGCTCTGCAGCCAGCCAAGCCTCACATAATGGAGTCCAGTGACAATCAGACACGGTACGGAGACAGAGGTGATATTTATAAACAGGTTCGGTGCAGAATCTTCTAGCTCCTGATTGCTGTCTGGCCCTGATTCTATCCCTGCAAAAATCCTATCTTTTAAGCGCCAAAATCTTGATGTTACCCAAGTCGTTACCACCGTATTTTCCAAAATCTCTTAAAATAGAATTGAATCATAATTTCAAAGGAGGGGCCCACCATGCAGAAATGGATGGGCACACAGAAGGGTGCCAGGTTTGCAGGGTGCATTTGGTCCATGAATAGTAAAGTTGCTTCTGGTTCCAAAAATGTGACTGAACAGCAGTTTCTGACATTGCACTCAGAGTCCCCGCCAGAGGCAGGGAGATACTGGATGCTGGTTAAGATCTTCAGGTTGTTTCTCTCCCAGAGAAGATTCTGTCCTCCTCTTGCTTCACCTTTCTTCTTCCTCTCTCCTTCTCCTTCTCCTTCTCCTTCTTCTCCTTCTCCTTCTCCTTCTTCCTCCTCCTCCTCTTCTCCTCCTCCTTCTTTCTTCTTCTCCTTCTTTTTCTTCCCCTCCTCTTCTCCTCTCCTCCCCTCTCTGCTTTCCCCTTTCTTTTTTCTTTCTTTCCCCCTTTCTCTGTCATCCCCTGTGAATCAGTCTGTCTCTTTGTGTCTGTCTCTCTGTCTCCCTGTCTCTGTCTCTGTCTCTCTCTCTCTCTCTCTCTGACTCTCTGTCTCTGTCTCTCTCTCTCTCTCTCTCTCTCTCTCTCTCTCTCTCTCTCTCTCTGTGTGTGTGTGTGTGTGTGTGTGTGTGTGTGTGTGTGTGTGTGTGCCTATCTGTGGCTATGTCTTTCTCTCTAGCGTTCTTGAATCAACAAGACATAATTAAAGCTTGCTCAGAAAGCTTTTCTGCAGGATTTGTCTATATGCCTTAAGACAAAGACCTAGAAGGATGAGCCCCCTTTCTAGGCACATGATAAACACAAGGCTTTGGACATAAGCTTCCCCATAAATTGTAGCAGTCTCTGACTCAAAAGACAAAGCATCCTGGGAGAGCATGGGCCAAGTAATACACCTCCACACTCAACCTGATATTCCTAGGACTCAGTCATTCAGGTGATGACCTCCCAAGAAGTGTCATTCTCCTGCCTTAAACAGGTTAACAGTGGGTATCTGTGCATCTCTTATCTTTTGTAGATCCTTGAATAAGAAAACTGAACCCAGGAGACCTGGTCTCAGGTTCAATTCACATCAATGTTTTTTAGTCAAAGGATCCTGAGGCACCTCTAAGAAGTGGAGAGTAAAACAGGGTACTTAGAGAAGCAGGGTATGGCCAGGATTCGAACCTGGAACGCTCAGCTCTAACCTAGAACCTCTTCTACTTGGGAACCATTGGAGCATTGCTAGGAGGAGGAGAGATACGGGGCTGAGCGCATCGGGCGGCCCTCCCAACTTACAAACACGCTTTATCACCCGCTTGTTCCTCTTGGCCTCACCTCTCTGACCCTTATGTGGGCCAATATAGTACCCATTTACTTTTTGCTTCTGTTCCACATCCTGTCATCCTTACTGAGTGCGAGTTCTCCAGTTGGTTACCACGGGTAAGCAGTTGGTGATAAGTTGGTGGGTAGACAGACACAATACCCCAGACCCAAATGTGAGGCAGAGGCAAGGAACGGGAGGATCTGTGTGTTTTCTCCGAAATCAAGGGAAGGACCTGGCTCTGATGGCTCCTGCCTCTGTGACAGAAAGACAAAGATGTTAGGTCTGGACCCAACTAGACTATACCTGGGAATCAGAGGGGACACAGCAAGCTCAGTTTCTTCTATTCAGAGAAGCAGAGACCCACACCCTAGTTCTTGGCTAGTGTTCATTTCATTATCATGTGAAGAACTGTGCTGTTTCCATGGTGATGACCATCAGAGAATTCCGGCCTCTCTGAGCATTCCAGGATCCAGATTTTCTCCCGTCTCCAGGCAGAGCCCACAGTGCTTGAGGGGACAGTGAAGGGCCTCTTCCCAGTCTCCCCTAAGAGGCTGCTGTCTCCAGTCTAATGGAAGCAACACCTGTGATTTAGGTCTCCTCGAGTGGGGTCACAACTCCATGGAGAACACTGAGTGCTGATAAAGAGCTTCAGTTAGGGAAACAGCCAGCTCTGCAGACATGGAGCTGACGGCCCTGCCTTCTGTGGCTGCTGCTTCCCTGAGAAGGCCTGGGGAGGCCAGATCCTCAGTGACACTCACTGTGTAAACGGTGGCCCTTCAATGCAGATGACATTGAAAACTAAACCTGTGGTGGACTTGGTGGTGACCAGCACCCTTGCCTCAAGATTGAGGGGTTTGCTCCCCAAGCCCGAGAGAGCACGAAAGTCACAGCTATTAGCAATTCTGCCCAAAGTGACACTGTGCCCCCCGAGGTGCCTTGCACCCAATGGCTGACCGACTCAGGGTTTCTCTCCGTGCCGTACAGGTTGGCTATGTAGCTAAATGAGGCTTCTGTTGAGCTGGGACAGCAGAAAGACTCAGCCACCCTCCTCAGAGAGGAGGACTGTTAGTGTCGGCGAGGTGTATTGTTTTCTAGGACTGCTGTCATGCAGGGACTTGAAACACACAAACCATCTCTCCACAGTCCAAGTTAGCTCCACTCACTTATAGTGAAGGTATCAGCAGAACTGGTTCCCTCAGGAAGTTCTAAGTCAGAGATAATTTTTGTTCTCCCCACCCCAACCCCTTAAGCCACACACGATCCTTTCTTCCATTTTGAAAGCCTTCCTTGTAGCATCTTCTATGCCATCTAATTTTTTCCCGTCTTTGTATCTGACAAGGGCCTTTTTTAGGCACTGGGGTCACCCAAGTGATCTGGGCTCATTCCCACACATGGAGATGTGTGCTCTAATCATCCGCAGAATCCCTTTTACCATGGACAGGAAGAATCACACATTCTGGGGGCTGGGACAGAGCATTGTCCAGCCTCGGGGGAGCAAAGCCAAGGGATGGGCAGGCAGAGACACAGGGAAGCTGGTTCACTCCGGGTGCTAGATTTACAGTTGATTCTATAAGTGCCATTTCAAGAGTAGGGTCCATGGCCGCTTTTCTCCTTGTGATCTGGGAGTTAAGTCTAAGGTTTCGTAAGCGCCCAGCAAGGTGTAACACACAGCTCTCCATGTTTGCTTCCTTCGGCACTTGCCTAACTGTATGCGCCACCAAAGCCAGCTCAATACGTCTTTGTTTCTGCCACAGCCCTGGCTTAGTGACAGTATGTGACAACGGAGTATACATATGTGACATTGGCCACAAGCAGATGACTAGGACTCCATGGGGCACATCACAGAGGCTTCATGCTTCTTACCCCAGGCTAGACCCTGTGATTGACAAATAGTTCTATTACTTCTTTATGCGGCTGAGCTTCCGCAGCTGTGCTCACGTCGGCCCTGCTGGGTTTTGATCACCGCATCCTGGCAATGTGACCGACTGATCATCTTGCAGCTGAGGGATGGGACGTTTCTCAGTGAGCAGGGAAGGGGCTGGAGAAAGCTTTTAGGGTGTCGCATAGAGACGGAACATGATCCTGATTGCAGCTGGACACCGGGACAACCGCGCCTCTCTATGCTCTCCCCTGAGATCCCTTCAGAATTTATTATTTAAAGAGTCTTATGAGCAGGGGCTGGAGGGTGGCTCAGTAGTTAGGACTGCATAGTGGTCTTGTCCAGGATCCAGGTTCAGTTCCCAGCAGCCACTTTACTTGCTTAACAACTGCCTGTAACTCGGTTCCATGGGGTCCAGCACCTCTAGCCTCTTTGGGCACACACAGACAGACAGACAGACAGACACACACACACACACACACACACACACACATGCACTTATTGCTCTATGCAAATATATCTACACAGATAAAAAATAATTAAGGAAAAAACATTTTCAAGGGTTATCTGAGTAGAAAAGTCTACATAGTACCAGAGAAATCTCAACAGGCACCATGAACTGACAGACACCGTGGTGATCATTGGGCCTAGACCAAGGGTAAGAAGGGCAAAGCCTGTGAGAGAGGCTCCCTTGTAACTCAATGAGAATACAGTTAGGAGACAGCTCTGAAAGCTCCAGACCTTTGTGTCCCCACAAGGACGAGGCCTCACAAGCACAAATAGTACTTCCTCAGGAATCACGGTGCTTCCTGACATTCTATGTAATTAGATACATGCTCATCCCTTCTAGAATTCTTGGGACTTACTGGTGGAATTCCTTATCCAAACAACCTTCTCTTTGATGTCTCCCTTTTGACAGACGCTGAAGGACGCCAGCGACAACGCGCGCAAGGACTTTCATCGCGAAGCTGAGCTGCTGACCAACCTCCAGCATGAGCATATTGTCAAGTTCTATGGTGTCTGTGTGGAGGGCGACCCACTCATCATGGTCTTTGAGTACATGAAACACGGGGACCTCAACAAGTTCCTTAGGTACAGTGCGGGGGAGGGGCCAACCTGAGCTTAGTGAGGGGGAGGGGCCAACCTGAGCTTAGTGAGGGGGAGGAGCCAACCCGGGTTTAGGGAGGGGGAGGAGCTAGCCTGAGCTTAGTGAGGGGGAGGAGCCAACCTGAGCTTAGTGAGGGGGAGGAGCCAACCCGGGCTTACGGAGGGGGAGGAGCCAATCTGGGCTTGAGAATAGGGAGGCAGGACTGCTCAGATAACCAGGGCAATGATGGGAAGTTCCTGGGAAGGGTGAAGGGAAGCCCAGGCCTTTCATTGGAGCATTCCTTGGTGATGGCTGCACCCACACATGACACAGGAAGGTGGAGGGGAAGGAAGGGCACATGTCTCCGTCCTACAGACTGTGTGTCTGCAGGGCGGCATGTCTCCAGACACACATGAAGCTGGTACTCAGCTCTGGCATGTATGAGTCGAGTGTTCTGAGCGACTGTTTATACTGAGCTAGCATGGGTTGGCATGGTGTGCCATGGACAAACTCTGCTAGAAAAATTCTGCTGGTGACCCAACTCAGTCATTAACAGGATCACAAGAAGAGATGAGTTCTATAACATGACTTCGGGCTGTTTTATCACCTTGGTGGGGACCGCTGGTGGATGTCCCCATCCTGTGACTGTCTAGAGAGACACATATAGGGAACCATATAGACACCGCATGACATGGGAGAAAGCAAATAATGCCTTCGTTTGCATCAGGCAGATAAGGGCATAAAATGGATCTTACACGTAAGGCCTCGGAGCGGGGCACGTGTGCCCCAGCATGGACAAGAGTATATGGCTTCTCCTTCCCCCTCAGCACCATGTGGTTTCTGAGGGGGTCTTCAGCCTGCCTTGCTCAGAAGCCTCCCCTACCCCCCAAGTCTCCTACAGTCCTTTCTATGCCTCCCTTTCCCGATGTTTACATCGGCTCGCATCTTTGAAGAATGGGCCTGCACATTCCATGTACGTCAGTAGTGCGCTAAAGCCTGGGAGAAACAAAATATGGGGGTAGCAAACTGATTGCCGTCCCTTCGCCGCTTCCACTCCCCGCCCGAGGAGGCAACACGACACACATCCCAAGAATGAGTTCAGAGCAAGCCATCCCCAGACAGCTTCATGAGTTGCTGCAAGAGTCACACTGCGGGCTTAGTAATCAGTAAGTCCCAGGAGGAGTGGCTGGAGGGGACAGCGCTCTCAGAGCTGGCTGTGGCTTGCTGTTGTCTGGACCATTTTTATGGTCTCTGCCTTTGTTACACATACTGCTCAGTCCCTGCCCGGGCTGGACCTCTGCTTTCCCTACACATGTGTGTAAAAGGGGATGCCCGGTGAGACCAGGAGCACATGGGAAATTCCAAGTACTGAGAGGCAGTCCTAACCCATTACCCTGTTAGCAAAGTTTTCATTGTGGGTAAAGGACGGGGTAAGGGCAGATTCCATACTTCATGTTGTCAGAGCTAACATAAAAAGAAGAGAGAGCACCCGCTTGGCCGAGGGCTGTTGTTCTTATGAAAGAATGTTTTCATCGCTCCATCAGGCTCTTCCTTAATCCAAAAATGGCCTTTCTTAAATATTCTCCCAAAATAAATCCACCTGCAGTTATCTGCATGAAGTCATGTGGGGATCTGCATGTTCAGACTGGTGTGTGTGTGTGTGTGTGTGTGCTCTGTGAATGAGTGTACATGAGTGTGTATGAATCATGGGTGTGAGTGGGTATATGAGTATGTGTGTTTAAGTACATATGTGAGTGTATATTAGTGTATACATGTTCTGTGTGTGAATGCAAAGGTATGTGGGAGTGTATATGTGTGAGTCTGTGTGTGTTAGTGTGTGTATATATACATGAATGTGGGGGTAGTATGTATATGTAATGAGGATGTGTGGCTGTGACTGTGTGTAGATATGAATGCATGTGCCTATGTGTATGCACATGTGCATGAGTGCAATAAGTGTGTGTATTCAAGTGGTGGGTGTGAATGTATATGGATGTGAGTGTCTATGCATGTGTGTATGTGTGCATGTGTGTGAGTGTGTATGTGAATGTGTGAGTGAGGGCTTGTGTATGCATATGAGTATGTATAGGCATGTGTGTGTGCATGTGTGTGAGGGGGTGTATGTGTATATATGTGTGTATGCATGTGAGTGTGTGTACGCATGTGTGGGTGCAAGTGTGCAGGTGTGTGAGTGTGTGTGAATGTGAGCGTGTGCATGTGAGTGTGTAGGTCACCACTCATCCTCTGACTTTCTGGCTCTCAGGCATGCCCCAGCTTCCCCACGGCCCTCTGAAGCCTTCCTTGGCATCCCGCACAGGGTGTGGAGAGCTTAAAAACTCAGCCAGCTTATTCCAGAATCTGCTAAACTCTGGAACAGGGCGGCTGCCAAGGAGCAGACCTCAGGTGCAGTGATGCATTGCAAGTACAGGCTGTCCTCTTCCTGGGAGGAGACCTGGCCCGCGGCTGCCATGACAGGTCTCCAAGTATCTTGGCAGAGCCTGAGAGAGCCAGATGTCTTTTGTCTCTTACCTTCTTATTCATGTAAGAACACATACGTGGAGCACAGTGTGGCCAGGTCTTGCATCAGTGGAGTGGCCAAAGAGAAGGAAAATTTGGTTTCAGGAGTTTCACAGTTTTTCCCTCTAGAATCTCCGCAAAGTTCCCATCTAATGTGGAGAAAGGTAGATGAGTAACTTTCAAGTAGCAACGGATAATTATTCAAAATTTCTAAGCATATAGATGTATTAATTTATGAAAACCAAGTAATATTTTAAAATTTAAAAATTAATGATAGGCTTATTATTATCATTATTATTATTGTTGTTGTTGTTATTATTATTACTGCCACTCTTGTCGCACAGTTAAAGATGCTCAGTCACACAGCAGATGGTAGAGCTGAGACTCCCACCAAGCCCTCCCTTCCAGAGAAAGTGGCTGTGAACACCCTCAGAGGAATACGGCCAAGGATGAACAGGGAGCCACTGTCTGAGACAGACAGGTCCTAGTGACCAGGGCTGGGTAACAATGGTTGGATACAATTAATTGTATATTTTAAAATAGCCGTAGAGATGATGCTATTAATACAAGGGAAGATAAATATCTAAGTGATATGTATATCAATCATTTTGTTGTAATCTTACCGTATACATTCTATTACATGCATTTCATACAACACTCTGTCCCATAAAAGTGTATAACTGTCATGTTTCAATTGATTTTTATAGTAAATTTAACAGATAAACTCACTTTAATTTTTAAAGAACCAGAGGGAGGCTAGCATGCAGCTCGGCAGTAGGGTGCTTCCTTGTCTATGAAAGCCCTGGGTTCGATCCCCAGCACCCCCTGCACATTTAAACACACAATAGGAAAGAGGTGTGAGTCACAGAGCCAGCTCAGGGTGGCGAACTGCCAGCTTCAAGCCATGCCAGAGGCCACGGGGCCAGCAAGGGCTAGCGCTTCCTGTAGACTCTGTAAACCTGCTATTGGCCCCCAACCCAGAACACTGGGGAGGCCTTGCCACGTGTTAAGGAGATCCTCCTAGAAGCAGCAGCATGAGTTTTTATTTTTCAAGAGAGGCAGGAAGACCTGGACTCCTCTTAAGAACTCGTCCAGGAGGCTCACCCATCCTCCCCTTTATGGGGGACATACACGCCAAGAAA
Organism: Apodemus agrarius; assembly: GCA_964023405.1. Lineage (NCBI taxonomy): Eukaryota > Metazoa > Chordata > Mammalia > Rodentia > Muridae > Apodemus > Apodemus agrarius. The sequence goes on along the minus strand of OZ030019.1, from coordinate 5,165,804 downwards.
GCAAAGGCGTGTAGAGGCTTCTATCAAGGAAAAGCCTTCTTGCCCTCTCAGAAGTGGGCAGGAAAATGGCTGTTCAAGTGTGTGAGAGCTTCGCCCCCCCTCCAGCTCCCCCATACTCAAGGCTATAAGTAGCCCTGGCTTGGGGCTGCCAGCCTTCTTTTGTTTGTGGAGCATAAGGCTGGCGTAGTAGGTTTGCAGAAGGGCTGCCTTCTTGGGAAGGGTTTGGAATCGCTGCTTCCTGCAGACACAGGAGTCCTGTTTTCTGTTTTCTGTAGTTGGCACAGGCTATGGCTGACAGTGACCTACTTTGTTCATTCCCCGAATGCCTAAGTTTGTCTTAGTCTTTTGGATTCCCTCTTAGTTTACTTGTATCTCTAGGTCCTTTTCCTGAGGTTGAGGTCTCAGTGAGGAATCTTCTGTGAGGTGGGAAAACTTTGGCATCCTCAAGAAAAGGAAAGTTCCTATTTACCCCAATTCTCTATATCTCTATATTACAGACCTTGTTTTGGCAAAATCCCACCCCTCATTCTAGAAAAAGCTCCTCCCCCTACTTTAGAAGCAGCCTCAAGTCTTCCTCAAGCCAATGCTCTTAGGAAGGTACTCCTAGGATCTGGTTTATAGAACAAGGAAACAGACCCAGAAGGTTACATAACTCTCCTGTGTTGGGACTGCATTCAAATTCAATTCTGACAGCCTGGGCTTTGGCTTCTGTGCCATGTCTTGTCTTCTAACCTCTAGGGATGTTTCCTCGGGCTGTTCCTGGGTGCCACAAAAGGCAGCTGGGGGCTGGGCTTTAAGGAGAGGTGAAAACTGTTCAGACTAGCTTGGTATGAAACCAGAAAGCTCTTACCTAGGGAACAGTTAAATCTTGATATTCAGCAGCAGAGAGGGAACCAAAGGATCACCCAGTCTAATACCCGCCTTGTGCCTTTGACTAATGGGGAAATTACAGATTAGTGAAGTTCAAACACTTCCCCAGATCAGGGTGTTAGATAGTGGTGGACTGGAACACGCCCTACGCCTCTGCCAGTGCTTGCTCCCAGAGAGAGCAGGGGGTGGGGTGGGGGTGGGGAGAAGGCTTGGTGACAGCATGTTTTAGAAATGTAAAAGGGAGAGTCTTTGCAGTCTGCAGCCTTGGGGGATAAAGGTGTACCTTGGGTGGCATCAGTTCATGGAAGGCAGGATCCAGGCTAAAAATGTTGGGCAATGCTGTCTCTCTCGCTTTCAAACACTCATATGCAGTTCTGGGACCCATAGATGAAGTCGCCCCCTTTCAAAATGTACTGAAAAACTCATCTTTGTTGCAAGTGTTTCCAAGCCCTAAAAGGAGACACTCACCCCCTTACTTTCTCTTGGAGTAGCCAGCTTTACCCAAATCCTGAAAGGCACATTTTTTTATTACTGTCTGTAGCTCCCTCTCAGGAAGAGTCAGGGGCAGCTTGAAGCCACACTTGGCCATAGACCAGGTGAGCTCCCCATCGTTGGTGGGGACATCTGGAGTCATCAGTGTTGGGGCAAAGCAGCTCAGTGGGCCACAGCTTGGAGGAGGGGTAGGGACCCAAAGATACTAGGATCAGGAATGCCAACGTCTCTCCAGTCTTCCAGCTGAGGTTCCAGCCCCTTGTGTTCTCCTGCAGGGCACACGGGCCCGATGCGGTGCTGATGGCAGAAGGTAACCCACCCACTGAGCTGACGCAGTCACAGATGCTGCACATCGCTCAGCAAATCGCAGCAGGCATGGTCTACCTGGCGTCCCAACACTTTGTGCACCGTGACCTGGCCACCCGGAACTGCCTGGTGGGAGAGAACCTGCTGGTGAAAATTGGGGACTTCGGGATGTCGCGGGATGTGTACAGCACCGACTACTATCGGGTGAGTAGCTGTTCCAGCAAGGAGACCATCGTAAGTGGGGGAAGCCCCCTGCATTCCTATGTTTGGGCTGACATAAGAAAACATCACTGGTTAGTGGAAATTGACTCTTCACAGTACTGGAGACCTCCGAGATCATGGTGGTAGTGGGCATGGCTTCTCAGGCTCTCTTATAAGAATGCAGGTGACTATCATCTTTCCATGTTCTCCGCATCTTTATTTTTATTTATTTTTCACATGCATAAGCTTTAATGGACCAGCAGACTGGATCAAAGTCCACCCTTTGGGTCCCATTTCCCCTCAGTCACTTCTTTAAAGTGCTGTTTGGAACACAGTCATGTTCTAGGGCGTGTATAGGCCCAGCATGTAAGTGTTAGGGCAAACCGTTCTTTATGGTGGCTTTCCAGAGCATTGTGTCACATTGCCAAGAGAAACCAAATCAGTGTTTACAGGGTGTTGGTCAAGGGCACAGGAGTCACAGATTTAACCAAGAACTTCCGTTTGATGCCAGGAGATGCTCACTAGACACCTTGAGGGTTGGGCATGTATAAACTTGTTTGTAGTCCAGATGGCCGTGGCAGCAGCTCCTTTATGGAACTACCCTGGGTGATAGTAGCAGAATATTTACACCCATGTCTACAGTGGGAGCAGTTCTGGCAGCCTGTTCTGAAAGAACCTGATCGCAAAAGGGCAGTTACTGATAGTGCTTCAAATCTACTGGCTACTTGTGGTTAGCACGCTCTGAGTATGTTAGATTTGTAAATGGAGAGGTCTTGGTACTTGGATGCAAAGAATGGGGACATTTCTGGAAACCCAGAAGCTGTAGCAGAGGGGCGGTTTAGCATGGTTGTAAAATATTCGTTGGTTGTGTCATTTGCCACCCTTCAGAACAGTGTAGGGCTGGTAGAGGCGATGCCACCCTTGGCCCTTGCACAACTGGCAGTTATTCAGCTGGAAGATGAACCTTCGCAGTTCCCGTCCTCGGTCCTCTCCTGCTGCTAGCTTTAGACTTGGTAACTTTTCTAGACTTGGCAACTTTGTAAGACTTGGTAATTGTTACACTTGGGAACTTTACTACACTTTGTAACTTTGATATACCTGGTTACTTTGCTACTTGGTAACTTTGCTAGACTTGGTAATTTTGCAACACTTTGTAACTTTACTGTACTTGCTAACTTTGCTACATTTGGTTTAAGAAAATGAATCTATGCCTTGCTCCATACTCTTCAGCAGACTGGTTTGTGGTGGCTTTTCCTCTGTTGCTTGATAAGCATTGCTCATTTCTGGTGTGTGAAGGGTTTTTAGAGGTCAAGCTGGGGCCTTTCTTGGTGTTTGTGGGAGATGTGAGAAATCCTAACCTCAAGGGTACAAAATAGACCTTGGAAGCAGCACCTGTTTTGTCTGTAAGTGACTAGCTTCCCCAGACATTTGAAGTACAGATGGTATTTTATAGACACATCTGCTTTATTAAATTTATTTTCCTTGGTGAAAAATGGGGATGAGAGAGTGGGTGTGGGGGAGCATCTTCTTAGAGGCAAGGGGGAGGGGGAATAGGAGGGGAGATTTTGCAGAGGGGAGACAGGAAGGAGAACATTTGGAATGTAAATAAGACAACCAATTAGTAAATAGAGAAAAAAAGATAAGGAAAGAAAAGTGGGGATAAGTGTCTCCCAGTTTCAGAAGAAACAGGTGGGTGCTTCTCTGAGGTAAGGTTTTGCTGATCTTCATGAGTATGTAAAGGAGAAAGATGTGGTCCAAACAAAACCTTTTGAAAAAATAAATTACTTAGAACCAAGGAAGAGCTCAATAAATGTTGTGATTTAATTATTGTGCAAATCAGTAAGGGTGTATTTCATCCCAGTGCCAGGACTGAAGTAGGTGAAACCCAACGTTCTCAGAATCATCTCTAGAAAGATTTTGGAGAACAGACATTGAAAGCTCAATAATAAAAATATCAGACACTCAGTTCAAACCTAAGCAAAATATTTGAACAGGCATTGTTCCAAAGATGATATGAAAGGACCAGGAAGCACAGGGAGAGATGTTGAGCACCCCAGTCATTAGGGAACTGCAAGGGAAAATGACAATTTGCTATCACCTCATACCACTGGGATGCTGTAATAAAGACTGATGGACAGTAGAATGTGCTGTCGAGGGTGGAGGGAAATTAAAACTCTCATCCATTGCTGGTGGGAAAGCAAAACCCTGCAGGTGCTTTGGAAAACAGCTTAGCAAATTCTTAAGACTTTCAACAGAAAGTCACAATATAACCTAACAATTCTACCCTTATAAATATGCCAAAAAGAACTGAAGTTCTATTTACATAAAACCTCCTAGGAGAGTTATTCATGATGTCTAAAGAGCACAGGCAACTTACGTATCGGTAGGAGAAAAGGCAGTGGACACCTCTGCATAAATGCTGGAGGCCTTGCAGATGCAAAGGCGACTTCTGCAGGAGGACCTAATTAAACACTGCCTGAGACACTGAGGACTGCCGACATAGACAATATCAGCCAATCAGGAACTGCTGAAGAGATGCTTACTTAGGACCAATGGGAAGCAGGTGGAGGTTATGAAGGGTGCCCCTGTGGATTACTAAACGAGTGAGTATTGCTACCTCATCTTCAACCCCTAAGGACAAGCAGGGTCGGGCAGTGGGCAGTGGGCAGTCCAGGGCACTGGCAGCCAGTATGGATCAACTGAAAAATAGATAAAAACAATATGGTGAATCAGTAGAAAGGTATTCAGCAGTCCAAAGGAATGAAGCCTGTCCCACAGCACAACACCGAGAAAATGCTAAAACCTCATAAAGGAGCTAGCGACACGGCTCAGTGTTAAAAGCACTGGCTGCTCTTGCTGGGGACCTGAGCTTGGCTCTCAGAATCCACCTAGTGTTTCACAGCCTACTATAACTCCAGGTCTAGGGCATCTGATATCCTCTTCTGACTCCTGCTGCCTTCACTCACACACATGGTACACATACATATATGCAGACAAAATCATTCATACACATAAATTAAATAAATCTAAAAAAAAAGAAAAACATGATATTAAGAGAAGGAAGTCAGGCACAAAAAGCAAGTATCATGTGACTCCACTTACAAGGAGTGTCTAGAATGAGAAAATCTAAGGACAGGAAGTTGGTTGGATTTCCAGGGGCTTGATGGAGGAACATCAAAGGTGAGTACTGCTGGGAACAGAGACTGGGATGGAGGAGGTCATTCAAGAATTATATAGCAGAGTACGGTACAACATTCTAAGTAGATAGAAAATCCAACAGCCTTGTACACTTTTAATAAAAAAAAAACTTGAAAAATAAAATACTAGAATAGTAGCTGCCTTTACATATATAAATTAATCTTCAACATTTATTTGTTGTTTAAACAGTGGCATTTGCAGTCTACCATCTTTTACTATCACAAATATTTCCTCATCATCTTCTCATCTGCTTCAACAAGCCCAGACCACATTTGAGGTCCCCACCAATGTCAGAAACCCTTTCAGGCACAGTAACCAGGGAAACGGTTGGATAGCCTGGTGTACTAGATACTTTTCTGTGGCTGGGATAAAATATGATGACCAAAATCAAGTTACAGAAGGAAGTTTCTGTTGCCCTGGGGTTCCAGAGAGCTAGATGGCCACCGTGGCAGGCAGCAGCAAGCAGAGGTTGCAGGAGCTGGAACTTGAACGCTCAAATCTCAGCTGCACGCACGAGCAGCAGACTGGAAGTGGGGTGGTTGTGAAGTCTCACAGCCTGACCCCCGTGATGTAATTCTTCCTTCAACATTCTCCATTCTGAAAGTCCCCATGGCCTCACCAAACAGCACCACTAACAGGGGGTGTCCAGATGTGTGACCCTAGGGGGACATTTCTCCTTGAAACCAGCACACTGGATTATCTTACATGGGAAATGGCAACTAGGAGTGGGCCGACTTGTTTGGGAAGTAACAGATCACACACCCTTAAGTTAAAGATCTAAGTCTAATAAGTGTCTGAACCTTCTGCTCACAGTGACTTGTACACTGCCTTGTGGGGTGGTCAGTGCACAGCCTTGTGGGGTGACAGTGCACAGCCTTGTGGGGTGAGCACCGGCTCCGTGCTGGTGGGGATAGTTGGTGCAGCTGTTCCTGGTCTCGAGGGATGTGGCAGCACCAGGAAGCCTGAGCCGGAGCCGCCACAGCTGAGTTAATTACACCCTCCCAGTGAAGAGAGAAATCAGAACACCGAGCTTGCATTGAAACCAGCCCGGCATGGCAGGCCCAAAATTACTCTAGCATTTTTGTTTTCTGGATTGTTCTAATTAGCAGCTCCCTGCACCAGCCTTCTATTTTGTCTTCTTCTTCTTTTTTTTTGTTCCTTCTCTCCACTGGCAAAACCCGACATTCAGGGATCATCGGAAGTGGATTTGTGTCACGTGCTAGGATATCGCTCTGCCTGGTCATTACTCTGCCACTGTGGATTCAGTCAATTCTTTTTTTTTTTTTTTTTTTTTTTTTTTTCATGTGCACTTTGGTAGTTTTCTAGGCCTGGGTCTAACATGAGTGTAGAGTTAACATAATCTGTTGGTGACTAGAGAAGCCCAGACATCTGAGAGCCCAGCTTGTAAGGAGTATTACGCCCTGTGTTTTATCTTTATATGGAAGCCATAAAAATACTGTCCTTTAACTCACTCTGTAAGAGTGAGGGGAACGTGAAGTCAGTTGATCTGTGTTCAGCACTTAAGGAGGCAGACGAAGGGAGGCCCTGTTCAGAATCCAAAATGTCAGTGCCAGCGACAGTGAACTAAGACATCACCACTGCATGCTCAGCAGCAGTCTGTTGCCCAGGAGGAGACAGTGTCCCGCCCTGAGCATCCCAGCCAGCACAGCAGGGAGCCGGCCAACTCGGAGCCAACCACTGAACCCGCTCGTAGCTTGGCATATCTTTCCTTTATCTGCCCATGATGGAGTGCAAAGGTCAGTGAACTAGACCTGACCCAGCGTGGAGGAAGAGCCTAGAAAGCGTAAGAAACAGACAAGCGGATGAAACCTAATCAGGAGGGGCTGGGGAGACAGAGCGGTTGCTGCTCTTGCCGCAGACCTTGGTGTGGGTCCCACTCAGTGGGAACTCTCAATCCTAACAGGAGACTCACTGCCTTCTTCTGGCCTCTGTGGACTCCGGGCATGCTTACAGTGCACATACATACACGCAGGGGAAAATACTCATACACATAAAATAAAAATAAACAAAAAGTCTTTAAATGTTTTAAAATTTAAACAGAAATAGCTATCATACCTTGGCCTTCAAAATAAATGTGTTTAAGGAATTTTTTTTTTTACCTAATGCAAACATTTCTAGATAGAAGATTAAGTAGGTAAGTAGACAAACTCACTCTAAAAATTATGTTAGTTTCTTCTTGTGCGGTGTACCAGTACTGTTCCCTCTCTGAGAGGCAGCTTGAGGAAACACCAGCTCTTCCTCCTCTCCTGCTTTCCACACACTGGGCAGGTGCTCTCATAGTCTGTGATCCCTCATTGCTTCATCCAAACAGGTGTTCGAAAGCAGAGCACCTCACGCCATCAGAGTCAGCTCCTATGCATTCTCCCTCCTCTCACATGAGGGGCAGACTGCAAGTCTCCGTCTCTGAGCATCTGTACAGACTGGTTCAGGGCGTTGTTGATGAAGACAACCATTGGAAGGAGAGTGTCACCTCAGCTCTGTCCGTGATTAGCCAGGTTTGTGTTTGCCTGGCTTGGATGTGTGTGCCTCAGGTAGCAGGGCTGCTGACCTTGAGAGGCGGAACTCAGACTGTGAGATGTTCCGTCTCAGATCACTGGTTAGCAGTAAGGCAGGAGGACCAAGATGGCTTCCACGGCGCACTGTCAGGGGACAGCTTCCTCTGCAGACGCATGTCTAGGACACTTGAAACTAAACCCAATGTTCATTTCAAGGGAAAATTCAATATCTTCCTGAAAGCAAGATGTCCTTTGTGCTCTGGGCTCTCATTTGGATGTGTCATTTCCCTGTTTTCTTCGCCACTGTGAAATACTCACACAATGACTCTTGACTTTCAGATGAACAATTATAGATCTTTCTAGTTGGGCTCTTTTGATATATTGTCTATTCTTTGAAATTGTCTTCACACCGTTCTCCCATCAGCACTTAGAGCATAGTTCAGAGGAACCGTCTGCCAGAGAGGAGTCAGAACATTGAGTTCAGGCTAATTCTGTATTAGAGGAGATTTGCATAAATTATTTCAAGTTTCTAAGTTGGTTTAGTTTGTATCCAAGATTGCCTCAGAACTTTTACTTACATTTGTGAGTTTTAGGAGTGTAAGGGCAAGAGTCCTCTCATTCATTCATTCATTCATTCATTCTTCATTCATTCACTCAATAGTCATTATTTATTCAACTCACATTCAAGAAACAAACAGTGTACAGTGTACTGAATGCAAAGAAGTCTAGAGAAAAGGCTTGTGGGCTCTGCGTGGACCCACCATAACGAGGCAAGCCCTGAACTGGAGATGTACACTGGCAAATCCAGGGAAGACACTTTGGAAAATGAGAGTGAAAATCACAGAGAAATGTTCGCCCTGGGATTAAGATGGAAACCCCAAATAGTTCTATCATCTAGAAGGCCCAAACCAGAAAAGGATGGGGAGACATATAATAGAATGTAAGGACAGATGGCAGGGTAGACTTTGTGGATGTGGCTGGAGAACAGACTTCTCTGCTGCGCACCCAACAGGATTTGGGCTGTTAGCAAATTCCACAAGGTCCTGGTGGTATACTCAACTTTTGAGCTGGAAAAGAACAATGGGAGGGTCTTCATCAGGAGATGCACTCTGGCATGACCTTGGATCTATGAAAACAGTGTCCCCTAAAGGCCAACATCCCCACCTCCACAGCTACTTGTTCTGTCTGTCGTAACATCCACTGCGTTCTACCTAAGAGCTGACAAAGAGCTAGCTCAGTGAGAGAGATCTGTGGTCACAGGTCATTGTCCTTATGGAAGGAGCTCTCCACAGCCTTTTATAGGAAGCTGCAGATACTGAGGTACAAGAGCTGGCCCAGAGATGCACAGCCACGGCCTCTGTCCCACCCACCTTCCAGCTAAGGAAGCATGTTAGTGGGAGCAGCGTAAATTCTATGGCCTCCTGGGGGTCTTACTCAGGACGCCATTCGGCCATCCATTTTGTACACGTGTGTACTTCATGCTCTTTTGCGTAGGAGAGATGCAGGTGTAGTCGGCCTCTCCCAGTTTCTTGGACAGGTGAGAAGACTCTTTTGTGTCCCGTGAGGTCATCCCACTAGGTGCCTTCCTGTCCCACACTCCATTGGTGAAGCTATCGGGCCTCAGGCCTCCATGTGCAACCTGTGTGGCATCCTCAGCCTGTGTGGCATCCTCGGCCTGTGTGGCATCCTCGGCCCGTGTGGCATCCTCGGCCCATGTTCCTATAAGCTGACACCAAGAGCCATCGCGGCTGTGAAGGAAGGAGCGTCAGCGTTGCAGCCGTAAGACAGTGCTTTGTGTCTCTAGTTTCTTGTAATCATGCCAGTTAGAATTGTACTTGACCCAAGGCATGAGTGTGTGCCTGAGGGTGGCTAAGCAGGGGTGGGGGGTGGGGGTGGCTTTGCTCTTGAAACAGGAACCAACAGGGGCCAGTTCCGATGGACTCCGAGACCTTCCGGTCTCAGAGCTACAGGTGCTAGGCTCCTCAGCCACGCCCCCTGCCTTTAGTTGGCTGCTGTGGCTGCCAACATCGAAGGGAAGGTCTGAGGAGGAAGGAGGGGCCTCGTAAGGAGCATAAGCAAGTGTCTACCACAAATGATCTCCCCAAACACCTCACTTTAAAATTGTTATTTTATACCCTGTCAGCCGGAGGTACACTTAACAAAAGGACAAGTTCACTTGAACGGGATCTGAAGCCACAATTACGCTGACACCAAAACCACACAAAGATCCAACAAAGAAAGAGAACTTCAGACCAATTTCCCTTATGAATATCGATGCAAAAATACTCAATAAAATTCTTGCCAACCGAATCCAAGAACACATCAAAACGATCATTCACCATGATCAAGTAGGCTTCATCCCGGGAATGGTTCAATATACGGAAATCCATCAATGTAATCCACTACATAAACAAACCCAAAAGGGAAAAAAAACACATGGTCATTTCATTAGATGCTGAAAAAGCATTTGACAAAATTCAGCATCCTTTCATGTTAAAAGTCTTGGAAAGAACAGGAATTCAAGGCCCATACCTAAACATAGTAAAGCAATATACAGCAAACCAGTAGTCAACATCAAACTAAATGGAGAGAAACTTGAAGCAATCCCACTAAAATCAGGGACTAGACAAGGCTGCCTCTATCTCCATATCTATTAAATATAGTACTTAACGTTCTAGCTAGAGCAATTAGACAACAAAAGGAGGTCAAAGGGATACAAATTGGAAAGGAAGAAGTCAAATTATCACTATTTGCAGATGATATGATAGTATACTTAAGTGACCCAAAAACTCCACCAGAGAACTCCTACAGCTGATAAACAACTTCAGCAAAGTGGCTGGATATAAAATTAACTCAAACAAATCAGTAGCCTTCCTCTACTCAAAGGATAAACAGGCTGAGAAAGAAATTAGGGAAATGACACCCTTCGCAATAGTCACAAACAATATAAAGTATCTTGGTGTGACTCTAACCAAACAAGTGAAAGATCTGTTTGACAAGAACTTCAAGTCTCTGAAGAAAGAAATCGAAGAAGACCTCAGAAGACGGAAAGATCTCCCAAGCTTGTGGATTGGGCAGGATTAATATAGTAAAAATGGCCATCTTGCCAAAAGCAATCTACAGATTCAATGCAACCCCAATCAAAATTCCAACTCAATTCTTCACAGAGTTAGAAAGAGCAATTCTCAAATTCATCTGGAATAACAAAAACCCAGGATAGCTAAAACTATTCTCAACAGTAAAAGAACTGGGGGAATCACTATCCCGGACCTCAAACAGTACTAGAGAGCAATAGCATTTAAAAAAAAAAAACCTGCATGGTATTAGTACAGTGACAGGCAGGTAGATCAATGAAATAGAATTGAAGTCCCAGAAATGAACTCACACACCTGTGGTCACTTGATCTTTGAAAAGGAACTAAAACTATCCAGTGGGAAAAGGTCGCTTTTTCAATGAATGGTGCTGGCTCAGCTGGCAGCCAGCATGCAGAAGAATGCGAATCGATCCATTCTTATCTCCTTGTACAATGCTCAAGTCCAAGTGGATAAAGGACCTCCACATAAAACCAGACACAATGAAACTAATAGATAAAAAACTGAGGAAGAGCCTTGAGTACATGGGTACAGGGGAAAATTTCCTGAACAGAACACCAATAGCTTATGCTCTAAGATCAAGGATTGACAAATGGGACCTCGTAAAATTACAAAGTTTCTGTAAGGCAAAGGACACTGTCAGTAGTACAAAACAGCGACCAACAAATTGGGAAAAGATCTTTACCAATCCTACATCCGACAGAGGGCTAATATCCAATATATACAAAGAACTCAAGAAGTTAGACTCCAGAAAACCAAATAACCCTATTAAAAATGGGATACAGAGCTAAACAAAGAATTTTCAACTGAGGAATTTTGAATGGCTGAGAAGCACCTAAAGAAATGTTCAACAGCCTTAGTCATCAGGGAAATGCAAATCAAAACAACCCTGAGATTTTACCTCACACCAGTTAGAATGGCTAAGATTAAAGAGAGCAGCTGCTGGAGAGGATGTGGAGAAAGAACACTCCTCCATTGCTGGTGGAACTGCAAGCTGGTATAACCACTCTGGAAATAAGTTTGGCGGTTCCTCAGAAAACTGGGCATAATACTACCGGAGGACCCTGTTATACCACTCGTGGGCATATACCCAGAGGATTCTCCGGCATGCAATAAGGACAGATACTCCACTATGTTCATAATATCCCTATTTATAATAGCCAGAAGCTGGGAAGAACCCAAATATCCCTCAATGGAGGAATGCATACAGAAAATGTGGTATATTTACACAATGGAGTACTATTCAACCATTAGAAACAATGAATTCATGAAATGCTTAGGCAAATGGTTGGACCTGGAAAATATCACCCAGAGTGAGGTAACCCAATCACAAAAGTACATACATGGTATGCACTCACTGATAAGTGGATGTTAGCCCAGAAGCTTGGAATACTCAAGACACAATTCACATATCAAATGATGCTCAAGACGAAGGAAAAACAAAGTATGGATGCTCTGGTCCTTCTTAGAAGTGGGAACAAAATACCCACAGAAGGAGATACAAAGTGTGGAGCAGAGTCTGAGGGAAAGACCATCCAGGGACTGCCCCACCTAGGGATCCATCCCATATACAGTTACAAAACCCAGACACTATTATCGATGCCTACAAGTACTTGCTGACTGGAGCTGGATATAGCTGTCACCTGGGAGGCTCTGCTAATGCATGACAAATACAGAGGGGGACACTCTCAGCCAGCCATTGAACTAAGCACAGGGTCCCCAATGGAGGAGCTAGAGAAAGGACCCACGGAGCTGAAGAGATTTGCAGCATCATAGGAGGAACAACAATATGAGCCACCCAGTACCCCCAGAGCTCCCAGGGACAAAACCAAAGAGTACACATGGAGTTACCTATGGCTCCATACACATAGACAGCAGAGGATGGCCTTGTTGGACACCAAAGGGAGGAGAGGCCCTTGGTCCTGGAAAAGCCCGATGTCCCAGTGTAGAGCAATACCCAGACCGGGAAGCTGGAGAAGGTTGATTGGGGAACAGGGGGAGGAGAGATGACTTATGGGATTTTCGGGGGGGAGGGGCACCAAGAAAGGGGACAACATTTGAAATGTAAATATAGAATATATCTAATTAAACAAAAAGAAAAAAAAAAGGGCTCTGAAAATGAGGAGGGGAGAGGAGGCCTTCCCTAGGAACGCTGTCACACTGACCCCATGTCCTGATAGTCTCTGCTCCCTCCTTGCCAGGAGTTGCTTCCTTGGGAATATTTTGGAGAGAAATGCATGAAAGTGGTTCATAACCTTGGTTTAGACAGAAGTCCTGGGATGGGAGTCTTTGGCCCTTTCCACGCAGAGGCTTTCCCCCTGACATCTAAAATTCTCCTCATCTCGGACAATTTGACCATCATGTGCCTTCTTCATTGGCTTTCGTGCTTTGCGGTTCTCATCTGTTAGGGTCTTTATCGACTTCGTACATCTCTCATGCCCCGCCCCATCACACAAACCAGCAAGCACCACGCCCTTTGCGTCCCTCCTTCCCTGACCCTTCTACCCTACTGCTATGTCTTCCATCTCTGTAAACTCCTCGGCAGGCTCTGGCTTTGCTGTGTTCACACCAGTCTCTCCATCCTTCCTCGTTTTCACTTCCCAGGGCCCCGCAGGAAGCTTTTCCTATCTCCACCATGTCTCTAGGGGTTCGAGAGATGAAACACTTTCAGGTGTTTCCCTGACGTTCTGCATGAATTCCGCAGAAATCTCAGTCGATTCCATGTTCTCTTCCTTTCGGCGCATTTCCTTCTAGACGTTTCGGATGGGAAGCCATGTTGTGTCTTTCCCTTATCGGCTGCTCAGTGGTCTCGAGTTTCTAGAAATATTTCTGACCTCTGCTCAGGCATACAGGTGCATCTCATGAGGATTATTTGATGTTTTGTGTGTTGATTTTTGAAAATTTCCAGGCAAGGTTAAGAGCATTGGCAACTTTGGGGCCCACCCCAGATACTTGGAAGTGTGGGGTCTCCACACTGCTCTGTGGGGGCCAGCACTTCTCCTTGCCCTGTGTGAGCTCCCGGTGCTGTGGCCTCAGCCTTTCGTTCCTTTTCCAAGGTCTGCGTTCTCACGGGCAACCTGGTGCTTCAGTGAGTTTGGTACATCTTGGTGGGAGCACATGTCATGTCAGGTCACATCATGATGGGGAAAAATAGAAAGGAGAGGGTGGTGGGAGGTAAATATACAAACAAGAGACAGAGAGACAGAGACAGAGACACAGACACACACACACACACACAGAGAGAGAGAGAGAGAGAGAGAGAGAGAGAGAGAGAGAGAGAGAGAGAGTCCAAGGCCTATATCCTGGCTCCTCCCTCCCTTTTATTTAGCCAGGGCTGCAGCAGGCCAAAAGATTCTGTCCAGCCAGAGCCAACCTTCTGGCCTTAGCTAAACTCTCAGCTAACTGCCCACAGACACACCCAGAGCCTTGCTCGGTCAGTCCCCCTGGCAGCCCCCAATGTAATCAAGTTTGAGGCACTTTGAGTGACCTGGACTTGAGCGTTCTCTTGACTCCCCATGGTCACCCACCTCTCAAGCAGCACTAGCTGTCCTTACATTTACCACGTAGCGTGGAAACAGTTTATATTTAGGTCGCTGGGGTGTTTGGGGGGAGAAGGGCTCCTCTCTGTTGCTTCATCTTTCCTCGAAGCAGAAGGCAGCTGCTCCCTCTCTAGGACGGTCTCAAGGCCCATCAGTGAGCTACATACAATCTGCAGTAAGAGAAACAGAATTCTCTCGTCTTTTTTTTTTAAAGCAGCTACTTCCTGTGGAGCCCCCCCACCTCCTTTCTAATTAAATAACTTACATTTACATAATACTTGTACAATTAAAGTTTTTCTGCCTACACAGGATTATTACTAAGTAGGAGAGATTCTTCTCCAACTCCAGTGAGTAGTGAACGGGGGGGGGGGGCGGGGAGGGATTATCTCAGCCTTGTTGCTACTCTGAGAAGTTTCTCAGGCTCAGACATGAACTGGTTCAAGAAGGCACTGGAAAACCTCTTGGGCAGAAAGTATCAGTAGTGTCTCCTGCATCTTGCAGCCTCTAGGCCTGCGCTCAGGCCTGGGAAGCTCTGGGCAGATGAATGGCTGGATTAACTTGAGATGGCATTCCATAGACTTCTTAACTGTGTTTCTTCAGGACATGTTCTGTTCCCCAAAGAAAATCTCCCTGGGAGAAGGCACATGAGGGGTTCAGTCTGATATTAAGCAGGAAGATTCATGCTGCATAGGAAAAAAAAAAAAACCACCCTGAATTTGGAGGAGGCCTATAAAATTCTATGGGAAAATAAATAAGACTTTGACTGAGTTTTAAAGGGAGAAGAATATCAGGTAGGGTTGTTAGTAAGCTTGAAAACTCCATACCTGAGCCAACGGGTTCTAATGTTAAACTCCAAGGGCCACACATGTACCAGATTCTTGCTGAGCACACTAAAGGGAACTTTCGGAAAAGAATGGTCTGTATTCTTCTTCCAAAGCAAGGATGCTGCCCACTGCACTAGGTACACAGGCCAGAAGCTGTGGAGTCCCACCAGGCCATGAGTCAACCCCTGGGCTCTGATAACGTTGGTCCTCAAGAGGTTATTTCAAACCTGTCCCTACTCTCTCTGTCTACCTGTCAGAAACTACGAAGTCGACAGAGTATCATGGCCACCCATCCTAACACTGGATGCAGGGGGCATTAACACTCCAGAATTTGTCCTCTGCTGTGTGACGGGGCTTCATACATTGGCAAGCCCGTGGTGAACACAGCTTGGCAGACACTTATAGAAAGCCTCACTTTCTAGACAGAGTGAGGCAACATTGAACACCAGAAAAATATTTACCTGAGGCCGGGGGACAACACGGTCAGAGAAGCGCTTGCTGGGTAGGCACGAGGAAAGGAGTCTGAGCCCAGAGTCTGTGTTTAAAGGGAAGACAGGGGAAGCTGGGCACGTGGCACACTTTTATAAACTCACACTGGGAAGCTGGAGACCCCTGGCCCCCAACCTAACCTAGTTACTGAGACCCAAGCCAGTGAGAGGCCTTGATTCAACCAACCACAGTAGCAGCAACGACAATAAAAGGCAGGCTGTACTTGAGGCATAACACTCCAAATTGACCCCTGGCCTCCACATGGATGAATACAGACAAACATACACACAAACACACACATGTGCATAATATACACAAGGGGGGGAGCAAAAGAATTATCAGACAAAATCCCTTCTGAGCTATGATGAGAAAAATCCCTCTCAAACATATGACCTTACCCCCTCCTCACCACAAACAAATTTTCAAACTTGGCCACAGGCATGGATACCTGGGGGCCTGCTTCTCTGCTCAGTTTGAAGACATCTCCCTGGACCTCCACGCCTCGATTTAAATTGTAACTGTGTGGTTGCTCTTAGTTGTCAAGCTTCAGAAATTGGCCAGGGAAGCCAGGCTCCGTGTCACAGGCTTGGACTCCTTGATGCTTGGAAGACTGAGGTGGAAGGAAGGAAGGTCAGGAGTTCGAGCCCAGCCGTGCAGCCTAGTGAGCACCTGCCTCAAAATAACAATTTCAGAAAGCTAGGACTGTAGCTTGGGGGGGGGTAGGGATTCTGGGGAGGGAGGAGGGGGAGGGGAGGGGGGAGCCTAGCATGCACCATCGTGGGGAAAGGCCGTGTACTGTTAGAAATTCTCTCAATTGTGATCCTTTATTTTCCCAGTGGAGATGGTGTTACGGCCATAATCCAGATCTGGGCCTTCCAATGAGACCAGTCTTTGAATTTTAGCCAGTACCGTTCAGCCCCACCCCCTGCCTACTGTCAGAGCTCAGATTCCTTGAGCTGTTGTTTGCCATTACATCTCAAACCTTCTATTTGGATCAGTTTGTGAATGAATATTGTTTAGGGCTCCGCCCCTACACACACCCCTCTCCTTGTCTGCGAGATGAGTTTGGCTCATTCTCTAGGTAGGTATTGTCCTAGACATCCTGAACGTAGTGAGACTCACCACGAGCTGCAGCTGGAAAAGGATGCAGATGCTTCCATAGAGCCGCAGGGCCCGAGCTCCCCGCCCAGCAGTCTAGGCAGACCCCTGCTGGCCGCCTCTGTCTCTGCAGGGTTGTGTCTGTGTGGGTGACTGGTGGGGCCTTGCGCAAGAAAAGGCTTGCGAAGAGTGAAACAGCTTGTCAAGGTATCCTTGTGGGTGTCTGTATTGAAGTGTCACAGTACGAAGGCTTTTTATTAGCAGTTATTTTAGAAGCCGAACCCCGAAACGGAACAGTTTCTTCCCTACATGGTCCTTCCAGGCTGGCTGCCTCCCTCGGCGCCCTACGACAGCACCAGCCTTCACATAAGGGGGTGGAGAACATGACGCTGGATCCTTTGACGGTGGAGCCTGGCGATGTGGCCCACGCCCTGAGCCCTGGAGATAATTTGGTTCATTCACATGTTTCTGATGACGGGCTGCAGCCGCGGGGGCAGCGGGGGATGGGGCCTCGTGCGTTGCCTTTGCGCACGGCCTTCCTGTTTTGAATGGGTTTGGAGGGATGGGTGGCCTGTGTGGAGGGCAAAGAGAAACCTGGGCCACCTAAGCCGGGTGTGAGTGTTCTTTCGGCCTCCTTCAGCTTCTGCCTAAATTCTTCACAGCTCTCTTCAAGCACACAGCAGGTTCTCTCGAGAAAACTCAGTAGGCTTCACTGTAATAAAAATTTTGGCCCCGAGAAGACTCCGTTTGGTGCATTGGAGAGCTGATTCTGGATCTCGGAAGGAAGGGTATTCATTCTCCCTTAGTATCTCAGCCTGAAATGGAGCCAGCTTAGCCACACGGCTTTGTTTTGGTGCTTTGACTTTTGAGACAGTCTCACGTGTAGCTAACCCAAGCTGCCCTTCCTTTCTTCCTCTTCCTGCCTTGGCATCTGAAATCACAGACGTGGAGCCCCTCCCACACCTGTGTTTTGAAGATGCAGATGAAGAAAATAGTATTCAGAGAGGCAAAGTCACCTCCCGAGGTGTCCTGGCATCTTTCGAGGTTACTCCCCACCCCCAGAAGGTGGAAAGGGGTAACCTTCAGGAGACTGAATGAACTCCCGAAGTTCTAGAGACTTCTTCAACTTTTACCTTTTAGTAGCAATAGTTTTTTTTTTTTTTGTTTTTTTTTTTTTTTTTTTTTTTGCCAGGAGACCTGTGTGAATCTGTGGGCCTCAGGCACTGCCCATCTTGCAATAGGCAGTTATCACACCAGCTCTCATTGCTGTAATCATATGTGAACATGGGAAGAAGATGTCTCATAAATCAACAGCATAAGAGGGAACTGACATGGGACAGCCTGGTGTTAAACAAGACACGCACACGCTCAGCTTGCTTAGGTGGGCTCAGCCCATATTTCTCCACCTCTCCACACTACGGGACCCTTGCCAAGAGCCTAGTTGAAGCCAGTACACTGCCTGCCCAAGGCTGTCCCTTAGCGTCTCTCCCATTAGGGCACCCGTAAGGACCCGGATGGTTATTTGTCACAGTTTCATTTTGATGAGCCCCTCCTTCATCATCGCTACTCCCTCGAGCAGCTCTCAGACATCTCCCAACATCCTGTGTTAGGGCTCAGTCTGGACCAAAGCTCAGGTCTAGCTCTGAGAGCGCACTCTGGGAGTTGTGCCAGTCTCTGTCTACCTTCTCTGTTGGGTCACGCCACCCATTCCCTTGCTCCTGCTGCAGGAGCACCAAGCTTACAGCGTTCAGGGGTAAGGGCTGGACTGTCACCGAGCTACGGCTCCAGGTGCACACCTCTTTATAAGATGGGCCTTTCCATTTACAGAGGGACGTCTCTTTGTCCCGCCTTTCCTAGACTGCCAAACATTCTGGATAACGCAGAGAGAGAATTGTTGAAACTCATCCCACAATGCCATGCTGGGTGTCAGGGAGGAAGAGGTGAGCAAGAGGCATCCTAGCCTTGTAGAGAATCTTGCATCGACAAATAATCCATTGATGCACACCAGATACTGCAGGGAGTGGAGTGGAACAAACACGCCGGGGGCTGTAAAAGCCTGCAAGGGGGAGGACTTTGGCTTGGCGTGAGTGCTGGGAAGCCGGCAGAGAGCGTCTCTGAGAGGAGGCTTGCAGGTTGGGCTAATACAATACTGTATGATACAGTAGTACATTTTCACAGTCTCATTTATTAATATATAACTGTTGCCAATGTGAGTGTTTAAAGCATTGTTGATGTGCTTTTATTTTCTTTAGTGCAGGGATTTTATGTGACTTAGACTCATGGCTACGCAGTCTTCTTCTGCTAATTAAAATTAGCTCCGACGTCCTCATTTCTATAAACTTACTTTAGCCCAAATGGAAAGACCGTGCCAGCCACTGGTCTTTGGAGCACGGGGAAGTCTGATCAGTCCTGCGGTTCCAACTTCCTCTGCGGTTCCAACTTCCTCTGCGCTGAGCCGCGGCTGCACGGTCTGAGCCGCGGCTGCACGGTCTCCGTGGGTCTTTCAGACGTGCCAGCCTTCGTCAGAGCCTCCAGTAGCGTTGGGGATGTGAGCCTGGGCTACCCCGCCCAGTGCCAGCATCTCACTGGCTTATGACAGGAATGTTTATGTAGTTCGAGGACCATGCCTAACAGTTTCTCCTCCTCCCGGAGAAGGGAATGCTCCAGTGTTGACTGCCTTGAGATTCCAGTGACTGAGAGCCATGAGGGGCAAAGGCTGAGGGTGTGTCTTAGTTAGGGTCTTACTGCTGTGAACAGACACCAGGACCAATGCAAATTTTATAAAAGACAACATTTAATTGGGGTTGGCTTACAGGCTCAGAGGTTCAGTCCATTGTCATCAAGGCAGAAACATGGCAGCATCCAGGCAGATATGGTGCAGGAGGATTTAAGAGTTCCACATCTTCATCTGAAGGCTGCTAGTGGAAGACTGACTTCCAGGCAACTAGGGTAGGGGTCTTCAGCCCACACCCACAGTGATACACCTACTCCAACAAGGCCATACCTCCTAATAGGGTCACTTCCTGGGCCAATCATATACAAACCATCACAGGGTGATAGGAAAATTCAGCAGCTCACCGGGTGATGTCTCTCTAGTCTCCAAGCTCAGAGCAAAACTCACCAACTCATCCACAGAGGAAGCATTCATCCCGGGGTGTGTTTGGCCATGGCGGTCCTTCCTCGTTGCCCACTTGTACTGGAAGACGACACGTCCTCAAGGTCTCCTTCAGAAATACCCAAGAACTAAACAGGAACGCGCCACAGTTACCGGTGGCTCTGAAAGTCTTCTGCAGGCACGAGCGGTTCGAGTGCTCGGCTCTGATGCCATTGTAATGGCAAGATAGGTCACGCGGCGTGGGCCTCTGGTTTCAGTTACAGCCTTCCTAGACTGTTGTGTGCGCGTGAGCAGCCGCCACCAGGAGTGCTGCTCCTTCCCTTACTCCCCAAGAGGGACTGAGAGAGACCCTTTGAAATCTTACTGCTAACCAAAACAATGCCGTCCGTCCGAGCACCGAGGAGGCCATGTTGTTCCAGCAATACTAAAGAAACCAACCCAGGTGGTCCACGTGAACCCAGACGTTACATCCCAGACTCCTCCCAAACACATACACCTCCAAACCCTTTCAAATAAGAAACAAAGTGGGACAGCAAGCAGAGCCTTTGTGTCATCAATAAGGGTAAGCCCCTGCTGTAATCTGAACACCGAGTGTGATATATGATTTCTAAGCATTGAGTGCCAGCCAACTGACCGGGGAAAACAGGGGCCTCTCTGGGCCCTGTTTTCTGGGCCTCTATTTCAGAGACCTTACTGACAAAGGCAGATGGTGTTTGTGGGATCCAGACATTTAGCTCTATAATTCCAAGCTAATTTAAGGTTCCAGTAATTAAATGCAAAAAAAACCCACCAAACAACAACAACAACAACAGCAGCAAACCAACTCTTCCTCGAAGAAAAGACTTGAGATAAGTTCTTAGAGAATTTAGAAAACTTACAAAGCTAGGGGGGGTACAGAGGGGAGGGAGAGGGAGGCGAGGAGGAGGAGGAAAGAGGTCGAGAGAGGAGGGGGAGGAGGAAAGAGGTCGAGAGAGGAGGGGCTGCAATTGTGCTCTGCGGAAGGCCAAGTCCTGCTTACTAAGATTTTTAAATATTCATTTCTTTATCTCCAGTGCATGACCAAGCCCCATGAATGATTCAGTTTTCCTTCAGATCCGTTCTGCCTCCCAGCCATATCTATAAGAGGATTAGATGGTGTTATCTTCCATCTTTTCCTATCAGGACACTATCCCTGCATTAGACAAAGAAATGCATTTAATCATAAGCCAGACATTCGGGAATCGTTTTGCTTTGGGGTCCATGCACACGGAATAACAGGAAACGACAAAGGAATCACAAGGCGTCTAAGCCACACCTCCTCAGTGACAAGCCACATCCACTATCACACACGGATCCTGCAGATCAGAATTATCTATGCTCAGCAGGGCCTCTGCCAGGAGACTGACATCTCACTAAACAGACCAGAGGCTGTGTGTCTTCCTGCTACCTGGCAGTATTTAAAGTAAGCTAAACAGTGTGATCTGCAAGTGTCTCAGTCTTAGAGATTGTAATTTACAGCCAGCTCAATGTCTTGTCCACTTAAAGCTTAAGAATTATCTCCTCCTTCTTTTCTCTTTCTTCTCCTTTTCCTTTTTGTCCTCCTCTTCTCCTTCTCTTCCTACTCTACCATCTCCTCCTCCTCTTCTTCTTCCTCCTCCTCTTTCTTTTACCACTTAGAAGCATTCAAGACTATAATCTTTCTGCCTTCCACAACTCTCTTATTAAAAGTTAGCATCTTCTGTTATACCAGCATGGAAACTGAGGCAGTGGAAGAGATGTTTGAGGTCTGGGGTCTATGGTGTGGGACTGATTTTCCCAGGCACCGGCCCCCTTGGCTTTCCCACTGGATTTAGAAAGCAGCCTCCCTTCCTCATAGGCCAACTGCGAATACCAGTGTAGATAGAGGTTCCTGTCTGCTGCCTTTGCCCCATGCCTACCGGCTCAGGCTTTCCCAAACCACATTCAAGAACCCTCCAGCAGCTTGGGGGTTAAGAGAAGCAGGCCTGGACATGGCCTGGGTGTGGCGCGTGTCCAGAAAAGAACGGTACAAAGGAAGAGAGCACTGTGGGAAAGAAACAGTCCCTTGAATGAGCCCAGGACGTCCTGAGCTCTGTCCTCGAGCTGCCTCGGGCCGCAAAGTCTTGGCAGTGCCCGGAGCCACTCACTGCCCCGGGCACTTTGGGAGTACCTTGGAAGAGGACGAGGGCAGCTCTCCTGAGTTAGCATACCCAGGGCTGCCTGCAAAGAACGGCCACCCAGGGGGAGTTCTCAGAGGAAGGCAGGCTCCATTGAGGAATGGTCAACCAAATATTCCCAGCCCAGCACTCGGAAGAAGGGAAGCTTTTCTTTTCACCTCCTTCTTTCCCGAAATGCAAATTGCTGCCTGTCCTTGGAATAAGGAAGATGGGTTGCTAGGCAACTACTTCTAAACAAGTCCCTCCCTGCACCACCACCACCACCACCACCACCCCGCCCATTTTCCTGACCCCTGAAACAATGAAGACTTTTCGGCAAATGGAACCAAGATATGGGGTGGGGAGTGGGACAAAAATCAAGTAGAATCAGACATTACAGAGGTGCATGGAATGTGGGAAGAAAATATAATATTGATAGTTTTGTTCTGAGCAGATGGAAGGGGATTTCACTTTACTAAAGTGGTCATGGTGTCAAAAGAGCCAAATCAAGGCGGTAATGTGACAGCCGTTCTGATTCCACTTGTTAGGACAATGGCCCGGAGAGTATGACGTCATAACCAGTCCATTAGGAGTCCTGGGAATCTGTGTTTCTGTCAGGATAACAAGGTCTCGGATTGCCAGGGTTTTACAAAGGTCTTTTTAACTACTCTCATATTTTGCTGTATCCTGTGGTTGTCTTAGTAGGGGACAGCAGCGCACTGAAACAGATCTGTGATGGAAACAGATTTGGATGAAAGACTGCCCGCTAGGGTGTGGAGGGGTTTAAGGAAAAGCACAAGGTACGGGACCTTCTACACCGTGGTCTGAAGGAACAAGGACGGGCAGTGAGGGCAAGCGGGAAGCCGGGCAATAAAGGAACTGAGCCAACCGGATTTGCTCAGATTGCCATAACAAAGTACCATGGGCTGGGGGCTTAACCTCCAGAGATAGCCTTTGTCACCCTCTGGAAGGTCAAGGTCAGAGTGCCAGTACAGCTGAGGGTTGTCTTCGTGACTTACTGACGATGGCCACCCTGCTGCTTGTCCGCGCAGGAAGCCACCCCGCTGTCTCTTTTGGAAAGAGTTCTACTGGATCAGGGCTCTACCCTATGACCTCATCCATCCACAGCCACCTCTTTAGATGGGCCCCCTGCCATGCAGTCACACAGGGACTTAGAGTGTCAGATAGGAATTTGATCTGAATGTAACTCAGCTCAAAGCCAGCGCTCTGAACGACCACAGTTGTAGGAGCCGAGGGGACTACTCGTCTCCCTGGAATACGGCGTTTTAATGTGCACATCCTTGCAAGGCCTGGTGTCATTCCAACTTCTTCTCACATCCAACTCAAACACTGGAAGGTCAGCTGACTCGTCTAGGGAATAACCATGGAGGACGCATACTGGCCAACCTTCTTAAAAAGAAAGCCAGCGGTTTCCAAAACACCGTACACGTGTCCAGCTGTTATCAACCCGCGGGGTTTCCTTGGCTTTTGTCCACCTTAAATGTTTTTATGGTAAAAACAATGTTATAAAAACAACGTGAGACTCAAAGGGGGAAATGAAGTCATCCCTAAACCCACAAGACTTCATTTCTGTGTATTGGTACTATTTTCTTATTCATTTATGTGTAACTATTGGTGTAGATATAGGGACATATGAATGCTGGCACATGCATGTGTACATTCATGTGCATGTATGAAAGGCTCTTGTTCACTGCATGTGAGTTCCACAACATCACTGAAAACTGAGAAGGTAAATCTGTGATTCCACATGGGTTTAATGCAGGTTAAAGTGTCAACTCTGGTCCTCAAGTTTCTGTCAACTGATCTGCTAGTAGCAAGCGTATGGGCTCTTCTGTTTAAAAGCTTTTTGTTTAACATAAGCTTGTCCTTAATTTATGGTAGCTAACCTTAATGTTCCAACCTTATGGTGGTTGGATTCACTTAGTAGAAAACGTATCGTTTTACATTTTGAACTGGATAATTTCCCAGGCTGGAGACACCAAGTAGATTCCTCATTTGATGTTGGGCAGTTCCCCAACCGGCCAGGCACCCACTAGAGGAAATGTCCTACATGACTAAACCAGGGCATCTGAAGGTTGGGGACATCAACTGTGCTGTGTTTCCAGGCAATGACCTGTTTGCTGAGGCCCAACTCTAAGACCAGGAACACCTGTGTGCGGCATTCACAGACCTTGAACTGAGGGCCAACGGAATGAACACAGATCATGCCAGAACAAAGTAGATTTCATGCACGCATTTTCCTGTAAGGCACACCCCAGCTTTCTTGGCCTTAAGAACTGAAGGCCGTACCCCATCACTGCTTGGAGACTGTTTTAAACAGCAAAGCAGCTAACAGAGTTTCAAACAACACAGGATGAATGGTACTAAGTCCTTCTTGAAAGGGACACTTGGTGGAAAGCTGAGAGAAGACTGTCTCGCGGTGTCCCTGAGGTTTGCTTGAATGCCCAGGCCAGGCAATTTAGGTTTGTTCAGGTTTTAATTGTCCTGTGTATGACTGTTAATGCCTGAGGAAGCACCCTGACTATTGACTTGGAGGCCACAAGCCAGTTTTCTGAAGTAGACGTATCTCCAAATGCAGTTAGTGAGTCACAGAGGCTTGCTATGTTGACTCTGACACACACCATCCAAACATGCTCCAACTTTACCGTCTCTCTGACAGCCAGGATTCAGGTGTTGTGCCTGGCCTGTTTGATAATCTTTTCCCTCAGCACAACAAATCATCATTACATATTTTTTAAAAACAAGATTTTTTTAAATGTATATGAGTACACTGTAGCTGTCTTCAGACACACCAGAAGAGGGCATCAGATCCCATTACAGATGGTTGTGAGCCATCATGTGGTTGCTGGGAATTGAACTCAGGACCTCTGGAAGAGCAGTGAGTACTTTTAACCTCTGAGCCATCACTCCAGCCCCACATCATTATATTTTGATTGGCAAAATAACTTCATCCCACCCAGTTAAGTAAGCCAGTATTAGCCTACATATTCTTTATCACCAGATCTCCAGATGTGTCTATTTCATACCGCTTTAACTGGCAGCAGGGGGCATGGGTCTACATAGAGCTATTGTTCCTTGTTCATCTTGAACCGGCTCCCTGAAGTGGGGC
Source organism: Apodemus agrarius (assembly GCA_964023405.1). Taxonomy (NCBI): domain Eukaryota; kingdom Metazoa; phylum Chordata; class Mammalia; order Rodentia; family Muridae; genus Apodemus; species Apodemus agrarius. The sequence goes on along the minus strand of OZ030019.1, from coordinate 5,140,781 downwards.
CCTACCATCATCCCAGCCCAGGGCAGAGCCCTTTGCCAGAGGTATCACAGGTGGGGCTTGGATTGTGAGTTCAGAATGGGGCATCTAAGTTCAAATGCTGAGTGTGATCTGCAGAGGGAACCCCAGAAGCAGCTGGGAGATGAGGCAGGACTCAGAGCTCAAGACAGCACTCAGTCCAAAGTAATCACTGCAGCCGCCCATGGGGGGCATTCACATCAGTGTCGGAGATGTCTCCATGGCAGCACAAGTGCATACGGACAGGCCACATGGGAACAAATGCTAACGATACCACCAGGCATTCATCACCCACCATCATGGTGCTGGAGGAACTGAGAGCTCTACATCTTCATCCAACTGCAGCCGGGAGAGGACTGTCTCCAGGCAGCTAGGAGGAGGGTCTCAGAGACTACTCCCACTGTGACACACTTCTTCCAATGAGACCACACCTCCTAACCTCCTAATAGTGACACTCCCTGGGCCAAGCATATTCAAACTCCCACAGATAGGTTCTGAGTGTTTATTATTTATCTAAAGTTAAGTCTTTGCAGAAAAAAAAAAACCTAAAATAGTTTACCCAAGAAATTGGCTGATTTTGTTGAAAAGCAAGTTTATCAATCTAGTTGATTGGTTGCTTTTAGGTGGAGTGGATTCTAGTGAAAGAGGAAATCGTTTACAGCTTCGTAATGTTCATGTGGCCTATCATTCTCCATGTTAGATGGGATTGTGTATTGTATGCCCTTCCTCTTGGAAGAATGGCCCAATGCTATACAAAAGTGTGTGTGTGTGTGTGTGTGTGTGTGTGTGTGTGTGTGTGTGTGAGAGGGGGGGTTCTGGAAGGAGAACTGAGCTGGTGGCCTTTCCTCAAGATTGATTTGATGAAACCTGTAAGTTGCTACATCCATAAGGACTCGGGCTCTGCGGCCTCAGTGGCTCTGAGTGATTCTGGATTAGCACAGGAGTGTTGAACAGACTTCCCTCTCAGCAGACATTAGCTTTGAATGGCCAGTGTTCCTGAGGGTGAAACAGATCTCTGCATCCGCACATACCTGCAGTACCCCCTCATCCCCCCACCCACATTCCCTGCATCTCCAGACTCCCTGGCCCAGACCCTCCACTAGATTTCCTGTGGTCTCTGCAATACTACGGAGGCATCTGGTTGGTCTAAACCCCATGGAAACTCAGTGCCATTCTCTCCCTTTGGCTTAACCAGTCACTGTAAGGAGTCACTGTAAGGAGTCACTGTAAGGAGTCACTGTAAGGAGTCACTGTAAGGAGTCACTGTAAGGAGTCACTGTAAGGGTATAGACTCGCCTGAGGCCTACTTCATCCTCCCTGCAGCAATGACTTCATTCAGGTCTGCTGAGCCTCTCTCATCTCTTCCCAACAAACCAGTGTGGGCTGAGAAAGTCCAACAGGGAACACACATCACAGAACATAATTACACACCGTAACGGTCATCCTCTGAGACACGGGTGGCCACCACTTGGCCATTGTAGGAGCGTCTCTTTTTACTGGCTGAGATTAAACATTTCACACACACGATAGAACCTGGGTTAATCTTCATTCCAGGGGAAAATGTGTAAGTCCGATACAGTCGTGATCAAAGGGGACAGTCGTCAGAGTCAAAGATCGATCTCCAGCTTGGGTGGCTTCTGTGTTTCCTCTCCCATCCTTCCCTTCTGCTCCCTGTGTGAAGCAAGGGCAGAGGGGAGGGGAAAGACGCTGCGTGTTCTGACCCTTTGGCATTAAGTCTTAGGACTGACTCATGTTGCAGGTGTGCGAGCTGAGAGAATGCGGGCAAGCCCTCTCAAGCGTCCCTACTTCCAGTTGTCAACATGTGTATCTAAGTGTCCTTTAATGACATCTTATACTAAATTGCTCTAAGTTCATAATCAGTCCTGTTCCCATACAACTGGAAAATTCAATAACCCCAGGGCAAGACCGATAGGGAGGCGGCCCACAGTGAACTATGCTGCTGCTTACCCGAGGCCGCTGCTGGTCCCAGGACAGCCCACCCACCCGCCTGCCTGCAGGGATGCTGTAAGGACCGCTGCCACACTTCCCTAATGAGCTTTTCTGGCATCCAAGCCTTCACAATTACTTTAACTCTTGTTCCTTTCACTGTAAACAACTCTCCTTGAATCCTTGACTTCCCTCTAGTTCTGGAAATTGAGGTCAGCTACACTAGTATCCTTTACAGAACAAGTGTCCTCATTGAAGTAAAAAGTGCCTAAGACACCAGGCCTGAGTCCCACAGAAAGTAGCTGTTCAGATGAACTTCGCAGAAGCTCAGATTTTCACTCACCGGTGCAACCGTCAATGTGTTAACACCAACACCCTCCAAAGCATAGAACAGGAGGGTCAAGGCACGGTAGCCATCATCTTCCATGGAGAGGTCCATTGTGCAGAAAAAGAAACGTTTTACTGGGGATGGGAGCCCTGGATCATTCCTTTTTAGTAGAAACCATTTCTGATACATTTGTTGAGAGTTTTGGGAGTTGCATCTCTAGAATCAGGCAAACATGGAGTTGGGTTTCAGTCGCCTAAACTAATCACGTGATCTTAGAAATGTTGACTCTCTTTTGGGGACCTTAGTTTCATCACCTCCGAAATCATAGGGCTGAGGACATGAGTCCTTGGCCTAGCATGCAAGAAGCCCTGGATACCCCCCAGTTCCCAAACAAACAGACAAACAACAACAACAACAACAAACGCGTAACAGCACCATTGCCCAGTGTGGACAGGTGTAGGAATGGAGTGAAGGAATCATGTGACGTTGTGTGTCCTAGGTCAGTCTTTATCAACATTTATGTGCACAGAGTTGCTTGGTGGATTCCCTAAAACAGGCTGCTGGACTTCACCCCCACACTTTCTGATTTAGTAGGTTTGTGGGGTACCTTAGAGTTTACAGAACGCAAGACAATTCCAGTGACCTCAAAGCCAGTGTTTCTGTTCTTGGGATCGCACCCCAGGACACTCTCTTGCATGTGACAAAATAGATTTACAGAATTTTCTCAGATTTTGAATGGTTAGTCGCAGTTCATGAAGAAGTCCTTGCTATAAGCCAGGAAAGGCGCTACTGGGCCTTAACTCCCCTCTGACCTTTGCTGTGGATTTGCCACATTGTCAGAAGAACACTCTCAACTTCTTCATTGCATTTGTTGTCTTATTTTTTCTGTGTCTTCAGCAGGAGATTCGATGAAGTTTACAAAATTTCAAATGGCAGGAATGTAAAGCTCATGCGTAAAGAATAAAGTCACTGCAGTGACTAGGGATGCTGAGGACAATGTCGCCTTCCTGTTACTGATGTATCTTTGGCTAAGTTACCAAAGCAAGAGTGTATCTTCTGAGATGGAGGAGGCAGGGAGCACAGATAGAAGGAAGGAAGGAGGGACACAGAGAGAGAGAGAGACAGAGACAGAGAGACAGAGACAGAGACAGAGAGACAGAGACAGAGAGACAGAGACAGACAGAGATAGAGACAGAGATAGAGGAGAGACAAAGAGAAAGAGTCGGAGAATGAATCCCAGCTCCATCCTTTGGAGGGCGTTTCCAGAAGCGCAGAAGCAACTGATCTCCCTGTTAATGTTTCGTGTTTATTTAGGGACATGAGAGCTAGAGCAGCATTCAGACATTAACAAATCCTTTGACATTCTTTGAGTGTTCTCTTCTCCATAATGGAAGCTGACTAAAATTGCCCTTTCTCGGGTCCTGTAATTTACCTCCCTGCTTGAGGAAGGTATGATCAGTGGTCTAATGTGGTTGACATGACATTTATTAAGCTTTTACTGAGGACAAAACCCCTCATAGCACTTTACATCAAGCACAACTTTTGAAATCTAGCCCAGGACTCCAGCTCTGGGCTTCACAGCAGCAGCAAAGAACTGTTTGTTCACCATGGAAATGTGCAAAGCATCAAATTCAGGGTCCAGCCTGAAATCTTGACTGTTCTTCTGCCAAAGGCTAATGGCTACCAGCCAAAGTGCTCCTAAAGGGGATGCCTACCTTGTGACACCTCTGTGCCCTTTGTTGACATAAAAAGTGTGCTCGTGGTGTTTTTCTCAAGGCTACACTCTACCCTCCTTGAATTAGCCAAACCAAATTTACTATCCATTTACATGGCGGTGCTGCTATTGCCAGCATCCTTACTGGCAAAGGGAATTTCCATTAATCCAATAGACACTCTTGCTCAGTTTAAGAGCAATCAGATACATTGACAAGAAGCACATTTAAATACCAAGCAGGAATGGCAAATGGTTCATATGGTTTTCTCTCTGCAGTTTCAGGAACTGATTGTAAAGTCAGAAGAGGTAGGCAGAGAAGGAAGCACTGAGAGGGTGTGGCTAGAGCAAGGACTTAGAGGTGCTGGACCCCAGCAGCAGGCCTTGCGGCCTGGGGCCCAAAGTGCACAGGCATGTGTACCCTCAATGAGTTGATGATGCTTCTCCTCGGGGTGACTGGGTCTCCCGTGTTCTCGGGAGCAAACTCCCAGAGATGAGAATGATGCGGCTCCTGACGCGGCTCCTGACTAGAAGGTTAAACCAGAGCTGCTCTCTGGCAAGCATCGGAAGGCAAGAGTGGCCATTCCTTTGAGAAACGCCGTCTACACCGCGACACCAACGGCAAGGTTCCAAAGCTCTCACTTCGCTGCCCGGTAGGAAATCTCTAGAGAAATTGCTTCCCTCATAGCTGGAACTTTGTGTTATTTTATAATCTCAGAACATTCCAGGCATCTGCTCCATCAACAGATAGGGCTCTCTGGGATTTCAAGCAGCCGTGTGATGTGCTTTGGTAAAGGCAGGCAAAAAGCATTCCACAGAGGGAAAAGGAGAGGTCCACTTGGGGACCCTGTACAATATCCAGTAAACAATCAAAAGTCTCTTTTATGTCAAAGCAGACCATCATCCAAAGGGGTGTTGGACCACAGGCCATTTTGTGCACAAACGAGAACCCTACTAGCACGGTCTGTTTCTGGTGAGGTTGGTGTTGGAGAATCACACTCTGTCCTGTAAGTGGTAATTACTTATTTGATATCTTTATATCTGAAAAAGTGAGTGATAAAGATTCAAGTGGATCATCACGGTTGTTTTGACTAATGAGCCGCTAAGGGCATTGTTACGGCTTTATGTTGAGCACTGGCTCAAGTTCACTGGGTGCTCCTTAATGACTGGATGAGAATTGGATAAAGAAATGACCTTGCTACATGTGGATGACACAGGGGCCTCGGAACAGCACTACACATACAGGTGGAAGCACCCCATTTACTTTTTCAAGCTAGGAAAATGCAAAAATTTTATTTAGTCAACACAGAAAAGGCACCACCAGCCCTGAAAGAAAACAGCAAAGCAGTGTTTGCTTCTGTCACTGGAAATGCCTTTCTTCCCTGGGCCTCTTCTTGGGTTTCCCTCCTAATCTCATGCAAGGCATTGCAGATCTCAGCAATCCACATCTGGGGAACGAAGGTCAGTGAAGCGCTGAAAGGAAGACCCGGCCACACCTGAGTAGAAGCATCCTTTCACCGACAGCACCCACGAGGGCACCTGAATGCTTGTGGCCCCTCCCGCAACACCTTCTTCATGGCTGTTCAACTTAGTACTGACACGGCAGATGATACAAAATTCTAATTTAATTTTTACAGAAAGAATATCAACAATGAAATTCTTGAACTTTTATTGTATATACTTGAAGATGTTGGTCTACATATAATTAATGTTATTCATCATGTAGGATATACATATATTCATATATATATATATATATATATATATTTCACAACCCTGAAAAGCCACAATTGCTTCCTAGTGGATATCACCTTATTTATCACCCATCAACCAATGAGAGCTTATTCATCCTCTGGGGAGTGTCAGGAATAAGACGCACAAACTAGGAGCCAATATGGCTGTCACATGACCTCCGGAGTTGGGAGTTTTTATGCAGTGTGTCACAGAAGCTCGGGGTTTGTTGGAACTGACAAGACCAAGGGGAGCATGTAGAGGAAGAGCCAGCGGGTGCCGCACAGAAGGCAGAAGCCATGCGGGCAGACCAAGGGCTCATCCACAGAAGTCTAGAATGCTTGTCTAAGTAGTTAGGGATCCCATGTCAGACCAAAATATAGACAGCACCAAAGTTCAGCTTTGGGAACCAATGAGTTTTATTGGGGTTACTTAAAAAGATATGGATGAGGAGCAGAAATAACCCACAGCTGTATCACCAAGGCCACCCCAGCATGGATGACAGTTCACAAGAGCTGGGAACCTGGAGCCCACTGCGCAGCCTGCAGGCAGCTCGGCAGGCTGGAGAGCGCCTTTTCTAGGTGACACTGGTCTAAACTTCCTCCAAGCAGGTCAGATGTTTTCTGCTGCTTCCAGGGAGCTGGTCTGGTCTGAGTTTTCTTTACTATATTTTTGGCTTCCTTTTGTCTGAAAGGACTCTCAGATTTCAGTGTGCATTTTGGTGGGGAGGGGCCTATGGAGTCTTATGAGTTTCAGGGACTTCCTGAAGCTAGTTTTGAATTGTTTACCTCCCTGCTTAAAGAGCTTCCCTTAAAGATGGAATGTTTTAATTTTCAAGGAAACTGTTAGACAATTATTCCATGTGAAGGGATGGAAAGGCAGGCACTATATAATGTCACATGTGCACAGCACAGCAGGCAGATGGCTTTGGAGGCAGCTTCTCTGTGACACAGCCCCAAATCCCACCAGGAGGCAGCTGGGAGCAGCTGGCTGACTGCACTGACTGACATAAAATGAGAAATAACTGTGATATAAAGTAGGACACTGAATTGAAATCTGATTATACTGCAGAGATTCGTGGTATTATGGGAACCAGGATAGGAGTGACTTCATGTTCTAAATGCAAATATATAGTATCAGTACACAGGTGACTCAGCCAAGGCCCTGCAGCTACAGATCACCAAATCACCCGTAAACTAACCTTAGGGAAATTACAACAAAACCAGCAGAATAAGACCGAAATTTCCACAGCCAGGCCCAGCCACTCAGCCCCTCTCCTCAGTGAGAACCACTTATCCACTCAGCCCCTCTGCACAGTCGGACCGCCTACTCAGGCCCTCACAACTGGACCCACCCACTTTGCCCTCACAGTCGGACCCACCCACTCAGCCCCTCCTCACAGCTGGACCCACCCACTCAGCCTCTCCTCACAGCTGGACCCACCCACTCAGCCCCTCTGCACAGCCACCTTTCTGATACTTGGTTGCAGGAATTTTGGCTGAGAGACTCAATACTTAATGACACGTCTCAAAAATTGTATTTGTATCCCTCAATTTGTCACAATTCCCAAATCCTTGTCATTTGCTCTCTGTCGGTTCTTCCTTTGTAAACGTATTTTAAATGCTTACAGAACGTTGTAGTTGGATCAACTGTAGCGTTTTCTGCCTTCGATATTCTCATAACACACATGAAAGGATACCTCAAAATAATTTTACATGGAAAATACAATTTAGACAACTGCTCTTCTCAATTAAATGAGTTATACAGGTAATGGTAGTGAAATCTCTAAAGCTGTGGTTAAACTTCTTGCGAGACTGGCTGACTGGCACGTGCCACATCTTATCTCCCCATCAGCCACGAAGAGCGCTGCCCGACAGCTTCAGCTGTTTTGCATTACAGCATTGAGGGAGTTAGTAGCCGAGCAGAGCCTCTCCAGTCTGGGGGGGTGGGTGGGGGGGTGGGGTGGGGGTGGGGGTGGGGGGGCGGCGATGTCAAGGCGTCCAAGCTGTATCAACCCACCTCCAACGGTCTCAGCGTGAGGCCAGGTGAGGGACAGCCGGTCAACGGAAGCCACTCTCACGCCCCACACAACAGCAGCAGCGGACATGGGCATATGAGGGCTGAACCCCCATGATGCAATGACCCCTTAAAGATTCTGACCCAACCCCTTGCCTTGAGGAGTAAGTTCCCAGCCAGTGTGTGAGTTTTGGGACCTTCCAACCATAGCCAAAGTCACCTACCCTAATTTTTGTTTTTAAAAACTCTAGAAGACATGGGGAAATAGCTTCTTAATTCCTTGTCCCATGTCTATTCCTGCCTCTTTAAGCCATTACTGTTTCAAAATGTTTCCTTCTTTGTAGTCTTCCTTGAAAATAGTTTTTTCCCCTTTTGGTATAATTGCCTCAACTTTCAGCTTTCTTTTTTTCTTTCTTTGACGTTATGTATGTCCATTTATTACTTACTCTCATTCTTTGTGGTTTTAAATTAGCATATATTAATTGTAGAAAATAACTGGTTTCACTGTAACATTTCTGTGCCTGTTCTTAAAGCCCATGAGACCCATCCAGTCACTGTCACCTGTCCCTCTTCTCCTCCTTCTTCGTCACGACCCTCATCCTACATTCACATTAGAAAAACAAAACAAAACAAAACCCCCTAGATTCCACATGTGATCAAGGAGACTGTCTCTGATCTCCTGAGAATTTCCCCAAACTCAAGCCATCCTGTGCCCTTGAGCCCAGAGGACACAGTAGTTATGAGGTTGGCTGTCAATGGCAACCCCAGATGGGCTGCTCTGGGACGTGGCTTGAGGGCGTGGCTCGTGTTTCTGTCATCTGCTCCGTGCTTAGCTAACACAACCCTATCCACGAGCTCCAGGCTGGTCCTTTGATTGGCCGAGATGCTGTCTGTGTGCAAACTGGACCGAAACAGGAAGTCATCTGCAGAGATACACCGTTGCTATGCCCTCCCATGGCCCCCAGGAGAAGGCGAACGAACACTTTAGCTCCTTTCTCAGGTACTCGGGCCTTTCTCGTTCAGAACCCTTCTCTCCCTGCCTGCTGTCTCTAGCCGGGCCTCTTAATTAGATCGAAGGGAGCCCTTGTCAGAAGTCTCACGGGGAGCCAGGCCTTGAGAGTCAAGCATGTCACCAAGCCTTTATATGAAAAATGACATCAGGGAGAAAAAGGTGAAAGTGGCATTGTTTGCCTCTTAGTCAATAGGAACAAATGAGGCTTTTCTCTGCACCCTGTCCTCTGAAAACCAATGGCCTCTGTTTTGCATCTTGGCTCCCTCCTCCAGCCCCAGGCTCTCTCCCTCCCAGGGTTCCCCGACTCCGGGTTGTGAGTGAGCCGCCAGCCACCGCAGCTTGCTTTGTGAGTTGTCAGGGGCAAACACAGGCCTGTAGTCTATGTCCACAGCTCTGAGTGTCGAGGACTGGCAGGGGCTTTGTGGTCCTCCTTTATAGAGTCCTGATTGGTCCCAAAGCGAGCATTTGTGTGTGTGTGTGTGTGTGTGTGTGTGTGTGTGGTTGTTTGCTTTGGTTTTAAGAGCTAAATACCCCTTTGACATTCTGAGTACCAGCTACTTAACACCAGGGCAGTTCAGAAAAGATGCCATGAGATCACAGCACAAAAAGCTCCAACTCCTTTAGAAACAGGGAGAGAAGTGTTTTGAACGAGAGGCCTGAGTAACAGAGAAATGAACTAATGTGTGTGGAGGAGACTATTGTGGGACTCCCCCGAATAAGAGGGGGTCGCCAGACTCCCTCTACTACAGATGTGTCCTGTTACAGAAGGTACCCTGAGTGCTGTGGGCAGTATCAAAATGTTGTGAGTCAAACTGGGGCAGATTGACTTCATCAGCACACCTGGCTGGGCCCTGCCCTCTCCACCTAGCAATACAGTCAGTCAGGAAGTGCACACATCATATGCGCTGGATTCACCCCACCCAACCCCTTCAAAGGAGGCTTCACAGTAAGCAAATGGCTTCTGTGACTGTCTCTGAGGTCATAGGTCAAATCTTAACAAGAGCACTGCAGATTTGCTCCGTGTTTTGTGCTGGGTCCCTTGGTTCTGTCTGGGTCCCTCTGGGCACAGTGCTGTGGTCCTGAACACACTGGTGGATGGAGGCCCTGGGCTTCTCACCAGGCCATCTCCGTAGGCTTATGAGTCCTTGAACATTTCTTTATACTCCAGCCTCGTCTTCAGCCACAAAAGCATTGTTCTCAATTGTATCATTCCCAAGACCCGCTCTTTTCTTCCCTCCCTTTTCAGACCCTTTGGAAATTCAGCAGTGAAATTTCCCTCCCCACATCTCTATGGTGAGTTTTCCCCGGCTTTGGAAGGCTTGGTTGCCATGGCAGCGAGCCTCCTCTGCCCAGAGCCAGGAGGAGGGGATTGGTGGTAGTGGGGCGGTGGGTAGGGAGGAGGCAAGAAGTCATTACAGTCTGCCAATTAGCATGCAGCGCCACAGCCCCTTCCGGCTTCCCTGGGCTTCCCTTGCTGGAGAGCAGCTGTGGCCCTCAGGTCCCTGCCAGGGAGACCCTCTGGAGCCCAGGGCAGGGCCTGCTGTGCCAGTCCACGCGCTGTTTGCATGCGGGAGGTCTCCCGCAGCCCAGGCCAGCCAGGCTTCTGCTGACACCACCCCTCCTTCAAGTTCCGGTCCTTTTCTGCTCACCTGTGTGAAAACCTAGCAGGATAAAGTCACACCCGTGGCGGGGACTTGGACCAAGAAGCAGCAGTGAGATCTATCCTTCGGGGGATCACAGAGTTAGTTATGTTACGGTCGTCTGCCAACTGCTGCAAAGGACAGAAAGCACACATGCACAGTGTACTGTTGGAAAGAGGAAGTGCACCGAACTCACAGGCATCCGTGAGGTAGCGCCTCGTGGCCCAGATAAAGGCTGCTTCTTGAGATCCAGGGCAATTCAGGAAGTAGGCCAGTGGAAATGGCAGCGAGTCTGGACTCTAGCTCAGAGATCTGGGAGTCGACAGCTTCATCTGTGAAATGGGCTTGCTAGGACTATCTCCCCCAAAGACCCTGACTGGAATAGGATGTGCACTTCTCAAGCTTACCAGAAAGTGTGTGGAGAATGGAATTGAAGCTGCCATCCATTTTCTGCTCCGGTTTGGTAGATAAGAACCCAAAAAGCATTGGGATGACAAACACCGCCCACTCTGCCCAATCTGCCCTAGCCTGAGGGATTCTGGGTGTGGGGTCTCCAAGCCCAGCTCCACCTTCAGTATGTTCCCTTTGCTAATGCACACAAAGCATGTTAGGCTCCACATACATCTCAAACACACTGCCACCTCCCACTTACCCCAGGGCCTTTGCACATGCTGCAGCCTTCCTGGAATGGCTTTCCTCTTTTCAGTTAATTTTTAGTTGTTGTTGTTTAGATATCAGGCTCAACCCTCTAACTAGTCTTCCAGCCCAGAACAGATTATTCCATCATATCTAAAATATTGTCTGTGAAAATTAAAATATTCTTCACATACTGGTGATTATTAATCTTCTGAACCCATTTCCTTTGGCCAGCAAAGTGTTATCTCCACCATGACGGGCCCCTCCAGGGATAAATAAACCCTATCCATGTTGGATAGCTGGTGCCTGTTCAGTATTGTGAACATAATCTGTTCTATTTTTTAATTTTTAATCTTATTTCTTGCTAGTGTGCGTTGCATATGAGGAGGGTGTGGGTACGGGAGTGTGTGCACGCACAGCAGGAGGCTTGCAGGATTTCAGTCTCTCCATTTGCTTGGGATCTGGAGATTGGGCTGGCCAGTCGTGTACTTACCCTTCTCTCCGGCCCATCCTGTCTGTGCTGATGGGTTTCCCTTCCACGTGGTGCTGGTCTCGTGATTCCATAAGTACTTTGTAATTTTTAAAATGCTTATCTCCCCACTCAGAGTTCTAGGGAGGTAAGAGCCATGTGCACCACAGTCACGTCCCCATATGTAACAAAAATAGATTGAAGTCATTGAAGGAGCACGCAGACCCTGCTCATACACCATTGGATTTGACCCTGAGTCACTGAATGCAAGTACCAGCTTCAGAGGGTGGGGCCTGGGGGCCGGCAAGATGGAGAGAGCCCAACTATCCACCAGAGCGCTCAGGTGGGCCCAGAGCTCTCCCTGTCCCCATCCTGTCTGCTTCCTGAGCCCCAGGAAGCACTCTCCTTTCTTACCCTGACAATTGAGGCCTTGCTTAGGAGCTCTTTAGCATTCTGTATCCAAATCCTGTTACCCCGACCCAGTTTCAGGCTTTGAAACTCGACTGCTGCTGACAGAAGTCTGTGCTGGGGTATGGCTCCCCTCCCCCGTTCCCTAAATAAAAGATGAAATCAGAATGGCATGGAGAGGCTGCCTCAAAACAGTGCTTTATTTAGAGAGAGGTGTTAGTTATTACTGGCTACTGGCATTTAACATTTGTTGGGTGAACAAAATCTGTCAAATGCCGAGGAGAATGTGAAATAAAGAGTGTCCACCCAGGATGTGCTGGGGCCCACATTAGACTCAGACAAACCAGTAATGCACAGCAGCAAGGCTGGGTCTGCAGGGAGCTCCTTGGCAGGGTGGGTCCCTGAGAGACAGATAGCGTAGCCTTGTGTCCGAGATGTGAAATTGTCCCTGCTGAGGCCATTTTGAAATGTAGAGCAGAGCAAACCAAACACCCCGTGGGAGTCATTAGGAATGAGAAACCTGCTGAGAAGAGTGCGTTTCTGTAGGTCCCTTCCTGCGTTTAGGGTCTGGAAGGCGGGGGGGGGCCCCCATCAACGTGCACGTCAGAAAGCGCTGCCTGTTCAGGAGCCACACCTCTGGACAGCGAGGTGAAATGTACAGAAGGGCCCTCTCTCCCCTCGCTTTATTTTCCTGATGTAGCATTATTAGAGCGTCCCTGCAGGTGGTCTAATCCCACCCGACCAACCTGCTATGGCTTTGGTGGACCCTGAATGGAATCTCACAAACTGCAAGTTGGGGGGGGGGGATTCTGACTGAGCTGGGAGCTCACAGGCTGGTCAGCTGTCTCTGCCCAGTGTGGACCCAGCCACAGGTCCTCTCCAAGTCCCAGTTTCTTACTCCGAGAAGTGGCTGTCGCTGTTTTAGGCTTGCTGGCTTGCTGTAATAACTACCACAGATGTCCATAAGAAGCCACCGGATGGCCTGGAATACAGGTTGGCCGTGTTTCAAGCTCTCAGACATACCACCTTCGTCTAGACAACTAAACAGAAACTCCGGGCCAGGGCCAGATTGAAGTTAATAATTCGGGGCTCAAGGGTCTAACTCAGTATCTCACACCGACTTGTCCAAAGGTAATCACTCTGTAACCGAGGACAAGAAACATACGGAAACAACCCTTGAGATCCTCAGATAGAGCCAACAGATCCTTTCTAGTCCTTCCAAGTAGAACAACCCTGGAAAAGTAGGGAAGAGTGATCTTTAAAAGGAACGTGTATCTGATTGGCCACAAGCCCCGAGTGTAACATGATGTTTAAACCGACTTAACAAAGAACGCTGTTTTTAACTGTGACTCGGCCACAATGCTCTTTCAATTTGAACATTATTACAAACATATGAGACCAATGTACACAGGTCATAAAGATGTCAAAAGAGGGAATAGATTTAGCATGAAATATTAGCTCAGGAAACTGCATTTCTAAAGCCCTAAGCCTCTTCCCGTTACTGCCAGAGAGGGCGGCCTCTGAAGCCGGCTTGCACGGGTTGGGAGGTGTTGATCCGAGGGGCTGAGCAGGACCTCTGTCATAGTTTCCTACTCGGCCACACTTACAAAATCAGTACTACAGCTGGGACGATAGCTCAGCAGTTGAGAGCACCAGCTGCTCTTACAGAGGACTGGGGTTCAGTTCCTAGTACCCACACGGCAGGTCACAGCTATCTGTCACTTCCTTGGTGATCTGACTCCCTCGTCTGGCCTCCACGGGCATTGCACGTGTGTGGTACACAGGCACGCACACAAGCAAAGCACTCGCTCACAAAACAAAAATAAACATTTTAAAAAGAAAGGGTGGAGGCCTCTTATGAGAGAGATGGAGGAAAGCAAGACTTGATTCCTCTCCAGGAAGTGATGAACTCTGGTCAGGACATGTGTGTGCAGGACACAAGTGTGCAGGACATAGGGGTGTAGGACACAGGGGTGTAGGACACGGGGGTATAAGACTCAGGTGTTCAGGGCACAGGTGTGCAGAGTACAGGTGTGCAGGACACAGGTGTGCAGGGTACAGGTGTGCAGGACACAGGTGTCCAAGGCACAACTTTTGCAGCGTTTCACATTGAAAGTGAAGATGCTCTCTGCTGGGTCTGTCTCCCAACACATGACTGAAGAGAACTTACCATGTGTTGAAGGTCAAAGTCTACCCATGCCATCTGGGTCCTGGGAGACAGGTGGGCAAATGCCAGGAACCCATTATACAAGGTGGAGCCAAAGAGCCAGAGCCCTTTAAGGGGCTAATCACACAGTGGCATTCCATTAAAGATGAAAGAGAAGGAGCATGAGACTAGGAGGGAGAGGGTGGGGAGAGAAGCAAGCTGAAGCTAGTGTCTGAGTGTGAGTCACAGGTCTCTACAGTCCCATAGTCAGACACGGCGGACTCTCTGGTGCCTCTGCTCTCTTGGTGCTGTGGCTGGTTCACAGATGGTGAGCCCAGTGTTGGCCACAGGAAGTCACTCGGGGTCTGTTCACGTTCAGTGTAACACCAGGACAAATGAGGTAACCTGGCCACGGCGATTAGTGGAAAGCCGACGAAGGGGCGAGCAGCATCGCAACTGATGAGCGGCCGCAGGGTCACGGACGAGACACAGCGGCCACACGGGCGGGCGAGGTGGAAGGCCTGAAAACTGCTGGCCTTCTGACCTGGGATCTGAAGTTGTCTTGTATAGACAGTGCCAATGGCTCGAGGTGGGGGTGAAGTAGGCTTTAAGCTGACTCAGTCCAGGCTAGGGCGTCGAGATGTTAAATACTGTCTTAATGTGAGGGAACAGTTGAGATTCTGCTGAGAGAAGTAGGGACTCGCCGGTGAGTAGTGCTTAAACCCCCAGCTGTGTTCTCCGGCAAGGTTAACTTACTCTTCTGAAGCTCCTCCTGGGACCTCTCTCCTCAGCGCACAGCGGAGCCTGCTGGGAACCAGTCAGCAACTGCAGAACATGCGTTTCACTTTCCCCCAGAGGAACAGGCTTTGAATAACACAAGTTTCCCCTTTTCAACTCAGTGTCAGCTGTGAAACCTCCCGTTGCAAAGCCTCTCCTGTTGTTACTACCTACTAAGAGTCCAGTATTTGGGGCGTGAGATGGGTCAGAGGTCAGAAGTACTTTCTGCTCTTTCGGAGGACCTGGGTCCAATTCCCCGTACCGGCATGGTAGCTCACAACCATGTATAATTCCAGATTCAGGGGGTCCTGTTCTCTTCTGGCCTCAGCGAGCATTGCCTATATGTGGTATGCATGCACATATGCAGACAAATGCACATACAAATAGGTTTTTAACAGAGCCTAATACACTTGCAAACCATTAAGCTTGTGCTCCGTAGGATTTAGCTATGGTATTGGACCAATCAGACAAAGATCTTCGTAGTCACAGACACGTCTCACCAGCAACCGAGCCTCCTTCTATGTTCTCTCGCTCAGTACCTTTGTCACGCTGATAGGCCAGTGTTCTTGCTCTTTGGCAAGGCTAGCCCTGGAGTCTGAGAGACAGGCTGTCTAGTCAGTAAGAGAGTCAGCTCTGGGGAGAAGTGTGTGCTGTACACCGCAGGCGGCAAGTCTCCTTTCTGTCTGGTCCGTGTCCTCCCAGACCTTTTTAAAGAACATTTTGTTCTTTGTGAGTTTCACATTATCCGCCCCAGTCCCCTCATCACCTGACCCCACTTGCAAATGTCCATGAGTCATCAGTCTGGTTTGAGACCTTTTTCTGTGAGAAGATCAGCATGGCGTCCTCATTGGGATGCGTCCCAGCTATCCTGTTGCCGCCCTGTGTTATGGAGAACCGGAAGCTCTGAAACAACAGGACTGGCCCTTTGATGGGTCCCAACATTTGAAGATGAAATAGATTTGGGGGCGGGACAACTCAGAGCCCTAAATCAGGGCAAGGTGATAGCTGAGCAGGTCAGCACATTGTCTCTCCAGTATCCACACCACCAGGGAACGCTCTCAATCACTGCTCTGGCTAGGCCACCAAATGCTGCCAGGCCATCAGCAGGGAGGCGGGGCATCGACGGGAGGCAGTCCTTCAGCAGGAGGCGGGGCAACGACGGGAGGCGGGGCCAGCTATCCTCTCATGCCCATAGGGCCCATTCCCTAGCACTCCAGAGCCAGTTCCACTGCACTGCCCAGCTAGCTGCCCAGTCACGGTGCAGGCTCCACTTTCCCAAGGGCGTTGCCTGTGAGGGGCCGTTGCTTCCAGGTTCAAGCAATTAAGAATAAAGCTGCCAGACACCTGCTATCATGGGCACAAAAGTCTTGTTACTTTTGGGTAAACACCAAGAAGTAAAATTGCTAGATCATAAGGTGGGGGATGTGTTCAGCTTTGTAAGAATCATCCAAACCATCTTCCAGTGACACTTAGTCCCACTCAGATGGACTCCCAAGATACTCAGTTACTATTGGCCATGACAGCAATTAACTCCAACCTCGAAAGCTCATTCTTACATCAGATTTAGAGCTTCTCCTTCTGACACCCCAGCCTGGACTTGCCCGAGTTTTAGTTGTGGCTGTGCCTCCTCACACAGCTCTGTGAGTTTGCACAGCCAGACAAGGTGTCTGAAACCTAGACACCTTCTACAGAAGCTGCTTTCCCCTGAGAAACATCCTCATCTTCCCTCTCCTGACAGAACGCAGGCTTCAGTCCCTGTAGCTGTCTCTATACCTCCAATCTCTTTTACAGCACACAGCCATTGTCTGAGCAGAAGCTTGGCTCTGTAATGTGATTCCAGACCCTACTTCATTGGGTGCTTGGAGTTCCTTATGTGGTTTCAGGCTGGGGATCAGGGATTAGAAAGAGGGAGAAATAGGTTACCTGTCTTCAGGAATATTCCAGCAAAAGACCAGCGGCTGGCTCCATTTCTCTTGCTCAACTGTCCCCCTTCCCAAGAACATCCCCCAAAATAAGATTGTAGGATCTCAGGTGACTCCAGGGCCCGTGTATACTATTATAAGGGTGGGAGTCAGACCCAGCAGGCAGGGCCCTGTCCAGGGAGAACACAGACAAGGCAGTCAGGATCAGGCTGACTGAGGTACAGGGTGCACATGTGCTACACAGAAATATACATGAAGGCAAAACATTCATAAACTAAATAACTGAAATAAAAACTCAAAGGTCATTTTGCGGGTCAATGTGTCTGACAATATGACTCCTGGCTTGAACCCAGTTGTGGATCTTAAAGGCCTCTGCACCTGGCTTTGCCTGCCAAGAGACATTGGGATCTGGGGTTGGTAACAGAGAGCAGCAGGTGACTTGGGTACTGCCTCTGATGATGTCCAGGATAGAATAAAAGGATGAAGAAGATTGCACTGATGGGTATCATTGCAGTCTGCATGAGCACTGTCCCCGTGGGGTCATGTATTGGATACTTGGTTTCCAGGTAGTGCACTGTCCAGGGGGGTTATGGACAGTTTAAGGTGCTTAGCCCTGCTGGAGTGCATCAGTGGTGTTAGACTTTGAGGGGGTGTGGCCTCATTCTCTTTCTGTTCCATTTCTATGCCTTCCTTGTTGAGGGAAATATCAAAAAAGAATCTGCTCAGGCTTGTGCCTCTGCCACGATGGTTTGGCCAGCCATCCACTGGTGGGCAATGACTGACCTGTTTTTATCTCGTGGAGACTCTGACTCTGAACTCCACAATCTCTCCACCCAGCTCACTAGGTTCCCACTGGCAAGTTGCTACCATGCCAGCCCTGTGCTTCAAATCCTCCATGGCCTATGTGGAACACCTCAGGCAAACACACACTTGGCTGCCGTACCTTACTCTCTTGAACCCAGACAAGCCACCACATGAAGGAAAATCCAACACAAACTTAGTTCAGAAACAATGGTAACTCAATCTCTGGACACAACAACTAAAACCTAATCTTGTAAGCCTTATTAAAATCTGATCCCTCTGGTGGTGAATCCTTGTGGATCCACCATGATACTGGGAAACTCTAGCAGCTACATCTTACCCTTACGCTGTCCCTAGTCCAAAAGGGCCTAACTCTCTCCTGCTTCCTCTCTCCTTCTGTCCAACCCAGAAGTCCCGCCTACTCACCTAGTGGTTGGCTCCTTTATTCATTATGGGATTGGTTCTTAAGAACAGCACCAGACCCATCCATAACACTTCCTGTAGAGAAAGATGTGCTAGGTAGCTTTCTGCTCTTGGTGCTTTGCAATTTTGTCCCTGCCATTCTGCATGCTAAACCACTAGGACTTGGGAATGTAAACTAAACCAAACCAAACCAAACCAAACCAAACCCAAACCAAACCAAACAAACCAAACCAAACCCAAACCCCCTTTCTTCCTTAAGTTATTTTGCCAGGGCATTTTGTCACAGCAACAGAAGTGTCACGAATACAAGCACCTTCCAGGGAGTTCTATGAAAACTGCATACACGCATCCATTCCAAGAGCACTGTAAAGGTATAGGCAGCATCCTCAGCAGGGTGTGGGGTGAATGCGGGGGTGGGGTGGGGCTACAGCAACAGCAAAGATCTCTGAGCAGTCTAAGCCCCCTGAACCTACTCCAGAGGAGGACAGAGATAAAAACCACACACAGGGACAGCTCTAGCTAATGCCAACTGTAATAGAGGAGGAAGGGGAAGGGGACCGGCTGGCTGAAGCGTGGTGAATGGGGGAGGGTCTCAGTCAGGGTTTCTACTCCTGCACAAACATCAGGACAAAGCAGCAAGCTGGGGAGGAAAGGGTTTACTCAGCTTACACTTCCACATTGCTGTTCATCACCAAAGGAAGTCAGGACTGGAACTCACACAGGGCAGGAACTTGGAGGCAGGAGCTGATGCAGAGGCCATGGAGGGGTGCAGCTTACTGGCTTGCTTCCCCTGTCTTGCTCAGCTTGCTTTCTTATAGAACCCAAGACTACCAGCCCAGGGATGGCACCACCCACAACGGGCCCTCCCACTCTTGATCACTGATTGAGAAAATGCTCCAGAGCTGGATCTCATGGAGGTACTTCCTCAAGGGAAGCTCCTTTCTCTGTGATAACTGCAGCTTGTGTCAAGTTGACACACAGAACCAGCCAGGATAGGTAGTACAGGAGGTGGCGGAGCCGAGCCATGCCTATGCCAGGCAGGGATCTGGGAGTCCTATGACATGCTTGGGCGTTATTGCAAGGACATTGGGAACTGGTGAAGACCGGTCAAGAGAAGAGAACAAGCCCTGGTCACCTTTTCTAAGAGCGTCTTCCTGTTGTGTGGTGGGACATTACAGAAAGAAAAGGCCAGGCAGGGGCCTTACAGTATGGCACAGCGATACAACACTTGCCCCGTGTTCATCTGTAAGGCCCGGGTGTAATCCCTCGTACCACAAAGAAACAGTCATGAGCCGGCACATCAGTTGGCAGACTGTTACAGCCGTGTAGCTGAAAGACCACAGTCTTGTGGTCGTGTGTGTGTGTGTGTGTGTGTGTGTGTGTGTGTGTGAGAGAGAGAGAGAGAGAGAGAGAGAGAGAGAGAGAGAGAGAGGGTGGGGGGATTTGCTGCTGGTGCTCGATGTTTCTTCAGGTCAGTTTCAAATTGAGGGGATCTTTTGCAACAAGGGCTCACACAACAC
The DNA here is from genome assembly GCA_964023405.1 of Apodemus agrarius. NCBI lineage: Eukaryota > Metazoa > Chordata > Mammalia > Rodentia > Muridae > Apodemus > Apodemus agrarius. The sequence continues at coordinate 5,121,279 of OZ030019.1, read as the reverse complement.
AGGGAAGGCTTAACAATAGACTCAAGGGAAAACAAGGACTTAGCAATGGCTTCAAAGGTTCCCACCTGAGCAAGGGTTTACTCTCAATGTGAGTTTTTAGGATGATGAAGAAGAGAGGAAGAAACAGGAATCCAAAGTGTGTGTGTGTGTGTGTGTGTGTGTGTGTGTGTGTGTAGTTTAATCTTTGGGTCAACAGTAGACAGATCTCCAATGAAAAGGGTAGAAGATCTTTTAGCCTCCTGTTTTTAATTTTTAGATTGAGGAGCACCAGTGCTCTTACCCAGAGTCTTTGGATAATTTTCCACGGCTTTTTTGCATCTGTCAACCCTGATAGTCTGAGAGTGTTCTTGTTTCCATCTCCAAAGACAAATTTAGTGCTGAAAAGAACCATATCCCCGAGTCTATGTTCAGAGATGAGCGACTTGTACTGAAAGACCTTTATATGTTTCATGAAAGTTATTTTTGTAAATGGATTCAAGTAGACTTTAACAAGCAAATATAGCATCCTAAATGCCAGCGATCTAAATAGAAGATCCAGCAGAAGCAACGTATGACGGCAGAGCATGGAGACCTTGGGAGGGAAGCTGAAGGAAAGTGATCAGAGAAAGGACTGAAGATTGGGAAGGAAGAGGCACAGGGAAAGATGCTGACTGGTCCTCAAGGACTCCAGCACCACGCCATCCTTCCTACCCACTGGATGCAGAGAGGTTAACTTCCTTCCTCAGAGTCGGCTCAAATTGTATTAGAGGTGAAATGTTGACCTCAGCAGAGACATGGTCACATACCTGGCAGAATATTGGGGTGAAATAGTCAGGAAAAATAAGGACAGGTGTAGGGAGGGCCTCTCAATCTGGAATGGCCAAGAGAAGCACCAAAGAAAAATCAAAGGAGAAGGTCTTAGGAGTTCATAGTTCTGAGATGTGGAAGGATACTCTTTTTCTTAGGGTTCTATTGTTGTGAAGCAACACCGTGACCATGGCAACACTTAAAAGATTTAAACAGGAAAGCATTAACTGGGGCTGGCTTCAGAGGTTCAGTCCACTATCAGGAGGAATGGTAACATGAAGGCAGACACGGTGCTGGAGGGGAGCTGTTCTGCACCTGAATGTGCAGGAGGAGAGAGAGGTTGGCTTGAGCGTCTCAAACCTTCCCCACCCCCAGTGACACACTTCTTCCAACAAGGCCACACCTCTAGTAATGCCACTCCCTGTGAGTCTATGGGAGCCATTTTCATTCAGACCACCATGGATACGATCATGCTCATGGGCAAGGGGGTCTGCAGCACCAGCCTCCCCTCCTCTCCTTTCCAGGGGTAGGAGAGAGGGTAGCAACTCAGTCGACCTGCTTTGCCTCCCAGAGTCTACCACTTCTTCCCAAGCAAGGCACAAGTTAGGGATGTAGACTGGGCTGGGTCAGAGAAGGGGCTTGCTTCCTTGGGCTCAGAAGTGCTGGTGATGGCCTCAGCTGGCTTGCATAGCTAGTCATGTGACCCGGCAGATGGAGGGAAAGCTGGTGGAGAGGCAGAAATGGAAGAGTGACTGATGGACAGGGAGAGTTAGTGGATCGAAAACACCTATCTCCCCTTGTCTTCTTGGTTCCTCACTATGGCTGCTGACTTGGGGGTTCTATGTGTTGGCTCCCCTCTTTCTTTGTTTTCTATTTTCAACTTTTTTTCCTTTTTTTTTAACTTTTTTTTCTATATTCTTTGTTTACATTCCAAATAATTTCTCCTTTCCCGGTTCCCCCCTCCTCATAAGTCCCATAAGCCCTCTTCCCTCCGCCCGTTCCCCAATCAACCCCTCCCATTTCTCTGTCCTGGTATTCCCCTACAATGCTACATCAAGCCTTTCCAGGACCAGGGCCCTCTCCTTCCTTCTTCTTGGGAAGCATTTGGTATGTGAATTGTGTCTTGGGTATTCAGAACTTCTGGGCTAATATCCACTTATCAGTGACTGCATTCCATGTGTGTTCTTTTGTGAATGGGTTACCTCACTTAGGATGATATTTTCCAGTTCCAACCATTTGCCTAAGAATTTCATGAATTCATTGTTTTTAACTGCTGAGTAAGTAGTATTCCATTGTGTAAATATACCACAATTACTATATCCATTCCTCCACTGAGGGACATCTGGTTTCTTTCCAGCTTCTGGCTATTATAAATAAGGCTGCTATGAACATAGTGGAGCATGTGTCCTTATTGCATGCTGGGGAATACTTTGGGTATATGTCCATGAGTGGTATAACAGGATCCTCCCGAAGTGTCATGCCCAGTTTTCTGAGGAACCACTGGACTGATTTCCAGAGTGGTTGTATCAGCTTGCATTCCCACCAGCAGTGGAGGAGTGTTCCTCTTTCTCCACATCCTTACCAACACCTGCTGTCTCCTGAGTTTTTAATCTTAGCCATTCTGACTGGTGTGGGTGAAATCTCAGGGTTGTTTTGATTTGCATTTCCCTAATGACTAATGATGTTGAACATTTCTTAAGGTGCTTCTCAGCCATTCAAAATTCTTCAGGTGAAAATTCTTTGTCAGGGCTCCCCTCTTTCATAAACAGTGAGTCTACTAGATCACAAGCCGTGACTTTGTTGGAAATTCCTTAATATAAAGTAGTCTGCCTTAAATACTACCCAGATGCAGCAAGCTTTGTATGCATACAGGTTGGACATCCTGATCTGAAAATCTGAAAATAAAATATCTTCTTCCTCTGCCTTTTTATTAGTTCTTGAGAATGTCGTGTGATATATTTTAATCATACTCTCCCACTCCCACCCTGTCTTAGGATTTTACTGCTGTGAACAGACACCATGACCAAAGCAGCTCTTAAGGATAAAATTTAATTGGGGCTGGCTTATGGGTTCGGAGGTTCAATCCATTATCATCACAGCAGGAGTATGGCAGCATCTAGGCAGGCATGATGTGGGCAGAACTGGGAGTTCTACATCTTCATCTGAAGGCTGTTCGTAGAAGCTGACTTCTGGCAGCTAGGGTGTCTTAAAGCCCACACCCACAGTGACACACCTACTCCAAGGCCACACCCACTCCAAGAAGGCTGCACCTCCTAATAGTGCCATTCCCTGAGACAAGCATACACAAACCATCACACACAACCATCCCAGATCCATCCCCACACGCACTACATATAACCTGTGTTCTCTATTGGGTACGCGGCCATTCACTGCAAGTGTGGTAGACCTAGCGAGGGCCACGCTCTTGGAGAAATCGACTCTCCCTCTCCAGCTTCTATCAGTTGCCGACCTCTCCTCAGCTAAAGGTGAGGCTTCAGGCCCACCTCCTCCCTCCATGCTGGAATCTCTTCTGGCTTTTATTAAGTGATGACACGACATCAAAAATAGAAAATCCCATACAATGAAGCTTTGTTTGGGATGCAAAGTGATTTAAAAGATTATATCGAATATCAGCTATTTCATAAATGTTAACGTCCAACCTCAAGTAGTACTTTATAAATATTTAGTGAGCACATGTCTGAGCATGATGAAAACATACATGCACACTCTTGGTGCTGAGATTTTTGCCATTAGGGCAAAGCTGTTTCCTGAATGTATGGTTTGGCTTGGTGCTGACCTATAAAGCAGTCTAACACCTCTTTAGAACTCGCCCTAGTGGGGAGTTGCAGGCCAGATGTGGACTTACAGGTGTGTTCCTTTCTCAATGCAATAAAGTTACTGCAGCACCTTGAGTAATTACTCAGATTCACCTTGTATGTTAATTGTATTTCCTCACCAATTTAGAAACAGGAATTGAACAACTTAGAGAAAGGATCTTTATTTTGGCTCATGGGTTTAGAGGTTTGGCCCGTGGTTCCTCGGGCCAACAGCCAGTGGTTGGGAGACGTGGTAAAGATAAGTTGTTTACCTCATAGTAGCTGGGAAGAGGGGGGGTCCCAATATTCCTCCCAAAGGCACACACCCAGCGACCTCTCCTCCACTAGGCCCTGCCTCCTAACGGTTCCTACCTTTAGGTCACTACCTTCCAGGAGCATCCCAAGCTGGAGACCAAGCATGAGACATTCAGGACTTTGCCAGTCATTTAAGATCTGAGTTACAGCACCTGGCCGGTGGCTGCAGCAGAACAGGAAATAGGCCTGGGACAGCAGCACCTGTGTACAGTACCTGCCGACGCTCTTCCAGCTCATGCCTCTGCAGCAAGAGTCATGCCTGTTTCAGGGACTCAGAAAGACGAAGGATAACGTGGTGCCTGCATATAAAGCACCATTTTGACTAGGACTTGGGGACAAGACACTTTTTCATGATGCATTATGATGTTTAATTCAATAATCACAAAGTGTTAAAAATGAAATGTAAGGGTTTTTAAAACCACAGGCCACCCGTAAGCTTCCGCTTCTTTTTTCCCTGTTTCCAAAATATTGGGTTGCCTTGGTGGGCACAGTGGAAAGCTACACTGCATAGCTATTTCTTGGAAAGAAGAAATAGAAATTCACTGCTGTGAGCAGAAAAACTTTCTGCCAGAAACCGAGCCCCGCTTTCCTGTGGCAAAGCAGCCAATCACTGTAATGTATGTGCTTTTATTGATATGTTTGATCTGTAGGTGCCTCCAAAGACTCACAGGAAAGCATGTTTTCCATGCAGTTCATGTCTTTAGCACAGAGCACAGCACACACAAACCAGGCACTTAGTAACTGAGCTATAGTCTTAATTCTCATGAGCATCATAAGAGCTCATGATATCTCTTGTATGATGTTCTCTAAGATATATATTCATACATATATATACATATATAATATGCATATATAATATACACATATACTATACATATATGCATTATACACATATTATATACAGATGTATTATATACATATATTATACACATGTATTATATACATATATAACATACATATATTATACACAGATGTATTATACACATATGTATTATATACATATCTAATATACACATATATTATATACTCATGTGCATATTTTATATATCATATATAATACATATTATATGCATATATTACACACACACACATATATATATATGTATATATATATATATATACATATATATATATGTATATAAAATGAGAGAACCACAGCCATGACAAGTTGACATGGGGGTTCCCTAGAGAAAGCTCCCCTGCTACTGTTAGACTCTTGTGGACATGGCTCAGTCTCCACATCAAATTAGACTTCCCTAGTAAAAGGTAAGAGGCTGTGCCTTTTTATCTAGCTCTAGTGCATTGTCTGCACCTTGATTCCATGACAGAAGGTGGATTCTGGCTGGGTCTCCAGCACTGACTAAGCCTGGGGCTAATAGTGGCATCTCTTCACTCACAGCCTGTGGTGTGCTTCATTACGGTAAACTCAGCTCATACCACGAGCGAGGGACGCCTCTCACGTGGACAAGCCTTCCACCACCCAGCCCATGCCCTTTTCTATTCTATTCTGTCAACAATCCTTGCTACCTGGAATCCCACCTGCGAAGCTAGGAATTTTGTTCCCTAAGAGAGGGGAGCCTCAACTAAGAGAACACCTCCATAACATTGACCTGTAGGCAGGGCTGTGTGGCATTTTTTTTAAATTAATGTTTGATGCAGAGGGCTCAGTTCACGATGGGCAATGCCAGGGTGGTCCTGGTTCTGTAAGAATGCAGGCTGAGCAAGTCACGAGGGGCAAGCCAGTGAGCAGCGTTCGGCAATGGCTTCTCCAGCCGATGCTTCCTGCCTCGTGCCTGGAGCTCCTACACCGATTTCCACAGATGGTGAACTGCGAGCTGGAAGATGGGCTAATTGATTCCCTCCCTGACATTCTGTAGGTCATGGCGCTTTATCACAGCAATAGAAGCCTTGGCCAAGATGCCGCTCTATCTGGATTATTTCCATAGTAACACTTCACACTGAACTTCGTCACCAGACCACCACAACGCAGGAGCCTTGACCTTGAGAACGCTGCAGGTCTACACCTCCGCAGCTCCGCTTTCTCAGAACCCCGCCCATCCCTTTGGTCTGACGCCATGAAAACATACTGTGCTAAACATCATTTGGTCTCTTGGGTTGGAAACCACAACGCTCATGAAAGAAAAATGGTTTAGCAACAATAAACATTTAAAGATGGAGCTTAACAAAATGAATACTGAATGTTTGCTTACATGCACGTGCACATATGTGCAGTGCCCAGAAGAGAGCGTCAGTTGCCCTGGAACTGGAGTGACAGATGGTTGTGAGCCTCCACGTGGGCACTGGGAACCAGTCCTGGGTCCTGGGAAAGAGCACTAAATCCTATTAATCACTGAGCCATCTCTCCAGACCTTAATTTCATTTTACTTAAAGAACTCTTGTTTCTAGATCCAAAAGTGATTTCTTGACATTACTGTGTCTGCAGCCGTATACCTTAATGGGAGAAGACATACTATGTTCCCTTAAAGCCAAATGCAAAGGAAGAAGAAAGCCAGATCAACTCAAACCAAGAACTCTAGGCCCTTTAGGCTATGAACAGGGCAGAAGCTCATGGCACAGAGGTCAGCCCTAAACTATGGGTTACTTGAGGTAATGGGGACTCTAGGTAGCCATTGTGCCTTGCCCTATCTTGTTAGGACATTCCAGGGTCTTCTCATTCTCCCTTAGCTATCCTGAGGAAACTTGGGCAGAGCCTGGCCTGCCACCTGCACTGTGAATGATCTGATCCCAATCGAAAATGGCATCATCGTCGATGGAGCCAGTAAGATCAGCAAGGCTAGAGGGGTCAGTGGCGTCAGCAGGTCAGACCTCCACTTGGACCATGATAATCTTATAAAAGGTCACAGACTTAGATGCTGAGTCCTAATGGTCCACCTTCTAGTTCCCAGAACTTCTCAGTTCCTCTGGACCACAGTGGCCTCTGAGGAGAGAGACACTGGACTCCATTTGTGTGTAAAACGTCCTCGGTGATGCAGTGTTATGAATGTGGTTCATCAGCACATCTATCATCCGAGTGTCAGAGGACAGCAGTGGCAGTGTGTGGCATCCTTCAATCCGTACTATAGCCTGCCCCACTCTGGCAGGACAGAGATGGTGTAGCTGTGGAAAAAGCATTTGGAAAGCACTATCGTTAATAAGAAGTTTGCAGACATCCTCTCTGGCTAATGCTACAGTATTTGGCCTTGAAGTCACTATACTTATGACCAGATTGTTTCTATAAACATGAAGAAGTAAACATGAATATTCAAGGTTTTAGATATCAGCAGTTTCAGGGTTGGTTATGATCAGTTTTGGATGTACAAGAGAGGGAAGGATGGCCAGACCAGCATCAGAAAGAACTCCTGGATGACCAGGGGTTGCTCCACTGAGGAGTTAAATACGAGGGCTGAATTTCTCTCCTGGCAGTATTCCCCCACTCCATACCAGCCCTGTGGGAGCCCTAGCTCACGCTTCCTGACAGAACCCTCATCTTCCTGGATGTGGTCACAGCCCACAGTCCAACCACAAGGTTCCTCCTGAGTTCTTCTTCAGGAGGAAATCCTCGCCCGGCTCGCTGGTGTTCAACCTCCAAACCCAGATGCTGTCCATGGTGAGCAAATGAGGCTCAACCTGCCGCTAAGGTTTAGGGCTTTTATGAATTTTTTAAGGAACAGATTGAGGGAGATAGCCAGAGCAAAGCAGTCATGCATGCACACAGTATGCAGGTCCAGGAGCCCCTTCAATATTTAATGCGACCAAAAGCCTCTGGCTACTGATCGTCTCTTAATGGGACTTGACCTTTGGCCAGCTTCTTTCTGAGCAAGTCAAATGTCTGGCCAAACAAGCTGCCACTCACTTGGTGAGTAAATACCGCGAGGTGAAAGTGGCCCCCAGGCATCATTGGTCTTTGTTGGTCGAGTTTAGAAGGTCCAGGTCAGGGCAGCTTGTCTTCAAGCTCCTGTGGTGTCAGAGCGAGCTAGCCATTGGCGTTGGTCTGTACTTGCCTCCCTGTGAGCCTCCACTAAACGCAGAATGGAACCCATCAGGGAACTGAGAATTCCTGTGAGAGAAGACAAGAGACAAGCTGGGGAGAACTAAATACTGAGCAGGCAGTTGAACTGCGTCCACACCAGAGAGATCTTAGGAGAGGTGCCAGGGTCAGAATTGGTCCTGGACTGACTGATGGCTAGCGTTCCTGACACAGCGGCTGCAGAGACAAGAAGAGTTAAGTGTGACTCAAGAGGGTGGCACTACACTTTGGGAGAAGCCAACAGCTGATGGCTTCACCTCTCCCATCTTGAAGTGTGTCTGGGAAATGGGCTGTGCATGACTCACTTTACCAGGGATAAAGGTGTGTGTGTGTGTGTGTGTGTGTGTGTGTATGTGTGTATGTGTGTGTATGTATGGTGTGTGTATGTGTTGTGTGTATATGTGTGTATGTGTTGTGTGTGTATGTTATGTGTAGTATGTATATGTGTGCATGTGTTGTGTGTGTATGTTATGTGTATATGTGTATGTGTGTATGTGTGTGTATGTTGTGTGTGTTGTGTGTATGTGTGTATGTGTTGTGTGTGTATGTGTGTATGTGTGTGTTGTATGTGTATATGTGTGTATATGTGTTGTGTGTGGTGTGTATATGTGTGTGTATGTTTGTGTGGTGTGTATGTGTGAGTGTGGTGTGTGTATAAGTGTGTGTATGTGGTGCGTCTGTGGTATGTGTGTGTATGTGTGTGTGTTGTGTGTATGTGTGTATATGTGTTGTGTGTGTATGTGTGTGTATGTGTTGTGTGTGTGTGTGTGTGTGTGTGTGTGTGCAAGGCAAGCAAGAATGAATAAAAGCCTAGACTGTCAGCGTGGAGGAGACATGGAACAATGCGGTCAGTCACTCGTTTATACTTACACTTGACCAGAAACATCTTTATTTTCACCAAATCTTAGTCTCCGAGTGGAGAGAAGGAACTTTTTTTGTTTTTTCTTTGTTTTTTGTTTTGTTTTTCTTTTTTTATTAATCTGATAAAATTTATTTTAAAATATTCAAGTCAGTATTGACATCTTTTAAGTCATCAAAATAATTTATAATAGTGAAATGCCTCTTAAATATACGTGATATCTTCTGAAGCTAAAAGTAATATGCACTCAACCAGTTTTTAAAATCTATTTGGAACATTAAACATGATAGAAGTAGAAACAAATCTCTTATGAAGTCCTTGGTGAAAGGAAATTGTGACAAGCTCCTGATTAGACAGAAACTGTTCCATCTCCAAGGGAGAATATGCAGTGTAACTGTGGCTTCATAGAATGAAGTGGGTAGTGTTCCTTCAGTTTCTATTTTGTGGAACAGTTTGAAGAGTATTGGTATTAGGTTTTCTTTGAAGGTCTGATAGATTTCTGATCTGATCCTGGGCTTTTTTTTGGTTGGGAGACTTTCAATGACTGCTTCTATTTCTTTAGGGGTTATGGGACTGTTTAGATGGTTTATCTGATCCTGATTTGACTTTGGTATTTGGTATCTGTCTAGAATATTGTCCATTTCATCCAGATTTTCCAGTTTGGTTGCGTATAGGCTTTTGTAGTAGGATCTGATGATTTTTTAATTTTCCTCAGTTTCTTTTTAAGTCATATAGAACATCTCACAATTTACAATGGCTAATAACTACAGACTATATCCTGTGAATTTCTTAGGCAAGAAGTAAATTTTGGAGGCTGAAGAAGTGACTGAACTGTTGGGAGTATTTGTTGCTCTTTCAAAGGACTTGGGTGTGGTTCTCGGTACCCAAAGGGCAGACCCATTTATAAATCCAGACATAGGGGATCTGACACCCTCTTCTGGCTTCCACAGGTACTGCAAGCATATGCTGAACACGTGTATATGGAAGCAAAAACATCTACTATACATAAAGTGTAAATAAATACATCTTAAAAAATAAATTGTGTAGTTTTAATGATTGGACATCATAATTTAAAAATAGTAAAATCAAGAATTTGTATTCAAAAGAGCTTTACTCTATTTTCTCCGGAGTCTGTCTCTCTCTCTCTCTCTCTCTCTCTCTCTCTCTCTCTCTCTCTCTCTCCCCATCCCCCTCCTTTCCCTTCCTTCCTTCCTTCTCTCCCTTCCTCCCTCCCTCCCTCCTTCCCTCCTTCCTTCTTCCTTTCTTAAATACTTTTCAAGTTGATAGAGTTGGGGGAAGAGTCAACTTAGAAATATAGGTGTAAATTTTTATTTTGATCAGATGTTCTATGTTAATCACTGTCAAAATCATGAGGTGCACTGCTTTTCCTGATGTGGCATGGTTCTCGGCTTGCTACATGTATTTTGTCCTTGGGTATTAGGCACCGTCTCCTTAGTTCTGTTGGTCTGCCATGTTGAAGTGATACACAGCCTTCATCAAAGGTCCTTCCTATGACTCGCGGATCTGCTGCCTTCTTCAGGCTCCCTCCTTTTGCTCCAGCCTTAGCAGGAACAGACACCTGGTGACCAGGTTCAATCCCTGCACCCACTGTAAGGAAGCAAGAAGTCTTCCCAGACTTCCTTTCTGATGAAGTGCACCCAACTCTGTAGCAAGAGACCTGTGCAGTCATTGTTCTGAGAACAGGGTTTCTGGAACATCTTAGAGAGTCCCTACCTACAGACCTGTAGTCTTAAGAAGTTAAGAATCTCGTTAATTGCAGGGCCGTGGTGGCACATACCTTTAATCCCAGCACTTGGGAGGCAGAGGCAGGCAGATTTCTGAGATCAAAGCCAACCTGGTCTACAGGTCTCTGTCCTGAGTTCCAGGACAGCCAGGGCTACCCAGAGAAACCCTGTCTCAAAAGCAAAGCAAAACAAAACAAAACAAAAAAACAAATAAAGAATCTTGTTAATTTAACCTTTAAAAAATTTACTTTGGTTGTGTGCGTATATGTGCACGCATGCACACAGACACATGAGCGCAGGTATTCACAGAGGTCAGAGACATCAATACCTCTTGATCTGGAATTACAAGCTAGAATTCAACTTAAATCCTCTGCAAGAGCAGTATTAGTTCTTAACCTTTGAACCATCTCTCCATCAACCCCAATACTTATCCTCCCTCCCAACATCAAACAACAAATAAAAATGACTTTCCCTGTATCTAAACTAAGGCTTTGCTTGATCTGTTGTTAAGAGAAGGAATTTGACTGGGCACAGAGAGAGTGATTAGTAAATCACTCTTAAGAACATACTGAATCTTTCTCCAAAAGAAGCGGCACTTGTAAAAATCCACTTTTTTGCTCACCAACAACCCCATCAACCAACCTTATTAGTGATGTTCCTTTGGGGAAAGGTAATGCCTTAGCAGCATCTGATGTGTTCACATAGCTACACTGAGGGCCCTGGACAGCCAAGAAGCTACAGAAAGAAGGCTTCCTTGAAAAAAATGGCGTATGAACCAGCTTTAAAAAGAATTTTGGTTACTGGGAGATCAGACCTTGCAAAAAGTCTAAATACATTCTTCCTGGGTGAGCATCTGTGACCCAGCTTTCTGACTGTACATAGAACATGTGTTTGACCATCAAGAAAACCGTCAGAGTAAGGGGAAATTGGTTTGTATCTGGCTCTGGGCAAGCCAGCCAGTATCTTCTCCAGAGAGTAGCTGTCGGATACACTGGGATAACTGGATGGACATTCTTTGTGGAGGGTGAGATGCCATCTGGGAATGGATGATTAGCAATGCAAAGCAGTGGTTTGTAGCTACAGAACCACAGCGTGTTATGCTGGAGGTGTCCAGGGCTGCCCTAATCCTATGCATTTAACCAATCAGAACACTGGGAACCAACCCAGACGGTTACCAGGGACCCAGGGAGAACTAGAAACACTGTTTCTAAATCAGAGTTTCAGTCATCTCTGCTGCTGACTGGATGTTCGTCTCCCCAGTCACCCCACCAGCCTGCCCACCGCGAAGGGCACCGGCCTGGCCCGCCCTGACTCTGGGAGCATCTCCCAGCACTCCTGGCTATTGGGCAAGCAGAGGCAGAAATTCAGAGTCCCGGTGCCATACTTGAAAATGAAATTCAGTCTCGCAAATATTTAAGCAAGGGGGTGAGGGCAGGCTGCCAAGCGGTACAGTTCAGAACAAATGTCTCCTTGTACTCTGCTGTGAGTAGATTGTAGTTCTGTATGGCCTGAAAGCCTTGGAGTGTCTACAACAAAAATATGGCAGTAATTTGCCACCACTGTGACTGTTCCTCTAGTGGGTCTATTCTTGTGACATGCCTGAAAATCCCGAGGAAAGATCTGCAAGGGGGCTGTGCGGGGTCCTTCTAAGTCGGCAGGGAAGACTGGTGGGTCCTGCATGAACTCTTGTTAGAATAGCACATCACTCACACGTTTGAAAACAGAAGAAAGCATTCTCTGTGTAACATATGTGGAATCCCCACAGAGAACCTGGAAAGAAATAAAGAGAAAAGGGGGAAAACTGGCACAAAGAGCTCAAGCAGAAAAGAAGTGTCATGATGGAGAGACGTGTAAATTGAGACTTGAGTGTCTGGAAACAAGAGCTTTTTCTTTGGCTACTGGCAAATCGGGACAGAGCCTCTGGTCCACTTGGGGCTGCAATCAGTACAGCCTTGAAGTCGCTGGCAGCTGAGGAATATGGCTGTCCCTGGTGTCGATTCTCACCCACAACTTAGAGAAACTAGGACACAGAACAGTATTACCACTGGTCAGCATTGTCCACGTTGGAAATAGCCAAAAGAGTCCAAAGTCTCTGATCACAAATCGGCAGCAAACACAGCATGTCATTGTGGGTACTCAAGAAAAAAAAAAAAAAAGCCCAGAAGCTCTCGAAATTGGCATGCCCCAAAGTTTACAGACGTCTGGCTCTTGAAGGCCCCCCTCCTGCAAATGTACAGCCCTTCGGGTGAGGTACGACCCGAGGACCCTGAGGCAGCTCCCACACTTAGGGGCTGGTATGCAAAACCTGACACTTTGGTTCACACTTCAACACGTGCCGATCACAACCTGGATTATAACTTGAGTATTTCCACAGAACGAATGATTATATTTTTTTTCCACCAAAATCCCCCCCTCTGGTTCCAGGCTTTGCTGGCTCCTCTACCACGCTGTCGGGTGCTCTTCTGAGCCTTTTGCCTCTCAGGATCTCTGAGAAGCACATTTATGATTGGCTCTTAGGGAAAGACCTGCAGAGGAAAGGAAAAGCGAAATCCAGGTGCCCATCTCCGACCCGAAGCCTTCCCAGAAAGATTAGCAGACACTTGGCCTTCTTTGTCTAAGAGTCTCCCCTTCAGATGCATTAACACTAGGGTTTAGCACAGTCAGAAGGCAGAGCCACAGATCGTGACCTGTCACTCTGAAAGGCTCACTGTAACCCCTGGAGATCTGTCTTTTATGGTAATGAGACGTGAGCTAGGCCATCCAGAGCCCCTGCCCACAGCCTCCTCGGCAGCACCAGGGGACTGCCAGGATTGGGTCAGTCAAGTTTCTATGGGTGCACTAACACTCTCCCCAGGTGATGCTGGGGCTTCTGTTTTTACTGAAACGGGAATTTTTCTTTAAAAAGGTAAATTTATCTGTTGCTGTTAACAAACTAAGTAGCATCTCCCTATCATAGAGGAGAATCGAAAGCTTTGAGTACAAAATATAGCCCATGCACCTTGGTCGCTTGTCAGTAAAATGAAAATGGCAACTTCCAGCCTGGGTACCACTAGGCTGGGATGAAGAGCCCTTTGCTTGGTATCTTGGTCAAAATTATCACGTTGGTTGATGGATGAGTGGCCGGGTTCATCCTCCCAACAGAGAGTAGATGAGGGCTTTTGTAAATCCAAAAGGGAACCACCTGAGTGCCCTCTGCTCGCCTATGGCTTCGAGGAAAGGAGAATTGCCAAGAACATTTAAAATGTTGCCTTGATCGTTCTCTACCCTCTGACTCCTTTTCCTGAGTGTCCCTCGAAAGAGCCACCTCCCCCACGGCAACCTGCCACACTGGTCCCAGATGACTGACACTTCTATTGATGCTTTCCCTGACAGGTCGGTGGCCACACGATGCTGCCCATCCGATGGATGCCTCCAGAGAGCATCATGTACAGGAAATTCACCACGGAGAGTGACGTCTGGAGCCTGGGTGTTGTGTTGTGGGAGATCTTCACCTACGGCAAGCAGCCCTGGTATCAGCTGTCAAACAATGAGGTGGGCAATATTTCAGGGAGAGATCCCACCCCACAGCAAGTGCACACACACACACACACACACACACACACAGTACTACTAGAGCAGCAATCTAAGGTGCAGCTGTGGTCTGATGGTTCTTGAACAGGGAACCAGGGCATGGTCATGTGTGTTTTTTTTTTCTGAGTCAGCATCTCTTCCCAGAGAGCCAGCTGTGTGCTTGAATTTCACAGCCTTGTTTCAATAATTTTGGAGAAAGAGAGGCACTGTGTTTTCTGACCCAACCTCACTCCTTTTAATAACAAGACTGAGGAGTGATTTTATATTGCTTGTCCAACAAATTAAGGGCAGCCTTAGTGGCCTATGTCCTCCAGTCTGGCAAGAGCTCTCGCACTGTCCTAAAGATTTCAGATTCTGCTGTAACATTAACGACGTTACAGTGTTCGCCTGTTCCACTTCCTTTGTGAAATACAGTTACCTGTTGAAATCCATGCGGGATTAGTTCCAAGAACCACACCTCACTCCAGACCAGATTTAGAACACTCAAATTCTTACTACCGATTAATAATGTACAACCCACAAGCGACCTGGGCATCTCCTTCTACATGGGTCATCTCCGGCTTACTCACAGGAACCGTGCATGCTAACACAATGCCAACAGCCATCATGCAGCGTGTTTAGGGATGACAAGAGGAACATCTGCCCATGCTCAGTACAGATGTCACTTTCCTCACGCATCTCCAGTCTGCTGCTGTCTGGGTGCACATCTGGAGCCCCTGGATACGGAGAGCCAGCAGCATGTCTGTGCTGAGGTATAGCACCCCTGCCAGGGGTTTCCAGTCTCTCACCTCCAAGCCTGTGTTTTTAAACTCAGCTCTGATACCCAGCGAGTCAACCTGTAGGACTTTCTGTGTGGAATTTAGATGAGTCTTTGTGAATAAATATACCAGTTTTGTGAAATCGCAGTGGCTCTCTTCCTGGTGAGCAAACAATGAGAGGGCTTCCTCTGAGGCTGAGGCAAGAGAGCTGTGAGTTCAAGGCCAGCCTGGGCTACAGAGAAAGCCCAAGCCTACAAACAAAAGCCCCGCCCATCTCTCCCACTGGAAGTCTGTAAGGGGAAGATTGTGCTGGGAACCTTCTACCTCCTCCCTCCTAACCTTTCATAAAAGTCTGTATTACGAGGGCTGAAAGTTTTTCACTATGAAGCTGTCTCAGACCCTTCTGTCGCTAAATGGTTAAGGAGATACACTTGCTAATTGTCCTGATTTAACCAGCACACACCTGTGCCTGTATAAACACAAATCATCCAGAGGGAAGCAATATAATCCGGCTTGACTTTTAAAGAGGTAAAGAAAGGAGAGGCCCTTCCAGGCTCCTCCTCCTTCCCTGTCCAGCAGGGACCTTTCCCATGGGTTTGGCTTTTGTCCTGCTGATCCTGACTCTGGTCTCCTCCCTCCAGGTGATAGAATGCATCACCCAGGGCAGAGTCCTTCAGCGGCCTCGAACGTGTCCCCAGGAGGTGTATGAGCTGATGCTGGGGTGCTGGCAGCGGGAGCCACACACGAGAAAGAACATCAAGAGCATCCACACCCTCCTCCAGAACTTGGCCAAGGCGTCTCCCGTCTACCTGGATATCCTAGGCTAGGCTCCTCCTCCTCCGCAGATCGTCCTTCCCAAGGCACTCCTCGGACTGGCCAACACGATGAACCTAACTGCCACTGACGTCATGACCTTGCTGTCCTTCTCTCTGACAGAGTTAACAGGACCAGGATGGCTCTTGGGGGAGGCAGTGTGTACTTCTCCATCCACAGACAGTATTATCTCGCTTCTGGCATTGTCTCTTTCTCTCCCTTGGGTTTGTTTCTTTCTTTTGCCCCTTTTATTTTTCACGGTCTCCACTGCTTCACCGTCCTCAGCCTCTCTCCTTGACCAATCGGGCTTCTGCATTCCTATTAACTGTACATAGACAAAGGCCTTAACAACCCTAATTTGTTATATCAGCAGACACTCCAGTTTGCCCACCACAACTAACAATGCCTTGTTGTATTCCTGCCTTTGACGTGGATGAAAAAAGGGAAAAAAAAATCAAACATCTGACTTGAGCTGTCACTTCCGATGTACAGACGTGGGACGTTTCTATGGATTCACTTCTATTTATTATTT
Organism: Apodemus agrarius; assembly: GCA_964023405.1. NCBI lineage: Eukaryota > Metazoa > Chordata > Mammalia > Rodentia > Muridae > Apodemus > Apodemus agrarius. Next base: position 5,105,058 of record OZ030019.1, on the reverse strand, counting down.
ATTTATTTATTTATTTATTACTCTTCTTATTGTTTTCTGGTGGCTTTAGCCTGTGTATGAGAAGGAAAAGTTATGTGCAATCTGGGAAAACTTTATCTGTGGGAAATAAAAACCAGAGAGAGAGAGAGCGAGAAAGAGAGAGAGACAGAGAGAGAAAGAGAGAAGCTTTACCATAAATCACGGTGTGAGCGAGTCGAGCCCTGGGACCAGCCGGGAGTCCATCGTGCTTAGGAAAGCCCAGCAGCCATTGGTTGGAGGAGTGTGTCTGGCACTGTCCCCTGAGGACCTTTCTGAGGAGGACACAGGATGTTGAGCTCTGCATCATGGGCAGAGTTTCCAATCACAGATACTGGCCTGCAGCAGAAAGAAAAACAATACAGTTCCTGTGAGACCCAGATGGACAGCACATTCGACATTCAGACATGTGGTCGGGCCCAGTGAGAGTTGATGTGTTTCTTGAGTGTTATCTACCAAGCTTTTGTCAAGTTCAATCAAAGGAGGTAGATTCTTGCTCAGATGTAATTTCAGGAAAACCCGAGTCCTTGACAAAGACAAGGAGACGCTCTCGACGTGGCAAGTCTCTCTCACCTTGAACTTTTCCAGACAGAAACTCCTTCCAGCCCCCGCCTTCCACTCTCACCTGTCTTGTAACTGTGCAAAAAAGGTGTGCATGGTCTTTGTCGATCGATACCTATGTGCACCTATGTGCAGAAACCGTTCCAGCTGTGGTGCCTGATGTGTAGGGCCAGTCCACAAAAGGTCTAACTCGGGAGACTTCGGGAAGGTAGCCAGATCAGTCGCTGGAAGCACTCGCTCTCCAGTAGGCAGTGAAGGGTTGACTGAGTAGGCTCGCTGAAACCTGGATTCTTCACCGCCTCATACCACCTCACACCCGCCTCACACCCGCTTCACACCACCTCACACCCGCCTCACACCCGCTTCACACCCACTGGGCTTCAGGACAGGCACAGTCCTTCCCTGAGGGAAAGGGACGCTCTCTGGAACAGCACCTGAGTTTCCCTTCAGTGTGCTCGGGTAGAATCTCTTGCTCGGCGCTCTGTTTGGGAGAGGGTTTCATTCTAACGCACTCGTTATCAGTATGCTGTTTTGTTAACTGTACTCCATTAAAAATTTTTTAAAAAATGAATTAAGCCTTGACCCTGTATGGCTAACAGGAGGCTGTGCCCAGACTGAGCCTGGAGATTTGCATCCGCACGTGGCCATCGGTTTTCCTAAAAGAGAAGGTAAATTTATACACACATATACAGTTACTCGGGTAGTCATTTAGACCGAGGGGGACCAGTGTTTCCACCTCTCTGCTCCCTCTATGAGGGGAAGTTCGATAAACCTGACACCTCTATAACCCGAGCCAGATCAGAAGGGAGTGACTTAATTCACCTCAGAACATTGTATTCGGTGTTTATTTCTGAAGGTGCCAGAGCTCTGTGCAGGCTTCCTTTGTGCCGGTTCATTTCTGGAGCCCTGTGTTTTCTAGCAGAAACTCTGAGAGCCGGTTCTCACAATAAAACTTTAAAACCGTGTAAACTGACAGACAGCAGAAGGCGATCCAGGAGGCGCACTCCAGCAAGCTGGTGTGAGGCAGACGCCATGGCCCTCTGCTGCACTGGCCCGCGAGAGATGGGAGCTATCTTACCCTCTTTGTCCATTAAAACAAATCCCTCCAGAATACCTATAATAATATAACGGAAGCCATATCTCTGTGATCTATACCGTCAGGTCTAGATCATTAAAGGACCCATGGTACTGTCAGGCACCGTGGAAGCGCGAGGCAGCGGAAAAGCAAGGGCGCATCTGTACCCGCTCCTCTGGCCTCCGCCAGCCTTTGCCTATGAACTTGCACAGGTCTGTCGCTCCGAGTCTGACCAGCTGCCCTGGGAGAGAAAGCTGCCCAGACCCTCAGCAGAGAGCGGAGATGAAGGCACGGTAAACGGCCAAGGCCAGGGAGACCGCGCAGGTTTGCACCCAAGTCTGTTCTGAGACCGCGGGAGCCGGTCCGTTCCAGTTTTGTATTTTCCTCAGCAAGAAAAAGAGCAGAAAGAAAGGGGGGAGGGGAAGAAAGAGAGAGAAAAGAGAGGGAGAGGGAGAGGAGGAGGAGGAGGAAGAGGAGGAAGAGGAGGAGGAGGAGGAGGAGGAGGAGGAGGAGGAGGAGGAGGAGGAGGAGGAGGAGGAGGAGGAGAGAGTCCTTATACTTTTTGGTAAGTCCCTGAAGGCCTCAAAATGAAAGTGTCTATGCAAGTGCAAATTTTTACAGTTATTTATACTAATTATTATTGTTATTAATTATTCCTATTATTATTACCAGTCTCTCTGTTGTCTCAAGAATATGTGCAGATTTCAGAGCATTAAAGGGTATTTGATTGCTTTTAAAGTAGTTGGGTGAGCCAAGCACACCTTAAAATAATTGTCATTGTTCATTTACTATCTCCTTTCTCATGGTATTTTGAATTTTAGAAAAGAAACATTCTTGTTCTAAAATGTATCCCTCTTCATAGAGAACAAAAAAAAAATGGTGTTAGCAAATCAAAACCTCCCTCTGATCCCCATTTGACATCCAATCCATTCCTCAACTGCTTGATGATTTCCCAGCACTTTTTACATATGTTGTCAAATTATTCAGATCTTTTGGTAAGGGAATGGAGACTCAGAAGCTCAGAGGACAAACACGGGCTTCACCCAAGTCCATCCACCAGATATGCTAACATACAAACAAGACACACCGGGAAGGAACCATGCTAGCCGCGTGTCTGTGAAGCAGGCTGGGGGGTTAGAACAGAAGGAAAGCCGTGCAGAGCACGCAGAAGAGATGTCGCATCACGTGCTTCTGTCCCGGCTTCCGCTGACTCCCACTGTCGCACTCAGCCTCGTTTAGAAAAAACCGCTTCAAATACTGCTCTCCAGGGTTCCGTCAGAACTCATGCACACGCGCTCACACCAGCCCCGCTTGTGATGTTTTTATGTACTTATATATAAATATATATATAATATATGTCATAAACACTTGATTTATACATATACAAATGCACACGTGTAGTGTGTTTGTGCGTTTATGTATAAACATAGGCACATGATAATAGGATAATTATAAGTAGGGTGCAATATGAATAATTTGCTTACTATTTGCTAAGTAACCAAAACTTTCCAACCTCATGTGACAGTTTGTATTTTCCGTTCTCAATGTGCATAAGGACTATACCACACTGTCAGCTCTGTGCAGTCCTTGGATGGAAGATGTGTTGAAAAAAATCACATGTTCCCTGAAACAACTGACTGAAAGCCATTCTCTACATTGAATCTGTTCTCTAGCTCTTTGCGAAGGAAAAATGCAGACAAATGGTCTCCTTACGCCCAAGTCCTGGGAAGGAGAAGTGGGTTTCTCTTCCTGCACATTTGGATTGGCTCACCTTCCCTCGGCTCTTCCCCTTGACACTGGGCTCAGAGACTGAGCAGTCTAGACGCGAGCTGCAGGGCTGTGGGAGGCAAGTGTCTTCAAGGCTGACAGCCAATCATCCAAGAAACTATAGCAAGACAGACAGCTCGAAGTCACCCCTCATCCACACGGCAAGCAAGAGCCATGGCGTGCAGTGTTGTCCTTCTCAAGGACTGGACAGCAGGGTCCTTGGTCAAGGGCAAACTTTCCCAAGCCTCTCCTTTTGCAAATGGCACTGCCAGAAATACCTGGCATTAAGTCACGTCTAATTTCTAAAATGGCAGCCCAGACCCGTGTGCCCTCATTGCTCTGCCCCCACACCCCTCATCCACTATTAGAGGGCTTCAGTTTCCAAACTTGACCTTCCATTTGGCCCTGTATCTATCAGGGTTAAAGGAAATCTCAAGAGAGGAATGGCTAATTGACCTAAATCCCCAGATGTCCAAGTTGCAGTGAAAGCCAATTCTTCCCAATGTATAAGTGGATGTAGAGACTCAGGTCGTGATAGTTCATACAGGAATCTCAGATGTTATTGTAAAGAACTGGGATGGGAGGGATTCATCGTTAAGCCGATAGTAGTGCAGGAGGGCGTGGCCGTCGTCAGGGCTGGAATCCATCACTGCTGCTAAAGTCTGGGTTCTCGGCTCTTCTCAGCTGCTGTGGCCCTCATTCTTCCCCTCCGCGTTACTTATCCATGTTTTTTTTAATTTATTTATTTATTTATTTATTTATTTATCAACTTTCGGTCCATTCATCACAAACATGAAGCAAAAAAAAAAGTTTTTTACATATATGTAAATGTGTTGCAAGTGAAACACTGTGAATCTCACAACCACCTCCAAGCAGATATGCTGCCATCTTGACATGCGTCTCAGGAGCAGAGACCAGAAAAGACGAGGACGTCATTTTGCAGCCTATGCGTCTGGGCCAGGTCCGTGTTTGTTTTATTTCTTTGGTCTGTGAGTTAAGAAACCGATCCGAGCGGAGGCTGACGGAGTGTTCTAGGTGAAGCAGCAGGAGCTCCTTGCAGCCATAGGCTCGAGCAGGAAGGAAAGCCATGGGAGATGGAGAAGGGAAATTTGAAGGGGGGAGGGGCTCTGTCTTACAGCTCCTGTAGCTTGCTGTTGCTTAAAATATATACAACAGCTGGAAATGTTTTCAACACAAGGTATTTGAATTAAATGTGAATCTTAACCATGTACTCCCTTAAGGAATGACATGTTATGGTGACATTTTGCTCCCCGCGTCCCCTACGAATCTGCCTAGAGATGTGGATGCCTACATTTACCTAAGCATCAGACCGACGTTTGTATATACCCGGGCCATACACACTCATTTTGATGTCTCTCTGCGGATGTATTTCCCCTTCACTGGTGACCTGGTATTTAGAACTGTCTTTTCAGTTGGTTTATTTCCCTTTAATGTGATGTCTCTGTGCCGATTATTACCGGTTCTTACCTGTTTTTGCAATCCGTTTTGAGGTTCAGTGCTTTACTGAGACTCATTGCATCTTGGCTGATTTCAAAGTGACACCCGAATACAGTGTTTTAAAAAAAAAGTTTGTTTGTAAATCATGTGACCAGCTTCTCTCAACCTGACATGGAATGTCTCTTGTACTACAGTGTATTTAATAAAAAACAAAAACAAAAAACCAAAACGATGTCTTACAATAAATAATATCCTCCACCAGAGGGGCTGGAAGTGGCAGTGCTTACTTTTAAGGTCGTGTAGAATGTCCACCGGGCAGGGCCCAGTTTTTTTGGCATTTGTCTTCAGATGAGGACGCCGCCTACCTGCAGTGTTTGCCGACTGCCTAAAGGCTGTGAGAGCAAGCAGCCTCTGAGAGAGACACTCTCTGACCTCACAGATCTGAACTTTTAATTTACCCTGTTTAAGTTACTGTTGCACTCACACCCTGACATCACATAGAATCTCCACCTCCACTGTCCAGCATGGTATCCTGCAGCCACACATAGCTAGCTGGTCTTCGACTGTGGCCAGTATGAATATGAAATTGTATTCAGTTTCACTTAATGTACACTTAAATGGCCATGGTAGGCTAGTGGCGACTATGCTGAACTAAACGGAGTGAGAGGACGAACCTGTAGTTTCTGAGAGAGCAGGTGCAGATGATCTTCTGAGTGTGATAGCAGCCCTCAGTTGGGGTATCCCTGGGAAGCCCGAGGTGGAAGTTTCTCAGGGCTTCACAGTCACCTTTCCAGAGTCTTGGTCTCTTCCTGTTGACACTCTGGTAGGCATAAGAAGCGTCCAAATGGCTCCAGAAACATGTCGTTTAGCTGTGGATACTCCAAACTCACACTCTTAAATGTCTCTTGCTTTCTTTCCCTTGGTGGTGAGGATGTATATTTCCTTAGGTTAGCGAAATTCAGACAGAGTAGAGACTTGGGAAGTTCAGAGCTGCATGTGGTTCAAACTTTCAAACAGGATTATACGTCTCAAAGGAAAAGTGGATTCAGGAAGAAAATGTACTCCCTAATAACTTGACCAGACATAACTTAATGTAAAAGTCCTAAGTGAGCTGTACCACATCTCACGTCTCTATTACTGCTGAAATTACAATGATACCAACGGAAGCGTAAACCATGGAGCCCCGTGTTGTAGAACATTCACTTACATGTCTGTCTATCCCATCTAGCCTTTCTTCCTCCCAAAACCCTTCCGTGCACCCCCAGGATGCCTAACTTCTTCAACATGAACATTACTGCTGTAGTACTCGTAGTTACTACATTAAAACAGGCACACTGGTTTTTAGCAGGAGTTACCTATTTGAAAGGAAGGTTTTTATGCACAGGGTAATGGATGTATGTATTAGTTTGTCCTGGCTGCTGTAACAAACCACAACAAATAAGCTACTTTAGGACAGCACAAGTTTATTTGCTCAAAGTGTTCTGAGCCAGGAGTTTGCAAGTGAAAGGGTTGGCAAGAACCAACCTTTGTACTCCCTGCAAAGGTTCATGGGAGAACCTGTTCCTCACTGTTCTAGACTTTGGTTGCTTCTGATGCTCACTGGGCTCTTCACAGCAATTTCTACCTCCCTGGATCCGTATATCTTTTTGTTCAGGTGTCTTCTTTGCTGGGTTCTAATTTCATAAGCACATATGCGACTGGCTGCATTTAAGGCTTGCTCTGACCACCTTGGGTATGTCAGTCAGCTTTCTGTCACTGTGACAAAGTATCTGAGAAAATTGACATACAAAGTATCTGGGATAATTGGCATGCAAAGTATCTGAGATAATTAGCATACAAAGTATCTGAGATAATTAACAAACAAAGTATCTGAGATAATGAACAAAGTATCTGAGATAACTGACATGCAAAACAAGGCTTATTTGCCCCAGGGTTTTAGTCCCTGGTACTGGCGGTGCTGGTGCTTTGAACTGGTGGTGGCAAAAAAACGTGGCAAAAGAGTTCTGTGTGCCTCAGGTAGCCATAAAGGAGAAAGGGAGAGAAAGGGAGACAGACAGATAGACAAGAAGAAGGAAAGGAAGGAGAGAAAGGAGAGAAAGAGAGACAGCAGCCACCCATCTTAATATCTCCTTCCAGGGCACACCCTACCCCCAGTGAACCTAACATCCCTACACCTGTCCCCACCCCATACAACTTAGGCTACCCCAGTAGCATCGAGGGCCAGAAAACAAGTCTTCAGTACACAGCACTTTATATCTAACTCACACAATGCTTCTACCCATGCAAGGAGCTAAGGTATCAGCTCCTATAGACACAGGATCTGCAGCACCAAGAATTTAGAACTGGCCAAGAAGGTGAGTTGTAAGAAATGGAATCATGAGTTCTGTGTTTACTATACACCAGAAGATTCATATACTAACTCCTTACATTCTCAGAGCTCCAGACAATAGACAGAAATGTAGCGGCTGGCTGGGATAAGGAAGACTTTTGGTCAGAGCCAGCAGTGTCAACTGAGAGCTCAGGATATGGGCTTCTGGGCCCTCGAAAACTGGAGAGAATTAATTTAATGGCCTAAGTCTGTAGGAATAGGCTTATTAGTGGGGAGACAAAGCCAAGGAGAGTAGAGAATTTCTGGGAAGTTGTGTTTTCCCAAGACCTGTATCTGCAGTTGTTTATCTGTCACGTTGGTGGAGGAACTACCCAGCACGGGGATTCTGGAACGAGAGACAGGGCGATGCGAGGACTGGAGCACATGGACAGCTTTCTCTGTAATATCTCTAATTGGCCACTTTCCATGGCTAGAACTGTGTGTGGTCCAAGGTTATTACTTCCTGACCCCTACCTACAGGTGAAGGTTCATAGTGGAAGCATGATTCAGAGAAAATTCGTTCGATAAGCATGATTTATTACCCAGATTATGCCTCCAATGTAGACCAGGAACGCAGAATGTACTGTCCTCGACCTTATGTAGAATGCAAAGTCAAAAAGAAGTGATGGTGTGTCTCTATAAGGACCAGCTCTGATCTGTTCACACCAGCTGATGACAGAGAATAGAGCCCCCAGGGACCTTTCATCACCGAGAGCCATGATTTGGGCATTAGAGAGTTGGGCTTGCTCAAGCCTGCTACCTCTCCCATGTAAAAATACTGGTGTCCATATAGAAGCTCGGTCTTCAGTCAGCCATGACACCCCAGAACAAGGAAAAACAGAAACAGAACAACAAAAACCCGATGGCCTTTACACGAACAGACCTCCTCACATTGATTTACATGAAATTAAACATGTAAACCCTACCTTTATTCCTTACACGGTTTTCTTGTGTTCTCTGCTAGGGGACAGGCTAGGTTTACCATGTACACTTAGACGCTGACAACTAAGCAGGCAACGTGGCGACATCCATAGAGACAGAGCCTTTATCTCCTGCAGATATGAGGCTGTGGCTGTTTACCTCAGCACACAAAATGCCACTTTAATTCATTTAAGTCGGGGTCCACCTGATTCCAGCCCTAAAGGAGAGAAGTCAACTTTTAGAGTCACTGTGGTGCCTTCTCTCCCTGGGGTAAGCAAAGTCTCTGAAGAACCACTGAAGCAAAGGACTATGAGAAGGAACTTTGACTGCCCATCACAAGCCCCTAGACCTTCGACCACAATCAGAAGCCCTCACTGTTACTCTCCTAAAGTTGACTTCTCTCCAGGACAGTTGGAGACAGGGATATCAGGTCCCTTACGGTCAAACATATACCCCAGCAAATACTGAAAACTCAGGGATCCATTTCCACCCTTTTCCTTTAAATAACTGAATTATCTCCTAGAAGATGAAGATAGGTCCTTAGTCATCTTTTTACGTTACTTTGGATAAAGAAAATCTTATTCTCATCTGAAGTGTATAATAAACCATGATTATTTTTCTTGTTTGTATAATATAATATTTTAATAATAACCTTCAAACTTACTTGGCAGTTTGAATGAATATATAGTATTAGGTTGGGAATTTCCTTGAAATTTTTAAAGGAACAATTGGATTGACTTTCAGACTCCAGTGTGACTATTGGAAAGTATAGTCCTGTGTGACCACCTTTGTCACTTTCTCTCTCTCTCTCTCTCTCTCTCTCTCTCTCTCTCTCCCTCCCTCCCTCCCTCCCTCCCTCCCTCTCTCTCTCTCTCTCTCTCTCTCTCTCTCTCTCCCTCTCTCTCTCTCTCTCTTTCTGGAAGTTTCTTTCTCTTCACCTTCAGTGGTTTAAAGGTTTACAGATGTGACTTAGCTCCACAGCATGTATTCACTGTAAGGATGCATTCGACGAGCTCTTCCCATCTGTTAACATGTTGCTGCTGTTGTTAGTTTAGTGATTGTTTTAAGTCACTTTGATGATTTTTTTTGAAGTTATGTTATTTAAAGTTTGACTTTTTTAGCCCAAAACTATAATTTGTATGTTTTCCATTCATTTGATAGAATTTAAGAAAATATAATCTGAGTTCTGTTATTCTCATTTTTTTCTCTTCAGAGAGACATTAGGTTTAATTTATAATAAAATTAAGGCCAAGCAAGGTATGTGCCTATAATTCCAGACTTTATGGATGTGGGAAGAAGAATCATCAACTTGATTTACAGATGGGATTAAAAACAAGATCCAAATATTTGTTGTCTTCAAGAAATAAACTTTGCTAGCAAAGAAACTGATTGATAAAAAATTAGAGACAAGAAATCAATATACCAAGAGAATGAAAGAAAAAAAGCAAAGTATAGCTAAATATACATATTCCAAACGTTGGTACATAAAGATTTATGACAAGCGCAGTAGCGGGCGCGAAGGAACAGAGCGCTCAAGGTCTAACAGTGGGTCATCCCGACACCCAGCTTCCTGTGCCCTGTCTTCTGTTTCATGTGATTTTTCAACTTTCAAATTTCATGGTACTGCTTTCTTTTTTAATCTAATTTTTCTTCTGTGAATTTCATATATGAATACGGAATTTACATGACTTCTACCCTTCTCTCTCTCCTTGCTTCAATTCTTCCTTGTTCCCCATTCCCTCTCAAATTCATGACCTTTTCTTACACACACACACACACACACACACACACACACCTCAACAGTAACAAAACAATACACCCCAAGTCCATAAGTCCATTTAGTGGTGTGTGTGTGTGTGTGTGTGTGTGTGTGTGTGTGTGTGTTAGGCTGACCATTTGGGGTTAAATAACATAACAGAGGTGTGGGCATAAAATTTGTGCAACGTACTTTTAATTAGGATTCAGCCTCTCCTGAAGCCCACCATCCAGCAAGTGGAAGAGAAAAGTTTTTAGAACATGGAGAAGTGGATCTGTTCAGCAATAGTTCTTTGGGAGCGAGCTCCATCTTTTTTGGCAGCAGTTCAGTCCAGTAGCAAACATGAAATACAACTCAGCAGCTATAGGCCAGTCCTTTAGGCAGGCAGACACCAGGCATGAACCGACAGCTCCAGTCCAGTTCTTTCAGCAGGCTGATGCCAAGCACAAACAGCAGCCATAGTTCAATCCTGAGGAAACTGCACGGCTCCCCAAGCGGCCTGAAGCAAAGCCTTGGAAGGAGCAAGCTGCTGCTGGAGCCTCATGAGCAGTGCTTGGGCGAGTTTCTCTCTGGCATCAGTACCACGAGTTGAGCTCAGCGATGCTCTGTAAGGTGAACCAATACGTGCGTATCCTTAGTGCAAAATAGTGAGACAGAGCAAGCTAGACCAATGCTCAGTGCTCGTCTCCCACTGTCTGGCCCCCGGGGGTCCTTTCATGAGTTTGCTATATCCAAACATCCTCTCACCTGTGTCTGCTTCAGGAAAGCATCCTCTCACCTGTGTGTGTGCCCCAGCAAACCATCGTTTGACTTTCCAAAGAAACTAGACATTTCCACTTCGCAGAGGGCTTACCCTTGTTGAAGACCAATTCTCTTTCCTCTCTCGGCAGCAATTAACTGACTTTATACGTCCTGTATGGTTAGGGGCCTTGTGAATGCTCCTCTATTAATGTTGTGACGCCAAGTGGTATTGTCACTACACAGGTCTTTTTTAGGCTCCTCACCCATGGTTGAAGCTTTCTCACCATATACAGGAGACGCTCCCTACAAGCAAACGCCTGGTCCTTGTGCTCTTACACCCATCATGCTGTCCCCTGAGTCTTGGGTGTAGGAACCGCGCTATAGACATATCAGTTGGGGCTTGCCACTCACAGCAGGTTTCTCTCTGAAGTTTGATAACGTGTGGATTTCTGTGATGAGGGGGTGAGAGCTACAGTTACCTGTGGAGATAAGGATGAGCATTTAGAACAGAGTTAGAAATTACACTGCTTGAAGAAAGCAGCAATAGTAAGTTGTCCTCTAGGATCCATGAGTCCGCCGGGCACGGGTGGCTAGCAGTATTTATCGCACCAGGCCTGAATTCCCTCCTCTTACCCAGGACTTAGATCCAATTGGGCAGCAGCTGGTTACCAGCTGTTGGTTACCCCTCCAATACTGGGGTACCACTGTTGCAGCTTTGAGAGTCTCGACAGGCTGGTCACTCTTGTGGTCCATTGGCTTTTTAGATGGGCAAGTCTGTTTTTCTCTGGAGAGAGTAATGTTTACAAAGTTCTTTTCTGCTTTCCCCAATGGGACAGAATCAGTGCAGAATCTCAAAAAAGGTGCTTAAGGCAAAGCACCACAGTGGAAGAGTTGACTTCCGGGAGCCTTCGGTTGATACTCGGGGACATTCTTTTTTTTCTCAGTGTCTTCGGGTTTTTCTAATTTTCAGCTGGGGTTGAAAAACTGTGCTATGGAGTGTTAAGGCTCCGGTGCACGATCCTAGCAATCTCATTAGCCAAATGATGCACTGGGTGTAGGACCCCCGTGCAGATAGGATAGGCAGATGGGGGCCCGGCACGCCTTTGGTAAGGGTTCCTCTTCCACCCTGCCAGAAGAATGTGTGCAGCCCCACCGAGCCCTGGGCCGCAGGGAGCACAGCTCTCGGTGACTTTGAGAGCGCCCCCTGGCTGTTAAATCCTGCCTAACATTCTCATATCAGTGGAAAGATGGTTGACTGCTCAGGAGCTTGAACTATGAGCCTAGCAAGTAGGAAAGGGTTAAGGGAGGGTGATGGCGTTTGCATGTGCCCAGTGCACGGACCTAGGAGAGTCAATATTGTTGGGTCTCAGAGTTCCCACTTCTCAACTATGTCATAGACACTGGTTTCCAGTTCAGATTCTGGTGTGGTAATCTATACTTTGATACCCTAAAGCACAATGTCATCAATGACATCAAAGCTCTCATGTCAACAGAGTTATTTTCCTTTCTGACTCAGTTTGGAGACCCCAGGGAATCCAGACAGGAGTTTGTGAATGACAATGGCAAGTTTTATTTTATATAAATTGAGATACTCTAATTGTTCCCCTTTTAAAATAAATTATTGTCCCCAGATATAAAATATTAAACATTTCTTTTAGCCCCACCCCCCATAGCAGTTGGAAATGAAAACATTATTATCTAAACGCAAATAGTTCTATGGCCTTGCACTGGCTGCTTTTGTGTGTCAACTTGACATGAGCTGGAGTTATCACAGAGAAAGGAGCCTCCCTTGAGGAAATGCCTCCATGAGATCCAGTTGTAAGGGATTTTCTCAATTAGTGATCAAGCGGGGAGGGCCCACTGTGGGTGGTGCCATCCCTAGGCTGGTGGTCTTGGGTTCTATAAGAAAGCAAGCTTAGCAAGCCAGGGGAAGGAAGTCATTAAGTAACATCCCTCCATAGCCTCTGCATCAGCCTCTGCTTCCTGACCTGCTTGAGTTCCAGTCCTGACTTCCTTTGGTAATGAACAGAAGTATGGAAGTGTAAATTGAATAAACCCTTTCCTCCCCCACTTATTTCTTAGTCATGATGTTTTATACAGGAATACAAACCCTTACTAGGATAGGCATCTTTGAGATGAAGTCTTGGAGAGGGCCTTTTCTACACATGGCTTTTAAAAAATATTTTGTAAAGTTATTTAATGCTCCCTTAGTTTGAGGACCTAGCTGTTTTATGAGACAAGTAGAGGCCTTTCTGACTCTGTGTTGGCCATATGGCAGAGGATGAATGTGGACCAGAAGGAGTCTTTGGGCTCTGGACCGGTATCGCAAGTGTGTAGAATTGCTGTGTGGGAGAGGGCAACCCCGTGGGCATCCTTGCGGGGTGTGTGTTGGGGGAGGGGTGGTCAAGCTCTAACTAGAGGGAAGTTATTTGAGCAGCTCGGCCCTCCACCTCCCCGTCCCCGTCCACCTGCAGTTTGCAGTGTCTTCAGCCAAGGACTTCCTGGTGCTGAAGCAACAGCTGCCCCTTCCAACTCTGGCCCACGGTCTCAGACCCCCGGGAGTGCACAGAGAGCTCATTCATCATTACTTGGCACTTCTTTATGGCTCCCTTGTATTCTTCCCTCTATATCCAACCCTCTACTGAAAACCCCGGAATGCTTGCCAGATCCCCAGAAGAAAGGAAGAAGAAAAGCCAAGTCCTGTGGCTCAGCGAGAGAAGTCAACTCCCAACCCTGAGCTCCCAGGTTCCTCTTCAGTCAGAGAGCTCATCGTCCCTGCCTGCTCTGCAGGCTTTCTCTCATTTTTAAGCACAAAAGAAAGTAACTTTTTAAGGGATCAAGAAAGGTTAATAGTGAGGTTTGTCTCCTCTTTCACATCTGTGTGTCAACATAGCAAACAGTTTAGTACAGCCATTTCTCTCTCTCTCTCTCTCTCTCTCTCTCTCTCTCTCTCTCTCTCTCTCACACACACACACACACACACACACACACACACACACACACAGGCACACACTCATACATACAGGAATGCACACATGGACACACACACATACACACACGCACATCAATGACCAGATCCATCTGAAATTTTCCTTTCATATGAAACATAAGCAAAATAAGGAAGCCTGGGTGTTCCGTGGGATACTCGGCCTCACCATCTCCAAGGAGAACGGTGGGAGGAGAAGGTGAAACACTTGCTGGCTTATTTGCCTGCTCAGCCATGGGAGGAGGTGAGGAATTTGCTAACCCAAAGATAGCGTTAATTTTATTTGTTTTTCCTAAGGAACATCTGCTTGCATGATGGTTAGACACTGGCATTCATTATCGCAGGAAATAAAGTGTCTGAGGTTTGTGTCACTGGGAGTGTTCAAGAACAAAATAAGACAGACACTCGTGGGAATGATTTGAGAGAATTCTTCACAGTGGGTAAAGGTTTAACCTCAGAGAAGGAGGAGAATTTAGCGGAGAGAGGTATCACGCCTGTGCTGCTGTCAGGAATAAGCATCATTGTTCCCCGGAACTGTGTGCACAGGGTAAATGATGAGGGGCCCTGACCATGTGACTGGACCATGTGACTGCATACCTAATGAGGGGAATGAATACCTAATCAGGGGAATGAATACAGAATGAGGGGCTGGCAGCAGCAGTGCCTCAGAAAAATACTTGCTGAATAAATGAATAACTTTCTCAGGCACACAGTGAAAAGATGCAGTACGTCCTGTGCACACTCCCCACATCCCATAAAGTGCGTTTCCCTTCTGACGGTCCCATGAGGACTCCGCGCTGCCTTTCCCCATTTGGCCTACAAGGTCATTGCCCCGCAGTGCAGACCTGGAACCAGACTGTACGTTTCCTAATTCTCGATGGATTTCCAGAACACAAAAGCATATGGCCAGTAGGGAAGGCCTCAGATTAGCAGTTTTCAAGTGTGACATTGGGGAACCGAGCTCACAAGTCCCCAAGGCTTCCCTGGCTTCCCTTCATCTGTAAGGAAAGAGCACTGTTATTCAAGTTGGATTTCTGGACATTTTACATATTGTAGGACAAGTGTGAAAAGCAAGAAAAATGATACAATTTCAAAGTTACTTTCTCTGCTCCTCAACCTCTTCATCAAAACTCCTGGCAATCATTATTGGGATGGATCTTTGGAAACACGTAAAATGTAACCAGCAATTGGATGTGTTCTTATTAGTGAAAAAGAGCAAAGAAATGATACAACATTGCCCCTTAGCCATCGGAAAAGGTAAACCAGACATCAAACTCAAAATAGCAACATTTGGCATGTGAGTTGGAGTTCTAGTCAAACCTTGTCCTGTTTCACATAAGGAAACTGAGGCAGGATTAGCGAGGGACACTGGCCCTGTACTCACAGTGAGGTAAGTAGCTGCTGGAAGTGGGGTCCAGCATCACATCCGATTTTCTTCCTCTAAACACGGCACAGCTGTGGCCCTAGCAGCATGTGTTCTCAGCAGATGAAGAAACTAGTTTTACCATGAGTGTGTGTATGTGAGTCTGTATGTGTGTGTGAGTGTGTGTGTGTGTGTGTGTGTGTGTGTGTGTGTAGTGTATGTGTGTCCATATGATGTACTATTTCATGGGTTATTGCTTCTCCCACACAAATACAAAAAGAGGGCTCACATCTGTAATTAAGAACTAGCTAGGATGAGTATGGATTTATACCTTAGAAATCTGCAGAATAAGACTGAAAATGTCTCTTAGCTTTACTATTTTTGATAGTAAGGGCAAAGTCACAAACGCCGTTGCTCGCCTCCCCAGAATATTAGTTGTCCTCACAAGGATTGATTTCTAGCCTGCACTCAGGAAATGGGTTCTAAATAACAAGGCATGGCTGACACGGAATCTGGGAAGGCTGCAGACAACGTCCCACTTGTCTCTCTACCCCCTGCTTAGCCTTCAGGTGTGGCCACCAGAACCCTCTGCCCTTTAAGGGACACAGCCTACGCCACCCTCTGTCATCCTACCATTGGCTCTGCATCCCTCTCAGGTCTTTTCAAAGAGATATTTTTGGAACAGTACACTCACATCCAGACACCAATTACTCAATCTCCTAGCAAGTATGGAGATGATGGAAGTGTAGCCCTTTGGTTTCCTAGCAACAGCGTGGGGGGAGGGAGCAGCCCGGGAGCTGGTTGCCCAGCACCACTGTGCATAGAAGGCATTTGCGCATTTCACTTTTGTTGTCTCTGACTGCCATTTCTAAAAACGGTCTCTGTACTCTTTGGGGATTTTAGGCACTCAAGTTATTCTTTTAAAAGATTTCTGCTGACATCCACGGGTCCTATAATTAACATATCAAGCCTCCAAAGACCGGAAGTGTTCTGTCACCCCTAAAAATACAGAACCCCTTCCTGGTCTTCCTCCAGGCTTGTTTAAGGAACCCTCAGACCACATCCCACTCCTTGCATCCCGTTCTCTCTTGACAAAATGCGTCTACACCCCAGATGTGAACATCCGAGCATTCTTTTCTTTTTTACTTTTATAATTCTCCAAGTCATGAACTCTCCCCTCAGGGTGGGATGTGTGAAGAGACAAACTTTGTCTTTCTTTTGTCCTGAACAGTCTCCCTGGCGCCTGCAGCTCCATACCCGCTGTCCCCACACCTCCACAATCTTCAGGCCACCCCATGCCTCAGCAGATGTGACGTTGGCAAGGAAACATATTTGAGAGCCTCAAGTAAGGATTGATTAAATGAGGGAGGAAAGCGCGAGTTGGCCTGATGGCTGACTAACCGGAAGTATTCGGGATCCCCGAACAGTAGGCCGCCGCCCAGTGGCACGGCGAAGGTTTCTAAGGTTTGTGGCGAAAGCAGATTTTGGCGGAGGGATGTGAAAATAGAACTAGGCAAAGATGCTCGATTGTCATTCTCAATGCAGGAAAACCAAAGGGGTGAGAGAACAAAGGCGGGCTGCGTCTGCTGAAATCCACCATCCGCAGCTGTCCGTTTGTCCTTGCGTTACCAGGGGCCCTCCTGGGCTCAGAGGTGAAAGGGAGCAAGCCAATGAGATGGCAAGGACTGAAATGCTGTGGGGGCGCCGAGGGCCAGGAGGCGGCTTATGTGCTTTGTTGCTGGATCATGAGTAGAACCTGAGAGGAGGCACTAAGGCTGCCCGGAGTCTATAGCCACCCCTTAACATGTGGGGGTGAGAGAGCGTGGCTCGGGGCAGGAGCTGGGGTTCCTTCAGACTCCAGTCCTGCTGAACGAGAGGCCATTTCAGTGATAACCAGGAAAATCCCTCATGCTCTCTTTCTTTCTGCCTTCTGTGTCCTGGTTCCTCTTCCTTGGGCAAGACCTTTACAAGATACCATGCCGTCAGCCTTCTCTCTGGGCCCATGGCTTCCCACATGGGACGTACGCGGTTCCTTAAGTCAGTCACAGGAAGAACCGCCTGAGAGCTGACCACCATCTTGCTTGTTAGATGGAGGAAGGCTTAATAAAACTGGCCTGGGAAGTAAGGACAGACTTTACCAGTCCCTGAAATGCAGACAGTATGGTGGGACTCACAGCCATCCACCACGTTTGAGCTTGTCCCCTGGGGCATGACTTAGGGATGAAGCTAGGCTGGGGGTGGGGGGTGGGGCGGGAGTTGAAGAGGGAACCCTGGTCACCTTTGTGGTTAATACTTAACTCTCCACAACTGAGAAATTAAGAGGCAATGGCCCCTTTAAAGCCAGACCCAGAGAATAGTTTATGAGATGCTTTTGCTTTTGTTGTCTCTTTATAGGTCTCTAGATCTTTATGGCCATTAAGGACACAATGTCAGCATATCGTAGGAGCTTTCTTTGTAGTGACCACTAGTGTTTATTAGCTATGCAGAGGAGGCGTCACTTAGACCATTCTCTGTTTCCCCTGTGGCAACAGATTCAAGGCGACCAAGCTTAGGGTTCAAGGTACTCAAGAGCTCTCATGTCCTCCATTGCGAAAGAACCCCAGTCCAGAGAAGTCACTCAGCTAGGTTAGGGATGGAGCGGGGACGAGGTTTCATGTCTATGGACTTGAAGCCAGTCATCCAGAGCTGCTCTGCCTCTCTGAAAGCTGAAAACCGACTTGTTCTATCTGACTAAAGCTGTGATCTTAACCCAAAGGCCGAAATGGCACAAGAGGCAGAGCCACAGGTGTGGACCAGGAGCTGGGAGGTCATGAGGGACTCTCTTCTACAGCTTTGATGATGACCAACTATGCCCAGCTGATGCCAGGAACTACCTCTCAGGGCTTTGCAACTTCATGGAGAAATTTAAACCTGTGTAAAGCACGGCCTTTTAAATTGTATCTGAGGTTATCTCTTTAATTTGTCAGTTATCTGAAGTTCTGTATGTTCAAGTTCTGCTCTGACACAGGCCTTTGTCAGGAGACCAGTTACCATGGCAGTGCCTCTAAAATAGAACAAGACCAACACGCATCAATAGACTGCCTAATAAATAGAATAAGTACTACTTACAATACATTATTCAGTTTCTACTGAGCAGTAATTTGTGCAGAGTTGAAAATAACGACACCTCCCCCCTTCGTTTAATTAAAGGAAAAACAATTCAACAACCCAGAATGAAGTGTTTACATCAGAGTGGGACTTGAGTTGCTGGGTTATTAAGAGGCCAGCATCATGGATGGATTTGTTAGAGGAAGTTGATGTGGTAAAGCTACAGATCTCCAGAGGATGGCTCCAAAGTGTTCTTTCTCACACCTACCCTACAGTGGGGTTTGGCGTGAGGCTCCAGCCAGGTATGAGCGAAGGGAAGAGAGCGCCTGGAAGACGAGGGGCCATGTTCGCCCAGGAGGGGAGGGGCATCTTCTCTCTCTGCCTGTCACACCTATCCTGGTTTACACCTGACGTCATGCTCTCGCCGGGGTGTGATGTTTTGTTCATTTGTTTGAGAACATTGCATATTTCCATGCTCCACAGATGTCCAGGAATATCTTTTCCACTTCCTGTCTTAGTTCTAAGACTATCCATTTCTCTAGGAAGCCCCGATTCCATTTATTGGAGAACAGCATTGTAAACAACTCCAAGGTTAACCAGGCATACATTGATGGTTTATGTTCTCTTACTTGACAGATCAAGGACATACACGCACGCATGCACGCACACACACACACACACACACACACACACACACACACGCACACTTATAAATATCGATGTATATATCCATCTGTTTCTATATTAAGCCAAGCATGAGTTAAGGCTGATGTCTCAAGCTCCAATCTGTTCCACTTGGAACATCTCCTACTCTTCCCCTTCGCTCTCTTAGTTTCCTGAAACTTCTCACTAAACCAGGAAGAGATGTGACCAGTCTCCAGCTACCTGACTGCTCAGATCTAGCGCATCTGCGTACTTACTTCCCCACGGGGAGCAATTGCATGAGCTGATCTGCAGGTCTTGTGAACAGTTCCCTGGGTCTTCAGTCTTACAGATTCCACTATCATCCAAAGTGAGTCAGGGTGGCACTTAATTCGTATAAATCAACTTTTTATCCTATGCATGGCATGAGAGCTGAACCATATGAACACATTCCCCCGGTCAGATAGCATTCTGTTCAGCTTTGTCCGTGGAGAAGTGCTGAAAAAGAAATGCCCCTGGTGTCCCTGTTGGTGCTCCTGGCACTTCTGCCCAGCCTGTACCTACCAATGTGAAAGCAAGCAACACAGAAGGGGCGCCAAAGCTCCCTTTCCCTTGGGCCTCACGACACTCCACTGCAGAAGGGTCAATGCGGGACTTGTGGCTTGTTGATATGGTTGTGAAATTCTTACCAGCTTTAAAATCCTGTATCTCTGCCTTTGTGTGTGTTCAGTGAGCTGAGGGAAGACGTCTGAGAACAGAGGAGATGACAAGAGGGGTCTCGGTCTTCAGACACAGCAGGCAGAAGGTAGTGTGAGTGCCGAGCAGTTCACCTGGGCGTCAGGTGGACACACACACACACACACACACACACACACACACACACGCATAGGCAATGCGGGCAGGGAGCCTGACTCCTACTGACCCTGACAGGATGGATTGAGCCAAAACGGACCTCATGAGAGTCCCCACAGAAGCCATGTTGGGTAAGAGGCAAACTTAGCAACTGTCACTAGAATCTACCTTTTTATCTTCAGGAAACGTCAACTATGGCCTTCGAGTCAGGTCAGAAATGTCCTATGCCTGATAGATAGTACACTATATCAAAGCATGCACACTGGCATTGCAAAGCATATTGGGCAGTTATTAGAAGTTTTTAAGAATTTATAATCTTTAAATCTAAAAGATTGGGTGAATGTGTGTGTGTGTGCGTGTGTGTGTGTGTGTGTGTGTGTGTGTGTGTGTGTGTATGTATAAATATATAAAATGATATCATTGTGTTCAGAAGAAAAAATAGTATTTTATATGAACCTTCCAATAAACCAATTATTAACAAGAAAAGAAGTTTTTAAATGAATATCTTCTTGTCATTGAAAACGAAGCAATAAAATACATAGCAGTCATTTTGAATTATACACAAGCTAGGAAGTCATTTTAGCTTCTTGTATAAACTTCCCAAATTGCAGCAAGTGTCAGAGGAGGCATTAAAATGCCATTTGTAAATTTATACTGAAAATTAAATGAAGACAAACAAAAATGCTTTATGTAAAGAGTTAAATCTTTTTCACAAAACCATTTAAAAACTTATTCTAGATGTACAGAAATTTGTATTTCAAAATAATTTGTCAGAAATTGATCTTGATGCTGTCACAGCCTACTGTGTACTCTTAAGAGTTCCATTAACAGTTGCGTCAGCAGAAATATGCTTCAAATTGAAATTATTTATGATTTTTGCATTGTCAAGAGCAGTTGATAACTCATTCCATTATAACACAGAGAATAAAGTTGCTGAGTTTTATGACTTGTAGACAAGAGAGTTATAAATATCTCATGGTCAATCAAGGTGGCATCGCAACTGAGTATTATTTATAATACTATATAAAATGATACCAACTGTATTATTTCACTGATATATTTTATTGTTAATTAACATGCTAAGTAACAGGTTTTAGCATTTGCCTGGACTGTACAAGGCCCTGGGCTCAATTTCTAGCTCACAAATACTCAAAACCAAAGAACAATAGTTTCGTCAATTGTGACATCGTTCTCATCCGTCTTGCCATGACACTTCTTATATTAATGAATAGCATATGATAGTTCCATTCTAGTACCCCGGTCTGCACTTCGCTCCTGTCTCCTAAATCATTTTGCTTTGCATTTGGCCCTACCACTCAAGGGTCTTCTTTGTATAGATAGCCACTTATCACACATCTTTAATCTCAAACAATGACAATGAGGTTAGATTGTAGAAGGAAGCACCCATGTTTGAAAGTGATGTCTAACAGACAAAGTGACGAATCAGGAAGATTTGACAGAATAGGATCTGCCCAACTCTTATGAGAAGAAAGAGGTAAGGGGAGCTGCTTAAGGGAACAGTGCAGAGAGGAAAGGAGAGGAGGAGGAGGCAGTTTTAACAGAACAGTGACAGACAGGTTGTAGAGAGAGAACAAGATAAACACAGTGTTTTTCAGTAAATAACACAATCTTGGGGTTCACAGTGTGATCAAATATCCTGCATCATCTTGGAGTGTCCATTCTTCTGGAGGGTGACTTGATGGTGTTTCACCTTTAGCTCAGCAGAGTCTCCAGTACCCCACCACCACCACCACACACATACCTTGGCTTCCGGCTTCAGTCCACTTTGCCCTCTACCTGCCAAGTTCATCTCCGCTCTCCACTTGGTCTTATAAGCGGTTCTCTTCTACATTTATTTCTTCTGTGAATATTTTGTCTCAGCACTCAGAGGTAGCAACTGTCCCCTCCCTCTGTAGTTCTTACATTATTGGCATCCATCCTCCTCGAAGTTATCTTCACATAGTTTGTATTGACACTGACCAGTTTGCACCACTATTCTTCGCATCTCCTGATGATATTGAGAAGTAGGGGCATGGAATTCAGTCATCTGACTTTGGTTTGATATGTAATGTCCTTCAAAAGGTTCGTGGGTCCCAAGGGGGACTCATATTCCCATTCTGTGTAATCTCTTCCCCTGAGTGTAGATTTGGTCTAGGGTAATTTGCTTCAAAAACCAGTGGGTCATGCCCTGTGGTGCGGTATTCACTCCTTGGTGTTCATCTTTGCTACTTTAATCGTGTCCTTTGAATATCAGTCTGTGGCTTTCCCATTTGTCTTGTCCCATGAAAATGCCTTGTGTGTGTGCTACCTGTGCCTTTAACTCACTTCAGGTAAGAACCTGTTTCCCTTGTGCCCACCTTGCCTCATCCCACTGGAGTCTGAAGCCTCATTCTCTTAACATTTTTTCTGCTATTGGCTTTGAGAGGAAATTTACCACTAATGCCAACTCTCTGGCCCCCAGTATAGGGGCTTGTAGTTTGGAACTGGGCTACTCTGCAGAATAAGATCTGAGGGTGTTTCTCGCCTTCCTGCCACCTCGCCTCCACCAGGATACAGGGTCTCTTTGTAAAGCATTAAGAAAGTGCTAAGCATTCAATTAGAAGTTAATGATCTTTCTTGGCTTCTGCTTATCTTTTCCCAGAGCCTTACCTTAGCAATAGCCAACAGATACATTATCTTATAGTCTGCTTTTATCAAGTTTGTAAGACCCCCTCATAAGCATTATCAGATAATACTTAATACTGCTCCAATTCCCCATGGGTGACATTTAAACAGTTTTGTAGTTGCTTTGTACCAAGAGTTACACAAACACCTCTATCCCTAGCTATGGCCTGTACTATCATTGAGAGAGAGAGAGAGAGAGAGAGAGAGAGAGAGAGAGAGAGAGAGAGACCCTGATGAGAAAGGGACCTTGATCAGGCTCCCTCTCAGCACCTTTCTAATTTCATCTTAGTCAAAAGCAACCTGGGGGAGGAAAAGATACACTTCCAGGTCACAGTCAATCACTGAAGGAAGTCAAGACAGGAACTCAAAGCATAAAAATGAAAGAAAGTTGCTGCTTGTTTGTGGCTCACAGGGTCATGCTTAGCTGGTTTTCTTATCCACTCAAAGACTACCTGCTCAGGGAATGGGGCTGCCCAAAGTGGGCGTAGCCCTCCTACATCAGTTAACAATAAAGCCGTCCTCCCACAGACAGCCCCCAGCCAACTCGCTTCTCAGGGAATCCAAGCTCTCCCTGGTTGATAGTGAGCTATTTGGGATAACACTTTCTTTTCCAGGTCATTCTTGGTAGCAGCTGTGATAAAGATGATCATGAAGGAAACTTTTGGAGGCAAGTCTTAGGTAAACATCTGGGAAAGAGAAAGCGAAGAAGTAATACAGACAAAAGGGAGAGCACAGTAACCCAGTATGTTCACTATACTCTACAGGGTCTTATACTTAGCCAAGCCCTTACATTGCACTACTTCTATATACCACTACCAATTTGATTTATCCACATGTGATCATCCAAGTGTGCCAGCCAAACAAGTGGCTCATCTGAGTGAATCATAGAAAGACCAGTCAAATGTGCTGCTGAGATTTTCCCACCACATTCTCTGAAGGTAGAGGGGGTCCTTTTAGAAAGGGACCCTTGAACAACATATAACTCTATCCATTATAGTAATTAATTAATTTCCACTTTCTTTCATCAAACAAAGTAAGGACTAAGAAAGATATTCAGTTCCTATTTGGGATTGGAAATATCTGGGCAACGGGGAAATTGACTATCATTTTTTAAAAAATTAAAGCTACAGAAATCAGAGTTAATGTCAAGGAACAGCTTAGGTTTCCATAATAAGGAGGTAGTAGACAGGCTCAGCACCATGCAGCCCTGTATCTTGAATTCCAGCTACTTGTCCAACATTAAGTTGTGAGGAAGTTATTTGGCCTCAGAGGTAGAGGCCTGTTTTCTAATAAAGGCAAATTTCAAGAATGCATCTTCATCTTCTCCCTGGCATGTACAGGTCTGAGAAGAACCTGTCACCATAAAAACACTTGCAGAAATGCAGAGAGCAGAAGCACAAGTGGATCATGGAGTGGGTGAGGATGGAGAGACTGTATTTCCTTTCCCTACTTAATTTATTTTTTATGTTTTTAAATTTTTAAAAATAAATCCCAACTTTTAACACTTAAACGTGTTCCAGCATTCTTATTTCTGTGCCTCTTTCTTTATTATAGTTTACTCATAGGTATAGCAAATGACTACAGAAGGTTGACCAGATGTCTTGATGACTTCTCTCACACTCATTTGGGACAAACAGTGGAAGGATATTTAAGGTACTCATTCTCTTACAAGCATGGGTAGGCAATGATTGTTTTTACAGATGAAAATATGATCAGGCCCGTTGGGTTGCTGAAAGTTCTGGGGAAACCCAGAGATACTTTCTGCTCAGCCATTTTATTTAAGAACATAAGGAATTAATTGTATACCTTGCTGAGGGGAGGAAAGGTATATTGTATATTCCAAGTACCAAAATCTTTCTTTAGGGATTAGAACTTGGAGCTGACAGGGAGAAAATACTTTCAAGATGTTGTAATAGGGAAACCCCCTCAAGATTCCAGTTCTTCAGAACCCAGTATTAGGCAGCACCTGCATGGTTACATATCTCTGGGGTAGAAATATGTATTGTCTCTCAGAGACTGTAAACCAAACATCCTCTTATAATCCATAATCAAACACAATTCACCTGAAGAATCCAGAGATAAAGTAGGGGAAATTCATAAGAACTCCCTTCCTAGGGTTTTCAAATATTTCCAGATAGGAAAGCAATGAAGAATAATTTCCCCTTTGGAGAGTCCCAGTCTCTCATTTGCACGTCAGCCACATGGCTGCACATTTTCTTCAGTCTCCCTGGATCCCATGTGCTTCCAACACAGCAGCCCCTGGCCGTGCAGAGGTAGTCTGAGTCAGGGGAGGATCTAAACAGGGAAGAGGGCAGGACATGGTTCCATCTGACCCTCATCGGTGTGTTCTTTCTGAACCTTCACTTCCTCATCTGTAAAATGAGGTTGTAGTATATAGTCCAAACTATTGTAATAATCCAGTGAGAACAAAGGAAAGTAAATTCCCTGCACAAAGGACACACATTCATGGAGGCTCAGATACTTTCCTTATTGAGTCAGAGTAGCATGCTTTTTGACCCTTGGTGCTTTCCGTAGTGCTGCTATATAGTATGGGCCCAAATGTATGTGTGGAATAAGTTTCTATACTTAAGTTATCTACAGGAACCTGAAAGCAGGTTTGAGTCAGATCATCAAAAGTGTTCATACACAGTGCTGAGTCACGGATGTAGGAGGTTCTTTGAGAGACAGGGCTATGCAAAGCCAGGAGGGCAGGGTGTTCTGGGTGTTCGAACAGTCCACCTGAAGGCTATGGTATTTCTGCCTTAGAAGGATTGTGGGCGCTCTCACAAAGCTGTGGTGACACACTCATTCCACTCTCTGTCCCTTTAAAATGAGGATCAGAGGTTACACATCTGTGTGGCACTATCAGGCCATGTGTTTTGGCTAGTTATTTATTGTTATTAATGTATAACCCGGAGGATAACAAAAGAAAAAAAAAGATTGTTGCTTAACAGTGCTGCATTTGTGTGTCAAGTTGACAAGGGGTGAGCTGTCCTGGTTAGTTTATGTCAACTTGACACATCAAGAGTCAGGAGAGAGGGGGGACATCGACTGAGAAGATGCGGTCAGGCTGCAGGGAGTCTGTGGGGCATTTTCTTAATTAGTGATTGACCAGGGAGGGCCCAGCCCATTGTGGGTTGTGCTATCCCTGGGCTAGTGGTTCTGGGTTCTATGAGAAAGTGGTCTGAGCAAGCCCGTAAGCAGTACCTCTCCACGACCTCCACATTAGCTCCTGCCTCTAGGTTCCTGCCCTGTCTGAGTTCCTGTCTTGACTTCCTTCAGTGATTTAACAGTGAGTGATGTGGAAGCTTAAGTCCAATAACCCCTTTTCTCCCCAGATTACTTTTGGCCATGGTGTTTCACAGAGGTGGTAACCCTCACCAGCAGCATGGCAGCTTCGGAGTCTTACAAGGTTTAATTTCTTAAAACTTACAAGATGGAAAAAGCATAGTTAAAGGGTCTGGATTCTATGGAAGTAACATTATCACAGTGCATTCCTAAACACTGAAGAACTTGTGTCATGTCATGTCCATACAAGATGAAAATGGCATCTTAAGTCACGTGACATTGGGTCTCTTATACTGTGCCCAGATGTGTCCTCAGTGGTCACTGCCTGTCCCCTGGAGCAGCGCTGTCCACTTAGCTTCCGTGAAGACCTGCTGTTCCCGTGGCTCGTTGCAGATGGCAGTCTATTGAAACGTCTGCACCTTAGTGCACATGCTCTGCAGTGTTCTTCATCTTGTATTGTCATCTCTAAAGTACACCTGCCTTCCGATGTTTACCATGAAGAGACAGTAACTTGGCTGCTTGAGATGGAAAAGGCCTTGAGAGTCACCGATGAGTCAACCCTCTGCTCTGTCTTAGCAACCATATCTGTTCTGTCTCATGTTCAAGAATCCGGAGCTGTTGCTGGTGTGGGAGTGACATGAAGCACCTTAGGACCAGGTGCCCGGAGACCCAGCACCACACCCCTGCTGTCTCCTGTAATCAGAGAGAATCTAGCCCGAGGCCTCAGCACGCCTGACTTCACTTGTCTCTATGCCTCCTCGCCCTCCTGTTAAAAATCCCCACATTGTTAGGAACTGGTCTTAGGAGAGCCTTGATCTCTCTCCAATCTCCTCCTTTCACAGATATTCTGGAGTGGATTGATGCCCAGGTTGGAATTTTGTCAGCAAAGATTTCTCAAAGAGATATATTTCCATTTCAGAATTTTTCTGAAGCAAGCATCTCAGGGAGGTATGCTTATTGGGTCTCTATAAGTCCACAGATTGCTGCCAAGGTAGTAAGAAGTACCACACCTTTGGAAGCTGCTTACGCTGTACATGGTGGAGCAGAGGTGGCTTATTTCCCAGCGCAGGTGAAATGCATACCTTTCCGATCTGTTAGGCTGGAAGCTCAGTGATGATGCCATGGGACTGTACTAGGCTGAGCTGGTGCATCTTCCTCCCCTTAAATATATTTTAGATCCTCATGAGAATCAAGTATATGGAATGAGGAAGGATAAGGGTTAATGGACGACCCATTGCTACCTGATGGTGGCCCACTGGCTTCCACAGGCAGCTGGCCAGAGTAGGCACAGGGGCTTCTGATTTCCCTGAGCTAGACTAATTTTTCAGGGACACCAACACTCTTTGATGCCATGAGTTTTTTTGTTTGTTTGTTTGCTTGTTTGCTTGCTTGTTTGTTTGTTTGTTTGTTTGAATCAGTATCCTTTGAGACAAGGTCTTCTTTATAGCCCAGGTTTACCTCAAATTTATTATTTTTATTTGTGTGTCAGTGTAAATGAATGCACAGGTTGGGGCATGCATGCATGTACACCAATGGAAAACCAGAAATCTTGGTGCTCGAGTTACAGGAGCACCCTGCACGGGCGCTCTGAAACCCATGCCTCCAGCCCACCCCGTTAGTCTCCATACCCTCCTTTATGATTCTCTCATTAAATACCTTAGAGCTACACAGATCCTATTCGCTTTTTACTTAAATATTATCGCAATACAACCCTGTTTCAGACCTATGGCTTGGTCAGCCGTGCTCTGGTTTCTTTCCAGCTGTTAGAGCATCTGAGCATTCAGGAGAGGCAGACATCTTGGAAGCGCTGAGCTAACAGAACCCAGCAGGGAAGCTAACGGATATAAGATCGCAGAGGTCATAGAAATGAGCCACTGACCAATTCTTCACGTTTCTGGACACAATAATATTTACTTCACTTGCTTTTCAACCATGAAATAGAAGGCTCAATATAAACTGTGAACCCTGGGCTGGGCTTTCCTGGCAGAAGACACAGCCTATGGTGGAAATAGTCCCTCACCAATGAGAAAAAGCCTAAAAGATCAATTAGTTAAATCGAGAAGAAAGATAGAGGAGGGGAGGGAGGCAGGAATGGATGGAGACTCAATTTCTTTCATAAATATTTGTTGAGCATAGTTGATGACAAATTCTTTCCTTGTTGGCACAAGTTGATGTCTAGAGACTCTGCTCAGAGGAAGTTCATGTATGTTCTCAGACAGCACATTAATCAGGGATCCCCCACATCACCAGGAACATAGAGATGCGGCTCACTGACAAACGTAAGAGATCAAGCCCTGTCTGGGGACCGCCTGCCGTCCCTGGGGGATGGAGAGGATGAGATTCTTACTAAACCTCGCACGCATGTGACTGTCCACCATTCCACCCCAGGGAACCTTCCAGATGCACTCAGCCTGCTGGTCCTGTCCCCAGAGCTACCCTGAGCCTGACCTCACCACACCGCCTTGTCTGTTCCTCCACCACAAACTGGACGGCAGCTGCTACTCTGTGCAATGCTTTGTGACCTAGTGATGGCAGAGAAAATAGCATCCGTCCGGCTCGGTTCCCACTGGAAATCCCCTGCAGATGTGTGGCTGACGGGAAGGATCTGCATACCGTGCACTATTTCTCTAGACGTAGGTCAGCACGCCCATCTCGTCTGCCCTTGAGAAACATAGGTGACAAAGGATGACAGTGAGGGACCCGTCTCATAGCCACCAAACCTCCAAGAGCCCATTTGTTGTTTTTGCTCCAAGGGGCAGCTTTGGGATTGCAGCCTTGGCAAGTCTGTCTTTAAAGGGACAGTCCCTCTTCTCCTTCCTTTTCCAAAGCATCTTGCTAAGATTTGCAGATGTTTCCAGACAGCAGCTCTTGGCTTTCCTCTCATTTCCGCAGCACGGTCTTCAGTTGAGTTGCCAAGCTCGTGGGATGACAATATTGTGGTGTAATAACTCCTGATTCTTTTAAATGTGTGCCTCAAACTTGTATGCTCCCAGAAAGTTCCGTGGAGCTTCGTGAACATCGACCCCAGCTTTGTCCGGAGCTCTGCCTGTGCCCTCTCACCCCCCCTGGGTCGCCTGCACTCCGCAGGGAAGGTTAAGGCAGGCAGACACACAAGGATTGCAGCCTTCCTGTGCCGAACACCTGCTTGGCAAATGTCTGCCAAGAAAAGAATTAGGAACTGCTGAACTGAGCCATCCTGGCAGCGTTTTGCTTGTGCCCGACCCAGGGATGTGAATGTCGCCCCTGACTATGACTGAATAGTGAGCCAGATAAGGTTGTAGAACTTGCTGGGCAGTGGTGGCGCACGCCTTTAATCCCAGGACTTGGGAGGCAGAGGCAGGCGGATTTCTGAGTTCAAGGCCAGACTGGTCTACAGAGTGAGTTCCAGGACAGCCAGGGCTATCGAAAAACTGAGAGAGAGAGAGAGAGAGAGAGAGAGAGAGAGAGAGAGAGAGAGAGAGAGAGAGTTTTTGAGATGTTCGGACATGAGTACTGTATTTCGGTCATCCCCACCTGTTCCTCTGCCCCCACAGCTCCTCCATGTCTTTCTCAGGACCTCTCAAGTTCACGAGCCCTTCTGAAACTGGCACACACAGAAAACAAGCAACCAAACAGCCCACTGAGCCTTTCTAGTGCAGCTCTCACACGCATAGGCTCGGGCCCGACACTTTGAGACCGAATAACCCTGTCAGACCTTGTAGTCCCTGAGGAAGGTTGCTTCATATTCTCTCTGACTGGCTGGCTGGCTCTTCCCCACGCCCCCTCCCTCAGCAACACTGATTATCTGTTCTTCTTATCTATGGGTGGGACCTTGTAAAATTTCCCATCTACATTGGCATGTTGGATGGAATTGTTTTATGCAGGTCTTGATTAGTCATATTCTTAAGACTTCCTGAGTGAAGCTTCCTTGTCCTGTGTAGCAGACACTGGGCATCCCAGCTTCTGGCTCTTTCTGTCTCTTCTTCAAAGATGCTCTCGGCATAGCCCTTAGGCACAGGGTTATAGACATAGCATAGCCCTTAGGTATGGAGTTATGGACACAGCAAAGCCCTCAGGTATAGGGTTATGGACACCGCAAAGCCCTCAGGTATAGGGTTATGGACACAGCAAAGCCCTCAAGTATAGGGTTATGGATATAGCACAGCTCTCAGATATAGGGTTGTAAGGTTTGTTTATGCTTAGCCCAAAGAGTGGCACTGTTTGGAGATGTGGCCTTGTTGGAGTAGGTGTGTCACTATGGGCCTGGGCTTTAATAAGCTAGTCCTAAGTTTCCTGGGAGCCAGTATTCTGCTAGCAGCCTTCAGATGAAGATGTAGAACTCTCAGCTCCATGCCTGCCTGGATGCTGCCATGCTCCCACCTTGATGATACTGGACTGAACCTCTGAACCTGTAAGCCAGCCCCAATTAAATGTCTTTGTAAGACTTGTCTTGGTCTGTTCACACTAGTAAAACTCTAACTAAAACAAGGATTATGGACTCAGTATAGCCCTTATATGCAATATTATGGACACAGCATAGCTCTCATGGATAGGGTTATGGGCACAGCCCAGCTCTTAGGTATAGGGCCATGGCCACACCAGTGGAAGCTGAGCACCCCCACACCCCAGTCACTTACTCTCCGCATTTGTCCATGTCTGGGTTTCTGTGATGCCTCTGTTGGCACAGAAGGGTTTCCTGACAAAAGTCACACGTGTGATGCTGGTGGTTCTCAGAGCTCATTCCACGTGAGTGGAACCGCTGGTGCCCAAGTTCCACCCCAGGCAACCCTCTCAGGCCTGCTAGGTGGAGTCCAGAGGTTAGTGCTCTTTGTAGCTCCACAGTGGAACCCACGTGCCTGACCCTGAGGGTGAGGGAACAGAAGAGCAGATGGGCAGGCCTGTGAACGCAGAGGCTTTTACTTACATTCTTGTAACACTTTTCTTGCTTATCCATATTTGAATTTTGAAATGCCCGTGGCCATGCAAACATTGAAGGTGGGCTTAACAGTAAGACACCTGAGTCTTCCCGCTCCAAACCTCTCATTCCGGTTCACCTTCCAACTCAAGAATGAGTGGAAACTACGTAGCACTTGTTCTTCTAAACAGCCTCTGGTTTTATGACAACACCCCTTCAGATCTTCCAACACACTAGGAAAGGTGATCCGAGGGATGAATGTCAGAGCACAGTAACACACGTGCATGGATATATCAAAAAAGGACCCATTACCTCGTACACTTGCTAACCTATACACTCATAGACAGATATATGTCTATATCTGTATGTTGAAGTAAAGCAAAGAGAAAGCAGTGTGTGTAATTTAAGATACAGCCATTTTTAGCCTCCTACATGAATGCTGGATGTTTGAGAAATGCCATGCTAGCATGTGGACTGTTCACATACCGCAGTTATTTAAATATTTGTTTCTTAAACCAGGCCAAGCGTGCCCCTTGTTTACGTTATTGCTTGCTCAGCGCACCAGTTCTTCTTAGACACTTCTATAAAGATCTGTTTCCTCAATACTGATTGTTTGTTTTTGTTTTCCCAATTACTGAAAAACATGCTAAAAGAAAGCTAACATGGAATACTGGTTCCCTTGGGAGATCAGAAAATTGGTTTATGACCAACCAAGTTAAAAGAAGGGACTCGTTTGGGGGGACGCTCCCACATCAAGTACAGTTGGTAAGAGTAAGGATCACTACATTTACATTCCAAATCTCTTTCTGTTTCTCTCCTTCTGTGGCTCCTCCTGTTTTGGGGAAAATGGAGAAAAGATGTTGAGAGTTAGAAGTGTAGAAGATACAGGGAATGTGCTTAAAGTATAATACTTATATTATTGGGGGGGGGACTTCAAATGGATGGACATCATTAGGTAAAGTATTTTATACAATGTCCGTGGAAGAGGCTGTTCAAGTTTAGATTTGGAAGCTGGCCAGTAGGACTACAGATTCTCTACACCGCACCCCAAAGCCCCAATTTCCCCATCAGCGTCTGGGGACCTGGGGGAATCTTAGATTATCCCAGTCATCTGGGGAAAGTTGGAAAGAGATTGGGAGTCAGGCAGCATCTCTGGGTGGTGGGGAGGCGCTGTTCTCAGGGATAGACTCTGAAGTCCTACATTTCCTGAGTGACCAGGGCCTGAATATGTCATAGCTGTGTATGTCACAGCAGGTCACTCACCAGACAGGAGCAGGTTCAGAGCACAGCTAGCAAGGGACACCAAAACACCGCAGGTGACTGAGATTTAACCGTTGCCTTAGGTACCATTATTTTGTTGTGTGTATGCGTGTGTGTTCGTTTAATCGAGAATAGACTCCACAGGCTCAAGAACACTCGCTCTCCAGTTGGTAGAACTGTTTGGGAAGAATTAGGGAGGGTGTGGCCTTTTTGGAGGAGGTGTTTCAGCGGGTGAGGGCTTTCCCTGTTACCTATTTGTTGGTCAAGATGTATGTAGGTCCTCAGCTGTGCCTGCTCCTAGGACTTGGTTCCACCATCACAGACTCTCTCCCTCTGAAACTGTAAGCCCAAGTAAATATTTTCTTTTGTAAGTTGCCTTGGTTATGGTGCCTTATCATAGCAGTAGAAAAGTGACTGGGACAGAGTATTTTTCCTGCATGTACACATGTGCACCACGTCTATACCTGGTGCATACCTAGGTCAGAAGAAAGCATCAGACCTCCTGGAACTGGGTTGTACATGGTCGTCAGCTATCGTGTCTAGGAACTGAACCTGGATCCTCTTCGAGAGCAACAAGAGAGAGGCCATACTCTTAACCACAGAGTCATCTCTCCAGCCTCTGTAACAGATCTTAAAGCTTAACTCTCCTGCTCCTTGCCTGTGAACATATGGGTGCGGGCCTCTCTTTAGTCTGAGGAATCTGTCAGGACTTTTGCCTAAGCATCTATAGTGTTGTCTGAATTCACGACCTTGGAACCACGAGCGATGGGTTCAGCATCAAAACTCATCCTGCACTGTATAATCTCTCTCAGCTTGCAAATCTGAAGCTAGACTAATTTGCATGTCTGTCACGAGGGGCTGACGTTATGCTAAAAGTCTGGCTCCACAGATCATACAGTATAAGCAGTGTCATCTTTACTCTAGTGGGGGACACTAGCTTGCGTGAGAGGAGGTCGGCGCATAGGGGTCTGTGCACACACCTCAGGCAGTGGCCTTAACAAGTGTCATAGAGCAATCTGCAGCGAGAGTCCAGAACAGGGGTTCCACATTCTTTCTGAAGATGTAAGCAAGAGAGAGACAAGGATTTAAGGCAAGCTTGGCGAGTCACATACCATTTAATCTGCCAAGCCCAACAGGAGTAAGGCAGGTTGCCTCTGAGATCATGGAAAATGAGGCAGGCCCGCTGCCACAGGGCACCCTTTATTATGTTGAACCCCCAAGCTCTTCTCAGTACGTGTGCTAAGAAATCTGAATGTGAGGCCAGGGATTGCAGCCCCGGGCACGAGAAGACGGCCTCTCCCATAAGACTGTTATAGGTTCCTGCGGTCTTGGCTCACTCCCATGCCACGGTATGTCTCGGAATACATTTGAGGTCGTTGTTTTTGTGGTGATAATGCAGGGGCTGGCATGCCGTAACTGGAAAACCATGCACAACAGTACAGCAGGTTTATTAGCAGAAGATGAGTAGATCCATGGGTAACTTGGCCACAATCCAGGGGGCCAGGTAGTGGACGCCTCAGGGGGTATTTGAAAGAGATGGAGCCCCGAGAGCTGCATCCTTGACTTAGCCGGAGCAAAATGCCCCCCTTTAACTGCTCGTCTGATCTGGGACCTGAGATTCTTCTGAGGCTAACTCGACCTAAGAATTGCTAACATGCCTCCGTTTCACCAGTTTCCAGAAGAACGGAACACCCAACACTCCTTATGTGGCGGCGGCTGCTTGGAGAGCGACCGCCGTCTCAGATCTCTTGGGAATTACCCAATGCAGGCATGGAAGCACAAGGCAACAGAATCCTAAATACATCTCTAAAAACCACTTGACAAGATCAGCTGCAGATGAGCATGGTTCTCCTGATCAGCCTCCAAGTGGCCCGATCTTCAGGAGATACGTGTCAAACTCTCCTCCCATAGGAGACAAAAGGCAGCCCGGGTTCGAGGATCTCCCAAATGTCACTTGAGTATAAGGTTCTGAGTTGCTCTCTTCTCAGGAACCATTCACGCCACGCACTTACCAGAGACCACATGGCAACAGAGCACTCGGTCGACGAACCTAATCAGCCCGGGTCCAGAAGTCTGGCTTCCTTACTTGTTGATGCCTGGCCCTGTTCTCAGGTGGCTGTGGCTTCCTGTTTTATTATCTATCAGGAGAAACTTGGGGCCCTGTTCCTCCACATCTAAACAATTTGAAGCAAAGCATGTCTTCTCTGTCCCCAGGGCCCCTTGCTTTCTGTCACTAACATGGCTGATTTGGGGACGTAAAGGATAGAGAGGTGGAAGTAGTCATTCTTGCCTCCCAGACAGATCCCAAGGGCTTACAGAAGACCCGCCTACGTAGGAGAAAGTGAAGAAACGCAGAGTACTTCCCAGCTCGGCATGGTAGCGTGCCTGCTGCACAGGAGTTTGAGCCAGAGTTCAGGTCCCAGCATGCGTGTGGACAGTCCTGCGTAGCAGCCCACGCAGACAATCCCAGCACTGGGGAAGCGGAGAAACCAGGGTCCTGGAGGATCACCTGCCAGTCAGTGTAGTCAAACAACAAAACCACAGGTGATGAGTGGCAGGGAGATGCCTGACGCTGACCTCTGACCCTCACAGATTCACCCGTGCGTGCACACACCACACACATCAGAGAGGAAGATCTGGGACCATTCCAGCTGCATGAAAAACTGTTATGTGGTAACTTGCAATGAGGAGGCTGACCATCGGAAGGTGTAGAAGTCACCCAGAGGAGGGAAAGAAAGAAGGGTGTCTTCAGTAGAGGTCCAGGCAGTGGAAGGTCCCTGGAGAACAAGAAACCTGACTGTAACAAGGCAATAAAGCCAGAGACCTGGGAGACCTGGGAGCAAAGCGGATAAAAGTGGATGTGGGTCGGGAGAGATGCAAGGCACACGGGCCCACTGTGGGTCGGGAGAGATGCAAGGCACACTGGGGCCCGCTGGCTCCTCAGCCGCTTCACAGGCAAGAAGCACCAAAAAGATGAAGGACTATAGACACGCTTGTGTTCACCAAAATGGAAGAAGTAAGATGTGGATGCATCACTTAGGAAACTGGCATCCGTTCTGGATACAGCTTTGCCTTTCATGAGCTGGTGGCAAAGGACACAGGGTGGTGTGGATCCATCAGGAGGTATTTAGAATCATCAGGGTTTGTGTATGCTCAGCCAGAGAGGGGCACCGTTAGCAGTAAAACCCTAAGACAAGAAGGTCGACTCACAGGCTGGATTCGGTTTCATCAGAAGAGAAGTGCATTTTAAGCTTGACTTCGGTTTCATCACTAGAAAGAGGTACCATCGGATGAGTCAGAAGATATCGAAAGGAGACCGTTGTCAGTTAGGCCTGGGACAGGATGGGAGCTCCACACCCAGCTGCAGGGTGTCCCCAGAAGAGGACACTACAGGAAACAGACGGTATGAACAGTGGCTTTGGTGGTCACCGGTACCTTCAGGCTGCCTAAATTGTATAGTCATTTCTAAAAGCAATTCTCTCTCTAGAATACCTTTGAGGATGGCTGTATTATTGACCTGTAACTTTGCTGCCAGACCATAATAGCACCCAGACTCTAAGGGAATATTAGATCCAAAACTCAGAGGAAAACGTTTTCTTTCTTTGGGATATCCAGCTGTAAGGTCTTATATCAGGGATGGAGTGGGGATATTTATGTTTCTTGGTGCTCAGTAAGGCTGTAGCATCCTACTGAGCCCTTAGTGACCAGGAATGGAAGTCTCTGTGATGATTGACAGCTTCTTCAAAGGCATTGAGATTAATGTGTATTTCTTGAGATTCCTGGTATATTTGTGTGTGTGTGTGTGTGTGTGTGTGTGTGTATGTATGACATGTTGACATAGCATTATAAATTTGTTCCATGTTTGAATGCGTATATTAAAGAATTCAATACTCTAAACAAATTCACAAATACATAACTCACCGTTGATGAGGATTAAGGGATTTATAAACATAGCTTATAGCTTAGCATTGGCAATAGGACATCTAATCAAACTAAAAGCATAACATCATACAGCATGTCATGAACATGTGCCAGAGTTTCTTTAACTTATTAGTGGGTGAACAGAGAGACAATAGCACAAGTTCAAAAAGAGACTATGAACCACTTGAAGTTTTACAGTGAATGATACAGAAAAGCAAGGTGAGAGTTCTCTATTAGATTCTGAGTGATGAGTTCAGCACAGGCCAGAGAAAACCCACAACCCACAAGCAAGGCTTTAGTCTCACAGTAAAGAACTCACAGTCTGTGCCCCCTTCCTAAGTTGTGGCAGTTTTTCTGACCCTGGACCAAATTTATCATATCATATGACAGACATCTTCTATTCTCCATGGCAACCATGCATCTTTAGGACCATGGTCATCCTGGCCGAGGGACCCAGGGGCGAAGGGTGAGTGGTCCTTCCTGTCCAGCTCCAAGAATCCTAAGTTCTCACCTTCAGCTTCATCGATGCACATCAGCTCTGTCAAGATCTAGACTGAAGGGCTGGAGAGATGGTTCAGTGATTAAGAACACTGACTGCTCTTCTGAAGGTCCTGAGTTCAAATCCCAGCAACCCCATGGTGGCTCACAACCATCTGTAATGAGATCTGATGCCCTCTTCTGGTGTGTCTAAAGACAGCTATAGTGCACTTGCGTATAATAATAAATAAATCTTAAAAAAAAAAAAGATCCAAACTGAAAACTCCTCCCACAGTGGAGCACAGCGGTGGACAGTAGAGTCCTGAAGCCCATCCCTGATGCTGCCGAGCCCTGGGCTTCCTGCAGCCTGCATAGAGGAGTCACCAGGGGAAGCTGTTCACAGGGCAAGCAAAGGCCCCTCACGGAGGAGAGCCCTCTGGGGCAGTCACCCTTCAGGAGTGAAACCCAGAACCGAGAACCATAGCTGGGCAGAAACTTGGAAGAGACAATCTCTGGACATGTTGTTTTAGAGCACAAATATGATGAGCTTAACCAAAAGCCATCACCCATCAAATATTCACATCTCCACAGTGGATACTGTTAGGGGCCGGTCAGGAGCACACCTTCAGATATGAGGTCTACGTGCAAACTCCCAATCATTTTGTAGAGTCCCACCACCTATAAGAACCTATAAAACCCGAAGCAAGACTTCAGTATGCACCAGTAAATTTCTAAAACAATTCCAGGCTCACTTAGGGAAGAGGGAACAGGAAAGTGAAAGGGAGTGATAGGGAAGACAGAGCAGACATCTGCACCCCAAGCCAGGTAAGCCCCTTCTGACAACTCCTCACTGCTCAGACAACATCCAGACAACCTGGGAGATGATATGCCCCCCTATTCTGAAACCAAATTTAGCAAAGCTTGCCAAGAATATCTGATATCTGTTACCTGAATTTAATTTTTTATATTTATGTATGTGATGTGTGTGGCATATATGTATGTATTTATGTATGTATGTATGTATGTATGTATATGTGTGTATGTGGTATTTATATATCATGTGTATGTATGTGTATGTGGTATGTGTGTGCATGTGTATATTTGGTATGTGTACATGCAAATACATATATGCAAATATGTATATGCATGTATGTGTGTATGAAGTGTGTGCGCATATGTGCTTGTTTGTTTACAGTCAATCTCTCTCTTTCTCTCTCTCTCTCTCTCTCTCTCTCTCTCTCTCTCTCTCTCTGTGTGTGTGTGTGTGTGTGTGTGTGTGTGTGTGTGTTTACAATCAATCCAGGAATTTCACCAAAACAAGCTCTGTAAATCTGATTGTCTTGCGAACTGCTGGGGGCGGTTTTTAAAAAAACACAAATTTAATTAGCTACTTTCTGCCACTCAGTATCAAATAGCATTAATCAGATTTTCAACAGATTGTTGATAAACGATAATCCCGATCTGCGCGCACACGAGAAGCCCCTGCCATCCTCGCTCCTGAGTTGGTAGACTGTCAGTCTTTAATTTCCTTTTGGCAAAGCTTGTAAGAAATACTGTTTATTTTGTCAATAACTTACATGTGATTCGCTGCTCTGATTCGCCATGTGCAGAGTCTAGGTAATGGAGGTGCTGTTTAATCCCCTGGAAGACTTCCCCGACGGGAGCAAAGAGGCAAAGCCAGACGAGTAAGAGGACAAGAAGGGAACATGTCATGGAAGAAGAGATAGGCTTTCCAGAGCTCGGCTGCCTGTGCTAGCTCACGGGACTGAAAGGGGCTCCGGCCTGGTCTTGGTCATGTAGATCGCATAGAGGTCATTTGGGCTAGGAGCCACCTCTGGTCCACACTGGGGGAGACTGGGGGAGTGTCTGGCTGTACAGGAGGCCTAAGGGTCATTTAGATTACCATGTCCAGCTCTGGCTGTAGGAGCTTGACATGGCCTGGCTAAGCAGGTAAAGCGAATCAGCAGGCTAGTAATCACCTCCTATTCCCAGCCTTCCGGAAAAACAGGCTATACTTCCTTCTTTTTGAAAGGACAGTCCTGGGCACTTACCAAGCCTGGGGTCCCGGGAGATCAGTGGGTGTAAGGAGCTTTGTGCTTTCCCAACAGAAGGGGGAAAAGAAGGAAAGTAGAAATAGCCTGAATGACTGGAGGGCGGGGCAGGAGGATTCAGCCTGCAGCTCCGAAGACTGGATCATCCACTCTGGAGGTGGCGAAGGGTTTATAGGGAACAGTGCTGACGACATTCCTATGTTTAAAATGCTATAGCATGAACCTGCTTTTGACAGTGTCTTAGTAATAACAAATATAATAATCATTTATGAAGCACCTACTATACAGTGGGCCCTCAAAGACTTCCTTATGCTCCTTATAGTAGACAACTGTTTTTGCACGGACTGTTGCTTACTGTAACCATACAAAGGGCATGAAATAGGCAAGGTGTATATATACATACACATACATACACTGTATTATGTATTATGTATAGTAATCCATAAAGAAAGGCTCGCTGAGGTGGGAGACAGAAAAGCTCATGGAGAAGGGTATACTGACTCTTTGGGCCTCCTCCATGTGGATGATTTGGGGCAAGCCACTATCAGATGCTGCACTGTTTCATGTCACAGAATGGGCTGAGACTTCATTGCCTTGGGGACAATCCATACCAAGAGTCAGAAGGTCAGTGCTGACCTTTTTACCTCTTCTGTGATGTCTTGCACTCCCCTCCTCCACACCGTCCACACCGGCTTCTGGTAACTACCGAAGCCTCTGGTAACTGTTTTCCACTCCACTTGATACAGCGAATGGAGCAAAGTGGCCAAAGGTTGGTGGCCACATGAGGGTGGCAGCTACCAGACTGCTGCAACCCCGGAGCCTTTCTTTAAGATCCACAGAGAGTGCCAATCAGAAAAGGTATGTCCAAGCTACCAGACAATTCTGGAAAGCACGTACGCCAGTCATAATCGTCAGGGCGGCAGCGGTGAAGGAGAGGAGCTGTGGACCGAACGTATGTGTCCACCAGAATTCACATGTTGACGTGTAATGTTCAACAGGACAGTATTTTAAGGTGAATGCTTTGGGAGTGGGTTTGAGAAGAGAGTTAGGGGCCAGGTGTTTAGAAATAGCACTGTAATAGGGGCACAGATGATCCCACCACAGGAAGGCATGAGGAGAAGTCAAAGATGCAAACTAGGAAGATGAACATCCCCAGACACCAAGGAGCCAGTATTCCAATCTCTCAGGGCCCAGAAAAGTGGAAAATCACTGTCTGCTGTTCAGTGTCCACAATGCTGTATTCTGTTCAGCATTTCCCCTAACTCTATGGCAAGAGACAGATACTTTGAGGCTTGGAAGATTTGTCAGTCACAGGATGATGTCTATCAGTCACAGGAAGATGTTTCTTCTTCCTTGAGAAAGAGAAAGAAAGGGGGCCATGAGGGCTCCCAGGCCCTCCCATGCAATCCCATCAAGAGTGCTTCTGAGGGTTCACGTCTCACGCTGGTCCTCCGCGACATGTGCTGTTTGACTCCTGCAGTTCTCAGAGCCTGCATACACTGGTGAGCTTACAGATGGGATGTTTTATTCCTTATTTTAGAAACTCGGATGACAGGGGAAGGAACGTCACTTAACACCAAGCTGCACCCAAG
This sequence comes from Apodemus agrarius, assembly GCA_964023405.1. Classification (NCBI taxonomy): domain Eukaryota; kingdom Metazoa; phylum Chordata; class Mammalia; order Rodentia; family Muridae; genus Apodemus; species Apodemus agrarius. The sequence goes on along the minus strand of OZ030019.1, from coordinate 5,065,319 downwards.
TGCATTTTGAAAGAAGCCTGAACAGGCGTAGAGGAGGAGCCACTAAAGCTCTTGTCTCTTCAGCTCTGTTATCAACACAAACAGGAAGACTCGATAAGGAAACACAGAGCGCTCCGTAAACCCGGTGCTTCTTATTCTTTTTTAGAGAGACTTTGGTAGGTGTAGCTTCACATCCTCCAAGCACGATCAGCCTGGCGGGCTCCAGAGGACCTAAGAACCGAAGTGTAATTAACCATCAGAATTCATTAGTAGAAACTGTCAGGGTGCTTTGCTCGTTCTGCACATTTAAAATTAGCCTTAATTTCTCAAAATAAAGACATGCCATTTCTCGGAAGTAAAGCAGTTGCTGTGTGTGCCACCCCACTCTGTCCACCAGACAGTCCCAGGTTCCGCCATGTGAACTTTGCTCTCTCTAAAGCTCCGAAGGACCGAACTCTAACCTTCATGGCCAATCCTGTTTAATCAGGGTTTGTTTGTATGTTTTCAGAAAGAACATAAAAAGTAAGAATGGTCTTAATAGTCTTGGATTCACTCAGCCACTCAGTCATTTCATTCGTTGGTCAGTACATGACGGTTGGGCCCTTGCTTCATGCCGGGGACTGTCATAGTCGCTGGGAATAGCCATGTGAGCAAAGAAGACCGAAGTGTGCTGGCAGGAATCTATGTTCTTGGCCAGAGCTTGGGCAGACAAACTTCTGCCATGGCTGGGTTGGTGGCTGGGGCTCTGTAGGGTCACGCTGCCTCGGCAGTTGCGACTCAGCTCTGCTGTTGTAGCACCAAGCAGCAGAGACAGTGTGCACAGCATGGGGCTGTGTGCCTGTGTTATGAAGGCCAGATCACTTCATTCATACCGAGTAGGGGCAGGGCTGGGCAGAGGGCTAGGATTCGCTGGCCCTACTACTAGGTGAGTTAGCCAGCTACACACCACACTGGCCTGAGCCTCTTTCACTTTGCACACAAAGTATCCTGCAAGGGCCCATGTGCTGAAGGATTAGTCTATATGGTATATAGACTATTGGCCAGTGGAGCTCATCACGAGGAGGGGTTTTATGGGAAGTACTTAGGTCACTGGAGATGTCCCCTTCCAGAGGACTGTGACAGCCTTGCTCCTTACAGTTTTCCTCACCATCAGATGAACACAGTTGACCTCCTGTGCATCCCTGTGGTCTTTGTGTTTTAGTCTCCAGGTCTGGATACCTGTGTCTATTAGCTGAGCATCCAAGATGGAGTCACCCATGAGTGACTAGAAGCTGGATGGTCTTTCATAGATAGCCTCTGCCCATCTTTAGAGCACTACATTTCCAGGTAGACACCTCTGGTGCTATCTGGGGTAACAGGCTATTCCTCTCTGTGTGACCTTTGGTCTGCTAGGCTAGATTTGTGTTAGGCCCTTCGGTCATTCAGGGCCTTGCTGGCCTCAGTAGCTGTTCTAGCCTCTAATGGGTCTAGTACCCATTTATCTAACTTGTTCATGACAGTGAAGCCCCAAGACCCATCCGTGCGCCAAAGAGCTTTGGTGATTCTCATACACCTGTCTCTAGTATAGGCCAAGGTGCTTTACAATAGGGAACTGTAGTGTAGTGCTCGAATGGCTGTGTCAGCCCCCTCTTCCCCCTTAGACACCTCTATTTGAACACTCGATGCCTTGGCGCTGTTTGGAGGGTTTAGGTGGTGTTGCCCTGTGTGAGGAAGTCTTCACTGGAGGTGGGCGTTTAGAGCTTAAGTGCTGGCTCTGTTTCCTGTGGCTCTCTCTGCTTCGTGCTTTCAGTTAGAGCCACGAGCCCTCGGCTTCACGCTCCTGCTGCCGCATCTCCTGATCCTCCCTGTAGACTCAAATCCCTCTAGAAACGTAAGCCAGAGTAAACTCTTTCTCCCTCAAGTTGCCATGGTGTTTTTTTATCACAGCCACAGAAAGGGGACTGACAGAAGAAGCAAAGACAGAGGTGTCCCATGCGGAGGGCTGTGTGGTCACTGGAACACAGAGAAGGCAACATGAAGCCCAAGAAGCTAGACCCCCAATTAGATATTCTCTTTAAGCCAGTCCTAGGATTCCCGTGAGAAAAGGAACATTCATACCTTCAGTACTTTTCTCTCTAAACATTTTGTTCTGCCTTACCTGTCCACACCCAGGGATCCAGGATAGCCATATCCAATGGTATCATCCCACCATATAAAATTCTGCCTCATAAATAGCCTGTGAATATTATGTATATTAAAGTCCAGAAGCCCACACATCTTATGGAATATGCCCAGTCTTAAATGAAAAGGTCAAGAGTGTTTGCAGCATGAAGTCATAGACCAACCAGCCCACAAAGGATATCCAAATGTCCTTTAAAACACACCAAGCCAACCCTGGTGGCAGAGACCTGTCATATGTCAGTTACTGGGGAGGATGAAGCAGAAAGATTAATCACAAGTTCAAGGTCTGCCTTCCTAGGTGTACAACAAAGCCAAGTCCAGCCTTGTCCATGTGGGGAGACCTTGAGTCAAAAGAAAAAGAAAATAGGTCAGTGGTAGAGTGCTTGATTAGCATGTTGAAGCTCTTGGTTCAATACATAGAGAAATAAAGAAACGGAAGAGAGAAAATTGAAACATAAAAATATTATATTGGAGTCACAGAGAAATCTATTTTAAATAAAGCAACCAACAAATTCTTTTAAAAATTTAAATTTATTATAAATAATAGTGTGTGTGTGCCTTCTATGTATGTATGTATGTATGTATGTATGTATGTATATATACACCATGTGTGCGTAATGTCCTTAAAGCCATGAAATGGTATTGGATCCCCTGAAACTGGAGTTAACAGGTGGTTGTGAGCCTCCATGTGGGTGCTGATAATTGAACCCAAGATGCTGGAGGAACAGCCAGTGCTCTTAGCCATTAAATAATAATATTTTTAAAACATATTAAAGAAACAAAATCAAAGAAATAAGACATAGTGGAGAAATACTTTCAACATATAAGGACAGTCAATGGGACTCCTTGTGACATAGAATAATAGAATAGTTTATCAATTCACTGAAAAGTTTTTTTTATTATTTTTGTAACATACATTGGGCTCCATTCCAGGCACTGGTCTGAACACAGAGGGTGAATAAAACTTGTAAATCCATCGTACGCAGCCTGAGTTCTGGAGTGTGTGGGAGGCAGGAGAGATGCTAAATAGAGAGACTCAAAACCTCAATGGAAAAAAAAGCGTAAATCGGAGAATCCTGTAAGAATAGATATAAAAGATGATAATTTCTAGTTATTCCACACTTTCTAATTTAAGAGACTTGCATTCCTGAATGTCAGTCATCCCCACAACAGCCTTATGGGACGGTTATTAATTATCATCGTCTCTGTTAGCACCATGGAGGCTGATCCGTAGAGAAGTTGCATGTTTTTGCCTTAAATAGTGGAGCCACTGAGCTGTAGGTCTAAGGTCTGAGTGCAGAGGACCAGTCTCCAGAACTCTAGGATATTATCTAATTAGCCACACTGCCCCTCAGTAGCCAGAAAGATATGAAAGGCATTTCGTTTCATTCACAATTTTAACTGTAACTGAAATACGAACAACACTGTATTGCCACGTACAAAATGGGTCGTGGTGAGAGTTAGCACAAAAGAAGAGGCTGGGAAGGATGTGAGGGGGACTGGTACCGGATTGTAGGGGGGACTTCACCGTTATTAAGAACACACAGCACCCTCTGCTCAGCGATCCTACAGCCTCATTTCAGTCACACTTGTGGGAAGAGGTATGTCTTGGGATTGAGAGTGTGCACCGTTTTAATAAACAGTCAGTAGTGGATAGTTACAATCAAATACATTTTGTCCAGTCCCATGATTGTGGTGTTGCTATTTAGAAAAAGGGGAGGGGCTAGGCTTTTATTTTCTGGTATGAAAAGATCTTAATTTATTATGAAGTTAATAAAAGTGAGAAAGCAAAAACCAGGAGGCAGCGGAACGGCGTCCCAACCAGGTTACACCCAAGCAGAGATGCTGTGGAGGAAATTCCTCAGTGCTCAAAGGCAACTCAAGAGACTGGCATCTGGCCCTCTGTGTGTCTTGAGGGAGACAGTGCTGGAAACCAGCAAATCAAAGCCATAAAAGGACAGACACCCAGTGTCGTATCTGCTATAACACTCCTCAGGGTCATCCAGAGACAGCCTGCTCCTCCACGCTACGCCACAAGTTCTTAAAGGAACTGCATGGATAAACCACATTCGATGTCCGTTAGGCTTCTGATTCGCTGTGGTTCCGATTTGGTCAATGTCTAAGTGTTTTGGTTTTAGTTTTGGTTTGCTTAGAGAGTGTCTCTCTCCGGTAATCTTTGGCTGGCCTTGAACTTGCCATTCTGCTGACAGCCTCGTGAGAAAGGCAACCACAGACCCACAGACCACGGTTTTGCCATCACAGTGCCTGCGGAGTGATGGGGGAGGGGTACCCGTGACCGTCTCCCTGAATCTTGCCAGTGTGTGACTAGTACACGCAGGGAGAAATCCCATTGCCCAGCTGTCAGGACCCTGGGGAATTCTCTCTTGCTTCTAGCTCCTGGGGATGAAAGGGGACTAGCAACTCGGGATTGGAGTGTTAATTCTCTTTTAAAATTCCTGTTGGCCAGGCACAGTGGAATGCATCTTTAAGCTGAGCACTCAGGAGGGAGAGGCAGATGGATCTCTCTGTGAGTTGGAAAAAAATAGTATTGTATCGAAAACTGCTCTAAATAGTAACGTCTAGGTTTAAATACACACCACATGTCCCCTTCCTCACCCTCCCATAGCCTGAGTCTAGTTATCTTCTGGATGGCGGCATCAATGTGTTACCCGCCTAAGGTAGAGCACCATAATTGCCTCCAGGAGTACACCCAGGCCCTTATCTGATTAGTGTTGTGTGGTCACATGACCAGTCCTGTCCTCAAGTGTGAAGAGCCCTTCCCTGTGTGTGTGGATATCACACAAGCACTTAGCATGGACACTGAATGTCCCTCCCTAAGGCAGCAGTCTCTGCTTGACCTACTTACTTGGAAGCATATGGAGGAAAGTCATGTGCACACGTGGAGTTTTATGGAAGGGCCATCTGATAATGATAAACAGGCAGCTGGAAAGAACATCATTTTTAAAAAATGAACAATCTGGCGGCCGCATCAGATTAGGGAAAAATGATTTTAGAACTAGCCTTTGGCCAAAAAACCAATAGGAGTCTCCCAAGACTGACGGATGAGCATGCTGTCTGCAGGGAGGGATGACAGAAAACCATGCGGACTAATTTATTTCACCTGGACTGCATGTGGGGCGACGCAGAACACAGCAGGCAGGCTCCTAAGGAACTCTGAGTTCAGGGCAAGTCCACAGACGGAGATGAGGTGTGGTCCATGGTGGCTGCTGTGAAAACCACAGTGGAGATGGGGCTGCCTGGGGCATGAGACCCTGTAGATCTTCATTGTGAAGAACCATCACTGCTCTGTACAGACTTGGGTTCTAGTTTCATTGTGTGGAGGATTCAGGCAACGGAATACCAGCTTCCCTCTCTGTAAAAGGAAGAAAGAGACCAGACCAGTCACCTCTCAAACATCATGCAAGTCTTCAACTTGAGACTACAATTTTCTAATTCTAGTCAGATCTGTAAGCCTAGGAATCTCCTCTTAGTTAAGGCTTAGGGGATCTTTGTTTCTCACTGAGTCTTGGTACTATTTCATGTTATATAGTGACTATGCTTGATTTCTTGCAATCTGCCCTCATAAAGAACTGACTCAATCTAATAAAAGTGAGAATGTGTATGAGAAAGACCTTAATCTGCCGGTAAGGGCTCCCTCTATTCCTACACAGATGCCCAGAAAGCAAGAGTCTTAGAGTGTCAGAGAGGGACTTCCTAGAATGTATTCGTTGAGTTGGAAAGGTCCCTCTACATGGGGGTGGTACCAGGGTCCTGGACTGAATAAGGAAAAAGTTAGCCCAGCATGAACACCTACCACGTTGTGTCCTGATGGCGGTGGGTGCGCTGTGACTCACTGCCTGCTTCTGTCCATCTGCTTGTCTCTGCCATAATGGACTAAACAAAACAAGCCGTAAGTGGCTTCTTCTCAGGGGTTGTTATACCTGCAGCAAAAAAAGTAGCTGAAGGAGAAAACCAGGGGGTCAGGGAGGGAGGGGGAGAGAGAGAGAGAGAGAGAGAGAGAGAGAGAGAGAGAGAGAGAGAGAGAGAGAGAGAGAGAGAGACCAGGATTGGATGGCGGCCAGCTTTAACCCCCCAAGCCCAGAATGCTAAGGAAGATCCTGAGAAGGTCTATTCACAGTGGAAGCCTCTTGACTCATGAGGTAAAGGGAAAGCCTTGTTTCTACCTCTCTTATACACAGGAGGCACAATTTAAAAAAAAATCATTAAAATCATGCCTTTAGGCATTTTTCAGAGTAGAAAAAAAAACAGTATGAAGTGAGCTGCTGAGGTCAAACTTTCAGAGGTAGAAAGCAAACCCCCAGCCGGGCAGTGGTGGCGCACGCCTGTAATCCTAGCACTCTGGGAGGCAGAGGCAGGCGGATTTCTGAGTTCGAGGCCAGCCTGGTCTACAGAGTGAGTTCCAGGACAGCCAGGACTACACAGAGAAACCCTGTCTCCAAAAAACCAAATCCAAAAAAAAAAGAAAGAAAGAAAGAAAGAAAGCAAACCCCCGTGGTAACAGTAACTGCAGCAAGCACACACTTTCTCAGCTAACAACCACAGGTGTGCAAAGCAACTTGGGTTTTCCCTTGTTTCCCGACAACTTGCTTCTGTCTTGAGTTTTCTTTTCACTTAAGAGTTTAATCTAAAATATTCTGCATAGAACGCCACAACCACTACAGAAAACAAGATGGTAGTTCCTCAAAGTTTTGCAAATAGAATGGACATATGATCCAGAAAGCTCGCACCATACCAGTAAAATGGCAAGGTGTCAACAGCAGCCAGATTCTTCCAGCTGGAAGCAGAAAGGGCGGAAGGGGAAGGTCGTGATGGAGGGGTATGGAGGGTCATTTCAGCAAGCAGAAGGACTCCGTGGTAGCAAGCATGCAATCTGTGCTACTCACATCCCCACATACTTACAAAGGCACATTTTTATTGAAAGCAGCATGTTACCCTTTCTAAGAATAAAAAATAAATTAAGAGCAAGCATCATTTTTTAAAGAAAAGGTCTGATCTAAGTTATTCAGGAAAAGTCCAGTCACCCCAGTATTTTTCTCAGGCATTTGTACCTTCATGTAGATGTACAATGTCAGTGAGGGTGTTGCAGAAGGAGGGTGTGCCTGCTTGACACTAAGCTATCCTGAAGAGACATCTGGTCTACCTCCTGGCTCCCAGACTCCTGGGGATCCCAACCATAAGGTCCTGGTCAGTTTTTCCTCACTCCTTGCTCAGGTCAGCCAATCTCTCTGATGGACAGTTGGGTGGTTTCAATATGAGTTGCTGTCATATCTGTGAACATCCTTGTATAAGTCATGTGCGTCATTCTTTGGTGTTAATCCTTAACGTCGGTCTGTGGTCATGGCAGCCTGAGCCTCTGAGAATACAATGGAGCTGAAGAAGACCCATCAGCTAGCATGTTCCTGTACCCTTTCCTTCCATGTTTAGACTCACCAATCCTTAGGATGCATGACAGTTTCCTACAGTGTGCATCACTGTAACGTGTGGTACTACTCTGTAGCATGGAAGCGATAGTTTATCCCCCAGCCAGGCCTGCATGACCCTCTCTAGGCTGCCGCTGTGACAGACAAGACCAGTGAAGCATTTTCAGAACCATGGCTGCTGTGTGGCACATGATTACACTCAGTCCATGACTGTAAGCGTTTAGATTTAGCACATAGGACAGTTTTCCTACTTAGTTACCAGATTACAGGCCCCACCAGTGTGACTGTGAGAGATAACTGCTCCCAACAGTCCTTGGCTGACTCTGCATTCTGTAACCACTCTGGAGACTGTTGAAGGAAGGCAGTGTGTTTGTGTTTTTCTGACGACCGAGTTAAGCACCTTTCCGTGGATTTATTCTCTTCTTGGCAGTCTTCCCTGTGTCTATTAAAACTTTTACCCTTCTTTCCTTTGATATCTTTACTGAATAATGTAATTAATTACAAAGGCTTACAATATATGTGTGTAAAATACATGTGATGGATTAGGAAATATAAAATCCATGTTTTACACACATGAATCTCTCATCACTACCTGATCTTGCACACGGGGCTGGGACCCCTCACTTCCTTAACAGTATCTCTCACGGAGAGGAGTCCGTGTTGCTCTGTGGTCTGGTTTTCCTGTACATCCTTTTGTAGTGGCTGCTTCTGGCTGGCTGTATCCAGAAAGACATTCAAAAGCTCCACCGCCTCAGTATTCAGTTTCATCTGGAATCGATTTTTGGGTCTGGGGTGAAATAGAAGTCAAGAATCCTGTTTTTCCATGTGGATATTCCGTTGACCTAGCATTATTTATTGCAAAGGCCACCGTTTTCTAAGTGAACTGCAATGCCACCACCATAAACCACATCCCCACATATGTGGCCTGTTTGCTTGACTGTTACAGGGACTATTGCATCTTTTCTCCTGTGGCTACCACCCTGCAACCCAAAACATTGGTCTTCTGACCCCTTATCCACAACAGCTTAAGTCTCCAAAGGTGATTAGTGACACCCAGAAGGCTGGTCACATCAGTGTTGAAGAACAAATCCTGCTTCAAAGGCTGGCTATTATTTGATGCTTAGATAAAGCATGACAGAAGAAGCAGGTTGTTAAATAAACCCCCGACTTAAGACTCGGTCACTTAGTTAGAAGCCTGACATACTTAGAAACTAAACAGAAGTATTTTGGAAAAAAACATGGAATTTTTTTTTTTTAAGGAAGCATATTGTTTGCTTGAGGAAAGTGAAAGCTGGAAACTACATCATTGTCTCAGTTTTCAGATGTGAGGACTAGCTGAACACAGAGAATCATCTCCCCAGTGAAGGTAACTGTCCCTGAGGAAAGTTTGCACCCTGGAGCAGGCCTTACTCATCGTGTCTTAGAGGCCAGTTGATTTTATAAGCAAAAGGGATTTTTTTTGATTACTGAATCACAGATGAGATAAATAATTAATCAAATAACATCTTGACTATTTTTTAAAAAAAACTTTAGTTGCATTATAAAGTAAAACAAATGTATGTTTGTATTATGTGAATATGTAGTTACACACACATATATATATGTAGTAATTATATATTTATTAATTTTTTTGTTTGTATATAAATTCCTAAAGGTAGGTAGTGTACTTTGGAAGTTTCCTTTACTATGACTTATTCGCTAGTGTCTTAGTCAGGGTTTCTATTCCTGCACAAAACACCATGACCGAGAAGCAAGTTAGGGAGGAAAGGGTTTTATTCAGCTTACACTTCCACATTGCTGTTCATCACCAAAGGAAGTCAGGACAGGAACTCACACAGGGCAGGAACCTAGAGGCAGGAGCTGATGCAGGGGCCATGGAGGGATGTTACTTACTGGCTTGCTTCCCCTGGCTTGCTCAGCTTCCTTTCTTATAGAACCCAGGTCCACCAGCTCAGGGATGGCACCACCCACAATGGGCTGGACCTTCCCCCTTGATCACTAATTGAGAAAATCCCTTTCCGCTGGATCTCATGGAGGCATTTCCTCAAGGGAGCCTCCTTTCTCCATGACAACTCCAACTTGTGTCAAGTTGACACACAGAACCTGCCAGTACGACTAGTGTGGTGGTTTGAATGGAAATGGCCCCTATGAGCTCATTGCAGGCTGTGAAGGAGTGGCTCTACTTGACAGGGATTAGGGGGTATGGCCTCTTGGAGTACATGTGACCTTCTTGGAGGAAGTGTATCACTGGGATGGGCGCTTAGGTTTCACATACTCAAGCCAGACCCAGAGTCTCTCTCTCTCTCTCTCTCCCCATGATTATAACAAGGGATGAAAATTCTGAACTGTAAGCTAGCACCAAATAGATGGTTTCTTGTGTAAGGGTTGCTGTGGTCGTGATGTTTCTTCACAGCAACAGAACAGTGACTAAGGCAACTCATGCCAACTTAGACAATGTTTATACCACTTATTGTTTTTATATTAGACCATTGGTTAAATCACATTCTGTAGCACCAGCGGTACTTAATTGAAAATTCTTGTTTTGAAGCATATGATGTTTCACATCATGTAAATGACCTTTAATCTTGAAGACACAGAACCCAACCCGTGTCAATCTGTCTAATTGCTGTTGAGGCTTTAACCAGGCAGAGCAGGTGCCACTTGCTTGGTCTTAAATAACTTGTCCCACTTTAGTTTAAACTGGACAAGATAAAAACATTGAAAAAAGGAAGGAGGAGCTCACAGGTATCAGGGGAAGGTTTTTATCGCTTAATGTTGTAAGTTTGTTAAAACTGTTCTTAAAATATGTTATTTATTATATCAACATTTAATAATGTAGCCATTTTTATTGTATACAGGGGGAAAATACCTTGATTTGAATGCTAAATTCAAATGTTCATTGATACTGTGCCTTCTTCTATGCAAAGGAAACTTATTTGACAAACCTACATCTATCATTTTTAAACAAAATTATATACAATAGTATAGACTTAATAAAAAAATTGTATACAATATTACAACCTTAATAGAAAAAGCCTGCATTTAACATTTATGTATTAAGACTACTGTTGAAAATAACCATATAAATTAGTCCAAGAAGGATCTATAATATACTTTCCCCAGAGACATCTTAACATAGAGCATTTTTAGGTACTCCTGATTTTTTAAGCCATGACTATTGAGTAAATAAAATAAGAAAGAAATTTTTAGTAGAATTTCTGTGTTTGATGTCAAATTTTATAACCCAATGAAGCTTTTCTCTTATGAATGAATGTTGTTTTATATAAGCAAATAACATTTTCAGGATCTATAAAACATTTAACAGACCTCGAAATGCCATTTAAATGGGTATTAAGAAGGTAAATGGATACTTTATTTTCTCAGTCTGCTTAAATGCACAATAACATGTCCCTAAGCATTCATGTTCACTTAGGCACACACAAGTCAAAGGATGTCAAGACTTAAAAACAAAATGAAAAAGACAGAAAAATGATAAAATATTCTCATCTCTGTCTTTGGGGGGCATGGGGTTAGCTCTTGGGGAGCTTGTCAGATTGCCTTTGTCTGTCCGTCAGTTTGTTACCCTCACTCTCCTGAAATGGTCCTGTCAGGGTTGTTTAACATCAAGAGGGCAGATGGCGTCTGTCAGTTGACCGACACTGTGTGCCCTGGTGTCCCCGTGTCACTGGCGATCTTTGTACTACCCTGAAATGAATCTGATATCAGCTTTTATAATTTTTATCTCATTTTTTATTTTGCCTCATAAAATAGAATGAATTTAAAGTGTACTCAGATGCTATAGCTTAATATTCTATTTATTTCTGGTATTGAAATAAAATAGATTTTAAGCCATCAGCCTTGCTCATAGCCAGTCACCTCACTAAATCCTCCTGTTACTTTTTAAACTCAAAATCCTTTTGAGTTTTCTTTGTACACATTTATCCCTTTAAATAATGAGAGTTTTTTTTTTCTTTTCTAACCCTTTAAGGCTTTTACTTAATTTTCCTCCCCCTCTCATTCTGTAAAACATCCAGGCTTCACTGAATAAGAGGCTCTGAGTATCTGTGTTCCATTCTGAGTTGCAAAGGGGAAGTCTTTCATATTTCACTGTTAAATATGGTGTTTACTGTAAGATTCCAAGCAAGCCTCTTTCACATTAAAAAGCACTCCTCCATTTCTAGCTTGCCAGGCAGAGTTTTTCCATGGCTGGACTTTCTGTTTTATTCTTTTTTAACAAATAAATGTTACAATGCCTTCCACTTCTGCGACTGTGGCAAGTTCCCGGGCTCTCTGAACATTAAACCACTCAGGCATCAATTGATTTGCAAGTGTTTCAAGATTTTTATACAATGTTCATGAGGGAAATTGGCATGTTCTATTCTTTCTCACAGTATCCTTGCCAGGGTCTGGCATCGGAATGCAGCCCTCCTCCTCCAGGAACCAGTCTGGGCACGCTCCATCTTTTCTCATCGAGGTCCACATTATTTCTTTCTTGAATGTTTGGGAAGATTTGCTGGTAGAAGCATCTGGGCCCAAAGTTGTTTTTCTGGAAAGGAAGTGTTGGATTTATCTAAGAAATAAAATCTATTTAGATTTTTCTACTTCTTGGGTCAGATTTGGCAACTCGTGATTTTTGAGGAATTTGTCCATTGCAGCCAAATCTTCACATTTCTTGGAGCAAGACTGTGGTTAGGGTGCTCGTGAGAGCATTTTAGCTTCTGTAGAGTACATACCAGTGCCACTTTACTTGTGTTAACTGTGGTGTTTTCTTTTCCTTTAGTCCCTTGTCACCGCAGGCAGGTTGTGGGTCTCCATCACCAGTTCTGAGAACCATTCTTAGCTCTCATTGGTCCTTGTCATTTATGCTGCGTCATTGTTATTACAGCTGTGCCTTTGATTTCTTTGTTTTCTTGTTTCCCACCTCCAGTTTCTTCATTATCCATTGCCTACTTTCTTGAATTGGACGCTCCAAATCACGTGTTTTAGAACTTTGTGTATTTATTCTTCACTTGGAAATTTTGGTGAAAATCCCACTCAACTTGAGAACAAAAGAGTATCTGATTTGTTTCTCACCCATTTTCTGTGCACAGTGACTGTCCCAATGGATAATGTGCTGATGGGTCTTTCTTTCTTTCTTTCTTTCTTTCTTTCTTTCTTTCTTTCTTTCTTTCTTTCTTTTGTTGTTACCTATGTTTCTGTTTTATCAGCCACAGGAGCTCCTGTTGTCTGTCTCTGTAGAATCAATTTCAGTTCCCTCCACAGACAGATACCTCCCTGCTGGCTCTTATACATTTACAGCCTTGAGTTTTCCAAGGACATGGACATGTTTCTCACTAGTAAATTACTTGCTATATACTTAGGAATGTTTCTTGACCCGATCCCACTTTATCTGAGGCTAGTGGAGTTCAAAGTGCATCCTTCTAATTGGTGATTGAATATGTGTTTAAATATAATCTCTGTGTACTTTGGGATTTGGGCAGAATATGAATGCTTTTATAGTTTTATTCTACCTGATGACCTGAGATTTTACTTAGTCCATTTTCAATTGTTGTAATTGTGAATGTACTGGAGTTTAGAGCTACTGATTTTTTCTTGAATTTTGTTCCTTCTTTTAGATTAAAAATATATGTTTTCCTCTAAAACTGTTAGAGTAGTTTACATTTTCTTTTTGTTGAAAGTGTCATCCTGTAGGTGAAAGATAAATTACATTAATTATTTCTGCTGAGCCACTTGCTATTACTTATGTGAATTAATTTTGACTACCTGAAAATTTACCTCTTTTTCTTTTAAAATGTGACTATCAAACATCTGACCCTAACTACATCACACAAGGACTGCCACTTTGTCTTTTTTATGTAATGTTTGTATTTATTCCATGAGAATTCCACACAATATCCTTTGTTTTATTCAGTTAATGTTTGTGTATATTTTATTTTTCTATTCTTTATTCCTTCCCCTGGGCATATTTTATTGTTCCCTGAAAGAAGCTCTCTTTAGCGTATCTTGTATACACACACACACACACACACACACACACACACACAAACACACACAGAGAAAAAACCCCCACAAATCTTACCTTTGTTTCTTTGCAAACATCCGGTTTCATTGTTTGATTTGCGTTGCAATTGTGCATCTTTGTGGGGGGATGGTGGGGTTTGGGGTGCTCTCATGGGCTTGGAATGTTTACTATGTCTTCCACCCCTTAGAGCTTTGTGGAGACAATATTCACAGCTCTCCTCCCCAGCTGTTTGAAGGACACTTCCACTCCTTGGAGAATCGCAGTCACAGTTCCACATTTTGTCATCTCAAAGATGACATTCTACTGCCATCTGGCTTCTGTCGTCTCCAATGGGAGGTTGGTTGTTGACCTAACTGCTTCTCCTCTGAGGAGGTTCCCATCACCTGAGCTGCTTCAGGATTTGAATTTCAAGTTAGTCTAATTCTATTATTTTACAAACAGAAACACCATTCCTCCCTCCTTCCCTCCCTCCTTCTTCTCTCCCTCCCTCTAGCCTTCCCTTCCTTCCTCCTTCCCTCCCTCCTTCTGCCTTCTCTTCTCTCTCCCTCTTCTTTCTCTCCCTCTCTGTCTTCAATTTAGCTAGAATTTTGAAGTGACTCAGTTTCCCAAAGTGCATACCTGCATTTATTCTAAGTTTAGGTACATTATGTTCTATAAATCACATACACAGTTTCAACTTATAGATATCCCAATTAATACTCTTACAAAGACCTAGTTAGAGACCACATCCAATACCAAATATACAAATTTCAAGTCTTTTACATGAAATGGTGTGTTGTTTACTGTTTGCATATAACCTACAATATCCTTCCATCTGCTTTAAATTCTTTTTATTACTTATATTTCTTTATTTAAAGAATTATTGGTCTTCCCGCCACCATTTGCACAAGGGAGGCAGGCAGCTCCACAGCCTTCTGTGCACAGCACACCAAGAGAGAGTGATCTCCCAGCAGGGCTTTCACTTCTGAGCACAGAGATGAGATCTCCACCTTTTCCCTGGAGGGGAACAGCTAGGAGTGCACAAGGCCTAAGATCAGTGGAGTAGCTGGGACAGAGGTCTTCAGGCTGCCATTTGCACCAAGAGCCAGGTGGCTCCACAGCCTTCTGTGCACAGACTCTGCCAGAAGAGAGTTGATCTCCCAGGAGTATGGACACAGTCTTACAGGCCCACAGGAGGGACACGCTCCAGCCAGAGACAGCAAGACCAACCAGCACCAGAGATAACCAGATGGTGAAAGGCAAGCACAGGAACCCTGCCAAAAGAAACCAAGGCTACTTGGCAACATCAGAACCCAGTTTTCCTACCACAGCAAGTCCCAGATACCCCAACACAATGGAAAAGCAAGATTTGGATTTAAAAATCGTATCTCATGATGCTGATAGAGGGCTTCAAGAAGGACTTAAATGTCTCCCTTAAAGAAATACAGGAGAACATGGGTCAGCAGTTTTCCCTTAAAGAGGAAACACAAACATACCTTAAATAATTACAGGAAAACACGTTCAAGTAAAGAAACTGAACAAAACCATCCAGGATCTAAAAATGGAAGTAGAAACAATAAAGAAATCATAAAGTGAGACGTCTCTGGAGATAGAAAATCTTGGAAAGAATTCAGATGTCATAGATGCAAGCATCAACAACAGAATACAAGAATAGAAAAAAGAATCTCGGGTGCTGAAGATAACATAGAAAACATTGACTCAACAGTCAAAGAAAATGAAAAATGCATAAAGCATGTAACCCAAAACATGTCCTTCCTGTGTCCAGGAAATCCAGGACAGAATGAGAAGACCAAACCTCAGGATTATAGGTATAGAAGAGAGTGAAGATTTCCAACTTAAAGGGCCAGTAACTATCTTCAACAAAATTATAGAACACTTCTCTAATCTAAAGAAAGAGATGCCCATGAACATACAAAAAGCCTACAGAACTCCAAACAGGCTAGACCAGACCAGAAAGTCCTCCTGTCACATAATAAAACACCAAATGCACTAAACAAAAAAAGAATATTAAAAGCAGTGAGGGAAAAGGGACAAGTAACTTATAAAAGCAGACCTATCAGAATTACACCAGATTTCTCACCAGAAACTATGGGAGCTAGAAGATCCTGGGCAGATCTCATACAGACCCTAAGAGAACACAAATGCCAGCCCAGACTACTATACCCAGCAAAACTCTCAATCACCATAGATGGAGAAACCAAGATATTCCAAGATAAAACCAAATTTACACAATATCTTCTCACAAATCCAGCCCTATAAAGGATAATAGATGGAAAACGCCAACACAAGGAGGGAAACTACACCCTAGAAAAAGCAAGAAAGCATTCCAGCCAGGAAGCCCTGGGCCTGCAGGGATTCTTGCGGTTAGACAAAGCCCTGAGACCGGCCACCATCTTGGAGTTGGTAACCTAGAAAGGTACAGTGGGCACCAGAGTGAAGGATTTCCTAGGGTATTGCCTGCCTGGGTGCCTTCCGCACCAGGGAGCTGGGCAGCATTACAGCTGCCTGGGCAGGCAGGGGAGCGTCTGACCTGCAGGAGGTCCCTTAGATAGACGGAGACCCATGGACCGGGATCTGCACCATCTTGGATCCTGCAGCCCAACGGGGGGGGGGTGGAGGGGTGGGGGGGAGCTCCCAATACACAGAGAGCCCCGCCGTTAGACAGAGCTCCGCGGTCCGACACTATCCTGGGGAGAACAGCTCAACCAGACGGAGCCCTACTGAAAGAGAGGGCCACTGCCTAGGCTTCAGCAGTCCAGCCTGGAAGCCCTATGCCTGCAGGGATTCCTGCAGTTAGACAGAGACCTGAAACCTGCCACCATCTTGGAGCTGGTAGACTAGCCAGGCGAACCAGGAGGAGACCAAAAGAGGCCAGTTAAGCTCCCAGAGGCAAGCCGGGAGGAGACTTGAATCCAGCCCAGCAGAGCTGAGGAGGTAATTCAGAGCCCAGTGGTGGAAACCTTCTGGTCTCTGCCTCAGGAGCACACTCCACCCCTGTCTGTTGGGTCCTACTTAGACTCTCTCCAAACATCACAGGTCCTCTCTTGAATCTTGCTTCAGCAAAACCTCTCTCAAGTCTTGCTTCAGCAAAACATCCCTAGTCTGCATCACATGACACAACCAGAAATTTCCACTTCACTATGCTTAGCATATTATTTTGGTTTTCAAGGTTGCTTAGGTCTCCTGTCATCCCTGTCTCTTCATAAAAGTGTTACATTATACTTCCTGATGACTAGGGGAATGGAATCCCCGTGTGTTGAGTCTTCTGATCTATGAGCAAGATAAGCTATTTAAAGTGTTCATGCCTTTGTCTGTCTGTTTCTTTCTTCTCTTTTGAAACAGTGTTTCTCTTTGCAGCACTGGCTGTCATGGAACAAACTCTGTGGAGCAGGCTGTCCTTAAACTCAGAGGTCTGCTTGGGAGTGCTGGGACAAAAAGTGAGGGCCGTCATAGCTAGCTTATTTATGTCCTTTAGTTGTTTGATTATAATTTTAAGTGTACATGTCCTATAGACAGTGTGTTCTCCACGTGTCTGTCAGTGTTTTCGACTGGTTTGCAAGCAGTGTTCGTCTTAAGTTTGTGTTCCATTTCTTGCACACTTGTGCTTGTGTATTAACATTAGGTTCTGATACTTTTCCAACATAAGGAATCCTATCAGCTCCAAATGGGATGATTCTACTTCTCTCTTTCTTATTGTTATGTACTTGGTTTCTATTGCCATGAATGTCAGCCAGAGCTTCAGGACTTGGCTGGAGCGTGGAAAGAGACGACAGTTTTGCCATGGAGCTGAGGTATGGAGCTTTATAAACTTTTAAGTATGATGTTGGCTGTCGGTTTCCACAGATGCTTTTAACTGAGAGACCCCCAGTTTACTCCCGTTTGTGGAGAGATATTTGTCAACAATGAGCACAGTTTCAAGGTGGGAGAAGAAAATAAAGGGGAAATAACTGGGAAAGAAGCCAAAGTGCCCCCACTTGCACATGGTGTGATTCTTTGCATAAGCAACCCCCCAGTCCCCTCCTGAAGACACCATCAGATGCGCTTATAGCTGCCCAACACCTTCATAGAAGTGGCAGGATAGAAAATCAACAGCACAAACCAGTAGTCTTCCTACATGCCAGTGTCCAGCATTGTGAAAAGGAAATCAGGAACCCTGCACCATTCACGACAGCTACACAAAGATGAAATACTTAAGAACAGGCCTAAGCAAGGAAATGGAAGACCTCTTCCGTTAGGCTTTCCGTTGCCGTTGGAAACACAGCAATAAAAGCAGTTAATGGAAGAGAGGGTTTATTGGGCTTGCATGTTCCAATCATAGTCCATCTCTGAGGGAAGAACAGGAACTTCGGGTGGGAACTGAAGCAGATGCCACAGGGAAACACAGCTTACAAACTTGCTCTCCATGGCTTCCTCAGCCTAGATACTCCGGACCGCTCGCCCAGAAGTGACACCACTCACAAAGAGACGGACCCCCCCACATCAATCACTGACAAAGAAAATGTCCCACAGGCAATCTGATGGAGACAAACGCTCAATTAAGGTTCCCTCTTCCCTGTTGGTTTACATACAGTTGACCAAGGAAACTAAACACCACAGACCTCCACAATGAGAACTCAAAGACATGGAAACAATGGAAAAAGATGCCAGGGATGGCAAGACCTCTGCTCCCATCAAATGGAAGAATTAATGAATGGTGAAAATCAGTTACCAGACGATCTGCAGAGACCTAATGCAAGCCCAATCGAAATTCTTCACATATGGAGTCAGAAAAAACCAGTGAGTAAAAGCAATCCCGGCCAGAAGGAGTATGATGAGAGGTGCAGCGTTTCTGACTCCATGTTATCCCAACAGAGCCACTAACAGCAGCATGGTGCAGACTCGGAAGCAGGCCTAGGGTAGAAGTGAAGACCCAGATGTCAGCCCACACAACTACAGTGCCTGATGGTTGACAACAGTGCCAAAAATATATACTAAAGAAAAGACAATATCTTCAGCAATCAGTTCTGGAGAATCTGGCTATCAACATGTAGAAAAATGAAATTAAATCTGTATCTCCCATCTTGTACTAAACTCAACCCCAAAGGTATGACCTCAACATAAGAGCAGATACTCTCAAATATTTACCTGAAGACGGTAGATCTTATAGATAGCTTATTCCTGTATTCTATTGTTGTGTGTTTTCAAGTGGTATGTACGAGGGCAGGAATGTCAGGTAAGGACCCATTACATTTAGGGTAATTTTGAAAGCTGGAGCTTAAGTCTCCATTTTATCATTTGTCCAGTTTTACTCTCTGAATTTCTTCCTCATGTTTCTCTTTCCTGCATTCCTAAGCTTATTAAATGTATCCCCCCCCCGCACTTATTTTTTTATCTAAGTGCAGCATTTTGAATATATCGTGTTTATGCCTTCTTTAGTGACTGCTGTATGTGTTGCTGTGTTCATATGGACCTTATATAGTCACTGGCTTGGAGCCTCGTCATGTGAAGTGAAGGTAAAACCCTATTATCCTTTAGCGCCGTACACCTTCCCCCACTTTAAAGTATAATTATTTTTGAGGTTTTCTCTGTAAACAGTAAACACCATAACAGATGGTGTGTAAGTTTGCTTTGACTACCACATGTGAGCTAAGCAAATAATCAAAATAGACTATCGCATCTCTCTACTCTCTGCCTTTCTCCCTTCCTTCCTTTCTTTCTCTTTCTTTCTTTCTTTCTTTCTTTCTTTTTTTCTTTCTTTCTTTCTTTCTTTTCTGGGGTGAGGATTCTCTGCTAAGAGAGCTTCTTGAGTCACGTTTTGGGGAGTTATTAACAGTAAGCGCATTCCCTATTTCCCTGGGGTTGGGGATGCTTTCACTCATACTTTATTACTGGAGAGTATTTTTACTAGATATGTAGTTACAAAGCTAACCATTTCTTTTCATTTCTCAGCTTGAAAAACTGGGCAGCTTCCTGGGTGGTTCCAAATGAGAACTTGGGTATCACTGTCATTACCGTTGACCTGAAGGTCACCTGGCATTTCCTTCTGGCTGCTTTCAAGGTTTCCTCGTTATCTCTCCTTGCAAATATCTAATTAAATACGTTCTTTGCATCTAGTTGCCTTTATTTTGTTTGTAGTCGTAATGACCACTGGACTCAGTTCTATGAGACGTTTTAAACTGTATTACATTTTTTCGTCTTGGTCCACCAGAGGGAGGTGTCTTGGGCTCTTGGCTTCTTTTAGGCCGTGTCAGCTCTACTCTATAGGAAACCAGTCTGTGGTTGGGTTCCCTTTCGTTCCCAGTTGCTTTGTTTTGAACTGTGAAAACTTCCTTGAATTCTTTTTTATTTTATAACTTCTAAATTTTTCTGATTGTCTTAGTTAGGATTTTACTGCTGTGAACAGACACCATGACTGACCAAGGCAACTCTTATAAGGACACCATGTAATTGAGGTTGGCTTGGGTTCAGAGGTTCAGTCCATTATCATCAAGGTGGGAACATGGCAGCGTCCAGGCAGTCATGGTGCAGGCAGACCTGAGAGTTCTACATCTTCATCTGAAGACTGTTAGCAGAATACTGACTTCCAGAAAGCTAGGATGAAAGGGTCTTAAAGCCCACACCCACAATGACATACCTACTCCAACAGGTCCTATACCTTCTAATAGTGCCACTCCCTGGGCCAAGCATAAACAAACCATCACACTGAGATACATTTCCAAAAGTTCAAGAGGATTTATAATCGCTCATGATGTGTGCTTGTGATAACATCTTTACAGTCTTTTGAGAGAGTTCCGCCGTTGGCTTTACTTCATTGGGAGCAACCATTGATTGTCTCCCATTATTTGTGTTGTGATTTCCCTGGATTCTTGGTAGGTGTATTTGCTTTATACTCCTCTACAGCAGGTATTTTGTATGTATTTATCCACCCAGTGTCCCATTCAGTCTTCATCTTGGGGGCAGGCACTACCTCTGTTAAAGAATAACAGGACTGGCTCCTGTTACCCCAGCATCAAAATTAGAACTCGGATTCACAGAACACAGACTTACTGGCTGGGATTTCAGCGCTCCTGGACATGTTCTCAATGCATGGCCTTACTCCGCCACCCAACCTCATCTCCGCGAGTTCTAAAATTATCTCTGTATTTGGCTTTAGAGATGCCAGGAAGAGAAATGGCGGGGAATTGGTTCCCACTGTGTTGCTACTGAAAGGTGGGGCAGACTCTCAGCTTCGCTTCCTGCCAGCTTGGAGTGGGGGACAAGCAGAGATGCACTGCGGCGCTCACTCAGCCGTGGAGACGCCAAGGCTCCAGGGCAGGGTGGGGCCGAGACTTCGGTCCTCGCTGAACAGGGTGAAAGGGTGAGGGAGGCAAAATGGCGCTGGCCACCAGACCCCACCACATTCTTCTGTCCGGTTGAGGTCGTTTCCGGTGAAGGCTCCACGACCCCCTGGTGGTGTCAGGGGCGGGGCAGGATACAGATGATCAATTCTCCTCTCTCATCTTCTCTGACCACTTAAAGCAGAGATTGACCTCTGGACCCTACTGCAGGAAGATAGTGAAACTAAACCGCTCTAGCCTTTCCTAGTGCCTTAGAGGTCACGTGATTGCTGTGGGTGCGGGTGGAGGCTCAGCTTCCCCACAAACTGCCACTGGCGCTGCCCTGACCGAGGATTTGGGAGTTTTCACTCCCACTAGGCAGCAGGTGAGAGAGCGTTTGTGCTCTTAGCAATTATCTCAGCACCGCTTCATTACAGGCGAGAGGATGGATAGTTAATTCCGAGTTGAGTCCTACAGACCCCGCCGAGGAATCAGAGCATACTGCCTCATTTGAATAGAGAGTGAGGATTTTACAAGATAGATTCCCTACAAACCCCACTGGAACTCCGGAGAAAGTTTTGTACGGGTTTCATGTGTGTTCTGCTAGAAAGCAGTGGGTGATGTCTAAGGATTTCTACTGCTTCCTAGTCCTTTGGCTAGGGAAAAACTATTTACCTGTGCTTGCTGCGAGGAGTTATAAGCCTCTAGAAGCCCCTGCCAGGTAGATTTGGAAAAGGACGACAGAGTCCCAGAGACCGACCACTTGTTCCTCAAATCTCAAGGATCCGGGATCTGCTCTTTTCAGTGTCTCGGACCTTTCTTTGCTGTACGGTGCCTTCCTTCTTCAGTTGGGTTGTGGAGGGTCTACGAGAAACGGGCTAAAGTGTCAGAGAAGAACCAGGAACCTCAGGCCAAGAAGTTTCACCTCTTCACTTAGATAGACTCAGCACACACCTACTTACCCACTGTTCCTGATCTTAATTTCAAGACTTGATGGTTTGGGATTTTTGTGTGTGTGTGTGTGGTTTGTTTTATTTTGTGTTTTTTGCTTTTCGTTGTTTGTTTGTTTTGTACCATCTATCCCAACAAGGACTATATGCAACAGTTTTTTTTTTAATAAATGAATTATATGAAAAATAAACGTAACAAACACCATCGCCATGGTAACTTCCGGTTGCAGCATGACGTCACTGGCCATCCAGCTGCACAGTGCTGTGTGCAGACATCACAGGAGCCACACGACTTTACTCCGTGACACTGCTGTCAGGCATCTGGTCACTTTACCTCTACTGCTTTGTTTTTATTAATTTTGTTTTGGTTTCTAATGGGAAGTTTTGTTTTTAAATGTTAATTTTGTTTTGGATACACACACACACACACACACACACACACGCACACACACACACGCACACACACACTGTAGCAGAGAGTCTGAACGTGTGCACCTGCTCCCTCCGACCGACCTACACTCCCCAAGTGCTGGAATTACAGACAACTACTACCACCCCCAGCTGGCATTTCCCTGCTTTTTGAAGAAACTTCACAAAGTGATTGGTGTTTAACAATCTTGGTAGAAAGTAGCAACCGTCCTTTCATGTCAGTGTTCAAATGTCCTGGCAGCGTCTTCCCTTCGCGACAGGACCTATATCTCTTGGATTAACGCTTCACTTCGCTGCTTGGAAGAGAAGACGAGCCGTCAGTCCGTTGCTATGTGTGGGTTGCTGCTGCATCTGAGGGGCGTGGCCGGGGCCAATCAGCTTTCTCATTGTTCTGACTGGGAGACTATAAGCTGGGTCCAGAGCTTAACTCTTGGACAGTAAAGAGATGTTGAATGAGGGTTGAGGGAAAACAGAAAATGAGAATGGAGAAGCTCATACCGGGAAAGTGATCAATGGGTGAAGACAAAATTAAGGATTTTCTCTCGGGACTCTGAGCGTGGGATTTTAAGTACTCTTACACGGTTTCCCACGCGGTGTCCAGTAACACTTCCTGGCGCTGCCGCAGATGGCGCTGCGCCTTTTACTGATTTGGGAGAGGGTGAGAGGGTCTCTGCTTGGCACTTCGGAGATCCTGAGATGGAAGCCGCTGAGCGCAAGCTTTGTAGAGTTCTGATACCATCGCTTTCTTCTCTCATTTTAGAAGCTTATCCTTTGCTCGTTTTATTGGATTTTGATGATGGCGTGTAGCTTATCAGCTTCCACCTCAGTGCCTCTGAGCACAGCTGTGCTGTGTGCAGTTAAGATACAACATTAATGCCATAAGCTGTACTTAATATCAAGGAGACATTGTTTTGTTATGTACGGTGTGTATCTGTCCGTGTGTGTGTGTGTGTGTGTGTGTGTGTGTTTGTGTGTGTGTATATGTTTGTGTCTCTATGTTATTGTTTCGGTGTCTTTGTGTTTGTCTGTGTCTGTCTCTGTGTGTCTGTCTCTCTGTGTATTTTTGTGTGTTTATGTGTGTCTTTATGTGTGTGTGTCCGTCCATCTGTCTGTGTGTATAAGTCATCTATGTGTTTGTGTCTGTGTGTGTGTCTGTGTGTATAAGTCATCTATGTGTTTGTGTATGTGTGTGTGTCTGTCTGTGTGTATATGTCATCTATGTGTTTGTGTGTATCTGTCTTCTGTCTGTATGTCTGTCTGTCTGTATGTATGTGTGCCAGGGCACACATGCAGTGCCAGAGGGCAGCTCTCAGGAACTGGCTCTCTTCTTCCCTGTACACTGAACTCAGGTTGTCAGGCTTGGCCACGTTTACCCACTGAGCCATTGTCCTGCCCAGGGATAATTTTGACTCTGCCTTCAGAGTGCACCGGCTGACTCCTACCACTGCAATAGCCACGATCATCTCTCCCTTCCTTCCTCTTGCACTTGACTGGGCTAGTGCTCTACCTTTCAGCCACATCTGGTACATTCCAACTATTTCTCTTGGGTGGTTCTTTACCATCGTCTCCTCTCTGGTCTCACTTCTGTGGTTCCAGACAAGCTGTAATCTCTACACAGGACTCAAGGTAAGCCTGTTAAACACAAGTCAGATCATGATCTCACAAGCCTCCATGGCTGCTCTGCATTGATGGGATAGTCCAGCCACGGATGCAAAGTGCTTGGGGAAGAAGAAGCATCCCGTTTGTGGGGGGCACAGGCAGGTGTTACTCCTCTGTTACCCCTTAATGATGACATAACACCTGATGGGGACTACTCAAGAAAGGAAAGGGTTTTTATCTTGTCTCATGGTTTCAGAGGTTTCTGCCCATCCTGGGGAAAGCAGCTCAGTCCACTGTGGCCAGAGCATGATGCACAGAATTTATCCTACTCATTGCTAATGAAAATGAAACACACAGTATCAGCTGCATTTATCATGGCTCCCAATGTGTCTTTGAAGAGTTACTCCTTGTGTATACCCACATCTTGATGTCAGAATCTATAATTTGTCATGAGTGTGAATCATGTCTTATTGTTGGTCCAGCAGGTGGATATTGCAGACACACACACAGTCTATTCCAGAGACATTGAGAATGAGACACTGTTCCACTGTGTGGTTCTGACACAGGGTAAATGGAGAAAAGATTGCAAGTGGGGACCTTCTTAGCTTCACGGATCCTACATCCAGGCTCAGCCCATCAAGTGAGGCCCGGCTGCCTTCAGAGTTACCGGGCAGTGAGGCTGTGCGCTATGCTCACCCCTTCCCCACTGGCTATGCACGGTCTGCGGCCCACTTCCTCTGGATTAGTAACAACAATCATAGAAAGGAAAGGAAGCTCCAGTCGTTGATTGTGCCTGCTCTGTTGACTCCTCTGGGTGCCCTGATTCCCACACCCAAGCCTGGCTTTCTGCAGGAGTGAGGTCTCTTGGATATGGCGTCTCTTGGGAGATAGAACTCTGGGGCCAGAGTCACGGAGAAGCAGCAGCATGTCCTTCTTGCTGCCGCCCCACTCAGATACTTTGTATCCACCAGTGGCTCCCGCACTGGCTCCCGGGAGCCTCAGCTCCACACCAGCTGCTCTTCCGTGGTCTTGTCAACAACCACTTTTCAGTAGCTAGACTGGGTGTTCGGGTGTTGCTGACAACCTAAACTATTTCTGTGGGCTCTTCTGAAGTCAGGCTGATGGCTCTCCTTCCGGGGTGTCCCGGGCAGTGATCCGCAGTGGCTCTGCCTCACTGCTGGTTCCGTGGAGGGAGAAGCTTGGCCAGCACACACTTCTTTTCATCAACAAAGAATTCCTTTGAGTTTCAACAGAGCCATGTGAGTCCATAGCTGTGTGGTAAGTTACTTTCCTGCGCGGGGAGTTGTAAGTCTGAGGACGAGGGCCAGTGGGTCACAAGAAAGTAGCATCGGGCCAAATCCTGCTGGGGGCGATGAAGGGGCCGCTGGCCCACTTGGACTGTTTAAGGGAAGACAGAGCGAATGGAAAGAGGGAACTTTCCTGCATCAGAAAGACGCTTCGAGTCTGTGTGAAATAAACCATCTTCTTTTTAATCATAAGGGAATAATTTTTCCCTCTTAACCATCAGCATTGAGCTTTGAAGTCCAAGCCTGTGTTAGAGCAATTTGCACAGAATTATACTCTAGGAAACAGTCTAATCACTCGCAGGGCTGGCCTGTTTCTAATGCAGAAGGGCCTTCTTGCCTGGAGTGAATCATATGCTGGAGAAAACTTTACAGCATAACTGACTAGAAGACGAATATGAATGTGGGCAGAGCGTGAGCCAGCCTTTCTGCCCCTGCTGTTCTTATGAGCAGCCCCGGGGATCCAGGAATGCCTTCACGGTTAGGGCTTTGGTTGAAAGAAGAACCCTTCCACTTCCGGGGTCTGTTTGGTGGAGTCTCAGCAATGCCCTGCCAGGTACATCAAAGCATAAACTGAGGACCGGATTTATTGGTGGGGGTGGTGTTTGTTTTGTTTTGTTTTGGATTTTTGTTTTGTTTTGTTTTTAGGTTTTTGTTTAGTTTGGTTGGTTTTTTTTTTTGTTTGTTTTTTTAATGAAACCAGAGATGGGACTGGCTTTCATTTAATTAAATCAAGGGCCTTTAGTTGACAGTTTGCAGGATCCATAACACTGTATGGGGTGCACACATATGAACGAAGAGATTAAATTCATCATCATGATTAGAAATGCAGATAAAAATCCAGAAGAGAAAAATTTGACCATCAAAATGAGACAAATTATGTAAACACCCAAAATACATTTCCTTCAAAGCCTGCAAATGAGGTGTCAGCTTGTTTGACTTTTCCAGGAAGAGTTTCCGCTAAGGTGTTGTGAACAGTGTGGCAGGCAGCAAGGACATGCGCTCCACACAAGGCCAGCGGCGACCGTGCCTCTGAACCTTCCCATGTTTCCTTAAAACCCCACTAACTAAGGCTGGAATGCAGTGCTGTGTGGGTCAAAGAGATTATCCACAGGCTCTGTGTGGACCCAAAGCCGTGGAGCCCCTGAGTGCGGCTGTCAGGGCTGTCTCTCAGAGTGCTCACCTTCCAGATGGCCTGGATACATTGTCTCATGATGTAACTGCCTCACGGACCACAGAGGGCAGGCATGAAAGACAAACTTTCCACAATGAAATCTTTAAAACACTGAATAAAGAAATGGATGAAGACACAAGAGGATGAGAAGACCACCATGCACATGGCCCAGAAGGTTAAGTGTTGTGAAAATGGCGATTTTACTTGAAGGACTCTACAGGTTCAGTGCCACCCACATCAAAATCCCCATGCAGCTTTTCACAGAAGCAGGAACCACAACTTTAAAGTTCATATTGAAGCTCAAAAGACCCCAGAGAACCAAAGCAGTCCTGACCAGTAAAAGCATGGCTGGAGGTATCTATTTCAATAAATTATTTTGGAAATTATTTGACGCGAACAAGAGAAAGATGGGCCAGGTATTCAAGGTTCCACAAAGCTAAAACCTGCATGTGGGTGTTTGCAATGCCACTTTAGATGCCAGTGGAAAGTAGGGCTGAAGCAGGCTAGGACAGGCCAAGCATGTGTTGGGACAGAGGGAGTTGAAGAGGCCAGCGGCCTTCCACAGGCATCTTCAGAAGTCTTATATATTCCTGACATCATCCCTTCCCGGGGCGTATCATGAGACAAAGACACCTGCCGTCCTTCCAGACAGGAAGGGCTCACCCTGGCTGGCTGTCGCAGCTTCACCAGGCAGCCCTGCAGCCCCACTGTGTCAGCGCTGGGCTTTCGGTCCACAGCATCTGTTGAGTGCGGCTTCTCTTCTTGACTCTCCTCACATGGGGGAGGGGAGCTGAGGGCACGGAAACCTTCAGCAGGTCATTGAGAATGGCCTGCTAAGCATGTGGCTGCAAGGATTCACCAACACACACTTCACACACTTGTAACACTCACACACACTTCACACACTCGGAACACTCACCAACACACACTCCACACACTCGTAACACTCACCAACACACACTCCATACACTCGTAACACTCACCAACACACACTTCACACACTCGTAACACTCACCAACACACACTTCACACACTCAGAGCACTCACCAACACACACTTCACACACTCATAACACTCACCAACACACACTCTACACACTCGTAACACTCACCAACACACACTCCATACACTCGTAACACTCACCAACACACACTTCACACACTCGTAACACTCACCAACACACACTTCACACACTCATAACACTCACCAACACACACTCCATACACTCGTAACACTCACCAACAATACACACTTCACACATTCGTAACACTCACCAACACACACTTCACACACTCGTAACACTCACCAACACACACTTCACACACTCATAACACTCACCAACACACACTCCATACACTCGTAACACTCACCAACAACACACACTTCACACACTCATAACACTCACCAACACACACTTCACACACTCATAACACTCACCAACACACACTCTACACACTCGTAACACTCACCAACAATACACACTTCACACATTCGTAACACTCACCAACACACACTCCACACATTCGTAACACTCACCAACACACACTTCACACACTCGTAACATTCACTAACACACACTTCACACACTCGGAACACTCACCAACACACACTTCACACACTCATAACACTCACCAACACACACTTCACACACTTCACACACTCGTAACATTCACTAACACACAGTACTTCCTGGGCTGCTCTTCAAGACTTGTGATTTGGGGGTTCGTGGCCTTAACCCTTCACAGATTTTCGGTCTCAGAGGGCCGGATTCAGGGCCTGGGATTTTTTTTTATTCATTACTGACTCTCAGAAAATGTGTATTTACGAGCCACATTTAAAGTGCCAATGTCCTAAGAGACATAAGAGGGAATCAGTCCCATCAATCAGTAAGGGTGAGGTGGGCCCACTCGATTTATAAAAGGAGAATGTCAACCATTGAAGGAAAGATAATGACATCCGTTAGAGCTCAGAATGGAGGGGTTTATTCAGGCCTAGGAAATCAGGCAGGGAAAACCTTCGGGGAAGTTGGGGTTCCTGGAGAGGAATCCTGGGGGATTGCCGCTACACACTGTGGGCCTCTGGCTCAGCCTTCACTCGGTGTATTTGAATGAACACCTGTATGTACGAGTGTTTCCTGGATACTTTCTTACTCTGTCTATTGTATGATGACAAAGATCCTCTTCCGGGCCAAGCGCCCATCCAGCTGCTGACCCTCCTTCCAACCCTGCCTGGACACTTTCTTGTGTTACTCACTTTCAGCACACACAGATCACAGCTAGGTTATTTAACAAGAACCTCATTCTGGATTTCAGACTGGGGTCATCACCCTGCACAGGATGGTAATTACCCCGGGGGGGGGGGTGGTAAGAATCCTAGGAGGTCTGTTTAGCAAAGATCTTTCCTGGCTCGGCTATTTCCTTTTAGCAACACTGTACTCTTGGTCCCATCCCTCGTAAACCCCTTTCTGCACCCTGGTGGCACTGAGCCCTGACTCTCTCGGCCACTGCGAACCCTTAGTCTGTGTTCCTTACACGCGCCTTCAGGGCCTTAGACACTTACCGTCCACCCCATGCTCTCACAAATGTGTGTGTGTGTGGGGGGGGGGTTCTCACTCCAGTGTGCAGTGTTCTTCAAGCAGTGAAACTCAGCCCCATCTCACCTTCACACCAGGGGGCCGGCTAATGCTCTCCTCTCTGCCCCTTAGAATCTTGCCTTGTGGATCTGCATTGCTCAGGAGCAGGTTGCAGAATCTTTGGCCCTACCCCCACCCCATATTCTGAATCAGAAGCTACATTTTATGACCCCTGGGTGTTTTACAGGTATGCTGCGAGATGAGAAGCCTTCCCTGGGAGAGCCAACGGGAGGACAGTGATCATGAGTCTGTTTCTGTGAGGTGCTCCCCTTCCTTCCATGTGCCAGTAGAGTGTTCCTGTTGGGGGATGGGTGCGAGGCACAGGTGGGCATGTGCACCAATGGGCCTGTGGAGGTCAGAGGTCATGTCCACTGGGATGCTCAGGGACCTTCCCTGTTTTGTTTAGACAGAGTCTCTCATTGGTCCAGAATGTTACCAAGTGGATTTTGGTTAGCTGGCCAGTGAGCATCTAGTGATCCCCCTGTCTCTGCCTCCCATCTTACCTTAATTCCTGGGATTATGAGTGTCTACCAAACTGGCTTTACACAGCATTCTGGGGGATCCGAACTCAAGTCTTGACACTTGCATGGAAGCACTCAAGAGAGGTAGCCACCTCACTGGCCCAAGTATATTGGCATTTTAGAATATACACACCGAAGCAAATTGCATAGGCTCGCCATTTCTGCATTGTTCTGGACCCTTTGTTTTAAATGTCTATTCTGAGGACTTTTCTATGCTGTCACATAACGGGCATCAGTCCTCATTAGGTGACTGTACAGTGTACAGTCATCCTCCGTGAAGTTTATTTCTTCTTTTTCTCCTGATGGAGTGCCCAATCATTCCTCCCCCCTCAATGTTATGATGAAGAGGACAATGAAAATATTTGGGTAGATAAATCTCAGGAAAAGAAGTTCCTCACATGGTGTCTGCATTTAAATCTTTAGTAACGCCCCCAAACTCACCCTCTGTCTTTGACAATTGTTAATCCCCTCAGCAGTGATGAGAACATCCAGTCTTCTGTTCTCCTGACATTCTGTAAAGTGTGCCTCGCTGGTGGCCAAGGACGTTACTGCTTGCTCACGCGGTCATGTCATCCTCTGTGAGGAACGGGGCTTCGCCGTGTGTTTGCCCATGCTTTTCGCCCTGTGAGTAGCTTCTTCAGGTGGTGCCTCTGTCCCAGTGGCCATTGGACTTTCCCCTGCAGGTCCCCAGGAGACCCTCACTTGTTATCCGTGGTCGCTGCCAGGCGGTTTTACCTTAGCACTAAATAGTAGCTTAGAGGCTAGAGAGTCAGCCCAGAGGTTGGGGCACCAGTCTGGTCCCCAGCACCCACATGGCAGTTCAAGTCATCTGTAATTCCAGTTCCAAGGACTCTGACACCTTCTACTGGCACAGAGTCATCTGTGTAAGCAAAACACCCACACACTTAATTACAGGAGTGCTCTCACGTGAGAGTCTCACAGTCAGGGAGTTTTGATGGCACTGCACTTTCCGGACATTTTCCTTAACTTGGTGACAGTGGAGGAATTACAAATGAGGGGACCGGCATCTAGATCTGTCCCTGAGAGCTCACAAACTGGATGGCCATTAACACTCGCCCACGGGTTCATTTGTCAGGTTCTGAGGACATCCTCCCTTTCAGTGAAGCCAAATGCTTTCTACACAGCCCGGATTCCACACCCACATAGAGACAGGAGGATGGGGCCTCCTCGACTCTGGCCCCTATTTCAGACAATTAGGACAGTTTATAGAGATGTGTAAAATAAATCAGAATTCAAAGGGAGACTACTGACAGAACATACGGGGAAACTGAATGTTCTGAAATGAGCGCCGAGAGGCTTGGCACACAGCTAGCGAAGTCACTCCCAAATGTAGCCTGAGTGTCCTCCCGAGAATCAGGGAACCATGATGAGAACAAGATTCTCACTTATCCCTATAACCAAAGAATGTCAGAGATACTTCAAGCACAGCCCTGACACCGTGGTCCTCCACGGATCGAGAAGATTGCATCTCCAGAGAAAATAGACAATCGGTTTGTACCAAGGTTGTTCTTCTACACTATTCTATGAATTTAGAACAAAAAAGTAGACATAATACTGTCTAAAGCAAGGGTGGTTTAAGAATCCCCATACCCACACAGGCATGCTCGGAAATTATACACCAAAACGTTGCAGTGATAAGCAAGGCACTCTCAGTTCAGCGCTGACTGGCATGCACTGTTTAAGCAGAACATGCACACGCACGAGCTGGGAGGCAGGAGGATGAGGGGAACTAGAGTGGACAGAATCCTCGGGAGAAGGTTGCTCCCAACGCTGCTGTCTGGAAGTGCATGTAGATGTGAATCTGTTCTCAGCGATGGGTCCTGCAGCTCCCGGCGCTCCCCTGCTGTTTATATAGAAGGGCGGGCGGGCGGGAATGTACCCATCTGGTGTGGGTGAGCAAGTGACGTGAGGGAAGAGGCACCAGAGCCCGCAGTTGGCGAAGCAAGCTTGAATACGGAGAGGAAAAAACGGAAACAGTTTCTCCTTCTAACCCGAGGTAATTCTGAACTCCTTTCTCTCCGTAATCACACAGGCATGTGAGTGGCTGATTGGTCAGCTCCTGTCACCTGACCATGGGAAGACTAGACCATCTAGAAGGTCACGGGCTGTGAATTGGGAAGTCACGCTGTCTTCTTTCCTTTCTATCTCCGAGGCCCAGCAGTAAGATTTCCATGCTCAGCAGGCAAGCTCAAAGCTACCAGGGTACCATGAGGGACCAGGTGCTGTACTAGGACCAGCTCAAAGCTAGGCATTATGGTGACCTGCCTGGTCCTAATAAGATACAATAAACGAGAGACAGGTGCAGGCTCAGACTCCACACTTTTTCTCTATCTCATCATGGTTCCCTGATTCTCGGGAGGACACTCAGGCTACATTTGGGAGTGACTTCGCTAGCTGTGTGCCAAGCCTCTCGGCGCTCATTTCAGAACATTCAGTTTCCCCGTATGTTCTGTCAGTAGTCTCCCTTTGAATTCTGATTTTATTTTACACATCTCTATAAACTGTCCTAATTGTCTGAAATAGGGG
Source organism: Apodemus agrarius (assembly GCA_964023405.1). NCBI lineage: Eukaryota > Metazoa > Chordata > Mammalia > Rodentia > Muridae > Apodemus > Apodemus agrarius. The sequence goes on along the minus strand of OZ030019.1, from coordinate 5,033,266 downwards.
CCAGAGTCGAGAAGGTCCCATCCTCCTGTCTCTATGTGGGTGTGGAATCTGGGCTGTGTAGAAAGTATTTGGCCTCATTGAAAGGGAGGATGTCCTCAGAACCTGACAATTGAACCCGTGGGTGAGCATTAATGGCCATCCAGTTCGTGAGCTCTTAGGGACAGATCTAGATGCCTTTTGCACTGGGCAGGGTTGGGTGCTGCCGGTCCCCTCATTTGTAACTCCTTCACTGTCACCAAGTGAAGGAGAATGTCCTGAAAGTGAAGAAGAACCTTCTGTTTCTTAAAGTAACAAAGGTCTAGCTCAGTTCCCAGAGTGAGGTTCCCAGAGCAAGAGGCTCCACGTCGCCTGAACACTGGGGGGTCAGGGGGAAGCACAGTCCTCAGACCCACTGTGCAAGAAGCTTGGGTGCCGAAGACTGATTTTCAATCAAGCGTCCCGTGATCGTGAGTTTGTTCAAGCCTGAGAATCTATAGACTGACCTGGAGAGGGTGAGAGCATTTTCCCATGAACCACTCTGCTTGCTTTGTGTTTTAACTGAGGTGGGAACAGCTGTCTCTTATTTATAGATGTATCTCTTATTTACAGACTGTCATCGCACAGTTATCTGCTTCTCAGGCAAATTCCATTGATAGGTCCGCAGAAGTGTCATTTGGAGCCCTGTGGCCCTCGTGGCCACAATAACAAGTGGGAGCATGATTTCACTTAAATTTTTCCCAGATTTGTAAATCATCCATCTCTAAAACAGCCAAGTGAGATATTTATAGCGTAAGGAAACTAGCCACAGAACAGATTTCTAAAATCTGCAGTTTGCATCAGCACGCAGTAGAAAGAAAGAAAAAAAAAAAAAAGCAAAGCCTCACATGTTGCCAGAGAGAGAAAGAAGTGAAAGAGGGCAGAGGACGTCTGAAAGTGAGATGTCTGAGGTAGCCGGCAAGCTTGGAAGGGCAGGAACCCAGACGCCTGCTCAGGTCCAAATGGCAGCCACCGCTGTCGGCCAGCAAAGGCTGAAGGCGGCGTTTGGACTTAGGTATTCCTTACCGATGTGGGGAAGCACCGTGATGGGGTGCTTTATATTTGATATTCAGGAGCTCAGCTCACAAGGATTCTTCAGTGTCACAGCCAATGCACAGAACACAGCTGTGACAAGCATCCGTCTCCGTGGTCCCGGCCGACCAGGAGCCACTTAATTGCATTTCCAACCAAAGAGAGGCCATGGAGTTGATTCCAGAAGTCACCTAGATGAAACCCAGACTCGGGACTGCTTGCTTGTGGCTTCTTTCTGCCGTGCGGTTCCCGGTGCTATTAAAATAATGTCAAGGACATAACGATGGACTGGTGAAGCAATGTGACATCAGGGGAAAGCGCATCATGCACTCTCTTGCATCATTAAAGTGACTCTGGGCAAATGGAGACCCACTAAGACTCCCCTCAGATGCACCAGACAGTTGCTCTTGGGCTTCAAGCTCTCCAGTTAGCAGAATCAGAACTGAAACACCTGAGTGAAGAAGAGGGTGCCCATCAACTCTGACTTGCAAGCAAGTTACCACCAATGCTCACCTACCATTAACAAGGTGGCTTTCTGGATGGGAAGCGGGGCTCTGAGTGCGGACGGGGCGGACAGTCATAAAGGACAAAGCTGGACAGCTCTGCTCCATTCCTCACAAAATCCCCAAGCCGAGCTCTTTGCATTCCATTACCAGGCTTTCCCTGGTATGGCCCACATCTAATTATGCTCTTAAAAGTCACTTTAGAGACCTAAACTGCAGGTCTGTGTGGGGACCTCTTTACTGTGGGTTCCCATGGTTTTCCATTCCTTTGCCCTGAGCTATGATTAAAAACTAATGGAAGTTTTAAAGCTATCTCAAAACGCACCCTTTTCTAGGTGGTTTTCTTTTCTGGGAACTTGAGTTGAGCGACAAGTTCCCACCAATAAGCGTATATCCGAAAGAGCGGAAAGTCGCAGCAGTGTGCGTTGTGGACCTCCGCATGCGGTTACCGAGCGTGAATTCGCTCTACCTGGTCCTTCGTCAGCTATGTAAGGAGAAAATTCTCCCCAACCCTTCCAAACAACTGGAACTGTTTGTATTTAATTATTGTCTTCTCTTCCTTAGGTAAATAAAAAGGTGAAGCAAACCATAGAGGTCACTGGATCCCCCAAAAGTCAGAAGGATTGGAAAGGAAGAGCTTGAAAGATTGAAAACTAGATTTGATGCTACCCTTTACGGCACCCTTGGGTGCCCCCTTAAGCACCTCTTCTTTAACCACCACCACCTTGGCCCAGGGTGTTTTCAAGAGACACATACGTGCAAGTTCAGATATCTGGAAGATAATAGGACCACAGCTTCAATGAGATTTTAGATTATAAACTCCATCCACTCTCCGATCGGATTTAGAAGAGGACTTGTGACCATTCCTGAGGTTTTGAGAGTAACATGGAAGACGAGATTATTTTTTACACTGACTTACAAAGCTCATGCTGGATTTGTGCCCCCTACATCTTTAATTAATAAGCTGCCAACCTTCCAGAGACACACGAAGGCATTTTGTAGGCCAGAGGAAGGAGAAACATAGAAAGTCATTGGAGTATTCCTAAGTCAGGGCATCTAAGGGGAAATTGCTTTAATCCTGGTGACAAGAAGGGCTGCCTCGACTTGTCAAGATCATTTTAGGAAAGAGCTCCTGAGATCACTGTCAACCATTTTCTGAGGCTGCGGGCCCCAAAGCTGGGTGGTGCACACTGGGAGCTGATCCCTCTCATTCTAGGAACAACTTAAAACAACAACTACTACTACAAAAATAAACATGGATCTTGCCCAGTAGAAACGGGGGCAGAGTTTGCTGTACTTGATTTTCTAAGAAGAGTTGAGAATTCTGATTTTTTCATGCACTCTCTATGGCAGGGACGGTCAATCCTCGCCCCAAGCCCGTGAGCTTCACAGTTACTCTCAGCCGCGTTGCAGTCAGGCTCGGGGGTACAGCCGTGCTGTGTGGTGGACTATGACCCACAAACCCAAGAGAGTCGCTGGGATAAGTCGGCAACGGATTGAAGACGTTCCTTCTCTCTAGTATGACTCGGCCATGGCAGAGACTCCAACCACCTGTCTTCATTTCGCTCCAGCATTCGGAGCCTTTGGGTGACGCATATAACAATTTTCCCTTCTGAAATTCAGATTTGCCTTTAGGACTTGTGGAGAAGCTCAAGAATGGACCTCTATGCTTTATCAATACTTTAGACACCGATGTGAATGCTCAGAACAAAGGCTTACCATCTGGGTTATTGCTGTGCATGGCCCTAGGACCGGGTATTGATACCTGGATGTGAGAGTAAGCTGTGTCCTTCGTCCTAAAGGTCTAGCCTTGTACTCTGGTTCTTTAACTCTGCCGGCCTCTTCATCTCTCTGCTGTCCTTTGTCCTGCCTCTCACCTGCAGACATTGTGAAGGTCTGTATTAGACTACACAGAGGAGAAGGGGCCTGTGGCACTGACCTCTTGACCTCTGACCTAAGTGCCAGCCTTAGATTGTTTTTGCTCAGCCTGAGAGCAAACTTCTAATCTGTATAAACTACGCTTGGGTCTTAAAGAAACTGAGGTGTATTGCAGACAATCCAGTCGCACAATAGCAGACTGACAGACAGAACTCCTACATGACTTCCTAGAGAGTGGAGCTGATGCAGTGTGAGCTGTGGCATATAGCCACGAGGAGCACAGCCTTTAACTCAGATGGGACAGCCACTAGATTTTGTCTGGCCGCTTCCTAGCTGTTCTCTACTAAGGATTCTTGGCTTTGTCATTTCACTCAAAAATTAAAAATGATCCATTCCTGGGTTGTTTAAAGTTTGGACAAATCAATGTGTGTGATGTCCTGGTCACACAGGAGTCACCGACGCTAAGCAAGTAGGAACAGAAGATGGGAGTGGCTTCATCTGGCCATGTTGCATCTGAAGCCTGGGTGACCTGGTGCCCCTGAGGCAGCCATGGGAAGGCAAGAAGCAGCCAGGCCTCCTGAGCAGTGATCATATCCAGTTGCCCCTGACCTGGGCCCTGCACCACCTCGTGGACAGGAGTATCATCTCATGGTCAATGAGCAGCTGTACATACTGTGCCGCTCTCACTGAAATATTCTCTCCACCCACCCCATCTCCCATTCTGGGCTGCGGATGTTGACAGGCTAAGAGGCTCTCTCTGAGGAAAGACGTGCTGTATGTAGCCTTCCTGAGCCCCAGCTGGTGCTAACAGACCTCAGAATGAGCCAAATGACAAAGCCTACTGGAAACCCCGAATCCAGCTGCATGCGCAGATGTGCACATTACCTGATGCCAAGCCATTCATTCCAAGGGCTTGAGCAACATGGAGTTCCAGGCTTGCTGTTCTGCGGCCAAGCTTGGGGTGTCATTCTAGAAATTAGCAGCTGAGGAACAGGCATGGGAGTTCAATGTGAACTGAGATTCACCCATTGTGGATTCCCTCATGGACAGTGGCATCTCTACCATGCCCTACCTGCTGCAGGAAATGGCTAACTAGCTCATCCTAGGGTTGTGACAGTTAGGCAGAGTAGGAATCCGCCAAGACACACTCAACAGCCATCTGGAAGAAGGGAATTAGACTGATCAGCCTAAGCACAGAGGCTTGGGTCTTCCTGCTGAAGCCTATGAACTAAAAAGTTATTGGAGACAAAAGGGGTATATTAGTCAGGGTTCTCTAGAGTCACAGAACTTATGGGTACTCTCTATACAGTAAGGGAACTTGTTGATGACTTACAGTCTATAATCCAACTCCCCAACAATGGTCAGCAGCAGCTTGGGATGGAAGTCCAAGGATCTAGCAGTTGCTCAGTCCCACAAGACAAGCAGGCAAAGAGAGTGAGTAAATCTTCCTTCTTCCAATGTCCTTATGTAGGTCTCCAGCAGAGGGTGTGGCCCAGATTAAAGGTGTGTGCCACCATGCCTTTAATCCCAGATGGCCTTAAACTAAGAGATCTCCCTGTCTTAATCTTCTGGAATTCATAGCCACTATGCCTAAAGATCCCCATGCTAAGATCCAGGTCAGAAACTTATATCTCTGAGCCTCCAGATTAGGATCACAGATGAGCCTTCCAATTCTGGATTGTAGTTCATTCCAGATATACTCAAGTTGACAACCAGGAATAGACATTACAAGGGGGAGAGTCAAAGCATGTGTGGAGAGCCATCTAACCCGGAAGAGCATGAGCAACCACGAGTACTTGCTTCTTTTCTTAACTTTCAGAGAGGGTAAGTGGAGACATCCCTCAGCCTCACCTCAGGTTGGGTTCTAGGCCCTGCAACCCACCCCTCATTCATCCCACATGCTCCATCACTTCCTGAGAGGGATAATAACTTCCCCATTGCTTTATAACATCCCGGGCACAGTCCTGCCTGCAAGAATCAGAGTTTGACATCAGCATTGCCCACCCCAGAGGTCAGTTTCTATAAACACCACACTTCCAAACACAACACTGTTGCCATGGGAACAAAAGCCGGTCCTGGGCTCTAACACAGACTGGTAGATGATTGTGATGGCTTGATTGTCAACTTGATTAGATTGGAAAGTGCCTGGAATATTGCTAAAGCACACTTCTGGGCATGCTCTGTAGGTGTTTAGGAGGACGGTTAACTAAATGGAAAGGCATATGCCACCACACAGGATGGAGGTGGCACAGGGTAGCATGGAAAGGTGAAAAGAGGTAAGCCAACAGGGCAGGGCTTTCTCTCTCTCTCTCTCTCTCTCTCTCTCTCTCTCTCTCTCTCTGTGTGTGTGTGTGTGTGTGTGTGTGTGTGTGTGTGTCTCTGTGTCTCTTTGTGTCTTCCTGTGTCTCTCCCGTCTCTGTCTCTCTCTATTTCTGTCTCTTTCTCCCCCTGCCTCTCCTCCTCTCCCTCCCCCTCTCCTTCCTGGCTACTGAGAAGGGAGCATCTCCACCCAGCACAACATCTCTACCACAACAGGCGGAGACAAGGCCACAGAATAAACTGTCCCGTCTAGGTCGTTTCACTGAGGTGTCTGGTCAGAGCAATAGCAGGTTCTGACTAATGGAATGGTCGCCATGTTTAATGCCTGTGCACACCAGCATAAGAAAACCAAGCGTCTAAGATAGCTCTAAAGTACACCAGGGGCAGGGGTTGAAAGTGCAAGGGAGAGTGTCAGGCCTTCCCTTTTATTTGCACCCTAGCTTGTTTCTCCTCTGCCCTGTAATAAGGTCACGAGAGAAACATGAATAGCGTCTACTGTCGCCTGTTCCCTCAGGGCCAAGCCGTGCACCTTCCCCAAACCCAGCTGTGCTCACAGATGCAGAGGCAAGGTCTCAGCCTCAGGAAGGGGCGAGGCACACAGCTGGGTTAGGCAAACGCCCCCCCCCCCTCTGCACAAGCGGATCTCGTTTCATGTGGTTGCTCTGCATTTGAGGGATAAAAGCTTAATTTTAAGGAAATATTAACAGTCATTGTGGCTTTTACATAATGGCCAAACATTGCCAGAAGAAAGAGCTTGTTAGAAACTATGACTCTGCACTGCTCCGTGGCTTGCAGAGCTCGGGGCCTTCTCTCTGAGGGCGAGTCTTAGAACAAGTCTTAGAGTCTTAGCTGATCTCTGGGCCGTTCTGTCTTTCAGCCACCCACTTCTCCAAGGCTGCAGTCTTCATGGCGCTTGGGCAGAGACTAACACCTGCCTTGGTTTCTAACGCTCTTTGGGGTGAGCATCAAGGACATGTGCAATCCTGGTGAAGGTTGTTTGTATTCAGTTGCTGTAAGTGGTATGATTGTCCAAATGCCATCCTATGCCCACACCGGTGGCCACAACACCAATGTTCCCCAATTCACGACAGCAGAGCCTCCTGAGGGCTCTCCATAGTGATCTACGGCAAGACAGATTCCACATTTGAAGGGGCTTTTCACGCTGTGATTGGCTACACTTTACAGCAAGCAAGGGAACATGGAACCAAGGGGGAAGTACCCTGGGGTGGGGACATGCCAGTGACTTTTGAGAAACAGGAAGGAGACCGGGCAGGTAGCCGGTGAGAGCAAGGGACACAGGAGAGAGAGGAGAGCCCATCAGAGCAGTAGGCGCCCCACCTGTGTCTGGGATATTCCCCAGAGGCCATGCTGAAGGCTTAGCCCTCAGCTCTGTGAAACTGAAGTCCTGGGAGCTTTAAGAGATCGGTATCTAGGGCGTGTCCTTCAGGAGACTGGGGTCCTCTTCTCCTTGCCCTCCATTTTATCTGCCCACCAGGATGTGGGTGATGCCTAGCTATGTCACATGCTTCCCCTGTGATGAGCTACTTTGTCAACACAACATACAAACGATCCCATTAACACTTAAGACTGCACCACAGTAACTTTTCTCCTTATGCTGACTGTTCCGGCATGTATGTATGTATGTATGTATGTATGTATTTTTTGAGGAAAACTGGCTAACATGACAGCTGCAGGTCCTGGAGGGTGTGCAGCATGGAGTAGCTGAGCCGAGGAGCCATGCAGCTGAGCTCAGCAAGAAACAGGATCTCTGACGGTGTTGAGAATAAGCTCCAGGGACATGATGGTGTGGGCCGGAAAGGGTTGATTCAGCAGATCAGGACTGCTCAACTTAAACAAAGGCTAGAAGGTGATATTAACAGCCCCTCCCAAGACACCACACACATACATGCATGCACATCTGCACACACACTCACACACATGTCCATACACATGCACAGGCATACATACACACATGTATAGGCATACACATGTACATACCCATATACATACATACACATCTAGGCACATACATGCATATACATATATACATATGTAAATGTGTATAATGCACACATGTGCACACATGCAGACACAAATACACACATGTATACACACATGTACACACCCATATACACACATGCATGCACATGTATACATACATAAACATGAACACACATGCACACACACACACTCACACATACATAGAACATCAATGTATGAAAGGGTGATGCTCACAGACCATGCTTTTTTCAACCCACTAGAGTATTTCTGTTGAAATTTTTAAAAAATGTATTGGTCAGGGAAAGGTACTCTCCACTCATGGAAATTAGTACAGGACAGGATCTCTCTGTTTACAGGGGACCCTGAACTAGTCTGTCAGAGAAACCTTTCTCTTTCCTCCAGAGAAGAGATTCTTGGAAAACTTGCTAAGTAAGGTGTGAGGAGGGGAACTCAAGCCTTCTCTCTCCTCTTTGGCATGGTCCAGCCTGTCTGCATAGGCAGATACAGGTGACAGTGGGAGACTTGGGTGTAGGAGGAGCCCATCCACTTAGCACTGTCTCTGACCTCCCCTCACAGCTCGGGTGAGGGTGACCTCATTGTCTTCCCAAGTGGGCACACAGATGGTGATCTTCAGAAACTCTCAAGTTGCTCCCAAGTGAGAAAGCGAGAACGTCTTTATACTCAGGGTCCCTGCACGTAGTTCTCACCTGGAATGGTGACAGCAGCTGGGGCGGGGGTGGGGGGTGAGTCTGTCAGTAAGAGGTACCTGTGGCATTCATTCCATAGACTTTCAGGAGGCTCACACACATATTCTTACACTCACATTCACACAAAGTCTCTCATACACACAGCACATACAACATGCTCACAGCATGCACATGCATGCATACACACACACTGAGCACACACATTCTCACACTCACATTCACACACCTATATTCACACTCGTGCATACAGCACACACAACACAATACAACATACACACAGCACAATACAGCGCGCGCGCACACAGCACACATTCTCACACTTATACTCACATTCACACATTCACACTCACATTCTCATGCACACATGCAGCAGGACCTGCTGAATGCTCACACCCTGCTTGTCAGTACCCTGGGTATTAATACACAATATCAGTGTAGCCAGAGGGAGAAAACAAAATAACTCAGGAGCCTCACCCTGGGTAACGGAAGGCACTTTTAAAGCATTTTCTTGAACTTGCAGAATGTAACTGAAATGCCCAAACTTCCATAATTCTGCTCGGACTTTACACCATCATTCCATTTCTGTGGTCCCTGCTCTGCTAAATGGTGGCTTATGGCCAGCAAAGTGTTTACCGATAGTAACTGTTTCTAATGCCCCCTAATCTGTCTCAATAACGTATTATCCTCTGCAGAGAACAGAATATCCTTTGCTCTGTAAGCATCTTGGTACACTTTTGACAATATCCAGGATCCTCTATAAATTAGTGAGGTGTGAAGTTAAGCACTAGAATGGCCTGCAAAGAAAGAGTGCTTTAGAAACAGGGGGAAGGGAAGAAGAGGGTAAAGGAAGCTTCAAAATATGAGCGCAAAGGCAACCTAGGGGAACGCAGATACCCGCAACCTGGGCAGAACAGGCTGCCGGCCTCTCTGGAGGGTGTTATCAATCAGCTATCCATATAAGATGCCAAACACTGTCTAACGTTAGTTCCACCCCTTTGTAATGTATTCCGTTACCCTACAGTCTTAACATGAGTTCCCCTGTGGTAGTCAAGGCTTCGTGTGGCTTCTGACATGCCACAGCCTTGCCATCGGCTGGGTGCCATGTAAACTTTCTTCCAGGAAGTGAGAGCTCCCCTCCAAAATCATCTTGGGCTTTGGAAGGAGTGTCGCAGGGCAGTTGAGATTTGACTCCTCTAATTCAAATACTGAGGAAATGGCTACTCAGGGATTTTTGAGACATTCAGTTGGAGAGCTTCAGAGTATATTTTAATATTTTGTTCTCTTGAGGACGCCTAGACAAGCCCTTTGTGAATGTTCTTTGTGTCTCCGTGTGGCACACACTTCAAAGGCTCCCTCTTCCAAAGTGACATCGTGTGTGGGGTGGGGGCGGGGATGCAGCAGACAGAACATCAGTGTGGCACCTGGGCAGCAGGTCCCCCCAGCACTAGCGTAAGGACCAGGTGAGGGGCTTGCAAACAGCGCGTGTCAGGGAGTCTGCAGAGTCTGCAGCCTCCTGAGGTCCTTAGTACCTTAGCTCCTCCCTCACATTCCGGGACAGCATCTCTGATAGGAGTGTGAGTTAGACCAGGAGGGAACCTTCACACAGAAGGTAAAGTGGCAGAAGCCGGTTGAGAACAAGTTGAAGAAGCGCTTTCAGGAACTCTGAGTCTCCAACCAGGCAATAGTAGGTTTCATCCCTGTCAAACGCCACTTCCCACAGCTGGAACCCAAGTTCTAAGTTCTAACTTGTGAACTCAGGGAGAGGGGCCTGAGAGATGGCTTAGAGGTTAAGAGCACTGGCTGCTCTTGCATAGGACCAGAGGGCCGTTTCTAGCACACGGGTGGCAGCTCATGACCATCTGTAACTCCAAGTCCAGGGCCAGTGGGCACCCCGAGGGCACATGTTGCACAGATCTACATGTAGGCAAAACACTCAAACACACAAAATAAAAAAGGAAAAAACTCAAAAAAAAAATGTGAACGCTGCTCATCTTCACTTTGTGAATTCTTGTAAGCTCTCCCAGGATCCTTCACTTCCTGAAAACTCTCCCAGGATCCTTCACTTCCTGAAAACTCTCCCAGGATCCTTCACTTCCTGAAACTCTCCCAGGATCCTTCACTTCCTGAAAACTCTCCCAGGATCCTTCACTTCCTGAAACTCTCCCAGGATCCTTCACTTCCTGAAAACTCTCCCAGGATCCTTCACTTCCTGAAAACTCTCCCAGGATCCTTCACTTCCTGAAAACTCTCCCAGGATCCTTCACTTCCTGCGTTCTTGTCTAGAACTTCACTAGTGAACATTGAGACCTTGTTGCCTGAAATATTTTAAAGCATTCTTTGGATCGTGTTCATCATGAACATACAAATCTCTGTGGAGGAAATATCATCCTTATTCCAAAGTCATTCCATCTATTCCTAAAGATTTAAAAATAAAAAAGGGATGAAATCCAGCAACAGATTCTATTCGGGCCGCTTTGGCATGGAAATCAAGAGGGAAGAAAGGTGGTGGGGATATCTTCCCTTGCTCTGAGTGGGGCACGGAAGTGGGCTCTTACTGAAGCGAACCAGCTGCTCAGTCCTGCCTGGAAACCAATGATGATGACATGAGCCGTGACTTACACTTCTGAGATCCATAAATTGTATTTATAGCTGAACACTTTATCAAGATAGCAGCTAATGGCAATCCGATAAGCAGATAAAGGAAGTAAGACACAGTGGGGTTGGGGCAGAGTCGGCCTTGCAGATATACAGGATCCTAAAAATGCCTCATCAACTATCTTACGGCAGGCAGATGGCAGGCAGACCTCAGAGGGGGCTGGCACAGAATGCGAGGACAAAGGTCACGTGGGCTGGCAGCCCCTCAGTAATGATAGTGCACTTACTGCTTCCAGTTGTATGATTGCTAGAAGCGTCTTTACTAGGAGCAGACACAGAGCAATATAGGCAGGAGAAATATTTCTGCCTCTAGGAGATTTTAAAAAAGAAAATCTAGGACAAGAAACGGAGCTCTTGAGGGGAACGCTGTGCCCAGGCTGCACAGAGCCCTTTCTCAGACGGTGACTGAAATAGAAAGCTGAGTGACTGCTGCTCTCTCTCCTCAGCCTTGCCAGCGACTGAGGCTGACAGACGCGCTCGGAACAGCATCTGTCATGTTGCGACTGCCTGTATTGGGGACAGGTGCAGTTCCAAGCCTCTTCTGAGGCATCCCCTCTCCAGGTCCTTGTAAGCACAGCAAGATGAGGGGCACGGTCTCAGATGCCCCGTCTTCATTACTAACTAACCGCAGCCCCCGGCAAGCAGTGGGGAGCGCCGTCACATCGAGTCTGGTCTCTAGATGCATCCTGGGCATGAGGACAAGGCACAAAGGGCCAGGCACTGCGGTGGATGGTCCGCTGTGGAAGACCTCCCTGACCATGTCTGACATGATGAGACTAGCACCCGAGGGAGCCAGTACAGAACTAGTCATGGGCGTCTGCTTGAACGCTTGTTTTACCAATCCAGACAGGGGCCTAAGAACCTCAAAACTCATTGATCCAGCACACATATCTCACACCCACGGGAGTCACAAGGTAGACACGTCCACAAAGGCCATGCAAAGCAAACTGAGTTTAGTTAACATAAAGCCCTTTTCTCTTGTACGAATTGAATTATTCCAGGGGGAAAAAAATCTAAAAACATGCAGAGAATAAGTAATTTTTAGCAGATTTGGTTTAATCGGTCATAAATAGAAAGTGCTTTAGGTTTGCAGTCAAACCTAAATAGTTTCTAATTCTCGCTGCTGAGGCAGGGAGAGGGGTGGGGTGGGGTGGAGGGGGGTTCTTTGAGTTGCTGAAATCTCTGAGCTTCAGTTTCTTTATCTGTGAAAGAAGGCTTAACACTCATAGCTCATGGTGGCTATGGTTCATGACTGTCATGGAGCATGGTGGATTTGGTACATACCATTCCCGTGCGTAGTGCCTGTAATGGATGACAGCCACAGCACAAGGCGACTGTGTGACACAGGGCACTCATGGTATATGGTGACAGTAATGCATGTTCACGCTATGTGGTGGCTGTAATTATTAGCAGTCACGTGCAGCAGATTCTCACACTGTGGAATATGATCAGTTAGCAGGAACTGTAGGCAGGTTTAATGTAACTGGACTCTACATACTGGGATAGATGATGTTTACTCTGTGCACGATGCTCTCCTGGAGCCTGCTGAGGGTGAATTTGCTTCTCTCTCTCTCTCTCTCTCTCTCTCTCTCTCTCTCTTTGCTTTTCGAGACAGGGTTTCTCTGTGTAGCTCCGGCTGTCCTGGAACTCACTCTGTAGACCAGGCTGGCCTCAAACTCAGAAATCCACCTGCCTCTGCCTCCCAAGTGCTGGGATTACAGGCATGCGCCACCACCACCCGGCTTTGCTTTCCTCTCTTAAGTGATACCTCATAGGTTCCTCAGGCTAATGGCATTTTTGTTTTTACCATGTGTATTAGTCAGAGTTCTCTAGAGTCACAGACCGTATGGGTAGTTTCTATATAGTAGGGTAATTTGTTGTTGACTTATAGTCTGTTGTCCAACTCCCAACAATGGTCAGCAGCAGCTGGGAATGGAAGTCCAAGGATCTAGCAGTTGCTCAGTCCCACAAGGCAAGCAGGCAAAGAAGATTTCCTTCTTCTAAAGTCCTTACGTAGGTCTCCAGCAGAGGGTGTGGACCAGATTAAAGGTGTGTGCCACCATGCCTGGCTCTGGAACTTGCTTTGTCCCAGATGACCACGAACTCAAAGATCTCCCTGTCTTAATCTTCTGGGATTCATAGGCACTGTGCCTCAAGATCTCCATGCCAAGATCCAGGTCAGAAACCTGTATCTCCAGCCTCCAGATTAGGCTCACAGGTGAGCCTTCTAATTCTGGATTGCAGTTCATTCCAGATAGAGTCAAGTTGACAACCAGGAATAGCCACTACACTTCTCAAAACTGCCAGAAAACGTAGTTTATTATTATCCTCACTTCAGAGATAAGTAACTTGAAATGTAGTGAGGTAAAGTAAATTACCACTGGCCAGTATGGTTATCAACAGTTGCTTCATTTATCACAATAGCAATACCCACGTTCACAGCCCTCATGCTTTTATTAAACAAGCCTGGATTCCCATGTCTCTGAGCTAAGGGGCTGAGAGAAAGGCAAGGAAGAAATGCTCATATTCCTGCTTCAGGGAGGAGCTGCTCCTGCAAATAACACAGACATTGGATGACTACAATGGAAAATGAAGATTCAGATGAAAGACAGCAGGTTTCGACAGACACCTCTCCAAAATATGGTGTTTAGCTGGCAGCTATGCGCGTGAAGGTGCCTTTTCTGCCTCACGGTAGAGGGAATCAAATATTAAAGTTCAATGTTCAATATCATATAGACCAGTGAGGATGACTGAAACCTGGGCACAGACATGCTCACCACGGGCGGCAGGGTTGTAACCCGGGAGGAACGAATGTAGGAAAAGCAAACAGTAGCGCCCTCTGGAGAAGCAGCGCAGACTTAACACCAAACATGCTCTCCTAAAGATTAAAGACAAAACAAGCCTGAAAAGCACACATAATCAGAACCACAGCTACCAATCAAGTTCTCTTGTGTTTACCGGAAGGTGTGGAACTATGTGCCCATAAGACCCAGCACGCGCATGCTCATCACAGAGCTATTCATGACTGCCGGAACTCAGAAGCAGCCAGCAAACCCTTCAGGAGGCATGCGGTTAAATAGGCTATGGTGCAGTCAAACAATGGAATATTAGTAGCACAAAAACGAAACGCGCTGTCAAGCCATCCAAAGATATGGGTGAATCATAGATGCTTATTAGGAAGAGAAAGAAACTGATTTGTAAAACCACGTGGTGTTTGAGCCCAGATCTATGACACTGTGAGATGGGGGAACCATAGACAGAATAAAAATGATCAGTGGCTTTCAGGGGGGCTGGAGAGAATGCAGAGCAGATAACAGGGACTCTCACTAGGCCAGGGGGATGCTTCTGTTTAATGGAGAAATGGTACAGACATACTATCGCGCATTTTCTCAAACCCATGTTATATGCAGCACCAGAAAAGAGCCCCAGTTCAACTTCTGGGCTTCGGATGATATGGTGATATAGGCTTATGATATAGGATTATTGATAATAACAATATTGCCATTGGGGGCAATTGTCCCTGCTAGGCTGGGGGTGTATGGGAATTCTCTACACCCTCTGCTCAGCACTGATGTGGAAATCATGAAGGATTCTGCAGGAAACTTGCTGTCTTGAGGAATCACAAACAGTTTATAGAAGGTGATCATGGTTCTGAAATCTGACAGATGAGTGGTGAGATTATCCATTACACTAAATGCCCTAGCTCTGAGTAACCAGAAGGGCACTACAGGCCTGAGGAAGACAATCGGTAAGGCCCACTGCCATACCTAGTGATCAGTACCTTTGTGTGAAGTGGTCTCGGATCTGGAAAAATAAAACACGGGGAGACAGCAAGTTCTCTCCTGGTGACAGAAGCACAATGGAGCCATGGGAAAGGTTTCCAATAAACAGCCAGGATTCCGTGAGCTGCCACCCGTGGGTGCTGACATCTGCTGTTCGTCTGAAGGCAGGAGGATAACTGGGAACACCTCTGTGTTGGGCAAGAAATCTCGGTGTCTCTTAAACACTGATCCGGGTGCTTTCAGCATCCAGTGACAGCTTACTCTCGCCATTAAAAAGAAATAAACAAGAGCACTAGGCAATCCCGAGATCCAATCATTTTAAACCTACAGAAGATCAAAGACAAGGCCTTGCTTAAGCAAGGAGAGGAGCTCACCCTTAGAGGAGAGGCTTGGGGAGAAATGAAAGGAAACCCTTGCTAAGCAATTCAGTAGGGGTGACAGCCAATGTGCCGTGAATGGCTGAGGGCACACAGCAGGGAAGAGGGTTAAGCCACAGGCCTATGAGCACCCTAGGTCATAGCAAAGGCTGTCATCTAGGAGCTGGAAGACTTCTGTAAGTTTCCGGATCTCTCCACAATGCAATATTCTCGTCTGTAAAGTGGGAGTGCTTCCCTGTCGCTGTATATGAAGAAGATACGATCTCAGTGCCCAACCACTTGACTAAGATTTTATTTCATTTTGAATGAGACAAGTGGTTTTATCAGCACAATCATCTCTATTTTCATTGAAAAAGAATCATACAGTCATATCACTACAATGTTTTGATAATGATTTTCATTACCCCCAACATCACTCAGATCGCTCTGATCTCCCTACCCACACCAGAGTTATGTTCTCTCCATTTTTCTCAAAGAGGGAAAAACTGAATTAAAAAACAAACAAACAAACAAACAAACAAAAGGACAACAAAAAAACAGGGCTGGAGAGATGGCTCAGCGGTTAAGAGCACTGACTGCTCTTCCAGAGGTCCTGAGTTCAATTCCCAGCAACCACATAGTGGCTCACAACCAACGGTACCATCCGTAATAGGATCCGATGCCCTCTTCTGGTGTGTCTGAAGACAGCTACAGTGTGCCCTTATATATAAAATAAATAAGTAAATAAATAAATCTTTAAAAGAAGGTTCTTTCAAAAAACAAACAAACAACAACAACAACAAAAAAAACAGAAACAAGACAGAGAGACACAGAGACAGAGAGATCCCCAAACCATAAAAACAAAACTAAACTCAGAACCAATAAGCAAATGACCAATATTACAACAATAGCAACAACAACAAATATAAGTCAAAACAAAGCAAAAGGAGACAAAAGTCTACAGAAATAACACCAAGTTCGTTTTGTGTTGGTCAACTACTCCAGGGAATGGGGCTTGCCCTGACATGTGACTAATATAACCAGTGTCACTCCATAAGAGAAAACCCACTTCCCCTCTTCTAGCAAACATGGATTGCAGATAGCTTCTTGCTTAGGGGTGGGACTCTGTGGCCACTCCCCCTCTCAGCACTAGGACCCCATGTGGCTTGGACCCGTGCGGGCCCTGTGCATGCTGCCGCCATGTTTGTGAGTTCGTATATGTGTCAGACCTCTGCTGTCTAGAAGACACTGTTTCCATGGAGTCATCCATCACCTCTGGATCCTACAGCCTTCCTCACTTCCTCTTCCTGAGTCCCGAGGGAAAGGGTCTGATAAAGATGTCCCATTTAGTACTCGATGTTCCAGCATCACTCGCTCTGCACCCATTGTCCAACTGTGGGTCTCTGTGTCATTTCCCGGCTCCTGAAGGAGGAAGCTTTTCTGGTAGTGGCTGAGGGAGGAATGTCCTGACCTCTGGGTGCAGCAGCATGTCATTAGAAGTCATTGTATTGCTGCGTTCCGTTAGCAGAACAATGGTATTAGGCTTTTCCTCCACATAAGTGTTTCTTTCACACAGAAAACCTGTGTATCATTAGTGTCTATTAGACTGCATCAGATTTAAGAAAACACTAGAAGAAAATCAGAATCCTTTGGTCAGGTGCCAAGCAGCTGACAAAGCAAAGACAGTCATCCGTGGTACGGTGGTTTCTCAATCATTCAGTGGATCATGCCCGTCAACCTGAAGAGTTCCACTGTGGTTTCAGGTGACCCACAGAACCTGTGATACTAAAGCTGTGCCAAAGTCTTCATTCCATGGCACATTGTCCCTGTGCAGCAAGGTGGACAACTGTGCTGTGTGAAGTCAGGAGAACTGGACTGTGCATCGTCCTGCCCACCTGGTTACACAGGACCATGTGACCTGCCATCAGTCGTCTTACAGAACATGAGAGCTGCGCACGAAGTACAGGACACTACCCCTTCAGTCATTCTCTATACTATCTGTGATGGTTGGTATATGCTTGGCCCAGGAGTGGCACTATTAGGAGATGTGACCTTGTTGGAGTGGGCGTGGCCTTGTTGGAATAGGTGTGTCACCATGGGCATGGGCTTTAATAACCTAGTCCTAGCTGCCTGGAAGCCAGTATTCTTCTCCAGCCTTCAGATGAAGATGTAGAACTCTCAGCTCCTCCTGCACCATGCCTGCCTGGATGTTGCCATGTTCCCGCCTTGATGATATTGGACTGAGCCTCTGAATCTGTATGCTGTCTCTGATTAAATGTTGTTCTTTATAAGAGTAGTCTTGGTCATGGTGTCTCTTCACAGCATGAATCGGATGGCCTGCTTGAGCTGGATCATAGAAGAGATTTCAGTAAAAGAATTAGCCATACATGACATAGACCCTGGACTCATGAGAGGAGAGGCAGCACCAGATTCCAGAGAGGGCTTGTTTAGCAAAAAGTACACAGGACTGAACTCCTGTTAATTGGCTGCCTCCCCACAGTCTGACTTTTTATTGATGCTAATATGTGAACCCTGGAGTAGAGGCTTGTTGACATAGTTCACATAGGTGAGCATGGATGGAGACAGGTCTCGGGAGAGAGATGGGAGGTGGTGTGGAAGATGCAGGGAAAATACATCAAGAAAAATGAGTACAGGCGTGAGAGTCAGAGTCACAGAAAGAAAGCAGTGATCGACTTTCAACCCCCAGCTTTTAGAGAGGCCTGGAATCCTGTGTAATCCACTGTGGGTAGGAACCTTCACTCGAAAGCACACACACACATATATACACACACACAGAGAGAGAGAGAGAGAGAGAGAGAGAGAGAGAGAGAGAGAGAGAGAGAGAGAACAGCTTTCCTACATTTCAGGTTCAGTTTAAGTATTTATTCACTCTGCCACCTTTATCTTAAGGAGTTCCTGTCCTTCCTAAATATTCCCTGGTTCACATTAGTATTTACTCTCCAATCATTTTGATTGCTCTAAGGAATACCTGTGCTAGCATCCAATTTTAATAGTTACTACAAGGGCTAAATGTCTTTACATAAGATGAACGGATGATTCGGTGGCTAGCAGATGATTTGCATCTGGTACCCAGGGAAGCAGATTCCCAGATAGCTTCAAGAGCTTCATCTTTGGAAGAGCCGGTTCCTAGTTTACAGACAGATGGGCTTTTGTCTTGGCCCAAGTAACATGAACCTCTCCTCTCTGGCCAGTCGTTTCATTCAATTATTCTTAAAGGCAACCAATAAAAGGTGCCAATCATTCTACTTAACTATGTGGCTAACCATTTATTATTAATCAGAGCACATCTTTCTGGAACAGTAAATGGGGTCTCAAAGAACTGAGTTCAATACTCCCTAAATGCACTGACCGCTGTCCCTGGCCTCACGTGGTAAGTGAGTGATCGATGAGTGTCAGATAGGGGAGAAGCTCTCTCTCTGGTCCTCTGCCTCCCCCAACCATGATTTAACATGCCTAAAAAAATGATAGAGTGGAAATCTTTTAACACAGGAAACATAAAAGCCAATAAATTTTTGTTTTTAAGTTTATAAATTTTTATTTAGGAAATTTCATACTGGCAAGTCTTTCCAATTCTTCCACTGTCTATAAAGTTTAAAAGGTTACCAACAAACTGTAGTTCACAGTTTGTCCTCAAGATAACCATTTTAAAACAATGGACTTGTCCCACAAGCCCACAATTGTAGCTTTTTTATCTTCATGTTGATTACAAATTGATGACAACGCCAGTGTCTCCCTCTGAGATCTTTGGAATCTAATGTTTTGAAGCCATGTACTTTAGGATCCTAAAAGGCAAATTATGCAAAGTGATATTTTGAAGTAAATGAAGGAAAATACTGCCCACTGACAGCCTTTAACTTTGGAATGCCGTGCCTTTCCCACTGCGTGTCTCCACTTACAAGTCTGAACAAAGGGTGCGGGTGTTGCCTTAGCCGCAGTGCGTTCTCTGTGACAAAAAGACGACTCTCGTTCCAAACAAGCATTAAATAGAGGTTGAACCCCGGCTGTGAGTGTTCTTTCTTGGTCACTTTTTTCGGTCTATTTAATGGGAAGATTTCTGGCAGGACTGAATTAGACTGGAAATCCCGTCATCTTCACAGCTATGTTCAGAAGGGACTGAAAGGGGTCTTCGGGGCCAGGAGATGTTTGGGTCAAAAATATATTTCAAAATGCTGGTGAAAATCTACAGTCCTGGTCTCCGTTTTAACCAAATCCCAACTCACGCAGCACGAAGTGCTCCACGCATAGACACAACAGCAGCAAAGACTTCAGTCTGCGCCCCGGTGCTGAAGAGTGTGTGTCTTTTTCTCTGCTTCATAGTAGGGAGCGAATAGCAATAGGCTGGCTTCTTAGCATAGCGCTAGGTGCCTTACCAACATTAGCCTGCCAGTCCCAGCAGGACTGAAGGGGGTTGGCTGGCTGTCCACTTTTGTCATAGCAGGTGAAGCCACAGATAACTGAAAACTTCCTGTTTCAGAGCCAAAGAAAGGGAGTTTCCACTCCCCCAAAAGGTGAGTGTGCTGTGTGCTGTCAGTGGGTAATGCTCCTAGCAGCTACTTGGGCTACAGGGGCTTGGGTGTGGTTGCTGATGGAAGTTTGGCGCCCCTTGTGGCAGTGTTGGGAAGTGTTTAGAAACCTTAGGGGGAAGAGCCTAAGAGGTCAGTAGGTAGAAATTGTAGCTCCAGGGTGAGGAGTTAAGTTCTCAAAGGAGGGCTGTTGTGAACAAGTGAGTCTGTCCCCCGCACTGACAGAGTCAGTCGCTAGCATGCTTCCATCTGCCCTGAGGTCCTCAGCAGTGTTTCCCCTGGCCCGGCCCACCCCCATCGCTGGCTCCCTTTGGGGCTTCAGCCACTGCACTGTGCGTCTGGACCCTTCATGGCAAACTCAGCAGGGCAGAGCTTCCAGCTCTTGATGAGGGTCGAGCGATGGAGGCAGACATCAGAGCAGTAACCATATTTAACATTTAATGGTTTAAACTTTCATGTAAATATTCATATACTGCTGCTGGCTGCACATACACAGGCTTCGCTTTAGTTACTGGGAGAGTCTTTCAAACTGTCATATGCCTGTCATGAGCCAAATTTAATGGGCGTGTTTCTCAGGGGCAAGTCATTGACTTACTCAGGATATTTCATTATGCTTCCTTCATACAGGGAAATAGAAAACAAACCCTGTGTCTAATTGGGTGCACACGCCTCCCCTCCGTGTCAAATGTTGGCAATGATCTACAGGCAACAGCAAGTTTTACTTTCTCTCTGCTGATTTGGGGGGTTCAAGGTTTGGGAGCCAGACTGCCTGAATTCCAGAGGGTCTTCCCATTGAAGCTACAGGGAGGGCATTTCTTGGTCTTTCTGATCCCTGAACTACAAGAAACTATTCTATGAATGTCTAACACCTTCTGGATCTTCAGTAAGTGGGAGTCCATGGCCACACGCCCCGATCTAATAAACGATTCTAATAAATGCGATATCACACAGGATTTTGTTAGCATACATTTTGGGGCATAAAGATATTTACAAAGCTTGCCGAGTGCCCACCTGCAGAAATAGTCATCTAATTAATAAATCCCGGAGGCCGGTTCACGCCCCAGTGGTTTAAGTTCCCGAATGAAAGATGCACACACAGCCTTTACATTTTAATATATGCCTTAAGAAGCACAATGGCTGGGCCACTGCCTACCCTCTACGTGGTTAATCCTGAGTTATTACTTATTAAATTCAGTGTTCTATCTCAGCTGCTCTAGACCCAGAAGGGCAGCCCTCTGGGGCTCTCTCAGCTCCTCCACACAGCGGCGGCTGTGCCTCTCTGTCCTGCATTCTGATCTCCCTCTCCCTCCTCAGGGTCCCAAGCCCAGCAAATGCAAAAATCCCACCTTGGTCTGTCCTCCCCACTATTGGCTATTGACATCTTTATTTACCAATCAGAACCAACAGGGAGCAGTTTCCCAGAAGCTACACGTGGACACTCTTGGGTAAGCAGTTTTTTCATTCATAATCCAAGTAGCTACACCCACCAACTGCGGCCTCTACAGTAACACTACCAACCAGCCTTTGCTAAAGGTAAGAAATATGAAGAGCTTGCTGCAGGGTCTGGTCCCTCAGTAGGATCAGGAACATCAGCCACAGAGATACCTGGATGGGGCCAACAACAGAATAATCCTTTGAGGGCCTGGGTCAAGGCCTGGCTTCTTTAGACCCCACGGTAAGCCCATCCTAGGGCGTTATCCCAGGGAAGAGAGGCCGGAGAACTATGGCTGCAGTTATCTTCTCTGTGCAGCCGGACCACACTGGTGCTTCAGGAGGTTGCTCGCATGTCCCAAGCAACAGGTTAGAGGAGAGGCAGGGATGTCAGGGTGCCCTGGTGCCAGCTGCTCAGGGCATGACTGAGAGCTTTGCTGGGAACGCGCACTGTTCTGTGTTGTTTACCAATTGCTCCATGGAGGAGCACACTTTACCTCCACCCTGACCAGGACCACTGCCCTCATTTTTCAGATACTGGATCTAAAGCTTGAAAAAGAAGGTAATTAACTTAATATCCCAAGACTGAGGTTTGTGCACCGGCCACTGTGACCGCAGAAGGAATGCACTTGATGAATAGATAATATTGCCCCAAATCTCAAGTTGATTTAAAATTTCACCTTGCCTGGAGTTCCCTGAGGTAAATCTTATAGGATTTGTGGTGGTTTAACCAAGATGGCCCCATAGGGCTCTATGTATTTGAATGCTTAGTCACTAGGAAGTGGTACTTTTTGAAAAGATTAAAAGGGAGGAAGGATAGCTGTCTTAGTCAGGGTTTCTATTCCTGCACAAAATATCATGATGAAGAAGCAAGTTGGGGAGGAAAGGGTTTATTCAGCTTACACTTCCACACAGCTGTTCATCACTAAAGGAAGTCAGGACTGGAACTCAAGCAGGTCAGGAAGCAGGAGCTGATGCAGAGGCCATGGAGGGATGTTTCTTACTGGCTTGCTTCCCCTGGCTTGCTCAGCCTGCTCTCTTATAGAACCCAGGGCTACCAGCCCAGGGATGGTACCACCCACAATGGGCCCTCACCCTTGATCAGTAATTGAGAAAATGCCGTACAGCTGGATCTCATGGAGGCATTTCTTCAAGAGAGTCTCCTTTCTCTGTGATAACTCCAGTTTGTGTTAAATTGACAAAACCAGCCAGTACAACAGCTAACTTTAATTTGATAAGACTCATTTTATCCCCATTAAAAAATATCTTTGCAATAGTATCTTGATCTATATATACACAATAAAATCAAAGTACAGAATCATTAAGGACACCCCTAATTTGCCTAGTAAACAAGTAGGATTTGAACCAGGGCAAAATGGCTTCAGATAAATATTCCAGTCAGCATCAAGGGCAACTCCAGTTTAAGAACTAAGAGCATGGACGAGGGTGGACAGTCATCAGGACCTCATCACTACCCATGGGAACGGTGAAACGAGCATCCAAAGAAAAGCGGAGAAGGGACTGTGGAGGTGGGTCGGCAATTACGCACCTTGGCTGCTTTTGCAGAGGAGCTGGGTTTTGTTCCCAGCACCCACACAGTGGGTCACAACCATCTGTAACTCCAGGACCAGGGGATCTGACACCTTCCCCTAACATCTGCAGACACCAGGCATATACACAGTATATACACATCCATGCAGGCAAAATACCTATACACATAATATATATACATATATACATATACATATACATATACATATACATATACATATACATATACATATATATATATGAGTGAATGAATGAATACATCTAAAAAGAAAGAAACCCATAGAAACCGGGACAATCCCAGGTGACATAGATGAGTAGATTAGGTTAAACTTCGAGTGACCAACCACTGAGTCCTTTTGGTTCAGTCAAGGCTTTGGCTTGAGTCTAACATTCAACAAAACTAGCCTCGCCTACTCCACGGCAGAAATCACCAGAGCTAGACTTGACAGGAGCCGTTGATTTATTTTCATTGTTTGTTACAGCCGTTTGGTGCAATTTATTTAGGACCACTGTCTCTCACTCAGAGGAAAATGCATCAGGCCAGCACATTAATCTTGGGAGACAGTATCTTAGATACCAGCACTTGGGTATTAGATTGTTTCTCTCAGCATGGATGGTCTGCTCACAAACAGCAAAGGAAGTTATCAGATTCTAATAACCTTGGTTCCTACTATACAAACTATGGCACACAAAAACAATCACAGTTTGCTAAGAAAATTCCATATCCTGGACTCCTCGTTGCTATGTGGAAGCCTAGCGTGTATTTTCTTTCCATAACAGAAAGGCCATTTCTCTCATTAGCAGCTTAACTGGAACATTTTTATTGATTTTTCTAAAAGCCTCTCATTAAGTAAAATCCAGAATTAAAAACCAAGGGCAATGTGACCTTGAAATTTCCAGGGCTTGGAGTCAAAGTCCAGATCCTATTGATTACTGTAAGTTCAACTCTTCAGAAGCCTAGTGATCTCTCACCATGCATCTTCCATGGAGATTTCTGAGTTTGGAGACCTTCAAGTACCTCAAATAAAGATGGTTCAGAAGATAAAGAGGCCTCAGCCCACAGCTGGAAACTCAAACCATCATACTACTTGTGGGTGATAAAACCCGGAGGGTCTTTCATCTGCTAAACTCCTTCTAGAGAGAGAGAACTGTCTTTGTCACATGAATTGCAGTATATGTTCAGATAAAAATGTTAGAGAAGGTTCCTAAGCCAAGTGGCCAAGCTCTACTGGGTATAAAAATAATCACCAGAAACCCATCAACAGACAACTCAAAATCCCTGGGAGTAATACCCAACTCTTAGTACTAATGCCTTTGTACTCTATACTGCTGATCTCTCTGTTCAATTTCATGACCAAGACTCAGATTTTCAAGACCTTGGGTGTTAAGTTCACTCTTTCCTGTATACCCTGGAAACATCATCTTTAACACCATGAACATAACACCCTGTCTCTAGCTTCAGTGAGCAATTGGCAGAGTATAGAATTCTGGGTTGTTTTGACCGATCATTAGAACCCATTCTGTGGTTGATTTGTTTTGTGTTGTTTGTTGTGCAATGTCTTTTGGAGTTCTCAGTGGACCAAGAAATGCTGGGAAATCCCAATGCTGGGCAAGACACCTGGCCTCAGTCAGAAGCCCGTTTCTACCTAGACTGCATTAAAGTATGTTCAGAGAAACAATTCATAAAAAAAGAACTTCTATGGTTCAATGCAAAGCTTTGCAACACTGATCCAAGGGGATGAGCTGGAGACGAGGGTCACTGGCTCAGCTCCCACCCCTTGTTTGTTCTGAATGTGGCCTTGTCTCTGTGCAGACTAATTGATTGGTATTACCCACCTCACAGTTCTCCAGCTGCAGGACTCCATTCAAGCCATTTCCTACCCTAAAGACTTAGTCCTTGCCAAATTAACCTATAATCTCCCTCAGAAAGAAGGGTTTCTCTTTAGTGTTCTCTCTCTTTCCCTCTGTCTCTCACTGTCCTGTTTTTCACTGTCTCTGTCTCTCTCTCAAACATACACACACACACACACACACACACACACACACTTGGTCTGAGCATATAACATGCCCAACCACTGATTCTCAGCTTGGTATTGACCAGTTGACCAAGATTGAATTGGTTCTGTGCTCTTTTCCCTAACCTAAAAGACAATCTTACGGCATTCAACCTACAAGTTTACTGTTAGAATTATGCACACTTTTAATCCCAGCACTTGTGGGTGAGCAGGGAAGGAGAATCTGTAAATTCAGGGTCAGCCTCATCTACCTAGTGAGTTCCAGGACAGCCAAATCTGTTACACAGAGAAACTCTGTCTGGGGGAAATGGGTGGGAGGTGAGGATCAGGAGTATTTAGAAGCTTCACCTGGAAATCTCTAGGACTTGCATCTAAAGTCAAGACTCATCAAACATATTGGACCAGGCACTAATCATTAGTATAAGTTAAACTCTTTGGCATCTAGTGACCTTTGGCATGGGCATGGAGGGGGAAGAGGGTCGGTATCCATCTAGATCTTTCAGCATAAACACATTCAATGGAAAGGACACAAAATACCCTAAGCTGTGTGACATTTTAAGCTACCGATGCTCTTCCCTATGGACTCTCTTCCCTCAGGGCTGTGCTCAGCTGCAGGGCAGAGTCCCAACAGATGCCTGTTGTTTACTGAACATTATGTGTTGGGTGTGGCTGTAGTTCTTTACTTTTCTGGCTTTCGCTTAATCCTCACAAGAAATCCTTGAGCTATATATCTCTGTTCTATCTTGAAATGAAGCTTGAGATGCAGACACTTGACCATGCTCACACACATGCTATCATCTGGTGTAATTGGCAGGGCTCATCCAAGCAACTTGTGGCTAGTGACTAGGAAACTCCCTGATGGTAGAGACCCTCAGCCCCAGGTGCTTCCTAAGACTGTTCTCAAATCACAGTGATGCGCCTTTCCTCTGGTCTTCACTTGGGCTTGCACAGAAGAGTTCTTCATTAGGCAGATGGCTAATTGCTTTTCTCTGTTGCACCCTGCCCACCCCTGCACTGCCTGGCACATAGTAAGTGAAATAAATGTTGACCGACTAGAAGGTGTTGAACAGGACTGCACTTGCTGTGGACTCTGTCTGAGCAGCTGTAGTGAGGACAACTGTATGTTCATGTTTGTCCAATGGACAGAGTTTCCACGGTGTCACAGACCGACAAGGAAAAGTCCTGGATTTCGGAAATTTGCAGTTTCGACTACCAGATGCCCTCTGAAGCACAGCTTTCTGGAAGTTTCTCCACCTTTGAATTATTCTGCAGCTGTGTAAGTTAGGGAACTTGATAATACGAGATGCTCTGCTTGGGAGAAATTGTGAATTGTGTCTTGTGGAGCAGAGCCAATCCTTCAGCTGGAGGCCAGGTTCTCCATTTCTCTGGAGAGGTGACACACCGTTCTCCATGTCCATGTTCTCCATGTCCATGTTCTCCACGGGGTTCTCACTTCAAATTCTCTTTGACCTTTTTGCTGCATTCCCACTTGTCCTTTTGTGACTAGACTAAACAAAGCTTGTGTGTGTTAACTTTATATCGACAGTAAATTTATGCGTTTCCCCCTTAAAACAATTATGCTTTAAATGCAGTGTGTCTACCCAAAATCTGATACAAGCATGTGTATTTCCACACCAGTTCTAGATTCTGACAAAGCCCTCGTTGGCATGTGTTTTTAAATTAAAAGCTATCTATGTGCCATAAAATCCACATTCTAATTTGATGCCAAGAATCAAATCCAGGACCTTACACTTATGAGAGTGCTCTGTCACGGAGCAACACCCCAAGGTCTTAAAACTCACAATCTTAACCATTGGGTTAAATGGTTTTGTGTGTGTGTGTGTGTGTGTGTGTGTGTGTGTGTGTGTGTGAGTGTGGTGTGTGTGTTTTGAACAGACTCTCCAGGTTTTGTAACCATTGGTAACATTGAAATTTAGATTATCATAAATGCCATGTCCTCTGGAGGCCAATCCCCAGCCCCAGCCCCATATGCGCTTCTCTCTCTCTCTCTCTCTCTCTCTCTCTCTCTCTCTCTCTCTCTCTCTCTCTCTCTCTCTCTCTCTCTCTCTCTCTCTCTCTCTCACACACACACACACACACACACACACACACACACACACACACACACACACACGTTTTCCTGTCCTGAATATTGAAGTGACGTAGAATCTCTTCTGAAGCTTTCCTCACATTTCAACCTGTCCTCACTTCTATCAACGAGCGATGGACAGACAGCATGAATCCATTCATCCGCCTGACCGTGAATGTCTTAATTAGTGGTGCTTACGGGCGATTCTATGAGCATTCCCATACAGATTTTCCTGCGGACACATACCTTCAGTTCCCTTGTGCCTGTGTGTAGAACTACAGTGGCCTGCATGTGCTGTGGCAACTGTTATGTTCTGAAGGATGTGCCGGGCTGTTTTCAAAGCTTCTACCCCCACCAGCGACCTCTCCTCCACGGTATCCTAGAGGAGAGTTCATCTTACAAATGAAGAAAAGTAAACCCCCGTGGGCGCAGAGCTGTAGCGAGTTTTATCTATTCCGCATCACGCACCTGATGGGTCCCAGGTAGAATGCCATCCTTGCCCAGAGACATTGAGCTCTGCTGGCTTGGCCGAAAAGCGCCCTCTCGTCTGTCTGTCTGAGGTTAGCGGCTCATTTCGGAATTTGCTTTTCTTTCTTCATTTGACTGACGCCATGGAACACTGCCTCTCTTCATATTTGAACCGGTGTGACTTTGACCGGGACCTGGTTCATCAGAAAGTCAAAACTAAGTCAGCACTCTTGGCCCCAGGCCATCACGCCCCCTCCTGCCGCTGACTTGATTGGCTACTGGAATCCTTTCTTAAAGTGCAGGAAGGCTGAAGTATCTCACTCAGATAACCTGATCTTTGAGTCAGCACAGACCGTCAGCCCAGGCCAGGTGCGGAGAGGCAGGCATAAGGAAGTAAACTAAGAAACCGGGGCCTGCACCCAGACAGTTCTCCAGGCAGCTTGCCAATGTCTAGTGTCAGAGCTAACAAGGGTACCCGTGGGAGAGACTGAGGAGAAACGTGTGATGGGTTGGTCAAGGTTTTACTTCTTGGCTCCGTCTTCCAGGGCTTGGGCAATCAATGAGTTGAGTAACGGGCCTGTGGGCTTCTCACACCTCCCAGTGGGGCTCTTAGGTTCTGAGCATGTTTCAGCCAGCCTGTGGGGCAGTCATACATCCGGCTTGTCCCTTGGAGGCTGACTTTGGTGTGGTTTCATGCCAAACCTCTCAACTGTGCCTTTTAAAGTTTCATCACCTCCAACCAGCTGCTCCTCCCTGTCTGTGGTTTATGTTCAGCAGCCTGTGAGGAGATTAATAATCGCACGGCTAATGAGATCAGGATTCTAACTTCCACTCTGAGTGGGCATGGAGAGAGTGCTCTGGTAGGCTGAGGGGGTCTGTCAAGTTCTAGAAACCTAAGAGCTGCCTCCTCAGAGCAGGAGTGTGTCTCTCCGGGATGACAGTGACGTGGGAGCCAGATTCGCTTAGCGCAGTAGTCCCAAAGCTCCAGTCCTGACACCAGGTCAGCCTTCGGACTTACTGGGTTTTTATCTTGTTTTTTCTAAAAGAAGTGAGTTTGTTCAGAAGAATGTGTGTGTTTTTGTGTATGTGTGTCTGTCTGTCTTCTGTGTGTCTTTGTCTATGTGTGTGTCTGTATGTCTCTCTCTGTGTCTGTGTATCTGTGTCTTTTTTTCTCTCTGTGTGTGTCTATGTCTGTGTCTGCCTGTCTCTCTCTGTCTGTGTGGGTGTCTTTTTCTGTCTCTCTGTGCCTGTATGTATCTCTCTCTGCATGTGTGTGTGTATGACTGTGTCTATGTGTGTGTCTGTATATGTATCTGTCTGTGTATGTTTGTCTGTCTGCCTGTCTGTCTCTGTCTGTCTCTCTGTCTCTCTGTCTCTGTGTGTGTGTGTTTCTGTCTGTCTCTCTGTTCCTGTCTCTGTGTGTGGCATGCATGTGTGTACATGTGTGCATGTGTGTACATGTGTGCATGTGTGTGTGTGCATGTGTTTGTGTATATGTTTGTATGTATAAGGACAGATGCTTACACCTGGGTCTCCTCAGCCCCATCTGGGCCCTCAGTCTACCTACCCTCCAGTTCATACATAAAACTTAACTGCTAATATGAAGCAATGGGTCCGAATTCTTAGGGTGCGGTGGGGACTTCAAAGTGGAGCTTTCCTCATTGCCAGGGCTCTGAGGAAGGGAGCTTGCCCCTCCCACCTTCTTTTGCCCTCTGCCCTTTACCATGTGAGAGCATGGTCCGTCAAGCAGGCCTCCATGACAGCATGTGCCAGGACCTTTGTCTGGCTCCTCTGCCTTTAGAGCTGTGGAAAACACAGTTTCGTCATTTAACACATTGTTCCATGTGTGACCAGGTGTCACAGCCAGACCCGACCTTTATTACTTCAGTATTCACCAGATGTGTTGCCTCACGAGCACACAGACAGATGTGTGGCCATCTGGGTGAAACCGGAAAGGCCTACAGACAAACCCTGCCCTCGCATTCTGCCCCTGGACTCTCCTGCCCTTCCCTGCAGCAGCTTCTGAGCTCAGCTCTGGAACCGCTGTAGGCAGCCATGGGGCTTCCTTTGTCTTATTGTTTTGTTTTCTTGGATTTTTGTTTGTTTTGATTTTTTTTTTATTCTGAGATAAAACTGTCCTGTTATACTTCCCGTGCTAGCCTCGAATTCACAGCCTTGGACGCTTCTGTGTTGAGATCATAGGGGTCTATCACCACAGCTGCTTCATAAGCTCTTATTAGAAAAGGAAAAGCAGTTCCCCGCATGCACCTCTGTGCTATTCATCTCATTTGATTGTGTGAGGTGGGGCTGGAGAGATGGCTCAGAGGCGAAGAGCACTCTCTGCTGTTGTTTGGAGAGGACCCTGGTCCCACCCACATGCGTCGCTCAGTAACTCCAGCTCCAGCAGGTCGGATGCCCCCTCTGACACACTCTGGCTCCTGCACAGACATGGTGCACATATACGTACTCTGGCACACATGCATGCACATAAAACAAAGTGAATAAGTATCTTAAAAATGGTTGTAATTGTGAAGCACGGCTATGTATCCTCAGGCTTCAGTCCGCCTAAGTCACACTCTCTGCTCACAGTCAAGGTCACTCCCAACCCCTGGCTTGGTTCTGAACCTGATGCTCTTACAGACTGCCCTTGTGTGGAAAACACCACAGAGACTTAAATTGTCACTTGTGTTTGCCTGACTGAAGAAGGAAGACCCTGTCAGGCACTTGGGTAAGCCCCTGGACTTTACAGGCTGTGAATAACAAATGTAACAGGTCATGTCAGGTCACAATGAGACCAGGGCTAGAAGAACACAAACAATGGTCTAATTTGAAAGCCTGAACCAGCTGATGTGAACACACACATCTTTTCACTTCCAAGGACCTTCTGTATACACAGGGAAACCCATTTTCTGCTAAGTCAATTAACGGGGTCATCTCTCCCAATTATTGCCATAATCAAGATAATGTGTTCTTAAGAAGACTGAAATAATTGTTTACAATCTGGTTATTTTGGTCAATGAATAACTGCATTGAGTAGCCATTAAAGGAAATCAATCAATCCCTGGCTGTGCACCGAGTCAGTCCACACAGAGTTCCCAAGGCACAGGGTGAGTTCTGTGTCCTGAGCAGGAGAGTTAACCTGTGTGTTGTACTGGGGTCTCACTCCATGAGGCTCAACCAACTGCTGCCTCTCCCTTTCCAGTGGGTGCCATTCCTCATGGACTTCTTTTATTTCCCAGGATGCTTTGTGTCCCTTGCCAACTTTGTATATGCTGTTCAAAATTACTGCCCTCCTCTCACTTCTGGTCTCTACTCAACTCCAGTATAACTGGTATTTACTGTCTGATCGGTGTCTTTCTCCTCTGGTGTAAACTCCGTGAGGACAAGAATCTTGGATTGGTCATCATACTGCTCATTCTTTCTCCAGCATCTTCCAAAGGCACATAGTAGACACTCAGCCAATTTCTGTACCCTGAATAATGTTATAAGAGCATGAATGAGAGGAAGGCCTTTGCTGAGGGGCTGCTGGGTAGCTGTATATTTAGTCTTCACCATAATTGTGAAAGAAAGAGATGCTCTTCCCACATTTTATCACAGAATTTGAAAGGGTTGGTTGGCTTTAGCAAAATCTCAGACCTGCACCCACCTTAACACAAACCAGGAGAACAAAAGCCCATCACTTCTCCACCAAAACCTCCCTTGTGACCTTGAGTTTTGTTTTGTCTTTACTAGAAGAGCATCGGGAATTATAATGGAAGTGATTATGAGTGCACCCTGCTGAGCCCAGGTTGAATGGGGGAAGGAGACCTCCAAACCCCTGGCCAGCGTTTCACCCCCCTCCCAGGTTGATGGGGGATCCCCAGGGAACCTCCACACCCCTAGCCAATGGCGCTTCACCCTCTCCCACCCACAGCCCTTTTGGGAATAATCCCCCTTACCAGACAGGTAGCCTCTTCCCTTCTATGGACCCTCCCTGCTCCGTGCCTCTAATTGTCCTCTCTCCCCATCTGCTAATGTGACCCTGCAAGCCTGAAACTGGCCTTAGGACTTAGTAAAGCTCTGCACTTGTATTGGATGTAGGAATGTGATTCTTGTAAAAATTAAAACGAGGATAAAAGCCATTCAGAGAAGCCTTTCTGAAAGAGGGGAAAACCCCAGAGAATATATGAATGAAGTTCCCCTTCCAACTTGGGACTGTTAATGGAAGTGCTGGCAACCACTTAAGAAATGCTGACAGAGAGCCTTGGGTCTTGGCATAAGCCCCAGGGAAGGGTGAACCTTGAGCAGAGAAATAACACATTCCATGGTGTCCAGAGAACGCTCCTCTGAGAGACCTTGGAGGGATCATCATTACTTTGCCCTACCTCTGGTTTAAAAAAAAAAAAACAAAAAGTGGGTTCTACATAAAGTGTGACTTTAAAAGATAAAAAAAAGATGGCTCAGCAAGTCGGCCATTTTTCTGTGAAAGCCTGAGGACTTGGGTTTGGATCCAAGCACCTGTAGAAATCACAGCACCATGGTGTGTGCCTAGCCCAGCGATGGGAGGTAAAGGCAAAGGGGGCCTGGGAGCTCCTGCCCAGTCCAGCTGCTTGGTGAGCTTCAGGTTGAGTGAGATCTGTCTCCAAAGACAGGGTGGAGAGCAGGAGAGGAAGACACCCGATGCTGACCTCTGGCTTCCACACAAGTACAGATACGCATGCATGTACGGATGAATATCCACACCCATGCTCCTGAATCACACACACACACACACACACACACACACACACACACAAACTTGTGACTGCTTGTACTATGTTAATGGGTCTCCAAAATTTTTACATGAGAATCTGCATGTCCACACATAAGACACTGAGGGACCCTGCCCTCAGTTGGTTCTGATTGGTAAATAAAGTTGCCCCCAGAGCATGGAGAAGGCAGCAGAGATATATAGGTTTTGGAAAGTAAGAACTTGGGAATATTGGACGGAGGCAGATTAGTCACGTGGCAGTTAGGCAGCGGCCCAGACACTGAGCTGATTAAGGCATATCAAAATATAAAGGCTCTCTCCCTCCCTCCCTCCCTCTCTCTCTCTCTCTCTCTCTCTCTCTCTCTCTCTCTCTCTCTCTCTCTGTGTGTGTGTGTGTGTGTGTGTGTGTGTGTGTGTATGTATGTATGTGTGTATGTGTGTGTCCTTCATTCGGGAACCCAGAACATTGAGGAGGGTAGCAAAGAATACTACCACCACTGGTATCAATTTATTTTAATTGGGCACAACTACTGCTGCTGCTGCTGGTGCTACTACTACTACTACTAATAATAATAATAATAATAATAATAATAATAATAATAATCGCACACAAAACATGCATACGAATGCACACAGACACACTGTCTTAGTCAGGGTTTGTACAAACAGATGACCAAGTAGCAAGTTGGGGAGGAAAGGGTTTATTCAGCTTACACTTCCACATTGCTGTTCATCACCAAAGGAAGTCAGGACTGGAACTCAAGCAGGTCAGGAAGCAGGAGCTGATGCAGAGGCCATGGAGGGATATTTATTACTGGCTTGCTCAGCTTGCTTTCTTACAGAACCCAGGACCACCAGCCCAGGGATGGCAGCACCTACAAAGGGGCTTGCCACCCTGGGTCACCAATTGAGAAAATGCCCCATAGCTGGATCTCATGGAGGCATTTCCTCGAGGGAGGCTCTTTTCTCTGTGATGACTCCAGCTTGTGTCAAGCTGACACACAAAATCAGCCAGGACAGGCACATACCTGATACCCGCCACACCTCTACCCCTCTCCCACCCCAAATGCCTGTCATGTTTTGAGAGTTTTGCAGCAGATGGGTGGACTGCCTTTCTGAGCATCTTCCAACTGTAAGTTCCTAGAGCAGGGCTGGGGAGGGTGAGCATGACTGGACTCTGAAGTCCTAGCTCTGGAGACGGAATTTCTGTCCACATCATCCAGATACCAAGGCCCCGGGTCAGCTTGACCTGTATTTGCCATATTTACTCCTTAGTTGCTGGTTTTTTTTAAACTATTTAAAAATGTCTTCATATATACAAATGTATCTTAATTACATCTACCCCTCCCCTCTAGCTCCTCGAGTGTCCCCTAATATATCTCCCTCCCAATTTTATATCCTTATCTGTCTACCAACCTATCTACCTACCTACTTACCTATCTCTATATCTATCCATCCATTCATCATATCTATCATCTATCCATCCTATCTATCTATCTATCTATCTATCTATCTATCATATCTATCTATCTATCTATCTATCTATCTATCTATCATATCTATCTATCATATCTATCTATCTATCATCTAGCTATTCATCATATCTATCATATCTATCTGTCTATCTATCTATCTATCTATCTATCTATCTATCTATCTATCTATCATCTATTTTTATAACTGTCCAAGACCTGTCCATGCTGCCCATATGCACATGGGTATGGAGTCATCCATGGAGACGTGGACAATCTTCCAATAGACACCTCCTCAAAAGCTCCCTCCCCCGGAAGCCATCAACTGTCATTGGCTCCTCAGTTAGGGTGGGACCTTGGAAGCCCCTTCCCACAATCGTGGAATTTTTAAACTGCTTTGAACTTGTCCCGTTGACTGCAGCTCCCTTGGGTTCACATACGGAGCAGCCACGTCCTGTCCAGAGGATGGTGTTCCACGCTTTTCAGTGGCCTTCTTTGTAGATGCGTGGAGCTGATGCTCTTGCCTTCCTGCTTTGAAGGTGAAATGCAGTGCCTCCACCTCTGCTGGGGTGAGCCCTCGCTCGCTGTGGGCCCAGGAGAGGACAGTCTCAGCCATCCCTGCACATCAGGGCTGCACTTGGAGCTAGAAAGCTAGGCAAGGCAAGTCTATCTCGTCAGGCGAGGCTGACAGCATGGACCGCCAGTGACATTCTGTGCGGCAGAGTTTTTGTTACACAGAAGCACTGAGCGGAGGTGCCAGTTCTCTGTGTTCTGGTTGCACCAGACAACTCCAGAACAAAGCAGGTAGACTGTCGGGAGAGGCCCTGTGATGCAGCCTCTGGTGCATTACAGTCTGCAGCTGTGCTGAGTGGGTGACGCCGCTTGCCTGGGCAGAATCCAGGAGTCTGAGAGGAACAGTCTCAGGCTGACTTCTGGAAAAGTGGGTAAGGGAAAGAGAGAAAAGGGGGAGGGGGAAAGAGAGGGAGGGAGGGAGGGAGGGAGGGAGGGAGGGAGGGAGGGAGAAGGGAAAAAGAGGGAGGAAGAGGGAAAGAGAGGGAGGGAGAGAGGGGGAAAGGGAGAGGAGAGGGAGTAGGAGTGGAGAGGGAAAGAGGGGGAGGGAAAGAGAGGGAGGAGAGGGAAGGGAAGAGGGGAGGGGCAGAAAGTTATGTACTCTTTCCTGACTTCTGCTGAAACGTGTGTTTAAACGTACCATTGCCAGAAGTATTTTCAGATTCTAAAACTGCAAGGGAATTTTCGAGTGCCAGAATAAAATCCCTCATCATATATAAAAATGTTCTGGCTTCGTTTATTAGGACGGAGATAACCAAAGCCCCTTTTAAGCATCACCTTGGATGCAAGAACGCATGAGGATGCAAGAACGCATGATCCACAAAGAAGTCTGCGCTTGCCTCTGCAAGATGTCACTGTTGCTGGCAAGCAAAGCAGTGCAGGTAGGTCCTCCCCGAGTCCGGTTCCTTCCAGATGAGAGACTCAGCAGTGCAGGCAGGTCCTCCCGAGTCCTGTCCTTCCAGATGAGAGACTCAGCAGTGCAGGCAGGTCCTCCCCGAGTCCAGCTCCTTCCAGATGAGAGACTCAGCAGTGCAGGCAGGTCCTCCCCGAGTCCAGCTCCTTCCAGATGAGAGACTCAGCAGTGCAGGCAGGTCCTCCCCGAGTCCTGTTCCTTCCAGATGAGAGACTCAGCAGTGCAGGCAGGTCCTCCCCGAGTCCTGTCCTTCCAGATGAGAGACTCAGCAGTGCAGGCAGGTCCTCCCCGAGTCCTGTTCCTTCCAGATGAGAGACTCAGCAGTGCAGGCAGGTCCTCCCCGAGTCCTGTTCCTTCCAGATGAGAGACTCAGCAGTGCAGGCAGGTCCTCCCCGAGTCCGGTTCCTTCCAGAT
Organism: Apodemus agrarius; assembly: GCA_964023405.1. Lineage (NCBI taxonomy): Eukaryota > Metazoa > Chordata > Mammalia > Rodentia > Muridae > Apodemus > Apodemus agrarius. The sequence goes on along the minus strand of OZ030019.1, from coordinate 4,997,822 downwards.
GAGAGACTCAGCAGTGCAGGCAGGTCCTCCCCGAGTCCTGTCCTTCCAGATGAGAGACTCAGCAGTGCAGGCAGGTCCTCCCCGAGTCCGGCTCCTTCCAGATGAGAGACAGCAGTGCAGGCAGGTCCTCCCCGAGTCCGGCTCCTTCCAGATGAGAGACTCAGCAGTGCAGGCAGGTCCTCCCCGAGTCCAGCTCCTTCCAGATGAGAGACAGCAGTGCAGGCAGGTCCTCCCCGAGTCCAGCTCCTTCCAGATGAGAGACTCAGCAGTGCAGGCAGGTCCTCCCTGAGTTCTGTTCCTTCCAGATGAGAGACTCAGCGGTGCAGGCAGGTCCTCCCTGAGTCTGGTTCCTTCCAGATGAGAGACTCAATGATTCAGGCCTTCTTGAGAAATATTTTCCTGCTTTCGGTGGAAGGTAAGACCAGTACAATTTTTAGTGAGCACACAAATTCTTGTCAGCGTGAAGGACAAGCAGGCACGTTGAGGGGAAGCTCCCGTGTACCGTGTCAGGACAAGCCCCACGGCGTGCAATGTCTTCCTGAGGACATACGCATCTTAAACTTTGGCATGTCTCTTATTTGAACTGAATAGTTAAAGTCTGTGTGCCTATGAGGGGTGTGATTTTGTTGACATATTTCATACTTTAATCCTTAGGGCTGGTGAGATGGCTCAGCGGTTAAGAGCACTGACTGCTCTTCCGAAGGTCCTGAGTTCAAATCCCAGCCACCACATGGTGACTCACAACCATCCCTAATAAGATCTGACGCCCTCTTCTGGTGTATCTGAAAGCTACGGTGTACTTACATATAATAATAAATAATTTTTTAGAAAAGTATCCTTGGCAAAGCAAAGCAAAGCAAAACAAAAGCAAAAGGACAAGTATCGCGGAACCTCCCGTTTAGCTGAAGCACGGAAGCCGTTCGGTACTGCGCTGTGGCGCTCACTCATGCCCACGGCCTCCCAGCGTGGGCTTTCCTCAGCGACTCTATTTCTGGTTTTCCACCTTGGATCAACTTCCTCCGGACATTACTCTGTTAGTCTCTTGGAGTACACCCGCATCTTCTGAGTTGTTCCCATATCCGATACTCATTCTTTTGTCCAGTAGTTATTTCAAGTCTTGGGGTCTTGATTGGCTCGATTTCCCTGTCAGTTAAGGAATTAAAAGGCAGAAAAAAACCTCACATGTAACAAGTAACAGCAGAAGAATCTCAGAAACATCAGACAAGAGGAGAGTCAGCTGACTTTTGTTAGGAGTATGCTCTCTCTCTCTCTCTCTCTCTCTCTCTCTCTCTCTGTCTCTGTCTCTCTCTTTTCCTACCTCCCTCTTTCCCTCCGTCCCCTCTTTCCCTCCCCCTCTCCTTTGAAGCAACTTTTCCCCAGATTTAGGTTGATCAGTTTGTGGAAAGATGGCTACTGACTGGCCTACAATGTACTGTAGACATGTCTGAATTGGTCTTGAGTTTGTGGAGCTAGTCCACCCGCTGAGGCCCTACTGGCCCGAGGAAAGCCTGACAGGCCTTTGTTTGAAGCTGCCAGGGCTAGGACAGAAGGAAGAGGAAAATCGAGCCAGCTTTCTTTTATATATATATATATATATATATATATATATATATATATATATAGCCATCTTTTTCTTTTATATATATATTTTTTATTGGATATATTCTTTATTTACATTTCATTTCCCTTTCCCTGGTTCCCCACCCCACAAAGGTCCCACATGCCCTTTTCCCTTCCCCTGTTCTCCCATCCACCCCTTCTCACTTCCCTGTTCTGGTATTCCCCTACCCTGATGCATTGAGCCTTTCCAGAACCAGGGTCTACTCCTTCCTTCTTGTCAGACATCATTTGGTATGTGGATTGTGTCTTTGGTGTTCCAAGATTCTAGGCTAATATCCACTTATCAGTGAGTGCATACCATGGGTATTCTTTTGAGACTGGGTTACCTCACTTAGTATGATGTTCTCCAGCTCCAACCATTTCTCTAAGAATTTCATGAATTCATTGTTTCTAATGGCTGAATTGTACTCCATTGTGTATATATACCACAGTTTTTGTATCCATTCCTCCACTGAGGGACATCTGGGTTCTTTCCAGCTTCTGGCTATTATAAATAAGGCTGCTATGAACATAGTAGAGCATGTATCCTTATTGCATGCTGGAAAATCTTCTGGGTATATACCCAGGAGTGGTATGGCAGGGTCCTCTGGAAGTATAGTGTCCAGTTTTCTGAGGAACCGCCAGACTGATTTCCAGAGCGGTTGTACCAGCTTACAATCCCACCACCAGTGGAGAAGTGTTCCTCTTTCTTCACATCCTCACCAACACCTGCTGTTTCCTGAGTTTTTAATCTTAGCCATTCTGATTGGTGTGATGTGAATTTCAGGGTTGTTTTGATTTGCATTTCCCTAATGACTAATGATGTTGAACACTTCTTAAGGTGCTTCTCAGCCATCCGAAGTTCTTCAGGTGAAAAGTCTTTGTTTATTTCTGTACCCCATTTTTTGATAGGGTTATTTGGTTTTCTGGAGTCTAACTTCTTGAGTACTTTGTATACATTGGATATTGGCCCTCTGTCAGATGTAGGGTTGGTGAAGATCTTTTCCCAACTTGTTGGTTGCTAATTTGTGCTTTTGACAGTGTCTTTTGCCTTACAGAAACTTTGTAATTTTATGAGGTTCCATTTGTCTATTCTTGATCTTAGAGCATAAGCTATTGGTGTTCTGTTCAGGAACTTTCTCCCTGAGCCAATGTCCTCCAGGGTCTTCCCCAGTTTCTTTTCTATTTGTTTTAATGTGTTTGGTTTTATGTGGAGGTCCTTGATCTACTTGGAGTTGACCTTAGTACAAGGAGATAAGAGTGGATTAATTCTCATTCTTCTGCATGTTGACTGCCAGTTGAGCCAGCACCATTTGTTGAAAAGGCTATCTTTTTTTCCACTGGATGTTTTCAGCTCCTTTGTCAAAGATCAATTGGCCATAGATGTGTGGGTTCAATTCTGGGTCTTCAATCCTATTCCATTGATCCACCTCCCTGTCACTGTACCAATACCATGCAGTTTTTAACACTGCTGCTCTGTAGTATTGCTTGAGGTCCGGGATACTGATTCCCCCAGAAGTTCTTTTACTGTTGAGAATAGTTTTATCTATCCTGGGTTTTTTGTTATTCCAGATGGATTTGAGATGAAAAACTGCGTTGGGATTTTGATGGGGATTATGTTGAATTTGTATATTGCTTTTGGCAAGGTCGCCATTTAACTATATTAATCCTGCCAACTCACGAGCATGGAAGATTTTTCCATTTTCTGAGGTCTTCTCCTATTTCCTTCTTCAGAGACCTGAAGTTCTTGTCATACAAATCTTTCACTTGTTTAGTTACAGTCACACCAAGATACTTTATGTTGTTTGTGGCTATTGTGAAGGGTGTCACTTCCCTAATTTCTTTCTCAGCCTGCTTATCCTTTGAGTATTGGAAGGCTACTGATTTAGTAGAGTTGATTTTATAACCAGACACTTTGCTAAAGTTGTTTATCAGCTGTAGGAGTTCTCTGGCAGAGTTTTTCGGGTCACTTCAGTATACTATCATATCATCTGCGAATAGTGATAGTTTGACTTCTTCCTTTCCAATTTGTATCCCTTTGACTTCCTTATATTGTCAAATTGCTCTAGCTAGTACCTCAAGTACTATATTGAAAAGATATGGTGAGAGGGGGCAACCTTGTCTAGTCCCTGATTTTAGTGGGATTGCTTCAAGTTTCTCTCCATTTACTTTGATGTTGGCTACCGGTCTACTGTAAATTGCTTTTACTATGTTTAGGTATGGGCTTTGAATTCCTGTTCTTTCTAAGACTTTTAGCATGAAAGGATGCTGAATTTTGTCAAATGCTTTTTCAGCATCCAATGAGATGACCATGTGGTTTTTTCTTTGAGTTTTTTTATGTAGTGGATTACATTGATGGATTTCTGTATATTGAACCATCCCTGCATCCCTGGAATGAAGCCAACTTGATCATGGTGAATAATCATTTTGATGTGTTCTTGGATTTGGTTGGCAAGAATTTTATTGAGTATTTTTGCATCGATGTTCATAAGAGAAATTGGTCTGAAGTTCTCTTTCTTAGTTGGGTCTTTGTGTGGTTTTGGTATCAGGGTAATTGTGGCTTCGTAGAATGAGTTGGGTAGTGTTCCTTCTTTTTTTGTGTGGAATAGTTTGAAGAGTATTGGTTTTAGGTCTTCTTTGAAGGTCTGATAGAATTCTGCACTAAAACCATCTGGTCCTGTGCTTCTTTTGGTTGGAAGACTTTCTATGACCCCTTCTATTTCTTTGGGGGTTATGGGACTGTTTAGACGATCTATTTGATCCTGATTTAATTTTGGTATTTGGTATCCATCTAGGAAATTGTCCATTTCCTCCAGATTCTCCAGTTGTGTTGAGTATAGGCTTTTGTAGTAAGATCTGATGATTTTTTTAATTTCCTCAGTTTCTGTTGTTATATCTACCTTTTCATTTCTAATGTTGTTAATTTGGATACTGTCTCTGTGCCCATTGGTTAGTCTGGCTAAGGGTTTATCTATCTTGTTGATTTTCTCAAAGAACCAGCTCCTGGTTTTTTGTTGATTCTTTGTATGGTTCTCTTTGTTTCAACTTGATTGATTTCAGCCCTGAGTTTGATGATTTCCTGTCTTCTACTCCCCCTGGGTGAATTAGCTTCTTTTTGTTCCAGAGCTTTCAGGTGTGCCGTTAAGCTGCTAGTATATGCTCTCTCCTGTTTCTTTTTGGAGGCACTCAGGGCTAAGAGTTTTCCCCTTAGCACTGCTTTCATTGTGTCCCATAGATTTGGGTATGTTGTGCCTTCATTCTCATTAAATTCTAAAAAGTCTTTGATTTCTTTCTTTATTTCTTCCTTGACTAAGGTATCATTGAGTAGAATATTGTTCAGCCTCCATGTGTATGTGGACTTTCTGTTGTTTTTGTTGCTATTGAAGTCCACTTTTACTCCGTGGTGATCAGATAGGAGACATGGGATTAGTTCGATCTTATATTTGTTGAAGTCTGTCTTATGACCAATTATATGGTCGATTTTGGGGAAGGTACCATGAGGTGCTGAGAAAAAGGTATATTCTTTTGCTTTAGGATGAAATGTTCTCTCTGTATATATCTGTTAAATCCAATTGGTCCAAAGCTTCAATAAGTTTCCATGTGTCCCTGTTTAGTTTCTGTTTTCCTGATCGGTCCATTGAGGGTAGTGGAGTATTGAGGTTCCCCACAATTATTGTGTTAAGTGCAATGTGTGCTTTGAGCTTTAGTAAAGTTTCTTTTTTGAATGAGGGTGCCCTTGCATTTGGAGCATAGATGTTCAGAATTGTGAGTTCTTCTTGGTGGATTTTTCCTTTGACTAGTAAGAAGTGACCTTCTGTGTCTCTTTTGATAACTTTGGCAGGTGACTGCTCTCTGCTGCAGCCCTGGGAACCTAATTTCTGTTTCTTCAGTTCTTCCTGTTTGGTTCCATCTGTTCTTCCGGTTTCTGTTCCTTTGATTCTTCTGGTTCCTGATCCTTCCATTCTTTCTGTTCCCATTCATTCCTTCTGTTCTTCCAGTCACTGTCACAGGTGTCACTGCTGTAGGTGTGGACCAGACACTGTCTGGAGCTCCTTCCACGGTTCTGATTTGCTGCTGCGCTGAGACCCGCACATTTGGAGTCACAATGGATGGCTTTGTTCGTCATTTTGGAAACAGTACTGGCATCCACAGAGACATGCTTTCTGCCATGGCTTCCTCTAATATACCCAGTGAGTTTGCCTAAGTGAAGGCATCTTCAGTGGTTGGTTGCTTTTCTCTCAGTTTGCAATCTCAGGTCTAAAGAGATGAGGGGTCAAATCTCTTCATCCACATTTCATCTTTAAGTTCATCTCCTTTTTATCTTTTACTGGTGCTGGCCATGTTGAGTGGGTGAAGGAGTCCTGGTAGGTTTTATGTCCATTCTCTCCATGAAATGGTATTTAAGGTCAGAGGCTCCATCTTGTGTCTCCTGGGGGTCAGGTACTGTCCTATGTCAACTCTGGCGTCCTGCCTGGGTCTGCAGCTTTCACCGTGAGTTGGAGGTCTTTCCACAAGCTCTTGTTCAAGACTGTTCTGCCCTTTGGGTTCCCATGTGCCGGTTTCATATATTAATTCTGAAGAGCAGGACTGCCCCATGCCCATTTCTTGTTGATTTTTAATGTATTCTATGGAGGGATAAAAAACATTCTTTGATGTTCCTCATTGCTCATTCATCCCCACATCTCTTTAAACCTAAGATTGCAAATTGAGAGAAAAGCAACCAACCATTGAAGATGCCTCCACTTAAGGAAACTTACTTAGGTGTATTAGAGGAAGCCATGGCAGAAAGCGTATCTCTGTGGATGTCAGCACTGTTCCTAAAATGACGGGCTTATGATGAACAGTAAAACAAATCCAAATTCAAGTTGGTAATTATGACAGCACTTGCCACGACTGTCTCTTAGGATGAGGGATTTAATTATGTTATAGATATGTCACTAAATTCGTTCCTAGCACCAAGGGTTTAACACCGGCAGTCCACACAGACTTCGGTGAGTGATTGGACAGGAGATTCCGTGTAATGCTGAAGGATGCAAAGCAGTGACGTCATGAAAGATGGTGTGTGCTGTGTGCTGAAGGGGTCAGGAGAGGAGGGCAGCACAGACTCGGGCTTTCTGCCAGGGGACTTGTACGGCAGCTCAGGATGGCAGTACTGAGAACAGCCGCCCCTCAACAAATGCCAAACGCACAACAGGACACACAGCCAGACACACATGGTCACTGCAGACGTTTTCTTGCAGCTTGCAACATAGGGGCAAACAGAGAACGGAAACACAAGAGACTTGAGAAGCAATTTCTGTAGGACAAACCCTAGCCTGGGCAATCAAATCATCGGGGAGATATAATGAAGGATGTGGAGTTTCAGCTATAGTGTCAGCTAAGTGGTATAAAGTATAAGAAAGTTTTAGTATAATTCTTCACATGTAGTATTTTTTCTCTCTCATTTTACAGTGTCTGAGCACTTCCAAGTAACTTAAACTGTTTCTGCTCCACTTAATTTGACATCCACAGCTGGAAGTAAGTAGGAGGTGGCCCTGGCCTCTCCTAGATACTTGCTGTCTCAGGGTTTTATTGTTGCAAAGAGGCATCATGACCACAGCAACTCTTATAAAGAAAAACATTTAATTGGGGCTTTATTACCGTTTTAGAGAGTTAGCCTATAAACATCATGGCTGGGAGCATGGCAGCCTCCAGGTAGGCATGGTGCTGGAGAAGGAGCTGAGAGTTCTAATTCTTGGTCCAAAGGCAGCCAGGAGGAGACTGTGTGACACATTTGGCATAACTTAAGGATAGGAGACTTCCACAGTGACACACATCCTCCAATAAGGCCACACCTTTTAATAGTGCCTATGATCAAGCATTTAAACACATGAGTCTGTGGGACCCAAACTTATTCAAACACCACACCTGCTTTTACCTCAGAACTACTCTATGACATGAATGGACCATTATATGACCCTGTTGCTAAGGACTTCACATTTTTTGGTTACAGAACATAAAGAAACCAATCTCCACTGACCAGGAAACGCTCCCCCCCCCCGTTGGCTAATCTTTATGATAGATGGTGCTTTGTGGGGGACACTGGGAGAGACAACATTGTGCCCAGCATGAACCTTGCATGCTAGAACACTGGCCAGCCAGTCAAGATGAGCCTACCATTTCCTTGAAAAGATACAGAAACAGTATAAGGATGCGATTTCGTTTTAAGCCCAGGGCTGCTTTGGACTGTCTATAGCAGCAGCTGACTGTGATTTGCCTCATGCTCAGCAAAGGCGTGGTATTGCCAGCTATAGATAGCTTCTGTGATTGTGTGACATTTGGAATTCTGCGAACTTTTCAGAGGTATATACATGCTAGGGCCCTGAGAGGCATTGTTGTTGGCTGTTCAGGAGGGTTGGTTGCAGTTTATTAGTAACCATGCTCAAAGAAGAAGAAAGAGGAGAGAAATCACATCTGGGATCTCTCTCCTCTCTCTCTGCCCTCTCTCCTTCTTTCTCTCTTATCTAGTGATTGGGAGTAATACCTTGGGAATCAAGTGTGGGAAAAAGAAGAACCTACAATGTGGTCAAGACCAGCCACACCTGCCTACTAGCAAACAGGGTCAAAACCCAAGGTTGGGGAGGTCATAGGCCAAGGGGAGAACCTATCAATGCTGTCTTATGGTTGTGTTGTCAAATTCCTTTCTAGATGTTTACCCTTAAGTAGAGCTGCTAGTCTCCCTCAGAGAAGCTTCTACTGCAGTTGGGAGTGGCTGATGCGCAGGCTCCGGCTGCTCAGGAATTGGGGATGAATGGCTGAGCGCTCCGCCACAGACCGGGCAGCCATGCTTGTTGCTACTTTGTTTCCAACCCAATTCCCTGGTAAAAGAAATCTCAACTCAATCAGTAACAAAACAAGCTACAAACCTAGATTGGGCAGATCTCCCACTACACTACTCTATTCCCATCTATATTATCCCATATAATTTGCGGTTTCTCCAGGCCACAAGCTTCTCTCTCTGCAGCCTCTCCATCCATCCCTCGTAGCTCCTCCCCATCCTGTTGATCCTCCGTGGCTCCTCCCCATCCTGTTGATCCTCTGTAGCTCCACCCCTCCTCATCCTTTCTCCTCCCCCAAACTCTCATTCCTACCCCTTCCTCCTGCCCAATCATTGGCTCAAGCCTTTATTTGAAAAGTTAAGGTGGGGAGAAGGTTCACAAGGCAACTCCTCATCTGCAGCCCCTCTGAGGAGTGAAATTAGCATCAAAATATAAGTCCAGGGCTATCCACAACACTTACTAAGGACCTGGGAATACTGAAGAAGATAAGTAGAGAGAAGGAGAGAAAGAAAGGGAGGAAGAGGGAGAGGAGGGTGGGAAGGAGTGCAAGTTTCAAGGCCCCCCACCACTTGGAAAGGCAAGCCAGAGGGCTGGTAGGGTACAAGACAAGTCATTTCTCTCTGAGGGAGAGGCACCTTGCCCTTCCTCAGAGAAGGGTAGATGATGGGGCCCACACCATAAGTCTTACCATAGCAATCTTACACCCTGCTGGATTCCTGCTGAATTCAGGAAGATTAGTTTCTAGCATTCAGAAAAGCAAGTGGCTTTGTAACTTTGTAACTTACTTGGCTGCCTTGCACAGGCACACAAGGGTCCCTCCAAATCTTCTTCTACCCTAATGCCCCACAGGACCCTTATCTGGAAGCACAGGCAGCAAAGACCAGTTCAGCAGCCTTAAACTACATTTTTATCTCCATGAAATGGGGAGTTTGCCAGACTGCTCTATTCTCACCAGGGTGGGGGGAGCGAGGGGAGGGAAGGGAAGAGAGGGGAGAAGGGAGTAGAGGGGAGAGGAAAGGGGAGAGGAGGAAAAGGGAGGGGAGGGGGGAGGGGAAGGGAGGGGAGGGGGAGAATATGCATCTGTGTACTTAGGGATCCTAGAAAATGTCTCAGGAGACTGAATGACCTCTGTAGTATCTTTCCTGAGTTTACACCAGCCAGAGGCCATGATCCCCCTCTCTTCTGGTGCTGCAAGCCCCACAGGCATGGTTTCTGTCTACACATGGCAGTGCCACCTGGATATGTCACTGTGATTGGACTCAACAGTTACCTCCAGTGCGTCAGACGAGTACATGAACCAATTTCCCCTCTCCCTTCCCTCAGCCAGATAAAAAAGGAAGGGGCGGCATGGAGACATCGTCCTAAGGGAGAGGCTAGTGGGTCGTCATGCATGCTCTGGGACGCGGAGCAGTTCCCGGGAGACAGGCCACCACAGCACAGCACGAGGGAGCTGGGACACACCCCAAGCCGCATGCCCTGCTGATGATTGGCACATTCTGACGGGTGACAAAGACGTATTCTCTCATTAATTACAGACCCACTAAGATGGAAATTTTGATTAAAGTGCTATTTTAAGGAACTGAGTGTTTAAGAAAAAGATGGGGGAAGATTGCTAGGTTCATGGCTGACAGGAGCTACGGTCCCTCTGGGCTGCAAACTGATACACAGACCCCCAGCCTGAGACTCTAACTAATAATAAATAGTTACACCATAAAAGCGCGTCCCACCGGCAGTTAAGCGGTCCTTGGGTGGGCCTGTTAAACTCTATCCCAGGGTCTCCAGAAGGTCCCGAAGCCCCGCCTCCGTCTCTGCAGCTCTGAGCGCTTCTCTCTCAGAAGCACTGGGCTTGTGTGCCCTGTCACAGGGACTGAGGAGCACTGTGGGACAAAATCTGTGCCATTCTCACTGGTAAGCTGAGACAGGCTGGGGGTGAATGGAGGGGGGGGTGTAGGTGGCTTCTCAGGGGCCCTGGGTGCTGAATGTTGACAACAAAGGTATCATCTGTGGACAATCTAGTACCAGTAGTAGAAACTAGAAGTTAGTTTGCTGTGTGTGTGTGTGTGTGTGTGTGTGTGTAGGTGTATGCATGTGTGCGTGTAAAATGTGTGTGTGTATTGTGTATGTGTGGTGTGTGTGTGTGTGTGTGTGTGTGTGTGTATGATTCTGGGGATCAAGTCAGGGCCTTGCAGTGTTAGGCAAGTGCTCTACTACTAGCTTCCACCCCAGTGGACTGAGCAGAGAGTACTTGCCTGGTGACCCACGTTTGGACACTGGGACTGACATGGTGAGGAAAGAACATATTCCCACAAAGTTAGTATACACAAACACACAATCTCATATACCCTTACACACATACACACACTCATACACAATCTCATATACACTTACACAGATATATACACACACACACTCAGACACACATATTCAGACAATACTCACACAGTCATATACACTTACACACTCATATACATATACACTTATACACATATACATATACACATATATCTCACACTCATAGACACACACTTAGACACACACACATAATATACACTTATATACATATACACACTCATATACACACTCAGACACACATACACACATTCAGACACACACATACACACTCATATACACTTACACTCAGACACACACATATATACTCACATACAGACACACACTCATATATATATATATATATATATATATACACTCAGATACACATTCATACACACACACACACACACACACACACACACAATGCCATCCATATATGCAGCCCAAACACATAAAAACCAAATGTAATTTTTGAAAAGAGAAGTTACATCTTGAGCTGGTGAGATGGCTCAGGAGGTAAGGGTAGTCTCCACCAAGCCTGACAATCTGAGTTCAACTCTAATCCCGCAATGCAGGAGAGAACAGATTCTAATTGTCATCTGACCTTCAATGCACATATCATGGCCTGTGTGCGATGCCTACACACACACACACACACACACACACACAAATGTAATAAATACATACATGTAACTTTAGGAACTTATATCCTCAGCCCAAGTCTGACAGTTTTTTAAAAATGTTCAATACAAATAATCAAATCCCCCATCAGTTGTTGGGTGGAGCCATTCCCAGCTCCCTCTTTCTGTGTCTGGGAGCCCAAAGGAGGTACCAGAGAGAGGGTATCACAGAAGGCTCAGGCTGAGGGCTGGAGGTAAGACAACACATGCTAAAGAAGACCTTCTTAACCCGGAAGCCAAGCCTTGCTCTCCACGGTCCATCAGACCAGGGCTCTGCTACACCACTGTTATGTGCCGAAATATGTCTCCCATGAAACCACATGTCAAAGTACCGCCCCACTACCTCAAAGTGGAAAATAAGATGTAGCTACTCAAGATGAGTCTATGGACTGGTGCTTTTCCTTCCTTCTAAAGAGTTTAGGCTGAGAGAGTTGCATTGAAGATGCAGGCTAAGCCAAGAAAGGTACTACAACAAGCCAAGGATACCAGTGGTCACCAGGAAACCACTAGAAACAGGGGAGAGCCACGAGCCAAGCGTCATTTGGCCCCTCCACTGCCTGAGACCCAGACTCTGCACAGAACCCCCAGCTCGGGAAGATGTTGTGCTTTGGTTACATCATCACCCTTGGGACACTGTGATGGCACCTTTAGCAAGTGAACTCAGTTCCTTCATGGCCTGTTAGCGTCAAGGACCCTGGCAGTCATTCCCTAAGTATCATGCATTGTTGCAGCTTCTAAGACAGCAACCACTGGACACATGAGCTAGGCAAACCTCGATACACTAAGCCTCTCTACGACACACCAATAGCTCAAGACGCCTTTCACTCGGGATAAGCCATTTTTTCAGTAGAACACACTTGGATCTCCAGTTGACCAGGTATCATTTCCATTTTCCCAAAGGAAATAATCTGAGCTTCAGATGCAATACAATCTGTTCAAGGAAGAATTTAGTGGAAACAGGTAGGATTTGAATCCAGGCCTCCCGATGGTGGGGGCATGTTTCTATCCACTCCCTGGTTCTTGGGGAATCTGCCCCGCCCTTTCTCCTCTTGTTGCACAGAGGTTGGGTAATTTTCTCATTCCTACGGGGTCATGACAACTTAGATCTCCTTTCTATAGCTCACCACAGAGACTCTGAAGACTGGGCAGGTTCGTGTGAACAGCCCCCCCCCTTCCGAGAGCTCTACAAGACCTACTCAGTGGCTGGTCACCTCGGTCAGCTCATTTGCCCCACACCTGACATGTCAACATGCAACTCTCTGAAGAAAGATGTCGTTCCCAGTATCAGACGAGTGTACGGGCACTGTGCTTATTCTTAAGTCTATTGAGTCAAAGAAATTTAAAAGATAGCATAGTTTAGCTTTCCTGGACATCAGACATCAGTTGCTGGGTCTTTCTTGTTTATTTCTCACCAGAATCTGCCTCCACGATATCAGAAAAGTGATGCGTTGGTGTGAGCGGTGCTGCTTGAATAAATGTTTCTGTGGGAAGTTGGAATGTGGACTAGACATCGAATACCAACGTGAGATACTGAGCTGGAATATTCTGGAGGGAAGAAAGATGGACAATGCGAATGAGTAGACTGTAAGACACAGGATGTGACATCACAGCTAGCCCATGCCCTAATTCTCTGTCTGGCCCTGTAATAAACACCATGACCAAAAGCAACTTGTAGAGGAAAGGGTTAGTCTCACAGTCTAGGTCACAGCCCACCATTGACGGAAACCAGGGCAAGAGCTCAAGGCAGGAGCCGAAGCAGGGACCGTGGAGCTGTGCTGCTTACTGGCTCAGTCCTGGCTGTCCTTGCTTTTGCAGCCCAGGTTCACCTGCCCAGGGATTGTACTGCTCACTGTGGGCACGGCCCTCCCGCAACGGTGCCTGTCAGGAAAATGCCCACAGACACGCCGGCAGACCAATCTGTTGAAAGAAATCCTCATCTGAAGTTCCCTCTTCCCATGTGTGTCAAGCAGACAGCCAAGACTAGTCAACACAGCCTGGATAGCATTTGCTCATTCATTTTCCAAGCGCGCACTCAGAGTCCTCAGACTCCGGGGCCTGTCCGCCACACTGGCACATCACTAGAAATCAGGCAAAGTTCCTGCACTCTTGGGTTTCACTTTATGATCAGGAAGACAGGCAAGGCTGGGTATGGGGTGGATGGCTAAAATACCAGCAGCACTTGAAAGGCTAAAGCAGGATAGTCATAGGCTTCCGGGCAGCCTGAGCTGTACAGTGAGATACTGTCTCAAGACGCCCTGTTTCCCCCTTGATTCCTTCTCTGTCAACAGCAACATTCCTTCATATCACCCTGCTATAATTCCAACTACAATCATTAGAAGATTCTCCAGACTTCCCCTTTACACCAACCCATTCTCCTTCAAGGGTCAAATCATCTTCTGGTCACAGTAGATAGCCTTTCTCCCCATTTTTATCAGTAGGTCTTAGTTTCAACATTGAAACACACAGAAAACACTGGTCTGTTCTGAGGGTGTTAGCTCTCCATTTCTACATAGCTACACTCAGAATCCAGCAGTAGCAGAAATGGCCAGCGGACAAGCTCTGGACTCTGCCCTAGGCTGTTATCTGTAGTCTTCACTGTCGAGGCAAGCCGTAACAAACCTCAGTTAGGACAATCCTATCATCATGTAACATTGTCACCCTTCTGAATTAAAAATACAGACTTGTATCGCAGGCTGAACAGGCAATCTGGCTCTCTCCCTTCAGCCCCAGCTGACCGCCTTGGCATGAGGAGACTCGGATAGAATTTGTTTCTCTGGTACTTCACTTTGTCTCTCATTTTCTCGGTCCGTCCATCACCACATTCTCTGATGTTTTCTCTGGGGAAAGGATTCAAGAAAATTTTGACAGAATAACTCTGTATGAATCCCCCTTGCATTCCTGAGCTATGCTGGGTAAGGTTACACTAACAATACTTAAATATAGAATATGTATATATGTATGTATGTATGTATGTATGGATGGATGGATGGATGGATGGATGGATGGATGGATGTATGGATGGATGGATGCATGCATAGATAGATAGATAGATAGATAGATAGATAGATGCATGGATAGACAGACAGGTGGACAGACAGATGGACGGATGGGCATGCGGGCGGATAGATGGATGCACTCATGGATATGCACATGGATGATGGGTGAATCTTAATGAAAGACTAGTTGATAAGATACCATTCTGCTATGACTGTTGCGAAAATGCCAGTGCCCTGAATCACAGTCCCCTGCAGGAACAAGTGCTATGTCCTTAGGCCACCCTGCTTCAGGATGCTAGATCAAGAGAGGAAAGCTGAAGTGGGGCTTTTTATGAAATTACCCAGTGTCATAAACAGCAGTGAGTTTACTGGTAGTGAGTCACTAAGTCCTATAACTCAAAAGGAGCATAATTAATCTCTACTTCTAATTGTGTGCATGTGTGTGCATGCATGTAGAGGCCAGAGTTGAGTTGGTATCTTCCTCAGTCATTCTTTAGTTCATCTTCTAAGACAGGGCTCTGTGCACCTGGAGCCTATCCGCACAGCGAAACTGGCTGTCCAGCAAGCCCCTGGAGCCTGCCTGTCTGCCAAAACCCAGGACTGAGGTTACAGATGCACGCTGCCATGTCCCGCTTCTGATGGGGGTTCTAGGGCCTGGGCCAGTTCCAACAAGCATCTTACTGATAAGCTGACTTCCTAGGCGGAGTTTCATCATCTTCAAGAAAGGAAGATTACACATGTGTATAAAGCCCTTTGCAGCCGTGTGTAGGTTCACTGCACATACTCCAATTGAATCTAACGACTCGGAGTCTCTCAAGCTCATTGTATGCTCTTGTCTTTACGTCTTAGCTGATGGCACTGCCCTGGTGTTGTAACTTCACCAGCCTACATGGTCTGTGTCCATTGCCAGGCAAGTTCGTTTCCTTTCCGTTTGTTTGTTTTTTGTTTTTATGCAAGATTGTTTCATAATAAGAAAATACATAAAATCAATGAAGGGTTATCCTTAACAATGATAAAGTCAAATAATATCAAGAAAAAGGGCATTACCAAGAATAGGCATTTTAATACTTTTTTTTTCACTATTAAATCCAGGTTTTCAAGGGATTAACTGCACCAGTCAGTTTCTCTAGGCTAAGATTAATAAAAGGTTTAATCATAGATTTATTAAGCAATGCATTTAAGTTGTTTTACACTTTAGGAAGTCTTCAGGGTCATGCCACAGAATGCATGTGCAGTGGAAAGGGAACATCTCCACTGCCCTGTGTCCACAGGATCAGAGCTAGAGCAATCACTACAGTTTGTTTTCCAGAGAGCAAATCAGATTTACAGGAAGGTCATTGTGGTCACAGTAAAGAATTTACAGCTTTCCCTGTGGACTCTGGGTACAGACATCCAACCAACACCCAATCAGTGATGATTCAACCCTCCATACTCCCATCTCCCCATCCTGAAGGACACTGCACCCCATTTCATGAACCACCAGCAAGTCAGACAGTTGGTCAAATGTGCATCTTATAACCTAGGGCTACAGATGTGATTAACGCCTTCCTCAGCATTTGATACTGATAGGTTCTGACCACTTTGCAGTGGACTGTCTTGTGAGAGTTCTAGTCAGGGGAGACAGGGGAGGTCATTGAAGAGTTTGAAATAAAACAAACATGAATAAAATAAAGTGGATGGAATTCCAAGATGGCTGCGGAGATGTATGGCTATACCTGGCATGGCATGGACATAGGGGACGTTCTCTCTATATGGATGTCCACACTCAAGATGCCCCCCTTTCCACACTGTCCTCAGTGTGAGCCCAGTAGCTCCTACAGAATATCCCAGAGAGCCAGCAGGGACAGGCTACTCAGCTCAGGAATGCAAAAGAAAAGGGTCCTCGGAGAGTCATCTTGCTTTGTTTCCTGTTGCTATCAGAACCATGAAGATGCATCACTGACAAAGAAAAGCAATGTCTTTAGTCTCATGGTTCTCAAGGCTAGGGTAGAACAAGTACATGACATGGCAGCTGGTCAGACTTCATGGGGGACTCACACTGCACCCTAAGCTGTGGAAAGAGGAAGGGCACTCTAGTGCATCCAGGGGCAGCCTGCTGTACAGCAGACCGCTATGTGACATAGGCACTGAGCCTCTGTACTGGCCAGTTTTGTGTATCAACTTGACACAGACTGGAGTTATCACAGAGAAAGGAGCTTCCATTGAGGAAGTGCCTCCATGAGATCCAGCTGTAAGGCATTTCTCAATTAGTGATCAAGGATGGGAGAGCCCCTTGTGGGTGGCACCATCCCTGGGCTGGTAGTCTTGGGTTCTATGAGAAAGCAAGCTGAGCAAGCCAGGGGAAGCAAGCCAGTAAGGAACATCCCTCCATGGCCTCTGCATCAGCTCCTGCTTCCTGACCTGCTTGAATTCCTGTCCTGACTTCCTTTGGTGATGAACACCAACATGGACTTGTAAGCTGAATAAACCCTTTCCTCCCAGCTTGTTTCTTGGTCATGATGTTTGTACAGGAATAGAAACCCTGAGTAAGACAGCTTCCAATATCAGATCCCTTTGTAAAGGCAACTGCAATAGGGATCAGACTTACAGGCTCCAGGAGAGGTAAATCACACCGAATAACACCAGAGGGTGAGTAGGAGAGACAGAAATCAGGTAACACCAACAGGACCCTTCTGCTCCTGCATCCTGGCATGCCTAAGGCTTGTTTTAGCATCTCACCTTCTCGGTCGCCATCCCACTCCCACGGCAGTCAGTGCCTTGGTTTCGGTAGCAGACTTGTGTGGGCAACTGACGACACTTCCAGTTCCGGGTTCTGGCACTGTTTCCAAGGGGCCAGAATCAGGCCAGGTGGGCACAGAGCTGAAGCAAGGTACCGCCAGGGAAACACACCTGACTGAAGATGCTGCTTCTGCTGTGTGTGTGTGTGTGTGTGTGTGTGTGTGTGTGTGTGTGTGTCAGGGGAAGGAGGGCATTGGGTGTCATGGATTTCCCCATCAGTTAATTAATCTTTCCAGTGCTCCAGGGTGGCTGAGGGTGTGTCCTGCACTTCCGTGTAAACCGTGCCTCAGGTGGCAGCTGAGTGGTTGCGAGGTGGTTGCGGACAGGTCCATGTCCACAGCCACTCACCTCGGGCCCCAGGCAGCATCTGCTCTGCATTTAGCCTGTTTGTATTGTGGTTGTTATAGCTCATGTTGGGAGGAATGCGGAGACAGAACATTGACTTGCCAGGAATAATGGCTAAAATCTGTGCCTTGGTAGTGAGAAAGAGGGAGGTGCCAAGCCCCCGAAAGAAGGGTTTGGGTGTCACAGAGCTGAACGTTGAGACCAGCTCAGGGCAGCACAGCCTGGGGTGTGTGGCTCCTCCTTGGGAAGAAATAACTCAACTATAATAAATTTCTTAGCCAAGAACTCCAGGGAGGCTACTCTGGGAAAGGCAGGTGATGTTGAAAGAGAACTTTTTCCCATGACTGGGATCCAGGGGAGCTGGCTCCAGCAACGTGGGACACAATAGAAATAAGTGCCCAGGATCACAAGCAGAGCCATGTGGTGCGGGATTCTGGCGGCGGGAGAGTCAACCCGCCACACTGAGGTATGAGACAGCAGACAGGGAAAAGCCAGCATGGCTGAGGCCTCTCTGCACTAGCCTGCTTGCCCTACAGTGACAAAGCACCATCAAGTAGGTGGCCTGAGTAGTTTTTGTCATAATTCTCGAGCAGAGACTTCCCCACACGGTCAGCCTGTCTTTGCTATGTGTCCTCGCAGAATCTTGCCTCTGCCTGTCTGTGTCCTGGTCTCCTCTTCCTCTGAGGATCCCAGTCGTGTTGGGTTTAGGCCCACCTTAAGGACTTTGGATGAGTTTAATTGCTTCTTTAAAATCCTGTCTCCAGTCCTGTCAACTTATGAACTTAGGAAAAGAAGAAACAAAAGCCAGCCTATAAAACTGTCTATGCCACTGTGAAGATGTCTTAATGTCCCATGGTTACCTCACCCCTAAAAGAAAGAACCTGGCGGAGGACCTCACTGCATGTGGGTGATGTGGGAACTGAAGGAGCTTCTCACACGGAGAGTAGATGACAGCAGTCACAATCCCAGCGTGGCCGTTCCTGTCGCCTGTGCCTGGCCCCTGCTGCCCGAGACAAGGCCCTCCAGGGCCACCGTGTTTAACACGGGAAGCATGTTTTAGTTGACTACTTGATTTCTTTCTGTGTTGGACTGGGCGGAGGCTAAATGGGAAGAGCCCTGTGGTTCCAGCAAAGCACAATGCAGTGTGGCAAACTTCTCACGGGCAGGAAATGGCTTCTGTTCGCTCCCTTGGAGCTCAGAGCTGCTTCTGAAATGCCAGGAGCAGGGTTCTCAGTTCAGCTAACTACACAGCCTCACGGAACCCTGCCGGGAATACCTTCTTCCTGACCGCAGTCCTGGGCAGTTGGACCAGGAGTCGTCAATAACTATTGCTTCCACAATAAATTCAAGCAACAGACTTTACCCAAATTCTGTAGGCGGAGTAAATGGGAAACTCTCAGGCCACTGGGGATCTCTCGACTGAACCTGTTTTTAATTCCAGCCGATTACGTTTAGCGGACTGGGCGACTTCTGGGATATGGATGATCTTATACAATGTATAAAATGCTCCGAGGAGTTAATGGAAAAACCACTTAGTCCAATTGTTCCTCCTTTTCTTTTTTCCTTTTTCTAATCCAATACTTATATGCTTACAAACCAGACCACACTTAATGGAGACTTTGGAAAGACATTTTGTTTTCAGAAAACTTGGGTTGATACGCAGCCATGGAATTAACTTCATTTTTGTGAGGCTACCTTGTAATTATTAGAAGCTGGCACTACACAATTCCCTCAAATGATGCTGAGTTTTATTAAAATAATTTTCTTAATGTTTGGATAGCATGTTTTTTCTTTAATATCACCAGCAAAAAGACCTGAAGAACATTAAATATATTTTATTCTGTGCTCTGGTGGTAATGGCATTTTTGGCCCAAGGCCCTTCGTCAGTACCATTTTATTTCTCCATTTATGCTTGATCTCAGAGGCCTCTCCTTCAGTAACACGCTCTGAGTGCAGCCACATTCCGCATGGAGAAGCCTCCAGGAGCAAGAGCAGCTGGGACCCTCCCACCATGAACAGCGAGAACAGATACAATGTAGAGAAAAGAGCTGAGCTCCTCTCTGTGGAAGAGAATTCTGAGACTTTAGTTCAGAGGAAGAGTAGAAGAGCCGGAGAGAAGGCTCAGCCATTGAGAACACTTGAGGCTCTTCAGAGAACGAGAGTTCAGTCCCCATCCCAGCTCACAGCCACATGAACTCCATTCTGGGAGTTGATATTCTCTTCTGGCCTCCACAGACCCTGTACTCAACACACATACACACACAGAGAGACACACATATACACACATGGATACATACATACATATATACACACACAAACATATACACACATACACAGGTACAGATACACCCATGTACACACACACACACACACACACACACACACACACAATGAGAAGTAAGCAAATCTTAAAACCAGAAGAGTGCTTTCAGTGTGGCCTTAAAGTCTAAATAAAGAATGTAGAACATTTCTCTTTCAACTTCCACATGTAATTTTTATCCCACTGAAAAGACCAGAATCCACATTGCGATCACCTGGTGGAAAAGGAGACTGTTGGGTGGGTGCCTTTGTCTGCTTTGTGTCACTGTAACAAGTGTCTGAGTTTCAGGCTAGGAGAGTTGGGTCTGCATGTATCTAGGCGCTCTCAGTTTATACACCAGGCACAAGGGAGGAAGGTAGCGCCTCTCCAGGAAGCGCCAGCTCCACTGTGAATTTCCCAGTGTGAACTGGGAATCAATGGTAACAATGGTAGCAATGGTAACTAAGGGGCAGGGGCCTCCACTGCCCTTTCTGCCCCTGTGGCTGTGGATGGAGAGCTGGAGCTCTGTGTGCTTTGCCTCTAACTCTAACTGGCTTGAACTCTTAACAGCCCCAAAAGAAGACATTGGCTCTTATTTTAACATTTGAAATACTTTGAGGCAACATGTGATGTGTCAGATACCTATACAATATTTTCAAACAAATTCATTTCATGGCTCTCCTGCCCCCTCTTCACCCCCACCCCACCCCCGGACCCTTCCTCTCCACGTCTTCTCCCTCCTAGATTCTTTTCTTCATTAATGTCTCCTGTGTGCACCCCACCCTTCCTCTTTGCCTAACATTAGTCCCTCATGGTCTGATTTCAGGATTTTTAGAACGTATCGACACTTGGATATTTTTAATTATTTGTTGCAAAAGCAGCAAGTGTAGATTGTAAAATATCAAAGCAAAAGTAAGAAAACATGTACACCATCTATTCTTCTCATTGAAAATAATTTTTATTCCATATGTCTATTCGCAGTCCCCTTATTTCCTCCCCACCTCCCCAGCCAGCCAGAATCCACTCCTTCTTTCTCTTTCTCTTTAGAAAACAGGCAAAAATAATAATTAATTTTAAACATAATAAAATAAAACAGAAAAGAGAAGAAAAGCACAAGACACACACATACACATATACACCATAAAAACACAAAATTGAAAACCATATAATCAAAAGACTATAGTAAGGAGAAAAAAAAGCCCAAACAAAGCATTATGAGACAGAAAATTTCCAAAATACCATTGCATTCACTTTGCTTGGTGCATCATAGATCCTTAAGTGCAGGCATTAATACCCCCAGGTCAGTCCATCTCATGCCATGCCTGTCAGCAGTCACCACCTTTCAGGCCTATTACTGTCCACCAGATGTTTAATCTGTATTCCAGTTTCTGCTCATTGTCTCACAAACAGAAAGCAAATGTGGGTTAAAAATAATTTTTGAAAAACCCTTCAGAGACAATCCCCTGCTGGCCTGCAAAGTCCTCTAACATACTGAGTGCCTGAGATTGTGTCTTGAGTAGCAGGTTAATGAGCGGGAGAGCAGCACACGGCAGAGTGCATGTGTCGTTTCCTCTGCTGTTGGACACCTTTGCAACGGGACATCTCAACAGTCCTTGTCCGGCCAGTCGTGATGGCTAAGCGCTTGGGAAGCTGAGGCACATAGCAAGACCTGTCAAAGAAGGGGAAGAGGAGAGGCATGGGGAGGGGCAAGGGAGGGAGGGAGGTGGGGAGGGGAGGGGCAAGGAAGGAAAATCATTGCTCCTCAGGAGTCAGTCAGGCCCCAGAGGCCCTTCTAAGACACAGGCTTTTGTCATTTCTCTTGGTTGCCACTCTAACGGGATGGCGAGACCTATTGATAAGACAACGCATGCACACCGACACACTCTAATGTCCATGGCATAGAAAAGCCCAGCCTCAAACTGACCAGGAAGTGCTCTCCCTGCTGGCTAGCTCTTGCAGTGCTAGACTGTGCTATGCGGGTTGCTGGTAGAGGGGAGGGGTTGCTGGTGGGAGACTGGGGGCTGTACCTGCCGTTCATGCTACAGTGATGGTCTGTCAGGCAAGACGCACCCATTAGCACAAGAGAGGCATGAGTATTATGGGGTAGCGAAGTACTTTCTGATTGAATTTGAGGCTGGCTTCAAAAGCCTCAAGTTCTATGTCTGGTACTGTAAGCCTGGTCAGAATACCCATATATGGGCGGTCCCAGCTAAAGGGGATCTATACTTACCAGATGATCATATCATTGAACTTTCTGAATACTTTTACATCCATAGATTCCTGCTGCTCTCAAGCTTGGTCAGAGAGCCTTCTGTTTGCAGCGGGCAGTGGTTAATGGAGAGAAGCATAATTGGTCAAAGAGCTGAGGATGAGGGATGGTGAGTGCCCATCCCTAAGTGGGGCATCTGTATCAGCGCCCCACCTTGCCGAGGCCCACTGGAAAAGAGGGGAAGGAAAGCCCTAAGATCCAGCAGCTGTTGTCTCTGGACATCGCGGGGTGTCGAACACATGAATTCATAGCAGGTGTGTTTACTTACACAGAACCCAGCTAGCTAAAACCCAGCATGAAGCTGAGAGGGGCTTCGAGGCCGCACTCCTCGACGAGGAGCTATCATCAGTGTGACTGAAAGGTAGGGCCATGGGGGAGGGGTGTGTGGTTATTGTAGTTTGTCCTTACTTCAGCAACTATGCATACAGCAATGTATATACAGGCTGAACTAACTGGACTTAATGGGTTATAAGCCAGAGACAGAGAGAAAGAGAGAGAAAGAGATGAAAGGGGGGAGAGGAGAGAGAGAGAGAGAGAGAGAGAGAGAGAGAGAGAGAGAGAGAGAGAGAGAGAGAGAGAGAGAGAGAGAGAGAGAGAGAGAGAAAGAAAGAAGTTGAAAGGGAGACGTGGAAGGGGGAGTGGAGTTGGAGGGAGGCTGGGAGTTAGGTATGATCAAAGCATAGTATATACATGAATGAGCTTCTCAGAGAAGAAGAAGAAAAGCTGAGGAAGAAGAATGTATTATTATATTTCACCATAAGCATGTACAAAATCCTCAGAGAATAAAGTTAAAGAACGAAAAAGAAATGTTAAAAGAGAAAAAGGAAGAAGAGAAGAGAGTGGGGGAGAGGAGAGGGAGGAGGAGAAGCAGAGGGAGCTTTCATTTGGAGACTTGTTTGTGAAACCCAGTGCCAAGGGCTAAGGACAGGGAAGGGAGAATGAGGAATGAGGAGCCCGGGGGCCGCTGCATGCTGTGGAGAGACACGGTCGCACAGCAACTCTTGGTCAAAGATGCAGCAAGACCCAAATATCCTCTGTGTCCTAAATTCTGCCACAGTTGCCATGACAACACCACCCTGCATCCAGCCCCGTGGAAGAGAGCGAAATGCAGGGGCTGTTTTCACATCTCAGGAGAAAAGGAAGAAGGCAGGAGAGAGGCGTGGCCCCACCCCTGCCACGGGCAGGAATCAGAGCCGGCTGGCGACTTAGGAAAGGTAATTCCTATCTCAGGGAAAAGAATTAGCCTTCTAGTGTAGATTCAATTTTCCATTCAGTTCAAGAGACAACACTCTGGTGTGTATTAGGAAGAAAGAGGTCTCCGACATCATCCCGAGAAGGTGATCAGCGCCCTGGGCACGTGTTTAGGTATCATGGACATGTACGTGGTGGTGTGAGTGCGTGAGCTGGTGGCTCTGGGACTTCCAGGCAGACCTGAGCTGCAGTGTGCACACAGCGCCGTGGACAGCCACCTCGGCCAGGCACCTGCTGTCGCCCTTCGGGAGGCCGCCCACTCACCTTTGCGTCTATTTGCACACTTAGTGGATGGAGATGCCGATGGACACGCTGTGTTGACCAGACTGAGTCAGGAGCCCCACACCTATATCTCCCACAGAGCCTGGAGTATCACAGTGCTTGATAAAGATGTAACCATTGCGTTTCTTTGTGTCCTTAGAGTGGACCCCAGAGCTCAAGCAGCCTTTTCACCCTTTAGTAGCTGACACCATCCTCTCAGAGCCTGAGGACATGCGGACTCAGAGATCCTTCTCCCGATAGGCCAGCAGGGGCGCTGTTTCTCCACAGTAGGCAACACTCCCTTTCCTGGTTCCTTTACTTCAGGGGCACAGTGCATAGCAGCCTGGCCTTGGGACTCGGCTCCTGCACTCCTGCCCTGGTGACAGCTATGCCTCTGCCCTTCTACAAATGTGTAGCTGTAGTTGGTTGGCCTAATGCTGATTGTATTCTGCTGTTAATTTGGGTCCCTGAAATTTCTTTGCCCCAAAGATTAGAGAGTCCCCACATAAGACACCAAGGGACCCTGCCCCCAATTAATTCCGATTGGTAAATAAAGATGGCAGCAGCCAAGAGCTGGGGAGAAGAGACATAGGTGGGGTTCAGGTTTCCCTGGACTGGACTTGGGACCGGAAGAAGGTGTAGCAGAACAGACCCCATGGGAGAGGAAGAGCATGCAGGAGGGAGGGGGGAGCCGCAGTGGGAGAACTGAGCCAGAACAATTAGGCCACGGGGGCTGGCCAGTTAGAGGTGAGAGCAGCCCAGATGGAACATAGATATTAATAAATAGTTATCAGTAGGAAAGTGGATTCTAACAGCATGGAGGGCAGACAGTTGCCCATCTATTGTGCTGCCTAAGACATATTTAAAAATATAAAGGCTGTGTGTGAGTCTTTCATCCAAGAACATAAATGGTCTAAGGCCGGAAAGAACCCTGCGCAGGGATTTTTTATACTACCATGTTGGTGAAGACACAACAGTACTGTGCCTAGCCTTAAGAGGCCTCCTCATATTATATTTACCTCATGCCTTTCCTGTCACTCTGAGAACATGCCCCAGACAGCGTGATGGTCCCCAGAGGAGTAGAAGACAGTCGGATGCATGGTGGCCTGCAGCAGAGCCATCCCAGACCTCCAGTGAGAAGCACAGGTGGGCAGCTGCTCCTCGCCGAGTGTGCTGAGCTGGCCATCCCACGGCCCTGAGCCCTGAGCCCAGCATGAGGGCGGAGCCACTCAGTCAAGGCCAGATTGGATCTGACCCCAAGCATTGGCTGAAAGAGTGGGACAGAGCAAAAGGCTGTGAGGTGTCACTGATTCTTGTCATGCAGGAAAAGTTAACCAGTACACCGCTTCCCACGGGATGACAGCTTCAGATCATTTCTCTCAGACAAGAAGAACTTGAAACAATTGGCCAAGAGAAGCCCCCACAGGAGCTTCGCCCTGACACAACGCCCACAGCCTTATCCTCCACTGGGGGAGTCTCCCAATAATAAAAATAATAATAAAAACAAGTAACTGTTATGTTTCCATGGTGTCGTGACTTGTATAGTTTAACAAGACCTATTATAAGTATTATATTGTGTATTATATTTTATAAATTGTGAGATCCTTGGGTTTTGTGTAGCAGTCACACTGTAGGCATTATGAGAATTTTTTTTTTACAGACTACATGTTGTTGTTTTTCTAAGATTTATTTATTTATTATATGTAAGAACACTGTAGCTGTCTCCAGACACCCCAGAAGAGGGCATCAGATCTCATTAGGGATGGTTGTGAGCCACCATGTGGTTGTTGGGATTTGAACTCAGGACCTTCGGAAGAACAGTCAGTGCTCTCAACTGCTGAGCCATCTCTCTATCCCCTCCCATGAGGAGCATAGTATAGCTGTTCTTAAGGGAACGTTTGATCTACATTCTCTCTCTCTCTCTCTCTCTCTCTCTCTCTCTCTCAATCTCTCTCTCTCTCGTTCTCTCTCTCGTTTCTCTAACATCTTGAAAGCAGGATAGTGGCAAAGCTTCTGAGACTAGGAAAGCACCTAACTTTGGAATGTAAGAGTTGAATCTTGTTATGGGGCCTCAGCCAATTCTGACACAGCACCCCCTGGTGCCATATTCTGTAAGCACACACTCACAAAGACATCTCCCCCATTCTCCCAAGAAGCGAGCAGGAAGGGGAAATCTGTGGAGATGGTTGTCTTCCCTTAGCTGTCTCTCTATTATAATCCTTCATAGAGGCATGAGCTTCATGTTCTCAGACCTGTACATGATGGAAAGTAACACCTTCTGAGCAGAGGAAGGCCCCACGCAAGGCGCAACACCAAGCAGGCAGAGAAGAGGAGGAAGCCGGACAGATCTGTAGCCATGGCTGACGCCAGACAGAGCGCGGCTCTCATCAAACGGCCTCCCGACCAACCATGCCCTCGGCTGTGGCTCTGCTCATTGCAACTCAGAGAGACCAAGCATCCAGACCTTGCTGGGATCCTGGAGGCGTTAGCAAAGTTGGGGAAGTCATGTTGTCGGCAATTCCAAACAACCTTCCCAGACGGCAGGAGCCACTAGGCAGGCTCTCCCTGCCACACACGTGGAACACATTTCACTCTCGGGAAGACTGTTGAAATCAACCTTTCCAGCGATTCATTAACAGTTGAAAGCATGTGGTTCTTTCTCAGGCAGCTCTGGACTGTTTAGTCTTTTCCTTCGTTCTTTGTTTTCTCTGGGAAATATAGATGACCACAGTGAAAACGGAATTCCAGCAGACCATCAGTGCCATAGCTGTGGCCCGTCCCTGCTCCTGACTCAGTGCCAAAGCTGTGGCCTGTCCCTTCTCCTTGTTCAGTGTCATAGCTGTGGCCTGTTCCTACTCCTGGCTCTGGCCCTCTTCCTGGTTCAGTCCTGTAGCTGTGGCCCGTCCCTGCTCCTGGCTCAGTCCTGTAGCTGTGGCCCGTCCCTGCTCCTGGTTCAGTCCTGTAGCTGTGGCCCGTCCCTGCTCCTGGTTCAGTCCTGTAGCTGTGGCCCGTCCCTGCTCCTGGCTCAGTCCTGTAGCTGTGGCCCGTCCCTGCTCCTGGCTCAGTCCTGTAGCTGTGGCCCGTCCCTGCTCCTGGCTCAGTCCTGTAGCTGTGGCCCGTCCCTGCTCCTGGTTCAGTCCTGTAGCTGTGGCCCGTCCCTGCTCCTGGTTCAGTCCTGTAGCTGTGGCCCGTCCCTGCTCCTGGCTCAGTCCTGTAGCTATGACCCGTCTCTGCTCCTGGTTCAGTCCTGTAGCTGTGGCCCGTCCCTGCTCCTGGCTCAGTCCTGTAGCTGTGGCCCATCTCTGCTCCTGGCTCAGTCCTGTAGCTATGACCCGTCTCTGCTCCTGGTTCAGTCCTGGTAGACATGCAGAGGTCCTTCATCTTGGGCTAAGCTGAAGAAGAACCAGCTGGAAAGAGTGCGAAAGAAGCAGAGGAGAAAAGAACCATGGGGACCAGGGACCCCAAGGGGACCCCAGGGGACCCCAGCTCCCGAGCACCTTGCTGCTGTTTATTCTCAGATAAAGAAAATGAATAACGAGAAAGGCACATGGATTCCATTTCAACTGCTCAAGGTCCTCAGGAAGAACCGAAGCAAGGAAGACAGGAGGGCCCATCGTAAAGTAATAAACCAAGCAACCCACAGCATAGGGGTCGCTTTAAATAGACATGCCAACGCCTACCTTTCCCACTCTCTCAGGAGTGTCTGTAATGATCACATATTAGAAACAAGCAATGTGGCCAACTGCTTTTAAGTGGTTCAATAAATTATAATCATCTCGGCCACGGTACCTCCTACTTGACTGTGCCCAATTATACTTAAAGTGGAACGTGTTGTTGGAGCAGCGCAGTCTGTTGAACTGACATGAAGGTTTCTGGAGAACATGGCGATCACAGCCGGGTTGTTTACGAAGGGTGTTTAGGTGCCTGTGTAGAAAACGGGTAGAGTCTTGTATACCAAAGTGTTGCCATTAGTTATCTTTGAATGGTAAATTTTAATTTTTAAAGTTACCTCTTTTACACACACACACACACACACACACACACACACACACACACACACACACTTTTCTTATATTTTCCAGGTCATTATAATAGTCATGATGAAAATAAGAGGTTTCAGAAGAGAAAGAAAAACTTCTAACTTTCCCCTGAGAGGCTGTGACTACACACCAGACACAGAACGCAGTTCCTGAATACTTCTGACTCTGTAACTAGAGATGGTGTTGACATAGGCGGTGAGACCAGCTGGACCAGCGGGGCCTTCTCTGGAGCGGGAAGAGCCAGGGTCACTCCTGTGCTGCGTGCATGTGGTTAGGGCAGTGGGCTAGGGAGAGGGAGTCCATTCCAGTCCGTCACTGACTGTGGCTGCCCCTCCGTAGCCTGTCTCTGGGCGAATGGAATGATTGGTTTCTTGGGGTGGTGTGGTATTAATGTCCCAGACAGGCTCTGGGACACATGAAAGAGTCTTCGAGAAAGGAGAGGCGAACCCAATCCAGTTCGACACTCATGTGTCCCTAATTTAGATTCAAGCCAATGAGCAATATTCAGTACCTAGAAATGCCAGGCATGGGATTCAGTACCACGCTGTGTGAGATGATGCTAGCCCCGCCCTGGATAAGCCCAGCGGTGAACCAGGCTGATAAGGTCTCTGACACTCGGGGTAAAATGAGATCGTCCCCTTTGTACCAGAGACACACGTAGCACACCACAGGCGCAAAGTGCAAAGGGAAGACACGTCTCCGCCAACGTGGGAACGGCGAAGGAGCACGTCAGGCGGTCAGGTTGCCTCTCGCGCCTGTTTCCTCAACCTGCTTGAGGCAGGCTGAACCTAATTCTTCTCGTGCATGTACGTGGCTTGCTGTAGATAGGCTGGCCGAGCTGCAGTCAGCCCTGCTGGCGATGCAGCCCTGAACTGCACACAGCTGCACGGGAAGAAGGTGCTGAGGGAGATTGCCCAGCAGGGACCAGATTTAAGCTTCCTGCTAAGGAAAGCAAGCACATGGGCCAGAAGCTGTCAAAGAGATGAGTGCAGATTCCTCCCCGCTTCACCCAGGCTGGCCCAGTCAGCCCAGCCGGGCCCTCTGCTGGCATTTCAGCCCTCTATTGATTGTCCTCCAGACACCGTGAAGTTACGTGTTAGCTTGTCCACGTTTGTCTGACAGAGATGCAAACTACTTCTGTCTCCGGGAGGTTGCGGCGGGAGGTTGCGGCGGGAGGTTGCGGCGGGAGGTTGCGGCGGATGGGCCTTGTCGCCTCTTCACCGGATTTGCCTCTATGTCAACCCCTCACGTGTGCACACAGAGACGCACATTCCGAGGTGCCCTGCTGCACCATGGGAACCCCAGGTCCCCAAATGGTTTGTGCCATTTTTAACATCTTCCTGACTTCCTTAGTGGTGAATCAACAAACTCCAACCCACGTCCCCTCTGTATCAGAATGAGTGCAGCTTTTTTTTTAATTTCTGCGGGTCATTCTTTGACACCTGAGGTCTAGGGATGTGTGGCAAAGGTTGTGTCCTCCCCGCCTCCCCCACCTCCCCCCACCCCTCCACCCCCCGTGTTTACAATTTGATGCATTGTATTAAATGATCTTAGTTCTCTCTCTCTCTCTCTCTCTCTCTCTCTCTCTCTCTCTCTCTCTCTCACACACACACACACACACACACACACCATTTTGTATGGCTACAACACAGTGGGAGAAGCTGGATAGCTTATAAAGAACAGAAATCCATTTCCTCAGATCTGAATGTTGGGAAATCCTTCCTGTTTCACCATTCCACAATAGATGGCAAAAGAGAAAAGGAACCAGGCATGTGATCCAGAGGAAGCCACCCCTCAATAAGGAAGTCCCTTCATGATGGCATTAAGCAATCATGGGTTTGATTGATTCTCACAGGCCCAACCACCCATATCACCAGACACTGGGTTTCAACACACAAGCTTTGACGTACAGAATCCTGTCACTGGACTGCAAAAGCCATGCATTCTCTTCCCACGGGCAAAATATATTCACATCATTTCAACAGCCCCAAAGCCTTAGCTCCTTCCTGCACCTGTTCCAGAGTTCAACATGAACAGTTTCCTCCAAGACAGGCAGAGGGTAGATTCCAGGAGGGCAGGGTGCCCTGGCAATCATGAGCTCCTGTGAGATTCCGAAATTGAACAGTTTAGAAACGACTCAATATGCAGAGGCGGCGCAGGAGAGGCCAAACACCAACACTGACTCTCTAAGGTGGAGGAACAGACAAGAAAGGGGTGACTGGTCACAGGTAAACCCCAAACCCGACACAATGTTGCCTCTTACGCCTAGACAACAGTATCTTTTGGCTTGATGTCCTGCACTGTGACCACCGTGGAGAGGCAGATTGGACCCAGACTCTCAGGCTGCTCTGTTGTTATGACTCAGCACACATCAGTTCTAGTAAGCACGCATCTAGGACCTGTAGCTCTCCCAGGCTACCATCACACACTGTGGTTTCAAAGTTCCGAAGCGGGGCAGAGGGCATGCTCAGTGAAGAACCTAGGCCCGTAGCTCCACTATACATTGTCTCTGGTGGCCCCGCGACATGTTTCTGCCTGGGCTGTACAGTAAATCCTTAGAGGTCTCCATGCCCCAGCCCCTGCACTCTGCATGCCTGTAGAATTAGCGCCACATGCACACTGCTGGAGCTTGTTGCTGGAACCTTCCAGAACAATGGTCAGAGCAGTGGCCGGAGCCTTCTGACCTCTGGAGTCCTGGTGAGTTTGCCAAGAAGTCCTGCTCTGGAATGTGTGGAGCAGAGACCTACGGTGACCTTTGTCACTGCTCTGACAGAGGGCACACAGAAGCATTTGAAATCTTCCTGCCCCTGTGGAACTCCGGATCTGTGACAAGGAGAGATCTCCGCAGGCCTCCAGGGCCTTTCTCCCATGGCCAGCAACCTGAATTCCTCCGCCATGCCAACCCCTTTCCTGAAGGTCACTGTGCCCTGGCTTGCTCTGCGGGCCAAGTCCCCCACCCCAGGCTTGCTCTCTGGACTGAGCCCCTGGCTAGATCTCTTTAATGCCTTCTCAGTCTTGGCTAGGTTACAAACTTTTCAGATCTTTCTGCTTTGCTTCTTTTAAAATTATAGATTCTATTCTGAAACCACTTCTCTCTGTGACCATATGTGGTTAAAAGTGTCCAAGAAACTTGTCTTCAATGTCTTTTGCTTAGAAAGTTCTCCTTTCTGGTGTCTTACGTGATCCCTTGAATTCTGCCTTGCAATAGAGCCCTCAGGCATAGGCATAATTCAGCTAAAATGCTTGCTAATCTGTAGCAAATACAGCCGTTATTCCAATACCCCGCACCTCTTTTTTTCTTCACTCTCATGAGACAGCATGGGAGTCACCTTCATTGTCTACTCTTCTACGGACACTAGTCATGGCTACTCAGGGGACCTCGAAGATGCTTCAGTGTTTCTTTGCACCTAGTCTCCTTTGGCCCCTCCCACAGTGGGCCACACATCTCCATGCACAAAAGCACAGGCTTTTCCTTTGAGATCACGGTTCTTATCCTCTAGTGGGACAGGGTTGACAAATGGTGTAGTCTCGTTTGTGCGCCATTATAAATTGATATCATTATAAATGGTATAAATGGCGTCATCGCTGGACTCCAAGTGGAGTGCTGTGAGGAGGGTCAGGGTAAGGTCGAAGGATGGAGAAGGGGAACAACACAGCTGGGGTGGTGTCAAGGACGCTCTACTGAGGATATGGGAGTTGACCTGGGATGTCCACAGTATTCTAACAAAGATGAGATAAGAGGTTAAAGAGAAGTGGAGAGTGTGCAAAGAACCAGAAAGGGCCGGAGAGAACGAGTGAGAGAGAGAGAGAGAGAGAGAGAGAGAGAGAGAGAGCATCCGCAGCCTTGCTCAGGGAGCTGGGAGTGATGTGGAGGGGCCAACGTCTGACCTGGCATAACGTTTTCATCCCAGTAAGTGCAAATCAAAATGCTGCAGAGAAATAAGGGCCCGAGAAAGACTCCTCACTGCAGGAATGCGAGCTGAGAGTGCTTCCCAAAGCCATGCCTCCTCAGTCAGGGAGGCGTGGAGAGCTCATCCCAGGCTGCTGTACACAGCTACATACCCAGGTATTTCCAGGCAGTCACAGTATTGCTTATACTCAGCCAAGCAGTACATTCCTGAGTGTGTGCCCTTTAAGGTTGTGGTTCGAAAAGGAAGGGTGTGGGATATCTTTGGGGGGAGCAATATTAGCTTTAGGTCATGATGTGTGTGCTTGAAATTATAGAAACACCTCTGCACAGGGCCAGTTTTTTCCCAAAGTAGCCCTGATTGAAGTAAAAGAAAGGATACTTCAAAGTTAATAGAGGCGTCTCCCCTTGAAAGTGCCTGGCGTGCTTAGCAGAGGTGGTCGGGCTGCTGTCAGAAGTGTTTGTCATGAAGATAGAGGGGACTTTATTTCCCTATACTAGTTGTCCCTACAATAAAACCATTACCAACTTTTGGAAGAAAGTGTCCGTTCAATATATACTTCCATGTCACAGCCTGTCATTATCCAGGGAAGCCCAGGCCAGAATTCAGGGCAGGAGCCTGGAGGCAGGAGCTGATTCAGACACCATGGAGAGCTGCTGCTGACTAGCTTGCTCTCCATGTCTTGCTCTGCCTGTTTGCTTATACAACCCTGGACCATTTGCAGAGACGTGGCAGAGTGGGATGGAAACATCTCCAAAACTGACCATATAGTCAGGCACAGAGCAAGCCTCAACAGACACAAGAAGATTGAAACAACCCCTTGCATTCTATCAGATCACCACAGATTAAGGCTGGACTTCAGCAGCAACAAAAACAATAGAAAGCCCACATCCTCGTGGGAAACAAACAACTCTCTACTCAGTGACCACGTTGTCAGGGAAGAAACAAAGAAAGAAATAGACTTTAAGAAATTAAATAATTCAATGAAAATGAAGATACAATTGACTCCGCCAAAAGCAGGTGAGTGAAAAGAGGTAAGCTTTACCTCTGCTAACATAAAATAAAGAAGTCAATGAAAATGAAGGCACCACTTACCCAAAATTATGGGACACAATGAAAGCAGGGCTGAGAGGAAAACTCATAGTACTAAGTACCTCCATAAAGAAATTGGAGTGATCTCATATTAGCAACCTAACAGCACACCTGAAAGCTCTGGAACAAAAACAAGCAAACACGCCCAAGAGGAGTAGAAGGCAGGAAATAGTCACACTCAGGGCTAAAATCAATTAACTAGAAACAGAAGGCAATACAAAGATTCGTCAAAATCAAGAGCTGGTTCTTTGAGGAAGTCAACAAGATAGACAAACCCTTAGCCAAAGTAACCAAAGGGCAGAAAGACAGTGTCCAAATTAACAAAATCAGAAATGGAAAGTGAGACATAACAACAAAAAGAGAGGAAATACAAAAAAGTCATCAGGTCATACCTCTAAAGCCTGTACTCCACTGAACTGGATGGGTTCTGGGATTCGGTTTCCAAGAACTTTATTAAGTATTTCTGTGTCACCGTTCATAAGAGAAATTGGTCTGAAGTTCTCTTTCTTTGTTGTGTCAAAGAAAGAAAGAAAGAAAGAGAGAGAGAGAGAGAGAGAGAGGGAGGGAGGGAGGGAGGGAGGGAGGGAAAGAAAGATATAGAAAGATATAGAGAGACAGGAAGGGAGGGGGAGAGAGAAAGAGACAGAGAGAGAGAGAGAGAGAGAGAGAGAGAGAGAGAGAGAGAGAGAGAGAGAGAGAGAGAGACTGCCCCACATTGCAGTCTAAGAGAAGTAAAGGGGAAAAGTCATTCAACTTTTTCTGACCTGGTAGGATTAGAGCAGAATCCACACGAACACAATCCGGCCTGAGTATATCCCCAGTGTGAGACAGGAGGGGAATGTTTGCAGCTAAAGAACTCGAGGATGTCAATACCACTACCACCACCACCCCCACCACCCCCACCACCACCACCACCACCTCCACCACCCCCACCCCCACCCCCACCCCCACCACCACCCCCACCCCCACCCCCCCCACCCCCACCACCACCACCCCCACCACCACCACCCCCACCACCACCACCACCACCACCACCACCACCACCACCACCACCACCACCACCACCACCACCACCACCCCTACCACCACCACCACCACCACCCCCACCACCACCCCAAGGCTCAGGGTTCTTTGTAGAAAAGGAGGTGGAAAGATTGGAAAAGTCCGAGGTGTGGACGACCACAAGAAGAGTGTTTTCCTGACACACTAAGGCAATTGGTCACATCAGCTCACAGCGGTTGTGACAGCGCACACAGGGCCTGTGCACGCTCAAGTCAGACCCAATCTCAGCATGGAGAGGGGAGGCAGGTGTCAAGTCCCACACCGCCTGACTAAAGAGCTGTCGGTGACTGACAAATGCTGAGTCTGAGTTCTTCAAAAGTGCCACATATCCCAGAGTATATGGGCAGAGAGAGAGAGAGAGAGAGAGAGAGAGAGAGAGAGAGAGAGAGAGAGAGAGATCACAAAGTTGGACCAGTCGGGTGGGTAGGGGAGGGAGAAGTATTTAGAAGTTGGGGAAAATAATATGATCCAAGTGTGTAGTACCAAATTCTCAAATAAGAATTGAAAAGAGATCAAGAAGAAACAGGAACTCCTGTCTTGAGACTAACGGTAAAGGGAGTGCTGAGGGGGCTGGTATGGATGCAGTCAGTCCTTACCCAGGCTCCCACCCCCACCCCCCATTCCCCCCACCCCCCCACCCCCCATTCCCACCCCCCCACCAGCTTTCTCACGCTGTGTTGAACACTCACTTGAAACTGGAACCTGTGCTATGTGGCGTGATAAAGCTGCACTTCTTGAGAGGTCATTTCTGGAAGCCATCACTCAGGAAGGGGAAGTCATTGCGGCCGGGTGTGACCCAGTAGAGAGGTGTCAACAGCACAGCGCGAGAACAGCGCCCCACTGCAGAACTGCACACACCAGCATCAACGGGACAAGACAATTACAGCTCACCTGTGGTGGGCTCTACCGTTCAGTCTTCAAAACTCACTCCTAAAGTCACCCGGCTGTCACCATGCCTCGACACTGGGCGCTAACCTCGGCCACCATGGACTCCCCAATCCTTTAGAGAATTCGTTTTGAGATCTGATTGGATATGGATGCAGACAACTTGGGATAAAGGGTTAATATGTATCCACAATGGACAACTTTTAATAACTCTATTCCCTAAGAACTCAATGATATTTAATTAAAAATATACAAACTGGGTAGCATTTCCTGTGATGGTCTGGCTGTGAGGGTCAGTATTTCTCTTGGTTTTCCAGTTGGAAGAGAGACAGGGAAGCCAGTTTCTTTGGCTCACACTGTTAAGAAGAACGACAGGGCAGGACTCTGACCGCATCTGTAAGGCATGAGTGCAGTGCTCGCATTTTAAACAAATACAGATCCAAGATTTCCCTTCGCATTTCTAAGCACAAAAACATCCCATGACTCTCTTCCATAAACTACAGTGAACACAGGACATGTGCCATACCATGCAACAGTCAACTGTTAAAATCATTGACTGCGCCAGGCCAGGACTTCCAAATGCCATGGTGTTCAGAAGGTAGGAAACACACACACACACACACACACACACACACACACACACACACTCTCACACACACAAACACAGACTCACGCACATACACACACATGCATACACACAGGCACACACATACACACAAACACACATACATACACACAGGCACACACACAAACACCATACACACAAATACACACATGCATGCACACCTGTGTATATCTATGGAAGGGAAGCTATAGAGAAAAAGTGTGTTGGCCCACAGTTTGAAGGTGCATCATAGCAGCAAAGGCACGGCAGCGGTGTGTGAGGCAGCTGGTCATACTGCATTTTCTGTGAGGAAGGAACAGAGAACTATAGATTCCTTCTATATGCACCTTTAGAAGTGTAACAAAATAATGAGGAATAAATTTGGAGGAGCCTTTAATTCCACCAATCAGGAGGCAGAGGTGGGTGGAGCTGTGACTTCCAGGCCACACCGATCTATACAGAGAGTTTGAGAGCAGCCAGCACTACACAGTGAAAGCATCTCTCAAAAAATAACAGTAAAGTTAAAATTAAAAATTGAAAACCTGGAGGAAATCTGGGCTAAATACACAAAAACTTGTCTCCCTCCTGTAAGGTGTTTGAGTCTGAAAGTAAGGCTCAGCATGGTCTAGGTTAAGGTGTGGACATTTTTTCCACAGGATGCTGATTTATTCACGTAGAACCTGGGTGAGTCAGGGCCTTCTGGGAAACCACACAAGGCCCCTGGGTTCCTCTCAGTGCTCTCCCTACCCAAGACCTGTCACAGCAAGGTCTCCCAGCAAGACCCCAGCAAGGCTCCTGGCACAGAACAGGCGAGATTCCTGCCGATCCCATTCCGGCTCAGTCCCTTGCAGAGCTCCAGACCCCACACCCAGAAGGTCCCCAGCATCTTTGCTGATACCTGATGGACATCTCAGGAGCACTGTGTCAATCTGAATTCCTTCTCACCAAACCTGTTTCACCTGTACCTGTGGGACTCAGAGGGTGCAGACACCACCCTCCCAAGGGATTTTGATACTAGTTTTTCTTGTTGAATCCATCAAAGCACAAAATCGCCACTCCTCTGAAAATCTAGCCTGGATGTGATCTCTTCCAGTACCATCATGGGGCCCCACCCAGGTGCACGCCCTCACGCAGCCTCACCTGGCTGATGCTCTCACACACACTACGGGCTCTCCCGGTTCCAGACTTAACCTAACCTGAGCGTACAGAGCCCTTCTCCTCCAAGTCCTGCCCAGCTGCCCGTCCCACACATCCACCAAAGGCTGAAGACTTCCAGAAACACTAAGGGCCTTAATCTGGGTTCTTGTTCTCTCCCCCCCTCCCCTCCTCCCAGGCTCCTTCTTCCCCACCTTCATCTTTTCTCTGTCTGGTTCACTCTCCTCCCATCCTCTCTCCGTTTCTTTCTTCCTCCCACTCAGGATATAATGACTCCAAAGGCAATGTCTACTCACATCCTGACCACCCTGCCTTCCGTCTCTGCACGGCCTCCCCCTGAGACCAGAACATTCCAGCTGATTTTCACATCTCCCATATTTGCACAGCTCTCTCCATCGAGACGAGGTCTGTTTTGACCACTGTGACTAGAGTGTGTCCCCTGCCAGTCTCCTCCTCTCTGCCCTGTCGTTCTCCAAGTTCCCCATGCCACAGGCCCCTCTTGGAACCAAATATCACTCTACCCAAGTCTCTCTCTCCTATCTCTCCTATCTCTCCTTTCTCTCCTCTCTCCTCTCTCTCTCTCTCTCTCTCTCTCTCTCTCTCTCTCTCTCTCTCTCTCTCTCCCTCCCTCTCCCTCCCTCTCTCTGCTGGAATGCATTCTCCACACTCACACTCACTTCCCTGCTATTCCCTAGGCAACAAGAAAAACGCAGAGCTCACAGACCCTGTTCAGAATGTCTGCAGAACACACACGCACGTGTGGCGAGTGACTGGCCCGTACCAGAGCTGTTCCGTTCAGGGCCCCTGAGCTCACGTCTTTGATTTGACAGAAAGCCAAACACCATGATCTTTTTACGTTCGAGTGAGATAAAGGTTGTACCTTTCAACAAGTCGGACAGAGCCAGCGTGCTTTAGGATCGGATTGCTTTCCCTGGTCAAAGCAGATAATTGTCCAGCAGGCTCAACGGCCAACCAGATGCTGTTTTCCATGATCTTATTGAAATTCGGTTACATGGAAGAGTGGTGATCAGAACAGTCATGGGAAGGACACGCCAGAGCCTCTGCTGTCCCACGCTTTCCTCTCAGAAACTCGGCTAGCCTGCGAGTCACGTGTTTTGAGTCGGACTCCTCACTCGAGCTACGCGTCACAGGCAGGTGTGAGGTGGCGGACCCCAGAGGACATGGGGTCTTTTCAGGCAGCGGCTCCTCTCCCTCTATCCGATCTCGCCTTACTGTAGCAATCAACAGAATTTTAATTTCTAGAACTTATCTAGAATTATGTAAACTAGTTGCCAAAAAAACCCAGGCCAGTGCTGTGGTAAACGGAACCCCAGATTCACATGCTGGGGCCTCAGAGCAGAAGCCGTGTGAGGTGGAGTTATGAGAACGGGGCCCTTGTCTGGAGGGTTAGCGCCCTTCTAGGATAGGCTGTAGTCTTTCTCTGTGCACAAAAACTGGATCATAAAAGACCCTGTGTGTGCACCAGGGGTGGGTGGGAGGAGGGGGAGGCTGCTAGGACAGGAAGAGAACTCGCACTAGACACCAACCACACTGGCATGTGGTCATGGACTGCCAGTCTCAAGGCCTGTCAGAAAATGGCTTTCTGCTCTGGAGCAGTTTGTTATGAAGCCCCAAAAGGTTCATCATTGTCATTGTCGTCATCATCATCATCATCATCATCATCATCATCACCATCTCCGGCCTGGGGTACAGCTCAATGTATAGCCCTCGCCTGGCATGCATAAGAGCCTAACAATGAGGTATTTGCTATGTGACAATATGTTCAGCATAATATAAAACTTGACATTTCTTCAACAAAAGGAAAATGTCAGAGCTTCAACTTCTCTTCCATAGTGCTCCCCTTGGTGCTCCCCTCAGTGCTCATAGCCTCATGGAAAAAAATAATGATGAGCTGATTGGATTTAATATGTTGAAAATCCTTGAAAAGGAGCCCCTCATTGGTCATGTGGCCATATAAAAATAATGATCTAATCAGATGTGAACTGTTGGGTGATGAACAGCTTTCTGCCACTGCGTTACTCTTTAATATATACATATATATCTATACCATGATTTATAGTTTTTAAGGAAAATTGGGGCCAAGGGAGAAAAAAGATGATAAGACTATCAAGAACTGTGTTTGAAAAACAGAATTAGCATCAGATCCATACATCGTGTATTTTCTACAGGGGTTTGCCATGTCTGGAGATGTCAGTTAGTGAAGCTCTGAAGTCACCAGTGTTAATTGTTCTCCCCGTATTCTTGTTGGTGTTTTTACGGCCTGCATCCATGCATGGACACTTAGACGTGAGCCAGCCATTCTTTTGCTGGGAACGCACAGCCCCAAACACCTGTGTATGCCCACATGAAATATGGAGGAGAGCAGTAACAATATGAGGCCTGGGTTGTGGGGAGCTGATCATCACGGTTAATACATACAGGTATTACTTACCCACAGACAGTACGGGCAAAGTTGGTAAAACTTTTTAAAATCCTTAGGGATGGTAGGCCCATAAACAATATATTATTTATACCACTATAATAGTGTTTCTGTTTTTATATTCAGCTGCCAGAGAAGTCTTCTAATGGTCTCATCTTTTATGCAACATATTCCATTGGAGAGGAGACATTCATCTAAGTAATTGAGGTGAATTTTAATTTGTTCGGATGGTATCAAAACTTGAGATGACTAGAGAGAGAGAGATACGTATACTACTGCCTGTGCTGGCTAAAACAGTAGGCTCACACTAAGAAGCAACCATTCAGCCCCTGATTTTGGACTTCCAGCTTCAAATCCTGTCAGAAAATAATGCTCTATCTTCCGGAAGCCTTTTGTTGTAGTAGCCCGCAAAGACGCATGTGAACCACAACTTAAAAGATTTCAGCACGCTGAAAGCTAAACACGAGATGACCCAGGACGGCGAAGCACACATGTTCCTCCTCCCACGAGTTCACTTCACAGACCAGACGAGCCCAGACGTCGCGAGCAGGGTTGGTACAGTGGGGTAGAAGGTGGAAGAAGAGCCACAGGAAAAAAAATAGGATCTTTTTTTTTCCTGCCCAAGGATGGGAACATGACTGCACCTTTTGACTTGTAGCCTTAAAGAAAAACCAAGAAAAAGAAATAACACCCCTGGCTTCCCATCAAGAACAGCAGCTTGTTGGGCTAATTCTGACGCAGTGACTTGGTTTTTCTCTCCTCTTTCCTTTTAATTAGGAGATCAAGTGGAACCAGATGGCTTCAAGGGTTCCCAGGCTCTGTAGACGTTCCACGATCCTGAGACGCAGGAGAGTCTTGGTGGTGGGAGCTAAGCTTTCACACTGCCCTTCTGGTTTTATTGCAACAAGCTGCCCAGAGGTAGAGCAACCATCTCCTCTGGCTCTAGGAAACCAAGACACAGCACTTACCAAACAGGTCGTAGGGCCAGGGTGGAGGCTGGTGGCGGAGCACCTGCCTAGCATCACAAAGTCCCGGGCTCAGTCTTTGGTAGCTACCTAATACGTTAAAATAAAGGTGACAGATGAAGAGACAAAGAGCCTCACCATTCCTGGGCTCCCGGGACTTGTCCCTCTCCCTCCCATCCCACATGATCCCAGCCCCAGCCCTTCAAGAGCACACAGTTAGAAAGCTGGCCATCCAGCCTGGGAAGTATAGGTGCTTCTCAGCAAGAAAGGGGTTTGCTAAGACTTCACTGTCCATACCTGGTATGATGGTTTGTATATACTCGGCCCAGGGAGTGGCACTATTAGAAGGTGTGGACCTACTGAAGTATGGGTGGCCTTGTTGGAGTAGGTGTGTCACTGGGTATGGTCTGAAAGACCCTCATCCTAGCTGCCTGGAAATCAGTATTCTGCTAGCA
Organism: Apodemus agrarius; assembly: GCA_964023405.1. Classification (NCBI taxonomy): domain Eukaryota; kingdom Metazoa; phylum Chordata; class Mammalia; order Rodentia; family Muridae; genus Apodemus; species Apodemus agrarius. The sequence continues at coordinate 4,957,589 of OZ030019.1, read as the reverse complement.
GCCTTCAGGTGAAGATGAAGAAGTCTCAGCTCCTCCCGTACATGCCTGCCTGGATGCTGCCATGTTCCCACCTGAATGATAATGGACTAAACCTCTGAACCTGTAAGCCAGCCCCAATTAAATATCCTTATAAGAGTTGTCTTGGTCATGGTGTCTGTTCACAGCTGTAAAACCCTAACTAAGACACCTGGTCTTTGTCACCACGTTCATCAGTAGGCTCAGGGCCTAAGCTTTCTCACAGACAAAAGAGACATGTCTCACACGACATAATAGAGGCTAGTCTTGCAGAGATGCCATGAACCTGCCTTGGAAATGTGTGTGCCTTGGTCAAAAGCCCACCAAGAGCATATGTGAGTCTCCTTGTTCCCCACAAAGCAGGGACATCGATGGGCCTTGTGTCGTAGTCTCAACGCATAGTCCATAACTTACTCTCTGTGGGGCGGGGGACCCTGAACAATCCTAAGAACTCAATGACTATCAGTCATCACAGGAGATGAAATTATAGAACCAATCACCCAAATCCAAGTAAGGACACATGTAATGTGAAATGAAACAACTCCATTCATTTCTTTAAGGATGCTAAAGCAAATTCCCCCACTTACTGTCTTCCATTTAGCTACGAACCTGTGCTCTCACAGTTCTGAGGCCAACTGATTGCTTTGGGAATCACTCAGTAGAACCCAGGTGTCTGCTGCAGCCTCCTCTGCAGACTGTGGAGTAACACCCATGCCTGGCTTTCTCCATCTACTAAAGCTCTCTTCATCTGTCTCCACCGACAGATGGTCAGTCTTCTCGTGGAAGAACTCTGACATTTTCTCTGTGCTTCCTCTTCTACATTTAGGAGTCCGTGTTAGCTACTCTTCTGTTGCTGTGATAAAATGCCATGACCAACAGTAACTTATAAATGAGATTCTATCTTGGCTTCTGACTCCACAGCCGAGAGGTGTGGCAGCAGGTGGCTAAGACAGCGTATCTCGACCACACAGAGACAAAGCGCTGGAGGTAGAACACACAGAATTCTCAAAGCCCACCCCCGTGACATACTTCCCCCAGCAAGGCTTCCTGTGCTAACTCATTCTGTAAACACCCCCCAAATAGTACCACTGGATGCGGGACCACATTTTTAACATAATCCTATGTTAAAAGTTTTTTTTTTTTTTTTTGCATGAGCGTACAGGGAACCTTTCTCATTCTAACCAACAAATGACTGACCCTTGAAATCCCACTGACCAAGTCAAACAAGCTATAATAATACCCTAGTATGAGGTTAGATGGATAGCAACCTTAATTAATTCTTTGTGGTCATTTAAATCAATGTTACCAGCCTCCAGTGATGAGATTCAGACCATTATTCTATCTACCGGAGCAATTAAACAAAAGCTACCTACCTCTGGAGCAGACGTGGATGTGTTCTTACTGCAGTTGATGTGCTACAATGAAGACAGAACAACCAGGAGCTCACTAGAACACCAGAATGTGAAGGAGGCTTCTCCTGGGTGAAGGATGAAGCTCTCCACTCTCCGAAACTAACCACTCAGCACCCATGTACACTCCATAAACAAATGAAAAGCAGGAACTCATTCAGGGGACCCGTACTTAGTCATGTGGGAATGGACGCAAGGAGCAGGCACATTCTTAAGCCTCTGTGGGCGAGGTCTAACATTCCTGCGCGTGATCAGCTCAAGAGGAAGGCATACAGCAGAATCCTGAGCAGATCGCCCCACCTTGTGAACTTCCTGCAGTGTGTTGACACTGAAGCTTAGCTGTGGCCTGGACTATCTTGAAGAACCCATCCAACAGGTGTGAGCTTACCAGGAGCACATTCTAGACCTCCACATATGCTACAAACACCTAATTTTCCTGTGGTAGCAATGGCGGCCCCCATAGCACCTGACTTCCAACAGGTGCATCCAGCAGATCAAAGGCTCCTCAGCTCATCCCTCTGTGTGGAAAAAAAAAAACAGCACAGAAGTAACTATGTTTTCGGTTTTGACTTTACCAGAGCTATTTCTGAGCACGAGGCCAGTGTAGACGTGCCACAGCTTTGGTATTTCCCACATAAGAGCTTTGTTCTTCTCTCTAATTGTAGGGAAGGACTCAGGAGACAATCTGATTCAGTTTGATGACCATTCTCCCTGAAGATAACCCCTTGTGGTTTGCTTCTGCCCCTGTACACGATCAAAAGTCTCATTTCCCTTCATAGAAACTAGCACCACTCCATGTTCAAGAGAATTTTCCCAGCGTATGAAAGTGCCTCTCGGAGGAGACTCAGGGGAAGGTCTCTGGCAGGCAGAGGACGGAAGCTTTGTGGTTTCTCTTCATAATGTCATAAATCAAGGAGGAGATCAATTCTGCCATTCCAATTTGTACCCAGCTGAAGGTCAGGCAAAAGCATGCAATAAATTCCATTCTGGATTTAAGAAATTAGAATCCAACTGATTCCTTCTACCCCTAAAAGCTCAGTTCCAGCTTTCCCAGTCAAGAATTCCTTCCCTGGCCATTAGGAGACTCTTGTTGTAAGTAGAAAGCTTGCCTGGTTGTTCTTTTCAATCCCAACAGAATAAAATAATTCTACTGATTTTATAATTCATCCAGAACACTGTATCTCTCCACACACACAGTAAGCAATAGTCAATGGTTATCAAAAGGTTGCTCAAAGGCTCTTGGTGCCATCCTGTGGAAGCAGTGGCCACCCACTGGTGACCAGTGAATGAAACCCTCTCAGAACAAGGCAGATATTGTCCCTGAACTACAGCATGCCACGGCGGAGGAAGTACCATGTGGGTGTGAGCACGAGTTCCCAGTGAGTCCCCAGTGAGTAACTTACCTATCTGGAATGCTCTGTCTCTCTGGCTTGCATGTCTGCCTTAATCAAAACTGTATTGATAAAAGGGGATTGGACAGAAAGCAACAGGACTGAGTCATTGTCAGATGGCCCTCACGTTAGAGTCACCGTGTCTTTAATGTACTAAAACCACCATCAGAGAAAAGGAATGTGTGTAGCCTTTAAGCTCCACACCTTGATGCATTGTTAGACTTTCCCACTGTGCACACAGATGGTACAACACAAAACATGGCTCTTGCCTCAAAGGGAAAAGGAGATAGTTTGTTCTGGAGCCAAATCTGAGTGACCATGACCTTGGAACAGAGAGATCCAGCTTACCCCAAATGCCATGTTCCTCTGTGATAACAATTATATTGGAGTTTTATTATAACAGAACAAATAAAATTGTAAAGACGGGAGATATTAGGTAAGTCAGCAGGTAGGTAGGTGATGGCAAAGGAGAAAAATCTCTGCTGTAGGCCTCAGGCATTGTCTCATGATATTGATTGGACTGGGCTGGTTGAATATAGGGGCCTGTTTGTACATTCCAAAATGCACTTTTGCAACTGGTTACCTAATGTCACAAGGGTGTTAGGCCAAAGACAGAGGTGATAGGGGCTAGCACAGCATCCGGGGTGTGACAGTCCAGCTCCCCACGACTAGTCCATGGCATGACTGTGGCTGGCACTCAGTAGAAAGTGTTCTTGGGAATTTGACTCTTGTTCCTTCCCTGGGCTCATGATGTGCAGCCGCACTGTGCTAGCTCGTGATGCTGGGGGCAGACGGAGCCTCCCTGTCAGCCACACGGTCACAGGGTTCAAGACAGGGCTGGATCTGAACACTGCAGCCAGTGACTTCTTTGTTTTCTGCTTATGATGGATTTCTGGAGACCCCACTCCACTGTAAGTCAAAGAGCTCCTGTCCTCCCTCCAACTGGGGTGGGGGGGATTGGGATGGGAGCCATTTGCAGCCCAACCTGAGATCACAAACCCGATATCCCACTTTGCCCTATCCCTTTGCAACTTAGCGTCAAACAAAGCCTACTCAACCGGGTTAAACTTTCTGACTGGGAACCAAAGCAAATACAGAGAAGCAAACATACGATAGCTCACCCAGCTGAGAAAACATTAATATTCTCAATGAACTGGAATCTAACTTTAAAATATTATAAATGAGTCTTCCCATGATATGTTTCCAAGACTTTCCCAAGTCAAACCACAGAGGAAATCAGATAAGCACAAAACTTCCAGAAAGAGAAAAGCAGAAGGGGCCACAGGGTGGATGCTTGTCATCTGTGGAATTAATTAAGAACACGTCCCAAAGTACTCTGAGTAAAAGCCACCAAGCCTTCAACATCAGGACCCACAAAGGTAGACAGGAATCTTTCAGAATTCCCACTGATGCCGTGGGGCCCTTCAGGAATCCAGTCTTATTTCCAAGTTATCGGGCAGGCAGTAGTGTGTCTGGATTCAATAGTACCAAAAATGGGTATTGGATCACACAGCCGCTTCCTAAAGTCCACGTGACTTTACCATGTGCTAAACACACAGCATCCTCTGGATTGTGGCAGAAAGCTACTTCTGGGGAAAACCTCAGTTCTGGTCCTGTGAGAAGTTCTGTGACTACACAACCCCATGAAAGACTGTTGGGTGGCCGGTCACATAGCAAATACACACAGAACTCTGCCATCCCCAGTCATAAGAAACAAAACCAATACTTTTTTTTTTTTGTCAACACATGTCCCCTCTGCCTCCATCTTTGGTTTAGCTGGTTTAAGGATGAGGTTAAAATATAGATGCTCTTCTTAAAATGGCTGCCCTTCTCTTCCATCTGCTGTACTGCAAAACCGTGAGAGGTTGCTTCCTCCCAGGAGTCCCTGAGGCTTAGGGGACTCTGATCCCATGCTGGACTCAACAGCAGGAAGTAGATGACAGGCTACCATGCCTGAGGTGGACAGAGTCCCCAAGGTTACCCTGAATGAATTCACATACTGGGCAGGCAGTGTGTCCCACCAGACATCAGGAATTGTCACAACATGTAGGAACCCCTCCCCGTCCTTTCTATCTGTCTCTGTTCTCTTCGTGTGTCTCTGTGTCTCTCTGTCTGTCTCAGTCTCTCTGACTCTGTATCTCTGTCTCTATCTGTCTCTCTGTCTCTATTTCTCTCTGTCTCTGTCTCTCTGTCTCTCTCTGACTCTGTCTCTCTGTATCTCTGTCTCTCTCCATCTCTATTTCTCTCTGTCTCTCTCTGACTCTGTCTCTCTGTCTCTATCTATCTCTGTCTTTCTCTGTCTTTCTCTGTCTCTCTCTGTCTCTCTGTCTCTCTCTCCCCTCCTCTCTCAAATCTAACTCCACATCTAACTCCAGAAATGACTGAAATTTCCTTCCTTCAGGGGTTTCCCCATGTCCTAAAGACCCAAGGATGAGACTAGATATCAAGCCACTTTAGGGAAAATTGATAAACAAAACTTATAACCCATTCTTTCTCTTTCTGCAGGCAGAAGCTTCAGGTGGGAGACAATGGATCGAGAACACAGCAGTGAGGAAGCCATTGACCATCCCCCACATTCAAATCCTGCCTGTGCACCTGTGATGTCTTCCCTAGACCTGCACATAGCACTGCATCATGCCCCTGTGGGTGGCCAGGACCACCATGCTTTGTGAAGGAGGTAAGGCCACCACTGTCTGTCACTGTCTGACTACTCGCTCAGATCATTTCAAGGGAAAGGCGGGGTTGCTATGAGGTATGGCTGTGGTCTGACAGGAGGGAGAAGACAAAGGATCGGCACTCTACTATACTCTAACTCCAGTTTCACTCACCCATGCCTGGCCCTGTATGACTGACGGCTAAGCCTCCACACCTGCCCACTTACCCACTCTCAGGAGCTGCAGCCCCCACCTCTGTGGCTTCACTCCCGGACACATTGCCTTAGGTAGGCACCTGAGGGTGGTGGGTAACTATGTGTCGGGAAGGGAGATGTTTGTCTGGGTGCCAGTCAGAATCTCTAGGCTGCAGTGGCTTTACATGGTCCCCATTCGATACTCTGTCTCTGTTTTGACTGAGACATTCTTTCTTTCTAGATGCCTGAATACCACTTTAAGTATGATTGTTCTTGGAATTACTTTTCCTTTTTTGAGTCAAAAAAATCAATAATTTAAATTTGTTAGTTCCACAAATACATCTTGAGCACAGTCATCCCTCCATATGTAGGAGATATGGCTCCAGGGACCCTACCTGACACCATGATCTGTAGATGCAGAGTCTATATATCAAGAGCATGGGAATTTGCATATAATCTACATATAGGCTCCCCTGGGATGCTATATCACCTCTGGATTACTTATGATGCTTAACATGATAGAAATGGTGCGGCGATCATTATCATACTGTATTTTCCCATGAATAATTACAAAGAAAAAACTATAGACATCACCTTTTCCTGGATAGCTTTGATACAACATTGGCCGAAGCCCCAGCTACAGAAGCAGGACAAGGACTGCGTGTAGCAAGCCTCCGCCAGGCTCTGCTGCGGGTATTCTTAATGACAAGGGTGAGAGGCAAAGCTCAGCCCCTCGGAGCTTCTGCTGGAGGGGGAGGGAGGGGACGGAAGGGAAAGGGGAGGGGGAGAGACAGAGACAAAGAGACAGAAAGACAGAGAGACAGAGAGAGACAAAACAGAGAAATTGGTAAAGGAATAAGTAAATAGCGCTAGCCACAGTAGCTCTCTAAAGAAGAACGAAGTCAGTAGGAGCACAAAGTGTGGTGGGGAACACAGGGGAGCGTTGGGATGCCTGGGTGAGGTTTCCATGAGCTGGCAGTGTCCCAGTGAAGACAAGGAATAAGAAAACAAGACCCGTCAGCAGGGACAAGAGATTGCCAAGAAGAAACCAAGTCTCTACTGCTCAGACCTTCAAACTCATTCTGGGAGAGGGGAATAGACACAGTTCTTATAATTCAAACATTTCTCCCATCCCTCAAACACTCCGTGATGGCTTACACTCCTGTGAATGACACAGTGACATAAATGCCCAAGGCTAGTAAGTATGTGAGACACCGGGCCGCACTCATCACCTGAGCACCTGAGCACCCCCTGATGCTGAACATCCCAGCTGAGGTAGACAAGGGCTCTTGTGTAATCCTGGACTGAGAAACTTGACCCAGTGAGAGGTATTGTGGTAACCTCTCCACAGCTGTGGTCCGAGGGCATTTACGGTAATGACAGGACATAGGGACCCCTCCCCAAATCAAGGCCTCCCCCCAGCACCAGCACAAGTAGGGGCTGAAGGTGGAGATGCCAGGAGGTGGGGAGCGTAGGAGACTCAGACAGCCTTTGGAGGGACCCCACCTCAGGGCTCCACTCCTCAGGATACCACCCACAGATAGAACCAAGAAGAATATCAGAGGGGCTTAAGGAATGCGCCTTCACCTTCGTGAGGCCCGAGCTGGTGGGTGGAAGAGGAACTCTCAGGCCTGACCCTCCCAGGAAGTCTAAGCCCTTGGAAGAGTTCAGCAGACGGTGTGGAGAAATCAAAGGCATCAAGGGATTCCTTCCATTTCAGCCACAGTTTCCCAGCATGCCCCGGGCTCACCTCTCTCAGTTCTCCATCAGGGCCATCCACTGTCTTCCTCCATTTTCCTCATCCTTGCCAGGCCCATCACCTACCAGCTGATGTTCCCCCCCTTCATCTTCCTCTCCCATTTTTTGTTTGTTTGAAAGAAACGGCCATGTAAGAAACACCTTATCTCTTTGTATGCTGGTGGCTCTTCAGTCAGTACTGGTGTCATCGTGTACAAAGTACCACAGGTTTCCTACTCTGGGTCCTGTCACCACACTCCTGAGTATGTGTGCTCAGCAAGTGAGTCGACAGGAGCCCAAAGGGAAAAGGTCATGCATACATCATGTCTTTTGTGGCATCTACAAAAGTCTATAGTGACAACATACATGTTCTATAAGACTCTGGGGGCTTAGTAACCTCTTTCCTGTGATTCACTGGGAGACTTTGTGTCAATTAAGAATCTTGCTTATAAACACTGTAGCAGCTTGGGAAACTCTGTTTATGTGAAAAGAGAAGATACAAAATTACTACTGCTCGCTACAATTATCTACATTCAAAAAGGGCTGGGTTTTTTTTTCCCCCCGACTTTTGTGTTATCTTTAATAAAAATGTCAGGCCTGAGGACATAGCTCGGGGGTGGAGCGCTTGCCTTTATTTCCACCCCCAAGCACAGCGAAAATAAATAAACACAAACAATATGAGAAGACCCCAGAAGCTCTGTTGAGAAATCCAGCACAAGTGAGATGCAATCTCATGACTGCACCCACCAGGCACTGCCTCTTAGATGGTTGTTTTATGAAGTTTCTCTCCCTCCCTCCCTCCTTCCCAAATCACTTCCCCAAAGGTCGGCTCTAGGCAGCAAGCGCTCTTTGTCTGTAGTTGTCTTAGTTAGGGTTACTATAGCTGGGCTGAAACACCATGAGCAAAAGCAATTTGGGGAAGAAAGGGCTTATTCAGCGTAAACGTCCACATCACTGTTCAGCATCGACAGGGACTCACACAGGGCAGGAACCTGGATGCAGCAGCTGATACAGAAGCCGAGGAGGGGTGCTGCTTGCTGGTGAGCCCAGTCTGCTTTCTTATGGAACTCAAGACACCAGCCCAGGGATGGCACCACCCACAGTGGGCTGGCCCCTACCCCATCAATCACTAATTAAGAAAATGTCCTACAGGCTTGCCCACAGATCCATCTTGTGGAGGCATTTTCTTAATTGAGGTTCTCCCCTCTCCGAGAGCCTAAGACTAGCCATCACAGTAGCCATCCTGTTGTGTGTCAGGCAAACATGATAGGTGGCTCCTCTACTGTGGTCCCACTGTGTGCAAGTCACATGCTATGTGCTGTCTTGCACAGTAGGTCATGTCCCATCACGACTCCATCACCCACCTTCTTCATCTCAGGACTCACTCCACCTGTTCTTCCGGTCCAGGGCCTGGCGTTCCTTCTTGCCTTCCCTTCATCTCCAGATCCTACCTCCTTGGCCATCCTACCTGCTCTCTAAGCCCGAGACCTCCGTGGCCTCCAGTGCTCTCCTGAAGTGCAGTTCTTCTCCACCACTGATCATCTGGCCCAGATGACCCAGGTTTATGTCCACACGAATTAATCTCATCATCCAACCCTACTTCTGTCCGATGGGGAAGGAAACACAGTATGGATTTGTCTTAAAGCAAAGTCCCCCACAGAGCTCAATGCAGAGTTAGCAAGTGCTGTTGTTGATTTGGGTGATCAATAAGGAGACGGAGGAAGGTGACGTGTGGGAATTGGGCACAGACTTCCTCCCACACCTGTTCTGCATCTCATCTACCTGTCATATTAAAGCTCCCCCAAACCTAATGCTCACTAACTACTGCAAACTACGTGTGGACATCCATAAACATGAAGCCATCTGCAGCTAATTTTTCATACCTTTAAACCAGCACAAATGAATATGTATTACTAACAATATCAGTACTGATTAGTAAGATGTTCTAAAGCAGATTAAAGGCTATAGGCAATATTATTAATAACCCAATTATCAGCAGGATAACTTTCTAGATTTAATGTTGGAGTTATAAAGAATAACACAAAATGATCTTTTGAAAATGTTTGGTGTAATTTTTATCTGACACATTAAAGGATGAAAAGATGCATAACACAGCACTTTAGCATGCATATTCAATGAGTTATAGCTGTGGTTTTTTATCTAAAGTGTTACATATTTCCAAATGGAGAATTTATGCTATAGAATTATCACATATTGCAGGTATATAAATCACTGACCATGCTAAAAACGGAGCACTCAGGCACGTGCATGCTTGAGTGTGTGTTTGTGTGTCTGTGTACGTAGAATATTTGTGTATATATACATATGTGGTGTGTTTATGTATGTAAATGTATGTACATGAATATATGTAGCGTGTTTGTGTTATGTAAGTATCTATGGTATGCATGTATATGTATATGTTTGTGTGTATATGTGTATAAGTGTATGTAGTATGTATGTATGTATGTATGTGTGTGCACATGCATGATCTCATAGGTTCTGGTCATGACAGCAAACAGCAGAAGGCAGAAGGTGAGCACAGTTAGTTCTATTATCATTTCATCCGGAAACAATGCCTTCCCAGAATTATTATTCTTGTCAAACTTAATATATATAAACTCTTAGAATTTTCTGATGGACAGTCACAACAGTGATCTTTCCCTTCAGGGATTTAATGTCCCCACTGCAACCTGCACATTTCAATGAATAAGAAAGTGTTTGTGATGGCGTGAAGCCACAGCGGGAGCCCAGCTCAAGAACTCATGAACATTCCAGCTACACTTTCTTTCTTCTCCTGGAGAAAACTAATTGCAAATTCAGTCCTAACGGACAGTGGTATGGAAGAAAGATGCCTTCTCTGCGTTGGTGGGAGAAGGAATCCTACGTTCCTACATGGAGGCCCTCTTTCCTGACTGAGCTCTGTGCCAAATGTCCCGTCAGCACAGCCCTTCAAGGTGCTAACCACCCCTCTTTAACTGTGCTCGGCAGTCTCCAGCCACAGTGACAGCGAAGCAACAAGGGTTGCATGTGCGTTCCACACTAATCAGAAAGACAATTCAGTAGAAAAGGACCAGCTCAGGCATGTGGCCTCTATGGGTAGTGAGAGACAGACAATGCAGAGAAACAGTTATCCTGACAGCATCTAGGTCCCAGACAAAGGGCCACAGGGTGGGGGAAAGCCCTGTAGGAAGTCTCAGAGAAATGCAGCAGCTGTGACAGATGGAGAAGTCACATCTGCTCACTCCAGTGTCTCCTCACCTCTGCCTTCAAAGACCGTGTTCTTCCCCCAACATTCGCCAATACGCAAAGACTGAAATCCCATATGACCTCCAACACCCAAAGCTAATGGCCATGGCTCTGGCTCTCTGGAAAACTTTCAACACTGCCAGCCCTTCTCCCCGCCCCCCCCCGCCCCCACCCCACCCCCACCCCTACCCCCCACCCCATTCCCCCACCCCCCCCACCCCCCACCCCCGGCTACTCACTCAGCCTTGGCTATGGGGCATTTTCCAGTTTCGTCACCTCTACCTATTCCTGTCCCTCTTTCTGCCTGCTGGGTGCAGAGGTCCCGTCAAAGTGTCTGTCTGTGTGTGTGTGTGTGTGTGTGTGTGTGTGTGTGTGTCTGTTTTTCTCTGTCTTTCCCTTCCTCCTTCCCTCTCTCTGTCTCTATATCTCTGTTTTTCTCTCTCTCCCTTCTTCCCTCCCTCTGTCTCTCTGTCTCTGTGTGTGTCTGTCTGTCTCTGTCTCTCTCCTTTCCTCTTTGTGTGTCTGTCTCTGCCTCTCCCCTCTCTCTCTCTCTCTCTCTCTCTCTCTCTCTCTCTCTCTCTCTCTCCTCATGACCTCTATCAGCACTATGAGAAGGCCAGGTTGACACTAAGGCCACAGAGCCTCTGAGACACTCTTCCACGATCAGCTCTGTGCCCTGCTTACTGTCCTGGAGTGTGGGTTTGGGTTGGGTTAGGAAGCCGTTTGGAATCAAGTATTGGGAGAGGAGTGAGTGTTAGAGACGGGAAGCCTGGTGCTCGGAGAAAAGACACAGGACAGCGAAGCGTGCCCCAGCATGGTTCACATACTCGTTTAATGTGGGAAGGGGGCTTCTGTAAGCCCCATACCCTTCAAGATGGCTGGAAGCATCTGCGGGTACTTATTATCCAATTAGACGTGAGCCTGAGGACACTCGAGCCTTCTCTCTCACCTCTGCCATCAAAATGAATGTCACGCTGTCTGCTGTCTCCGAGGGCACCATCTCTACTTCCTATCCCACTAAGAACGGTCCAGGCCGTCTTCACGCGAGCACTCCCATGCCAGCCCAGCAGCTCTGAATCTGACTGGCGGTCTTCAACTGTTTTCTGAGGAGAAAGGTCATTTTGTCATTTTTCAGACTCTCAGGTTCACGTGATGACAATGTTGACGCAGCATCCAAGACGCCCACCGTGAGCTCCTGATCTCCCTCCCAAAGCCGCCTGCTTGGCCATGTTGCCTCTGAGTCTCTGCAAAGGAGGCTCTAACGCTTGAAGACAAAGGAGACAGCTACATTAGTAGTCTCCGTAGCTTCTCAGCCTGGGACTCAGTGTGAATCACAGTCAGAACTTTCCAAAACAGCAGGAGGGCGTCTCGCTGCTGGGACTGTCCTATGCCCCAAACTGGAAATAATCTGACCTTCCTTGAACCATAGATTTTAAATCATTTAGCCCCAAAGAGGGGCAGCATTGATGCCAGTTGTGTGATAACTCAAATGAACACGCAAGTACCATGTGCAAGGGTGGACACAGGCTCACTGTCCAGTGGCTTCTCTCTTGAGTATAGTTCGAGGTCTTGATCTGTCTCCCTGTGTGCCTCTCTCTAAACATGTGGGCATATTCTAAACGCCCTGGCTCCTCTCCCCCTCCCCACACTCGTATGCTGTAAGGGTGGTTACAGATCCTATGGCCATTGTGTATGCAGGATTGTAGTCTCTGACTCTCCTTAGTGTTGGATTAGCCAAGACATTATAAATCAGCCTCAGAAGAACTGTTTCTTTACCAAAAGATATCTTAATGCCCACAGTTAAGTGTGACCCATATGCTAGTTACCAGGCTTTTAAGAAATAAATCTCCTGACATATGCTTTCTCTGGTGATGGCACTGTTCCAGAACTAACTAGAAAATCAGATAAAACACTGAGGCATTTACTCGAAGGACCTGGAGAGGGGCCAAGAGAAGCAGGACACCAGAATGCCGAGAGAAGGAGAGAAGCAGGACACCAGAATGCCGAGAGAAGGGGCGGTGGGGGAGCTGGCCTGGGTGCTGCTTCCCACCAAGGCCTTGGCTGACGCCTGCCTTTAGGCTGGGCTACACTTGAAAGGCTGAGCACGGATCTGTGGCCCAGAGACGAAGGAGCCACCGGAACTTGGAGGACCCTCATAGAACGGGGTGGGGGTGGAGGGGTGGGGAGTGGGGAGGGACAGGTTTCAGAGCTAATCCTGGCATGTCCCTTAGCTACTCAAGTCCATGTGTGTTTCTGGATCTAACACAATAGCCAAGATGGGGTGATTTATAAATAACGTGCTTTTATAGTTCCCAAAGTTAGACGCATGGGAAGTCATGATCAGGAAAGGCACTAGCAGAGCCATTGTTTCAAGAGCACCCATTTCTCAGTGATGATGCTGTCCAGGTTTCTTCCCATCGGAGGAGACAGAAAAGAACAAGAAACACTGTGTCGTCAATGTCAGAGCGAGAGAGCCCTCTCCCCTAAGCTCTGTGTTGAGGGCTTAATCCCCTTCTTAGTGACAGAATACTCAAGGCTTATTTGCCTTCTGAAGCTGTTACACCGGAACTCAGAATAGCATGAATCTTGGGGGAACACCAACAACTCACACTTCAACAGAGCTGCTGGCCCAGAACTCCAGGCAGGCTGAGGGTCAGCAGTAGGAGAACAAGAACAAAGCCGCCACCAGCTAGGAGCTGGAGCTGAAGGATTAGAGTGTCAGCCAGCTGTACTCACCCCGGGAGCGAGGCACGTGACAGGGAGGCGGAACCTTGCTGAACCCAGATCACGTGGGAGGCGGGGCCTTGCAGATCACGTGGACTCCGCATCTGCTCAGATTACAAGCCTGTCCACTGTGCTCGGCCCTCTATGGAAACAGTTAACATTATCTTGAATCTCCACAGCCTTTGTGCCCAATGCCCAGCCTTTAATTAAAACCTATCAGACATGAGAAAACGAGAAACAAACAAAAGCAAATTCACAAACGGACTAGTTCTCTTAATCATGAGACATTAGATTCAAAAATTATTGTGATTAATACTTTTTATGAAAGAGGGGTGTGATTGTTCTGCCGGATGCCTGTAATATTCTCTTTTCAAAACACCAAATAGAAACCCTGGCACTAAAAGTTACAAACAGTTGAAGTTAAGGATCCAATAGATAGGTGTCGTATAAGATCAGATACAGTGAAAGCAAGATCTGGAAAAGAGAGAATATAAAGTGTGCAAACTGGGCCACAGACAGCCAAGTGGGCAGAAAAGACAGAAAGGTATCAGTGAAGCGCGGTGCACTGCGGACAGGGGTGTCACAGGGGCTGACCCGGCAGAGAAGGGCCAGCTTCTGCAACAGGGGAGAGCCCGGGGGGCGGGAACTGAATGTGTAGTGTAGTATGAGCAAAGTCAGGTCTTCGCAGTAAAATCAGTGGCGAGAAAAGAAGCCAAGGCAGAAAAGTGGGGAATAAGTTCTCTTCTGCAGCAGAATGGGCTCACAGTAACTCACTGTGACTTTTATAAGGAGCCAGAGAGAAGAGTTCCGGGCAATGACAACGCAATCACAATGAGACGGTAAATATTTAAGGGGAGAAGAATGTTGGCTTACCTGGGTTGATCGTCCCATAGTGTCTCCAGGTGTAGAATTATCACACTGTGCTCCTCTACATGTGCAAATGAGTCCACTAAATTGTGAAAAGATAAATAAAAATTTAAAGACACACTGCTATCTTCTATGAAGTGAGAACAGCGTGACGTCTAAGTTTGCAGTAGAAAAAATAAGGACACAGGAAACAGCATCGCTAAGGCATGACCAGATGATAACTGACATGACCTGGGGAAATAGCAAAGATGAGGCAGGGCTCTTTCACGAGGCTGGAGGGACTGCTCAGCAGTTCAGAGCGGTGGCTGCTTCCAGAGGACCCAAGTTCAGTTCCCGGGACCCTCCTGGCAGCTCACGGCTGCCTAACTCCTGTTCCAGGAGAGCCGACGCCCTCTACTGGCCTTCATGGGTACTGCATACACATGATACCCAACTGTACACATGAAAACTACAAATTAATAAATCTTTAAAATATGTTAAGGCAGAGATTTCTCGGATGAACAGAAAGGGATTTGATCCTCCAGTCAGTAAGTGGAACAAAAATGCTCCTGGTTAGGAACAAGAAGAAAAGACAAGACGGAATAAATTAAAGAGATATGGCTTTAGAAAACAAAAATGCACTCACTGGTAAGAGGATATTAGTTCAAAAGCTCGGAATACCCAAGATAGAATTCACAGACCACATGAAGCTCGGGAAGAAGGAAGATCAAAGTGTGGGTACTTCAGTCCTTCTTAGAAAGGGGAACAAAATACTCACAGGAGCAAATATGGAGACAAAGTGCAGAGCAGAGACTGAGAGAAAGTCCACCCAGAGACTGTCCCACCTGGGGATTCATCCCAGATACAGTCACCAAACTCCCACATTGTTGTGGATGCTAAGAAAGGCTTGCTGAAAGGAGCCTGATATGGCTGTCTCCTGAGAGGCCCTGCCAGAGCCTTACAAATACAGAGTCTGATCCCGCAGCCAACCACTGCACTGAGTGCAGGGTCCCCAGTGGAGGAGTTGGAGAAAGGACTGAAGGAGATGAAGGGGTTTGCAACCCCATAGGAAGGACAACCATATGAACCAACCAGACCCCTGCCCCCCAGAGCTCCCAGGGACTAAGCCACCAACCAAGGAGTACACATGGCTCCGGCTGCATGTGTAGCAGAGGATTGCCTTGTCAATGGGAGGAGAGGCCATTGGTCCTGTGAAGGTTCAAAAGATGCCCAGTGTAGGGGAATCGAGAGCAGGGAGAGGGGAGTGGGTGGGTGGGTGGAGGAACACCCTCATAGAAGCAGGGGGAGGGGGTGGGATAGGGGGTTTCTGGGAGGGAGGAACCGGGTAAGGGGACAACAATTGAAATGTAAATAAATTAAAAGAAAAAAAGAAAGCAGAAATGGATGTTAACAGTAAATCCAATATTACTTCAGTGTGGCAGAGGAAAGATGTACATAAACTAACGGTGACAGTGATGGGAAGGAGAGGGAGTAAAGGTGACAGTGATGGGAAGGAGAGGGGGAAGTGAACATAGTCTGAGCTTCAGCATTGCTGTCTACACCATGCAAATAAGCCAAGGTGCGTGTCAAAACGTCTAAGATAACCATCACCAGCAAAGCACCGTGTGCTCAAACAGCAAAGGAAAAGAGGGCGGCATTCAAACACAAGTCGGTGTGACCGTCACACCATGACCAACCGCAAAACATTACGAGTACAGTCAGCGAGACCCCACTAGACACCTGCGGACACAAGTCGCCACGCACAAATGTGAGAGTTTAAATCAAAACAAAGCACTCTGAATGCAGAATCACTAAGGCAGACTCAGAACGGTGTGTGTAATGCTGGCCTCCATTTGAAGCTGCAGGGTTGAGAGTTCCCGGCTCTGGAGATCTAAATTTACACAGCAACACTGAAAATGCACTTGGTGGCATCTAATGGAGCCGAACATGTTGCTCCTCCATGAACCAGTAGTTCCCACCTCTGTGTACACACAACGGAAGCACACATATGTGCAATTCCAAATCACCTGTGTATAAATGCTCACCGCAGCATCGCCTCCAGCAGCTGAAACCTGCCAATGACCCACTTGTCTGGCACCAATATAAGGAACAGAAATTTAGCGTGCTTTGAAAAATTGGAATATTATAGAACTGAGAACAACGACCACGCAGATGTACATAGATTAAAAGGACAAATAAAATGAGGGGTTAGACTTGATGGTGACAACAACAAAGTGACATATTTTATACTGTAAACAAGTATACCCATACATCCATCATGACATGGGTGTAAATTTTTTTTAATTTAGTTCTATTTCTTTTACTTACTCACTTTCCGTCCTGCTCACTGCCCTGCTCCTGGTCACACCTCCCACAATCCTCCCCCACCTTCTCCTCCCCAGGGATCCCCCATCACTGGCACTTCAAGTCTCTGTGAGGCTAGTCACAAACAACTGGAAAGGGGGCTCTCCCAAAAGCTGTTGCCTGTCTGTGGGATATGTCCTTCTAGCGGGGCTGCCTTGTCTGGCCTCAATGGGAGAGGAAGCATGTAGCCTCGGAGACTTGTGTAAAGTTTTTAAAAGGCAAGAGAAATCTATGGTAAGGGAAGTCAGAGTAGGGCTCACATTTAGAGATGACAGTTTTGAGGTGTAATGAAGCCTCTGTGTAGGTGGAGAGCACAGTATGGCTTCATTTGCACAGTGCTTACCTGTACACTTATCTGTAATTTTATGAATGCCTGCTATCTTTCAATAACGATTTTCTAATTCAACAATAAGGCTAGCCATTCCTGGGCCTGGAGAGATGGCTCAGCAGTTAAGAGCAGCTGCTGTTCTTGGTGAAGACCAGAATTCTGTTCCCAGCATCCACACTGGACAGCTCATAACCTCTTATAATTTAAGCTCCAGGGGACCCAACATGCTCTTCTGGCCTCTGTGGGCACCACATGCATACACACACACACACACACACACACACACACACACTTAAAAAAATCTTTAAAAAAATTCTGCAAAGTATGACCAGTCTGGCTTCATGGGCAGCAAAGGAAGCTCTGCTCAGACAAGGAAGGAGATGACAATCGTGCTCCACACTGAAAGCAGCAGACCCCTCTGGTCACGTGGGAAGCAACATCCCATCTGGAGTTTCTCAGTCATTGCTAGCTCCAAGCCCCAAATATTTTATCCAGATGAGCAGGTTTTTATTCCAAGGGACCTGACCCCACCCAGGACACTGATTTGGAGCCATAGAGGGCAACCGACCCACCACAGTGTGATGTAGTTAGCTTCGATGGAGCCTTCCAGACATGAAGCCCAGGTTCCCGCCTTATCTCTTGGAGAATATCTAGTGCCACAGACTTGATGTGGGGACCTGAGCATGGAGCTGGCGTGGCAGAGTAGAGGATGAGGGTAGTGGGTGGGGAGGCAGGGAAGTGGGGAGGCAGGGAGGCAGGCAGAGAAGCCAAGAGACGGAGCAGGGTCAGAAACGGATGAATATCCGGGGTTCTTCACACACCATTCAGAACCAGTTTGTCTGGCTCTTGTACGCTGTCTGGCTTCTTTTCTGAGGCCTTGGAAATAAGTCAGTGAGTAGGATTGGAGTCTGGCTTCTTAGGGCTCAAATTCCAGACCGCATTAGAGGGCAGTGTGAGCAACGGTGAGCCCAATTTTGGATGATTTGGATACAGGCATGGTAACACCATCCTGGTGTGTAGACTGGCACACAGTAGGCCAGCACTCAGTAGGGCAGCACAAGTCAAACCCACAGGCCTTGGTGCTGATGGGGAAGAGAAGTTCACCCACCAGAGCCCACCACACAGAAGCCACATGAGCAAGAAGATCAAAATATGAGAGTGAGCATCCATACTGTTCCATCCTAGTCCTGCCACAAACTATTTGACCAGAATTACCTATACCTGATTCTGTTAGCCTGGGAAGGTTGTCCCTGTTAGGAAACAATTCCATGATCCTAAGGCTAAGACCAATGGCTAAATTGGATTGATAAGGTCCTAAGTTCAAGACCGAGGCCACAGATGAGTATCTGACAATGCGCTTTGCTCTTCTTGAGTGCCAGCCCAGTCCAACCTCCTCCTCGTGAGCCTGGTTCTTCTCCATTGGCACATAGCAATAGCGAGAAGTCTCAGTCATCTCATTGGTAAAATCTGCCCTACCAGTAGAGTCCTAGAGTTGAAGTCTAAGAACCATTTGTAGGCATCTACTGGCTTTATAGTACTAGGCATCTGGGCTGGAGAGATGCTCAGAAGGTAAGCGTACTTACTGACTGCTCTTACAGAAGACCCGGATTGAGTTCCTACCACCCACACGGCAGCTCACAATTGTCTATAACTCCTGTACCAAGGAATCTGACAACCTCTTCTGGCCTCCTTGGGCACCAGACACACATGTGGTACACAGACACACATATAGGCTTGTATTAGTCACTGTTCTACTGCTGCGAAGAGACACCATGACCAAGAGAACCCTTATAAAGGAAAACATTTAACTGGGGGTGCCTTATAGGCTTAGGCCATTATCATCATGGTGGGAAGCATGGCTCTAGAGAAGTAGCTGAGAGCTATATCCTGATCTGTTGACAGAGAGAGAGAGAGAGAGACAGACAGACAGACAGACAGACAGACAGACATTGGACCTCATGTGGGTATTGTAAACCTCAAAGTGACTCCTACTGACATACTTCCCCTAACAAGGAAGGCCACACCTATCCAACCAGATGCACTTCCTAATCCTTTTAATCCTTTTGAATATTATCGCTCCTTGGTGACTAAGCCAATGGAGGTAATTCTCATTCAAACCACTATAGCACTCATCCACAGAAAATAAAAATTAAAAAAAAAAAACAAAACGGCATAAAATCAAAATTGTTCTGCACTGGGCATCTGATCACACACACACACACACACACACACACACACACACACTTTACTCTCAGTAAGACCTATTCTATTCTGTCACTAGCAGTGACAGTGACCTTACAAAGAAGAAGAGCATTAGACAAAACAAGCCAGGAAGGTCCTCCTGTAGGACCAACTACAGGTGACATGGACCCAAAGGGCTTTGAACCTCCATGTATACTCTAGCAGTCATTCTTCGAGTTCATGAAGACAACTCCTCGACGCAACCAAAAGCCCAAAAGGCCTGTGATCCGCCAGCCCCTGGCCCACTGGTATTTCAGGAATTTCATTTGTAAATGTGTGACTGCAGTTCTGATAATTTCTGAACTAAAGATGTTGCAAACGGCCCTTAAGTAAGCTGCCACACTGCAGGATGACGGTGTTTCCTAACCTCCCGGTAATTGTCTCGTGCTGGTCTGGCCTATGTACCCTCAAGGCCATCTCACAGTCTTTCAGAACAGTAATTTGTTTACTGACATCTCCCATTTTCTCATGTTCCAGGAATAAGAACCGAGACTGGGTGTGGGAGGTAAGGCCTTGTCCTGAGAGCCGGGGAGCCGTCTGAAGGTCCTGACCTGCTCGAGGCATGTCCTGGCCTGTAAACATGTCAGAATGACATTAGCCGTGTATTTACAAAGCCTGCCCTGAGTGGGCCCATTATGCCTAGCCTAATGGAATTGCATTCCTCTAAGTGCTTTTTAAGCTGTGTAGACAGCACTGCCAATATCCCTGCAGGGAACTCGGATGCTTGCCGTAAATATCGAGGCAGGCCTCCCAGGGTGATCCTGGGTCGCCTTGGGATCTACTGAAAGGAGGCTCTGGTCCCGTTTATCCCCTCTCACTGTGATGTCCATTTGATTGAGTCTCTGATACCCAAACCCATTCACCCATCCTAAACGGAGGACAAAATTATACGCCATCCCTCTGAGTGACTTCCATGCACCTTGTCCCGTCGAGTCCCAGCCCCACGTGTCATGTCTATTCCTTCCACTTTTTACAAAAAGGAAACAGAGTGACTTAGATGTAAACCGAAATCCCTAATGTTCAAGGCCCAGTAACATCATTGCACAGCTGGGGAAAGCCAGCTGTGAGGTATCAGATAGGTCACCCAGTGACAGGTCACCCAGTGACGGGTCACCCAGTGAGGCAGAGCTAGTAATTGGAAGAATGTGAAACACACCGGTCTGTTGTGTGGGGTTGTGTGGGGTTGTGTGGGGTTGCACTCTTTCTGCTGATGCTGCAACAGACCTCGAGGTCATTAGGACCATGCTACCCTCACACTGAGTTGAAGAGGACTCCGCTGAAGACTCCTATTTTAGGCCTCCTTCTTCCACAGCCCTGAAAGAACTCACACCTGACCTCACTGAAGAAGAATTATCTGAAGACATGACACTCACCTGTGTGTGATATGGTCCCAATCAGCAATGATCTTATGGGAGCATTTGAACCCATTAAAAATAGAAAATATCATTATCATCTGTTTGTTTTTCCTTAGCTGTTTCATTTTTTGAAAGTTGTTCATTTTGAACATTCTGTTTTGTAACAAGTCAATTATTCAACTGAAATTCTCCACTTTCATTAAAACCAGCAGGGCTTCCAAGAAGTGATAATGGACTTAATTTTCTCCTAAATATAAGGTCATATGTATGAATACATATGATAGATCCATAATGCTATATTCGTGCATAGTAATTGCACATCGTATAAATATGTACACACAGACACACACAAATACACACAGACACACAACACTCACACACACACATACACACACACAAATACACACAGACACACACAAATACACTGGTCAACTTTCAAACACAAATGTTTTTTAAGTTTAGGCACAAAAAAGTTAATATTCTAGCAGGGTTTAACCTGGAAATATTCCTAGCTAGTTTTTATTGATAGAATGGATTTTTTTTTTCTGAGCATACTTATGAGTTAAAAATAATAATTCTAATTTATACAACTTGAACTTTTATTTAGCTCATGAATTCTTAGCTATGACTTGTAATAGAGTGTTATAATATCATAAAGCTTCTATAGATGCCAGACAAAAATATGTCTTAAAACACTGGAAGAAGAAGAAAGATTTATAAGATTAAAAGTAATTAAGAAAAGGTTTTGGATTTTCTTGAGAATCTCCAAAGTCTAAAGAAAAAATTCACAGCAAGAAACAGCCCAGTATAAAATTAAATCAACTGTGGGATTTGGTTTCATAATCAGATGTCAACTTAAAAAATAAGAGCACACATACACACACACACACACATACACACACACACACACACACACACACACACGCACATACACACACGCACGTGCAGAGAGAACACACACAGAGAATAACACACTTCCACTGTACCTTATCTCAGATGTGCCTTATCCATCCTCTAGCCTATAGAAATATATACATTCATTCACACATGGATATATATCATATGCTTTTTATTTTCTTTCTTTAAAGTTACACAAAAACACATAGTTTCAATGTATTTAAATTTTCAATAAAAGCCAAATTTCAGACTTCCGATGAACCTGGATCTAGGCCTCAAGTTAGGGTTTGCATACACTGTTGCTGATCTTCAGGGGAAATACAAAGACAGTTTATAACCAACCCATGACAAACCACATACATTTTCTTGGTGCCAATCTACAAGACAAACCCCATCCTGATGCAACCAGAGAAGCCCTACTTATTAATGAATGCTTTTATCGATGTTTGCTCGTGCGGCAACTCCATCAAAAAGGCAGCATAAAAATAAATTAGCTGAGGATGTGAGGTCTTATTTTACAAATGAGAGCACTCAGAAGGTTTAAAGTCTGCCACACAGACCAAGACCACTGGGGTCTCCCTGCCCTGTGGGAGCAATTTCTGTCCTGTACAGGAGCTTGCTGATGTAGTGAGAGATTTACTAGGCCCTTTCACTTTCCAAATCAGGATGTAAGACACATATTTGCAAACCGTACAGCAATGGAATCTACCCCGTGGCGTGCAGCACATGCACTTATTTTAAGTAGTTACCCTGGGGATCCTGGGTCAAGGGCGTGACCCCTGGAGCATCTACAGAGTGCGGTGATCCAACACGAGGAGCACCTACAGGAGTCATGATGCCCCCCCACACACACACACTTTGACAGCTGGATACTGGCTGCTGCTGTGTCTTTGGCATCTGTTGGGGCCACAAACATCTTTTTGGCCACAGACTAGGGAAACCAGGAGTGTTAATCACGCAGGAGTATCTCCGTAAAGGAGGAAGTACCTGTTTTCCACCCAGAACGCGAGGCACGGATATTGTTAATGACCTGGAGGCCTTTTGCTATCTACAGAGGCAGACTTTACCCAAGCACTCCAGACTTTTCCATCCCAGACGTTCCCTCCCATGACCTTTAGCTCTCAGGCAATAGAACATAGCCTTAGCAGGGGATATCACAGACACTTTATAGCCTGCTGACCTCTATGCTGACCCAGTCAGAGACCCCACTAGATTCTAGGCCCTTAAGCTATAGAATACATCATCATGATCACATGTACTTTCTATGTAGCCACGCCTTAAGCTTTACTGTGCACCTGGAATTGGACTGAGTGCTGCATGGAAACTTTCCCCCAAATTCTATTGTTTAAACATGCAGGCAATAAACTGCCTGGCATCTGACTCTGTAGACATTTAACTCAGTTTGATGAAGACAAGCTGACCCAAGTTTTCATCTTCACCTCTTCACGGCTCGGTTTCCTGCCTTCTGTGACTTCTGCAGGCACCCGTTCAGGCACTGCTCTCCCAAGGCACCTATTAGAAAAAACACACTGGGCCCTCAGAGAATATCTAGGCATAGACACCAAAGGACCCTGTCTCTCTCTCTCTCTCTCTCTCTCTCTCTCTCTCTCTCTCTCTCTCACGCACGCGCACGCGCACGCACGCACACGCACACGCACACGCACACGCACACGCACACACATACACACACATCCACTCTCAGTTCTGTTCCATAGACAACCATGACTAATAAACCAGACAATGATGGTTCTGAATATTCAATGTCCCTCCCATACCTGTTCACACCTACTGCAGTACCCTTTCACCTAGAACTAAGGATCCAAACTGAGATGTACTAGATTTTAAAAATGCCTGCTATTTATTCCTTTTCTTTTTACCTCTTTCTGCAACTTCCTCCCACTAGGCCAATCGTTTTTCCTTCCTCTGGGGGTCCACAGAGGTTCCTGCTTCCTCTTTCACAGATGTGCTGAAGTCAAACCCCTCGTATCAATTTCGTAAGTTTGCTTTGCACCAGAGCTCAGCCCTTTAACACAGGGCAGTAGGTTTAACAGCTTGCATAGACTCAGAAGACCACAGAAAACTAAACCGGGCAAAAGGACAGAGTCCCAAAGGAAGGCTGCACACACGCATGCAGACACGCACACGCATGCACACATCTTTGATGGCATGTGGCCACAGATGTGGGATGAGTGGTTAACTACTCTGGAAGATGCAGGCTCAGTGTCTCCCAGGACAGACTGGCAACCTAGAACGCCAGTGCCCTCCTATGGACAAGCTGCAAAGATTCTAAAGCCCAGACCTCAGCTCTAAGGCTCATCACCCACCCTGAAAAGAAGAGGACATGGTGTCTGGGAGGAGAAGCTTCCCCACCTGCAGAACTCCAGCAGAAAGAGCTGCTCCTGCTTTGTTCTTCACTCCGGACACCGTTGAGGCCCGCTTCGTACAGTGGCTTCCAGCCCAATCAAACCTAGATCTCAGCACAGTAAGACTCATTTCCTAGGGCTAAGGAGACCACTCTTGGTGGGAAAAGTGTTTGCTTAACAAAAGCATGAAGACCTGAGTTCAAATCTCTCCATACCATTAAAGCCAAGTGTAACAGCACAAGCCTGTGACCTCAAGGTGCCAGGCTAAACTCAACATCAAGAACTGGGTTCAGCGTGAAGCCCTGTCTCAAAAACTGAGGCCAAGAGCAGTGGAGAGCAATCACTGCCTGAGGGCAGCCTCACAGACTGGACACGGTGCGGGGCAGTGGTGGGGAGGGTGTAAGCCCTAAAGACAAACTTAAGTTACTAGATTCGCGCATAGTATGTTAATTAATGCTCTGGATAACTCAGAATACATGGGTGAAAGTGTGTCATGATATGCTACAGGTGAGGAAACAGTCCAAAGTCCGGCCCCTTCACTCGGCTCGTACCCGTGATGGCTACCGCAGAGGGACGCCTGCATTAAGGGGTTCCCTGTCCTCCTAGTGTCTGTCACACGAGGACTCAAAGTGGGGAGGAGACTGGGAGCCAGACTGCCTTTCCAGACCTTGAGGTCAATCCGATTGTTAAGCTACTTCCTTTGCATTCTGACAATGTAAGGAAAGTCTTGATCCTTAATGAAGGAAAGGCTCATCTTCACAGGATAAGTACAAGCAGCGTCACTCCTTGTATCCAAGCTTAGCCTAGTTCCCAGCCCTGCTACTGCACAGAAACCCATCCGGAAACACAGCAGCTCACACCTTTCATGTCATCGGTTAAGGCAGGGCCAAGGGAAGCCAGTGAAAGCCCTAAAATGAAGACTGTGACGTTGCAGTGGTCAAAGCTGGTCACGCCAGTCACATGTCACTGGTAACCCTGCCCTTAGGGTCTCACTCTTACAGGGCCTGGTGGAAGAAGTCCCTAGTTGGGCCAGAATGTTTAGCTTCAGGATTAGAGAGGCCCTGGGAGAGCGCCTCTCCACACAGCCTGGAGGGTGTGCGTTATGTCCTGTGAAGAGTCACACCAAGGGAATCCTGTGAGCCACTGATCTCATCCATGTGCTCGCTCTTCCACACAGAGCACACACTTGCAATGGTCCCCACAGGGAGGACAGATCAGTTAAGAGCTGAAAGGTAGCCAGGTTCCTGGTGAAGATCTGTAATCTCAGTTGTTTAGAAGGCTGAGGCAGAAGGTTCATAAGTTCAAGGCTGGCCTAGGCAGATGGGTAAAACCCACTCTCAAAATAAGAGGTGAAGGTGGGGCTAGGGCATTCACTGTCACAGCTCTGGCCTAGCATGGGCCAACTAATTTTGAGGCCTGGTAGGAAGGAAGAAGGAAGGAAGGAAGGAAGGAAGGAAGGAAGGAAGGAAGGAAGGAAGAAAGAAAGAAAGATGTGGAAGGGATGCAGAAATGAAGGGAGATAAGGAGAAAGAAGGCGGTGCGGAAGGGTGCCTAGTACTGCAGGAAATCTACCCTACAAACCAGCTGCATGCTAAAAGCTCAGGGGCGTTACCTTTTCCTTGAAGGCCTTATTTTGCATGGCAACATTTCCCATCAGAAAAGACTCGAGGGCCCCAGTGAACACGGTTATAAAGATAAACAACTAGCAGCTGAAGGGTTGTGCTTCCCGTGGCGCCCCAACACCAGGGCTCTTCCTCGCCCACACACACCCCTCCCCGGATGCTGCCGGCCAAGGCTCGCGGACTTCACTACCACTGAGCGGCTTCCTTCCCATGAGCACCTTCCTGTTGGTCCTTTTCATCCCTCCCTTCCTGTGGCCGACCCTGTCGCTGATCTAAGCATCCTAAATCCGTGCCAGTCTCCACAGTCTGGGGGCCAGTGAAGAGACAGGTGCTCCTCATAGGATCTGGGCTTGCACATCCCAGTTAAAAGCCAACTCAGTCAGTCTCAACTAACACAAGGTCGCCGTCCTTCAAGTGAGGCGGGATCGTCGCCTGCATCTCGTAAGTGAGGTGTGTGCTAGGTGAGTCTCACAAGAGAAGGAAAAAATCGGAGCCGCACTTCCCCGTCCTTGTAAAGGCCTGCCTACCGTGGAGGCTGGCCCTCTGCCGCAGAAGGCTCGCCCGCCGCAGGTCAGCCTGCTGCTCTTTGAGAGAGAGCTTGGCAGCTCCATGGGATTGGTGTTGGCGTTTTCATTGAGTAATAAAAGTGGGTATTATGAGTACACGGGAGGAAGGAGGCAGAGAAGACACCCCCCCCCCAGGCGCTATGGGGAGCCATTCGCTGCTGCTCCAGAGCTGCACCCGCGATCAAAACAATGCTTAGGTCTATGTTGGGACAGAGGTGCTTTTTAAAATATATATATAAATCTAAGCCTAAATCTATACACCCCTCAGCCTGGCATGGTGGCGCATGCCTTTAACCCCACAACTTGGGAGGCAGAGGCTGGTGGATCTATGTGAGTTTGAGAGGGAGAGGGAGAGGGAGGAGGAAGGGGAGGGGAGGAGAAGGGGAGGGGAGGGGGAGGGGGAAAGGGAGAGGGAGAGGGGGAGGGGGAGGAGAAGAGAGGGAGAGGGGGAGGGGAAGAGGGGGAGAGGGAGAGGGAGGGGGAGAGGGAGGAGGAAGGGGAGGGGAGAAGAAGGGGAGGGGAGGGGGAGGGGGAAAAGGAGAGGGAGAGGGGGAGGGGGAGGAGAAGAGAGGGAGAGGGGGAGGGGAAGAGGGGGAGAGGGAGAGGGAGGGGGAAAGGGAGAGGGAGAGGGGGAGAGGGAGGGGAGAGGGAGAGGGAGAGGGAGAGGGAGAGTCTGATTTGAAGTTGGGAAACACTTAGGTACACAGGCTTTTAGGCTTGTGTGTGCCTTATATGTAGACCAGGTCATGTACCTAGCCAAGGTGCATAACATCCAAAGCCTTTGATTTAATAACCAGAGAGCCCTCCGCTGGCCAGCCACACCAGATCGTTCTTCTTTGTTGGCTGTCCACTTCATTCTCTTTTGTCTTCGGGCTTAATCAGTGAAAGAGACACTGCCAGAGGCCTGAGGAGGAAGGGTGAGAGAAGGGAGAGAGTCTGTCTTGGCTCTCTCTGTTCAGTAGGATCAAGGTCAACCGAGACTCGGATGTGGTATTTTGTCCATTTTTTTTTGTTACTGTGTGTGTGTGTGTGTGTGTGTGTGTGTGTGTGTTTTGTAAGAAAATCTACATTCCAATAGGAATGTGCTACCTCAGCAAAAAGCTGCGTATCTCCCACATCTGCCGCAGCTGCCTGCCAAGCTTCAGAGGGTCAGGGTCAGTGATTACCATCTCTGTTCTGACACGTTGACATCAGCGACAAGCCAGCCTTGAAGCCGGAGCTGAGTCGCCCCTAACAGACGTTAATTGGATCGCTCATATGACCCCTCCTGGAGTCTGGTTTTTGTCTTCATCACTGTATTAAACCAGTGAGAATCTCCCCCGAAGCTCTGAAATGCTCCGATAAGACTGATAGATCCTGTATCTAAAACTGAGCAGATAACCCAAGTGTATTTTGGTAAACTTTTAACCCGCTTCCCGAGGCATTTGTCCACCAACTAAGAAACCAGAAATGCATGCTTCTTATCTCGTAGGGAGCTCTCATTTGCTCCCCATGAATAATTACTGCTTTAGAAGCAATGTAACACATTCTGACCATTTTGAATTTATGTTAGCTGGCTTCTGCAGGAATGATGACTGTTGTAATTGGAAAAGAAAAATAGTGACACTCCCTCTCTTAGGAAATTTAGGACTGTGAAAGTTTGGAAGACAAAACAAGATATGAAAAAAATAAGTAAAAAAGAAATCTGATATATTTAAATAGACAAATGACCCCCAAAAGACATCCCCCCCCCCAAGCAGATATGCGATGGCTGACTTGTGTATGAGGTAATGTTCATGCCAGTCAACATTGGAGAAGTGAGATGTGATTTCATCCTACCCTGGTCAGAAGGTCTCCAGTGGGAATAAACATTGACAGATTCTGGAGAGGACACGGAAACAGGAAAACCATGCTGGTGGCAGGGATGTAAGTTAATGTTCCCTCTACAGAGAACACTATAGAAGATCCCAGAGAAATTGAAAATAGACCTCTCTGGCCCAACAAGCTCCTTGCTGGTTATTTATCCAAAAGAAAAGAAATTGGTGTTTCAAAGAGACACGTGTTACACATGATTACTGCAGACCCGAGAGATGGAGTCAACCAAGACTTCTGGGACAGCAGAGTACTATACAGCCATTAAAAAGGGAACAGTCCTGTCAATTCAACATCCGGATGGAACTGGTTACCCTAATGCTGAAGGAAATGAGTCATGGACAGAGAAGCACATACCACACGGTTTCACTCTCGTTCAGAAACAGACAATTTAGTGATGCGGCTAGCGGGCGAGCAGAACAGTGCCCTCTAGAGGCCAAGAAAGGGAGGGGCTGCTCGGTGTGAACACGGTCACAGCCAGCTTGGAGGAGTCCACATGGGCGTTTGGTTGCTCAGGTTATGATTTAGGTTGACAAGGGTGGATTGAGTGACCCAAAATTGCTAGAGGAGAGGATTTGGGGTGCACTCATCACTTGGGAACTATCAAGACTTAAAATGTTTGGTAACCTGTTCTGAGTTACCAAACTGTGAGCGTGATAAGGCACCGAACCGTACCCCGTGAAGATGCCCCATGAAGTCCATTAATGCTTTAGCTTAGAGCTGCGTTCCCGTGCAGTGCTGTATGAGAGGATCACGGCTCAGTGGTCAGGTGGGACTGGACTCGAAGCCTTGCCACACAGCTTAGAAGTATGTGATGGCCAAGTTAGTAGCTGGAGCTGAGGATGGCCCTCCTGAGTCCAGTGAGATCCTGCCTCCTCAGTTGGAACAACCCCAAACAGAGTCCTTTCTTCAGACAGACAGACAGACAGACAGACCCTGAGTTACACTGACTTGGAAATTCTCATTCCAAGCTTCCTTCCTGATGGTGCCCTCGAAGTCAAATATTAATGAGCTTCATAGAGATTACCCCTTTCTCAGCGCTAGAAGCTTTCCAGGATGCGGTAGAGGCATATTGGCTAAATACTTCAGAGATGCACGGATGGGAAAATCTGGTAGAGACTTAAAAATCAACAAAAACAAAGAATCACTAAGCTAATATTCATTGGCCATGTTAATGTGGAAGGGGGAAATATCTCAGGGTTAAAGAACTACAAACAACCAATGAGTACTGGGAAAATGAGAATTACCCTTTCCCAAGGATAAGTCCCTCGTTGGCTGCCCAAATCAAAGTGGTCACCCTGAAACTATACACACACACACACACACACACACACACATAAATGGTATGTATGTATATATGTATGTATATATATATAATGTGATACACATATGCATATATATTTATATCTACACATACATATATAGTATATGGTATGTATATATCACATGATATATACACACACATATATGTGGTATATGGTATGGTATATATATGGTATGTGTATGATATATATGTATATGTATGTGTATATATCATATGATATATATACATATATATTTATAATATACATACATATATAGTATGTATATGGTATATATGTGTGTGTGTATGCATATATAAACATGTGATATATGTATACATAGATACATTTGTATATGGTATATATATACTATAGATATTTATATGCCCTAAATAAAAATGGTGGCAATTATATATATTTGTACATGCATACATATGCACACGTAAGTAACGATAATAGTCAAAGAAAAGGAAGCTATCTTAGTTGTCATCAAAGAAGCTTCCTCTGGCAGCAGAGGGAAACTGATGCAGAGACCCACAGCCAGACCTTATCCAGAGCGTAAGACTAGATAGGAGGTCTCCATCCCATCCCTCCCCTCAGGATTCGGGGCATCCCATGAAGAGGAGGCAGATAGAGTGTGAGAGCCAGAAGGGGTGGGGGATACCAGGAGACAAGCCTTCCAGGTCAAGTGAGCAGATAGTGTCAGAACTCAGAGAGGCCGAGGCAGTGTGCACAGCGTCCGCGAGCTTCCGCCCCAGGCCCTCTGCGTACGTGCTATAGCTTTTAGCTTGGTATTTCTGTTTGTTTGACTTCTGAGTGTGAGAGCTAGTGGGTCTCTGCTCTTAGGATCCTGTCCTGCTGTTGGGTCGCCTGTTCCAACTCCGATATGAGAGTTGTGTTTTACCTCATTGTATTTTATGTTGTTGTGTTTGGTTGTTAGCTCCCAGAAGCCTGTTGTTTTCTACTGAGAGAGGAAAATGGGAGTGCATAGGAAGGGGAGGATGTGGGGGGAGTTTGGAGTGGGGGGAGGGGCGACTATAATCAGGATATGCTGTATGAGAAAATAATCTCTTTTCAATAAAAGGAAAAATAATTTTAATAACAAAAATTTTTAAAAGTAGGCAACCAACTTGAGAGCGGGGTTACATGGGAGGTTAGAGAGAGAGTGGGGGTAGCAGGGGGGAAGGCAGAAGAAAAAGTGAGGTAATTCTACTTCTATTATAAACATATTTAAATTTATTAATTAAAAGAGTGACTAAACAATCAGAGTTTCCCAGAATGTGTAAGTTGGGGCAACGTTTTGTTTGCTTGTTTGTTTTGCTTTGCTTTTGTTTTTCCAGACAGGGTTTCTCTATGTAGCCCTGGCTGTCCTGGAACTCACTCTGTAGACCAGGCTGGCCTCAAACTCAGAAATCTGCCTGCCTCTGCCTCCCAAGTGCTGGGATTAAAAGCGTGCGCCACCACGCCTGGACGAGTTGGGGCGACTTAGGCAGTAAGAAACAAGGTTCACCTATGGTCAAGCAGGAAAGCTGTGAGCAAGATCTAGAAAGTTCTAGAAGGACCCTCTGACTATTCTGATCTGAAGAAACATGTCTCTTCTGACTAGTGTGCTGCTGTCCACAGTAGAATGGAGAGGTCTGTGGGAAAACCCAGCCCCCAAAAGGTCATGTGCACCCTGTCTACTCCTTCCAGTCACCCTGCACTCTCCACCCCTTACCCACCCTCTGTTTGCTGAACCCAAAACTCTCTGAACATGGGGGGTTCTTTTCCTTCCCATGTCACAGCTGTGAAACTGAACTATCACATCTGCTTGTGATGAGGCTTCGAAAATGCAAAACTCCACCAAAGCATCACTCCGTCCACACATGTCAGCGAGGAGCAGCCCCGGACCTTGGTCACGTTTCTAGAGAAGGGCTAAAGGGTGGCTGGTGAGAGCCATCCGTGCGGAGCAAGACTGCTCGTGCACCATTTTGTCCTCAGGTAGCTCCGCCTGCGGCTGGGTCTCACAGAGGCCGATCTTGGATTTGGTTCAGGAAGGTTTTCAGAGGTTTTGTGTTTATTTATTTTTGGGTTTGGCTTCAGCTTTTGTTTGAGTGCCCCCTGTAAACACAGTGCATCTGGTAGCAAAGATCTATGAACTAGTTTTCATTTCTTTTTCTTGGGGCTGGATGCTTTCTCACTATCTGATAGTATTGATAACCTGGAAGCTTGGTGACCAGAGGTGGAGTCCAAGTCCCGTCCGCAGCCTCAACTCCCTCTACCAATTAAACGAAAGAGGGAGGATTGGGGGGGGTCGTTCTGGCTCACTCACTCGGAGGCTTCCCACCTGTGGTCAGGGGTCCTTAGTCTTTGGTCCTGAGTGAGACGAAACACCAAGAGAAAGAGGACTCTATTCACGTAATGCTACATGAGAAGCAGGCATGCCTGGGCTAGTGGTTTTCCAGCCACTTAATGTTTTATACCATCCAGGTCCCAGCCTATTTGGGTGCTGTCCACATTCAGTGTGGGTTTTTCCCTGATAATTATCTGCAAATGCCTTCATAGGCACCCCTTCCCCCATACCTGACTACACATCCACAAAACATATCCCTTCTCCCCTTATCTTTTTATAAAACACAACACCAAGGAGTGAGTTTAATCTACTATATGTCTTTCAACCCAGCTAACTTTTCAATCAAGCTAACTTTGCAGGTTAAGTATCACTTAGCCTGTTGGGCAGTTTGATAGACAGTCAGCTACTCCGTCTACTGGAGAGCGGTCTCCCTTTTTGGGTCATGTTTATTCCCTAAGTCAAGACATTGCTGTAATTTAAATCTATCAAGTTCCCCTTGATAATTCAGAATAACACCAATGAGCTTTAAGAAGAGAGTGGGTATAGACTCGGATCATGGAACTTATTGCTAACAGTCTGAAATCTCCCACACAGTCAACTGCAAACCCAGTTTTTAGGTCTCTCCCCTGACCTCTCCTGTAGCCTTTGAGGCTACTGGTCAGCCTGTCCACTAACTTTAGAGCCAGAAGACTTGGTTCTTGTCGAAATCCTGCAAGCTGTTGGCATGAGAACACTGTGGGAGTTGGATAGGTTAACTCAACAAAAGTAGGCAAGTTGGCTGTCTATCAAGTTTGGTTGTCTATCAGTCATAGTGGCTGTCTGGGGAATCAACAGAGGATCTGGTGAGATATGCTCGATGGACCAGACATGAGAAAATCCCACATTTTTCCATCCACATTCATTGGTCAGAATGCAGGTTCATGTCAATATCCAGGGGCCAGGGAGGCTGAGGAAGTATTCATATATTGTAGAACCCGAGGGAAAGGAAAATGCACTGCCTTCCATTCTAGTCTCTGCCATTGCGCTCATTAAATATTTGTTGAATTATTGGTCCCAAGCCCATTGCAACCACTTACTGAAAGTTAAAATAATAGCTAAATGTCCTCTCCTAAAAATAGCCATTAAATACACCTATAAAAAGACACACTACCTCAGGGCTGCAAGGGTCTGAATGTTGTGTGTGCCCCACCCAGACCCAAATGTTTAAAAGCTTCACTGGAAATCTGTATTAACCACCTTTATTGGAGCTGGTGAGAGATGGGTGGGTCAGGAAACAGAACACTCACAGATGAGATTAGTTCTTATGGAAAGGTGTTGTGGACGGCCCTGGTGCTGTCTGTATTTTGATGTTAATTCCGCTGTACCAGGAGGGGCTGTCTGGACTGAGAAATGAGTCACCTAGTCAGGTGACTTCTTGTGAACCTTCCCCAATGAATAAAGGAGCCAATCACTGGGTGAGTAGGCAAGACTTCCGGGTTGGAGAGAGAAGAGAGGAAGCAGGAGAAAGATAGGGGCTTTTAGACAGGGATATGGAGAGGACAAGATGTAACTGCTAGTGTCTCTCAGTTTATATGGCGAGTCCTGGTGGATTCACCACCAGAAGATTTAGATTTAATATGGCTTACAAGTTTAGGATCCTAGTTGATGTGCCCAGTGATTGAGTTACCATTGTTTCTGAAGTAAGTTTGTGTGGTGTTTTCCTTCAGGTGCAGCTCAATTGGGTTCCAGGGAGAAAAGTGTGGGTTTGCCTGATGTGCACCACAAAAGGCCATGGGGATTTTGAAGCATGGAGCTGGTGTGGTAGCGACCCACCAGTGGGAACTTAGCAAGCTGGGTGGAGAGATTTTGGAGCTCTGAGTCAGACAGTCTCAATGAGATAAGAACAGGCTAGGCTGGCCATTGCCCACCCGTGCATGACCAGCCCCCGGGGCAGAGAGTTGCCTGCAGTGTGGATTCACTTTTTACTATTTCCTGCAACATAAAGGAACCAGTGCCGGGGAAAAGCTCAGTCAGTAAAGTACTTCCAGTGCAAATATGTGGGCCTGAGTTTGATCTCTGGAACCTACACACCAGGGAGGTACAAAGTTCCTTAAGCCTTGCTGGTCAGCGAGTCTAGCCTACTTGGTGTGTAGTAAGCCAACAAGAGTCTCTATCTCAAGGGAACTGGAGAGTGTTCCTGAGGATGAAACCCAAAGTTGTCCTCTGGCCTCCACGTCTCACAAATATGTATATGCAAAACATTCACACACATGTATGCACAAAAATCGAAACAAATAAATATACATTCTAAAAAAAAAAAAAAACTCAAAGAGAAAGCCACCGTTAAAGCATCTCTAGCTGAAGATGACCATCTTGAAATGGCTGATGACCATCTAAGGAAATGGTTCCTTAAGGGACACTAGATCTGTTAACAACTTGATTGTAGACATTCAAGCTCTCACGAGTATAAGAAAGAGACCATGGTTGTATGTAAGCCATGCAGTTGATGGCATCTTAGCCAAAACCTATAAGAACACAGCTTTTGTTCATTTTGCTTCCTAGGGGACTTATACACAAGGATTGTTTCCTAGATTAGTTTCCACTTCAAATCACTAAAAAAAGTCAACTTTAAGGACAGAAGTAAAACAATTGGATCACTTGAAATAACAGAATGGTTCTCATTTTCTTTGTCAAAATTATATGGTTTGCATTTGACAGCACACATCATGATTCAATTTGAACCCCCCATATCCAATAGAGAGGAGATTTCACAAATTAATATTGTAATTTAAGTTAGTCACACGTGTGCAATGACCTGTGCACACAGTTATTCCTTCTGTCATTACTCATAATAGCATAAGATCAAAAATAACCTCAATGTCTTGCTCCAAATTATCCTGAGGCAATTTGGCTCATCAAGAAACATCAGCATGGAAATTTCCAAACTCAGGAACACAGGGCTTGAGTGAGGGGGGCAGGGCGCAGGGGGCGGGGCACAGCGAATGGTGTGCCATCAAATCTGCCGGAGCTTGGGCCCTGAAGAAATATATATAATTCTGGCAACTCCTTCTTTAGAAGGAACATTTTTTTGTACTTCCTACTACAGGTCAGGTCTTTAGAGTCATCTGTGCAGCCATTTAATGCTGAGCACACTGTTGGAAGTGAGTTTTTTTCATTGCTGTTTTCCCACACTGGATGTGGAAATCACTGAACTTTCTACAGACAGTAGTGCCCAGGGGACACTGCAGTGTCTCTGTCGGTCATCTATGAGGGCAAAAGACTGAGAGTGGAAGCAAAAGCCCAAAGAAAGTCCGTGCCACTTGGCAGCTGACAGAGGCAAGACAGCCTGGCCCCCGCAGCGACCCATGTCTAGACTCCAGGTACTCACCCCTGCTGCAAAGGTATTTGAACCAACAGCTGCTGCATTTCTCCCTGTTCCACAGACATTATGGAGCAGTTGCTAATATTTCTTTATAACAAGGGATGTGGCTTAAAAATGGAAAAGCAGCAGGGGACCTGACTATTCAGTGATGTCACGGTCTGCCAGGAATGAAGACATTCTAAAGAGACTCCTCCCTTTGGCTGTCAGACTATTAAGAAAACGCGACCCACCCCCAGGAGTCAGAACCTCCCTCTGAGTCTCACACCAAGAGAAGGAAAAGATTGAAGGCTGCTGGCAGTGTTGGGCAGGGGTCTCTGACAAAAAGATTTCACATAGCACTGACAACTCCACGAGGGGGTAGATCACAACTTATCATCATTATTCCTTAAACGATACAGCATACAACCCATTGAGACAGCATGTGTCTTAACTGTGGTAAATTGCCTAGGAACGACGTAAGGTTTCCAGGAGAATATGCTATTTGCAAAAGGATTCAAACATCTTGGGATGTTAGTATCCACGGGACACGGATTCAGTCCCCTCAGATACCAAGGGACAACTTTGCTTCATGAAGGACTCCTCAGCTGCCTCCCTCGTGTGAGGCATTTCAAAGAATCCGACCATCACTGGTGTGCCCGGCTGGCCTGGCCATGTGAGAGTGCGCCCTGGGCCTGTCGGAATACTGACAGAATGATTGTTTGCTCCCCGTCCTCGGAGCCCTGCCTGCCCTCTTCTCATGAGCTTGAGTGAAGGGAAGGGACAGTCCCCTCACATACCATCCTCCATCTCACTCAGGTTGGTGAAGCACCAAGCCATGCCAGGTACTTCTTGTACATTTTTTTCATCAAATACAAACATTTTCTGAAAATATCTCTCACCTTCAAAGAGACTGGACTTTTGCCAGACCCTGGAGCCAAGTCAATAATGTGCCTTGAGATCCACCAATACTGTGCATGTAAACTGCTGTCCCACTGTGTCCCAGACCCAAGACTGTGTATGTGAACTGCTGTTCTACTTTGCCTTAAACCCAAGATTGTACATGTAAACTGCTGTCCTACTGTGCCCCAGACCCAAGACTGTGCATTTAACTGCTGGCCTACTGTGCCTCAGACACAAGGCAATGCCAAGGCCTTCCCACGGTGGGAGAACAGATGTTGACCGTGTGCGCAGGGAAGTATCACTCATACCCTCCTTTACCTGGATGACTGTGACCTGAAACTGCTTCCCTATGGAGACCCCCTATCTTGTCTCCTCTTTCATGCTATACACAATAAATCTGCCTCCTCAGTCAGCTCGTGTACTGAACGTGCTGCGTTTCTGGGCAGCTGTCAGTGCCCCCTGTCAGAGAACATGGTCCAATGATCTCAGCTCTTCTATGTGTTTGTCAATTCTTCATTGCCTGACATCCTGGTTCAGTCAATCCCTAGGCCACGCAGGCCATAGCAGAAAAGACCCTAGAAGTGTTCGAGTGCCCGTTGATAATGTCAGAGTTGTTTTCTCTGTTGCACCATAAAAAAATAACTGGTCCTTCCAAAACCCATTGGCTTTCTAATTCACAGCAGCCATAGCATTACCTTATAGTCAAAAAATAAAGCGACCGTCACTGTCCCATCTGTACAAAATCATCCTGGTTGACTCTTCCAGCATCGTGAATACTGTGTAAAGGAGGAAGGTTGTCTTCACAACACAGAGAGCTCATGGAGACGATATGGAGACAGAGGCAGAACTTAAATGATATGACCAAGTCAGGAAATGCTGGCTGAAGCTGGACCAGGCAAGAACCAGCTTCCCTCATGAAGCAAACACTATGGTTTCTGCTTACTACTTGAATTACTATCTTGGCTTTAGACTTCTGGCCTCCAGATTAGGGAAAATAAAACTCTGTCAGACTAAGTCACAAAGTATGTGGATTCCTTGTTACAGAAATCACAGGAAACAAGGACATCTTTCACTTGGCCTCTCCATGTGACTAGCACAGGCTTTCCCACAAGCATGTGGCTCAGATTGACTATAACTCATAACATGACTTTCAGCTTCCTGTCAGCTAAGGGGAGACTGCCAGGAGTTTTGAATGCTGGGTTCAGGACTGGCACAGGATTATGTACACGGACGGTCCGGAGGCTGAGGAAGCAGCTCCATCATCTCAGGAATGGAGTCAGACGCAGTGCAGAAAGAGCAGACAGGCAGCCATCTTTGTTGTGAGCCTCCACCCTTAAGGCTAGACCAGACAACACAGACATCTTGGGACATCCTCCCATTGCTACTCTACTGTCCTAACACGAACCAACAGAGTTCTTATAAATTAGCCTAGCCCTAATAAAATATTGCACTATCCGATCCAACTGTGTAATCATGAGCTCGAAGTTTAAGTTTTCCTTGGTTGTCTTCTAACCATAGACTTAAGGTGTTATGTTTCTCATACTAAGTCTATATGATCAATTATCATACTCATAAGGTCAACATTTTGAGTTTCTTTTGTCTTTTACATATAAACTTTAAAATGTTTCTCCTTTTGCCAAATTTACATATATTCAGTCTCCGAGACAGAGGAAAGAAGGCCTCCCTGCTCCTGCTCCACAGAAGGTTTGTCTTCCGTAAGCACACCTTAGAGACTGTTCATGCTGTCCACGCCTTTATCTCTCTTGTAAACTTAGAAGCTCCAGAAAATGCACTCAGATCCTCCTCTAGTGGATCACACAGGCTCCATCTGGATAAGTACATCTGCCAATCAATAGCCTAAGTTCCTACCTGTTACCCATGTGGGAGGGTGGGATTTCTCTCCTGTTCCCCGGGATTGGGACTCCCCTCACCCCAACTACCAAGGCCTAAGGGTTTCAAATGTACACCTAAATTACACCTAAATTTTTCTCCCAAACGTACTTAACTTTATTCTCTACCTCTAATGTGTGTGTGTGTGTGTGTGTGTGTGTGTGTGTGTTTCTGTGTTTCATCATCTTACCAAGTCCAGGTGTTTACTCAAAATCTACATCCAGGACAGCTCCAGAGAAGCAACCCACAGATGTTCCAGCCTATTCTCACAGACACAGACACTTCTTCTGGACCTGCTCCTTCCTACCCACAGATGGTCCCTCAGACCCTGAACAGCAAGGAAACAGCCAACTCTGACTGGACCAGCACCCCCATCCCCATTTCCTTAGGTTTCCTAGAGACACTTCATCCCAAAGTCAGCAGAAACCAACTAAAGATCACCATGACGACCCTATTCCTGCTTCACTGTCGCCTCTTTCTAGTTTCTCCTCTTTTTTAATTAAACCAAAATGGAGGAATGTTGGCATTCCTTCTAGGCTCTGCCCAACAGTTACCTGGAAATAGGCAAATAGACCTGGCTTGCTATAAAAGGAGCTGTTTGTCTCTCTGCCCCTTCTCTCTCTCTCTCTCTCTCTCTCTCTCTCTCTCTCTCCCTCCCTCCCTCCCTCCCTCCCTCCCTCCCTCTCTCTCTGGCTCTCTTCTCTCCCTGATCCCTTTCTCCCTCTCTCCACTCCCCCCACCTTCCCTCTCCATGTGGTCCTTGTCTGCCTTTACCAGCCTCTTCTCTCTCTCTCTCTCTCTCTCTCTCTCTCTCTCTCTCTCTCTCTCTCTCTCTCTCTCTCTCTCTCCCCTCTCTCTCTTCTCTTTTCTCTCTCTCCCCTCCCCCTCCCCCTCCCCACTCCCTTCTTGACTCCCCTTCCTATGCCCTAAATAAACTCTATTCTATACTGCACCCATCGCATGGCTGGTAGGGACCTTAGGGGGAAGGGCCGCCTTGGCATGGGCCCTTGGCGCCACCTCTCCCACCCCGCCCTGCTGCGCTCAACAAGACGTACCCGTGGCTCTTTTTTATATAACATGACAGTCACGAACCAGCGCCATACCTGGCATGCTCCGGGAAGGCAGACTAACTTCTCTGACGACTGAGATGTATTTATTTACTACTACTACTACTACTACTACTACTACTACTACTACTATTATTATTATTATTATTATTATTTCACTTTTTACAAGAATCGTTATAAAAATAATGTATACATTCGAAGAGAATTGCAAAGTATCATATTAAAGAACATAAAAAAGACCCATTGCCAGGGTCTTCGTCAGCTTCTTTTTGCTGACTTGCTTCTAATACTATAAAAATACACATCTGTTCAAGCTTAAAATATGATATAACTTTTAAAACATCATAGTCCCCAAACCTGCCAACCAACTAGTCACTGTACTGAGCAAAGATGACGTTTAAGACTTCAGTTATTTCTTCAGAACTTCTGATTTCTTTGCCTCCCTCAGGCTCCTATGAGTTTTCTTTGAGAGCAGAAAGTGCTACACTGATGCTGACTAACTGAGGCCGATGTGTGGTGCCTTGTGCTTCGGATCATCCTCTTCCTTTTAAGAGGCTTAAAGCATCATTCAGAACTACATTCAAGTTCTTTTGAGCCTGTGAAAATTGTCATCCTTTGAGAATACAGTTAAATAGTATTTAAAAATTACGTACAGGCAATTCTAAACTATACAATACTTATCAAGAACCTAGGTAGTTTACCAAGAATGTACAATAATACTTAAGTTGGAAAAAGTCAAGACCTGTTGCTAGCTGCTTTCATGGATGGGTGAAGGTCATTTTTAATAAACATCAGTTATTTACATACTGATGGAGGCATGAAATTCTTTTTTGGGGGGGGTTATGAGACAGGGTTTCTCTGTATAGCCCTGGCTGTCCTGGAACTCACTCTGTAAACCAGGCTGGCCTCGAACTCAGAAACCCGCCTGCCTCTGCCTCCCAAGCGCTGGGATTAAAGGTGTGTGCCGCCACTGCCTGGCTGAGGCATGAAATTCTTAAAAACATCTTCTCAGCACAGACTGTTTTTAAAAAGCTGCGCCCTTGGCAGATCTCATTACTCAGAAGGGGGCCCAGAATGGGCAGTGACTGGTGCAAGGCAATGAGTGCACACAGGAAAGCAGTCGCCAGCTACGGGACCCCGGTGCAGCCTCAGCCCCAAGAGGAGAAGGCTTGAGGAGCCACTTTCAAATCTTGTCTGGCAACAGAGCTAACGGTGGTTTGTGCACTTTGAAATACTATTATCTAATTTTCTCTTGTTTTAGAACTTCAGCCCAGTGTGTACATTCAAATTCTGCGAGGTTCAACGAATATCACATTAAATCACTCCTCGTGTGAATGTAATTCACTCTCTGCACCATTTCCAGCACTGTGCAGGAAGCATTCTCAGTCCCTCTAGAGGTTTTAGGAAGCACTGACCCTGTGCAGTCATGGGAATCCTTAACAACTTTCAGACGGTGATTGTCAAAGCACAGGCAAAATCTGGAGAATTCTCGGCAGAGTACTGGAACACAAATACCAGCGTGGGGAACTAATAAAGCTTTTCACGATGTGTCTCTTGTCAAGGTTTTCTGGAAGAGAGTGAAGTCCAAGGATGGCCATGTGAAGCCTGAGGTAATTGCTGTCTGGGTTTACAAGGTGACCAATAGAGATCAGGCCCAGGGAGAAGAAAATCAACCATCTTGGGTCTCAGAGAGCTATGAAAAGCACAGCCCTGGTCTGAGGCAATTGGTTCAGTGCATAAAGTACTTGCCAGCATGTGTAAAGACAAGAGTTCTGATCCCCAAAATCCACATAAAAGTCAGGTGGGTGTGGTAGCCAGCCTGCAATCCCAGCACTTGGGAGTTGGAGATAGGAAGTCTGTAGAGAAGACTTGCTCACCAGATCAGCCACTTTGGGCTTAGCGATCGATCCTGCATCGATGTATAATGAGGAGAATGACCAGGGGAGACATCAGGCATCAACACTGGATCTACAAACATACAGAGACACAGACACAGACACAGAGACATGCACAGGCAGACACACATACACAGACACACAGAGACATGCACAGACACACACAGACATGCACAGACATACACAGACACACACAGACACATACACAGACACACACACATACACATACATACACACAGATATGCACAGACACACACACATACACATACATACACACAGATATGCACAGACATACACACATACACACATACACACAGGGACATGCACAGACAGGCAGGCAGACACACATACACACACAAACTCTTATCTTCCGATGGTGCATCACTTAGATTCTCATTGCGTGTGGGTCTCAGTATTTCAGTTTGATTAAACAAAGCAATGGCACTGTGTTGTGGGTCTCAGTATTTCAGTTTGATTAAACAAAGCAATGGCACTGTGTTGTAAAGTCTATGAACAGAACAGAGAATAAGGGAGATGGAGATGAATTACAAAGCCATGACCCCAGAAATCTCGGAAAAGGAACAGGGTAAGTGGGAGCCATGCTGCTTAGAATGATGTGGACCAAGGAAGATCCCACAGCAATGGCTTGGGCCACTTGTGCCAGCCTTAATTCCATAGTCCCTACAAGTTTTTCTTTCTTTCCCTCTGTGCTTCAATGTGAACTGCCCTTACTTTCTACAGGGAGAAGAGAATCAGGTGAAGTGTTGAGTATGAAGGAAGCTTTGAGCATGCAGCAATATTAAAAATCAGAGCAAGACATGGTTTGACGAGATTTGGGCCATAAAGGAATGCTCTCACAGAACTGACGGGCATTAAGGGAGACTATTTGTACTAAATAGCTGTGCACTGGTTAACGGTAATGAGGGATGGGAATAGTTCGGTGGCATTTGTCTCTCCGTGTCCCATACTGTGGACCAATGTCTGCTTACTGCCTCAGGCTAGACCAGAAAAAAAAATCAGCAAATGTTATATTTAAGCCTTCTTCTTCCACAACAAAATTTTTTATTTAAAAAAAGTAACTATAACAGGGGTCCTTTGTGGCCCGGCCCCGAGATGTAGCTCTGTGCCTCCCACCCTGCCCACACTTCCCTTCTTCATACCAGCACTTGCCAGGCCCATCCTCACAGCGTTTATGTCTCTTTCCCTTCAAAGTGTCCGAGTGTGGAGATGGGGACTGCTTTTCTTTCTTGTTTCTTGTCCCCTCTCCTATTGCAGCATCGCATCTGAAAGCCTTCTCCAGCAGCCATGCCTGTGGGCGCTGAGATGAGCATGGGTTACAATGTATAATATTAGGTCTGGCTCCAGAATAAATGTATCCATTTTGCTTTTGAATCCATTTGCCTCTCAGTCTGCAGCCATCTAGTGACCCAAGACTCCAGCAAACATGACAGGCGTCCACAATCCCCTCTCCCACCAATGGCTCTATTTCTCTCCTTGGCCAAGTGCCTCCTCTACTTCGTAGGTTCTAGGCAGTGGAGTAAGGACTTCCATAAATAGCCCTTAGAAACTATCATTCTATTGGTTACCACACAAGAAGCACCTGACAGGACGCGCCTCGGCCACAGGTATCAGGGCAGAACATTTTGAGTGGTGCATTGAAGCAGCATTACGGCTCTTCAGGCTAGTCAGTGCCTCTTTCGATGACGTTACACTTGTGACCCCCTACTTTCTTCCTGCCATTTCTTTCACCCTTGTGCTCCTAAGACCTGCTGCAGGAGGATGTGGAAGGATGGAGGCAGCGCCTCAGGGAACTCAGATGGGCTGTAGAGCTAAACTCAGACAGGAGGGCTCGTGCCAAACCAATGCTTTTACCTAAGTCCAAGTGACCTAGATCCCCAAAAAATATCTCAGAATAAGGAACTCCTTGAAGTCTCAAAGGATGAAATGAGAACTTGGAGGTCTGACCTTAGAAAAACATCCCCCCCTGAATCCTGCTTTCTTCAACATGGAATCTACAGACATGTTTTTCATTTTCATCTTGTAAGAGAAAGACAGAACCTGGCAAAAGAAGACATTCACAAGACAAGGACTAAAAGCCAGCTCTGATGCCACTGAGTGGCACTAGATGGGACCCTGTGAATCCTGAGAGCAGCCATCTCTTTGGTGGGATATGTGACCTCTCACCCACCCCCCAAATGCATGCTGGCTCTAGCATTTGCGAAGATTATATTCAGGACTTTAATAAGCAAAATTCTACTGAATTCTCAAGACCTGTGGATTGGCTGGACATGGTGGTGCACACCTTTAATCCCAGCACTCAGAAGGTGGAGGCAGGTGGATCTCTTTGAGTTTGAAGCCAGCCAGGGCTATGACCCTGTCTCAAAAAAAGAAAAAGAAGAGTGGGGGGACAGAGAAAGACCAGTGTTTCTCAAAGTACAGTTCCTGGATAAGCAATGTCTGTGTCCCCTGGGAACTTGTTAAAAATCAAAGCTTTGGGTTCTGTGCTATATATACAAGACCCAGAAATAGGAGGGGTCAAGGGTCCATCTACGGCTTGTTGTTACAGTGTAACTCAATGCAACCTAACTGGTATTACCAGAAACTATGTACACATCACTAAAATAGTTCTCGGTGGTTTTAATCTTCAATATCCCTCCCTACTTTTAAGACATTTTTTATTTTGATCATATTTTCACTACAACTGCTCTTCTTTGTCTCATGCGTTGGCCCAGAGTGGATGAGGATTACGTTGTCTGGGCTGGAGTCATGGGTCAGCAGTTAAGAGTCCTGACCATTCTTCCCGGGAACCCAGGTTCAGTTCCAAACACTTACGTGATGGCTCATAACCATCTGTAACCCCAGAACCAAAAGATCTGGTGCCCTCTCTGGCTTCCCCTGGCACCAGGCAGACATATATGAACACAGGCAAACATGCATAGGCACACAATAAAATAAATACATCTTTAAAAGTAAGTAGAATGTTGAGCTGGAGAGATGGCTCAGAGGTCAAGAGCACTGGTTGCTCTTCCAGAGGTCCTGAGTTCAAATCCCAGCAACCACATGGTGGCTCACAACCATCCATAATGAGATTTGTTGCTCTCTTTTGGCCTGCAGACATATGTACAGGCAGAACAATAAATAAATAAATAAATAAATAAATAAATAATCCATCTTTTTTGTTTTTGAGTAAGTCAATCACATATCCACCCACTCAAGGCATGCTTCCTTCGTAGCCCATGCTTACCTGAAAAGTAGAGTAAACCACTCCTCCCTACCCCAAGTAGTTTCTTCCTCTCTTAATAGTCCTTAAATCCAGCGTTTGAGTTTCCTTGCTCTGTTTAGTTATTAAGTGTGATCAGACACACCAAGCATTCTGGAGCAACCAGGTAATTGCGCACAAGTGATTTCCCTGGCTCAAACCAGAATGAGGAGAAAACAAACTGCAGAAACCAAAGGAGTGTCTGAGCAGCTGGATCGCTGGAGAGGTATGCCTCTTTCCTATCGGCACCAAGGAGGCCGTCATGAGGAAGCCCTCTACTCAGGTGAACACAGCCTCAATAACGTGCTGGCAAGCATTTGAAGCTATTTTGGGCTGTGAATCTAAAACACACCTATCTTGCAGCCCTCTGTCCTAAGTACACTTCTAGAATTAGGCTGTGGGCTCCTAGAAACATGGGACCAAGTCTCATCTTATTTGTGACACCTTGAAGTTTGACAGAATCTGGCACATTGCAATCAGTACATGGGTTTTGGTGGAATATGGATGGATGGGTAGATGGATGGATGGATGGATGGATGGATGGATGGATGGATGGATTATTCTATGGGTGGATGGGTAGATGGATGGATGGATGGATGGATGGATGGATGGATGGATGGATAGATGGATGGATGGATTGTTCTATGGGTGGATGGGTAGATGGATGGATGGATGGATGGATGGATGGATGGATGGATTGTTGATGGATGGAAGGATGTATTGTTGGATGGATGGATTCAAAACTTTCTATTGAGTAATTCCACTGAAAAGAACCAAAAGTCAAACTTTGGTTTGTGAGCCCTATGAGAGAAACATAATTATCAAACTCTCTCTCTCTTCAAGACTCTCTTTAGGGGATGCGGTGGCTCCTACCACTCAGGAAGCAGGGTTAAGTAGGTTTCTAGGAGTTGGAGGGCAGCCTGGACTACTTAGAGGATTCCAGGCTAGCCTGGGTTATACATTGAGACCCTTCCAAACCAAAAACAAAACTACAGAAGGCTCTGCTTCCAGATTTCTCCCTTGATGCCAGCCATTACTGTCTAAGAA
The DNA here is from genome assembly GCA_964023405.1 of Apodemus agrarius. NCBI lineage: Eukaryota > Metazoa > Chordata > Mammalia > Rodentia > Muridae > Apodemus > Apodemus agrarius. The sequence continues at coordinate 4,912,755 of OZ030019.1, read as the reverse complement.
TGCTTTTACCTCATCCAGGACCCCCCTCCCTGTCTGTCAGTGCTTCTGGACACAATAATAGTCATGCTAAATGTTAAACCACATCTCAAGAAATGGCTCTGGCAGACTGACTCCCACCCCATTCACCAGCCTGGTCCTACGATGCCAGGTAACAAAGGAAAGCAATGGAGGATGAATCCCTTCATGGGAACAGGGACAGTGGGTGCCTGACGTCATCAGGTCCCAGCTTTGCCATGAGGAATGAGGCCTCATAGAACACCAGCTCCTCCCTGCACCTCACCCTCTCCATGCCTGTCTCTGGATGGGTTTAGGTCCTCCTAAATCCCTCCTCGGTACCCATGGGGTCACTGGCTCCACAACTCCTCACGAATACCAGAATCCAAGGATGCTGGAGGCCTTGTATGAAATGGCCTGGTATCTGTGTGTAATCCACGCATACCTTCCCACATATGCTTCAGATCATGTCTACGTTACCTATAAAATCTAACACAATGCACATTCTTTGTGGATATCAGTTATCCGTGTGTGCATATTAAACACAGATGCAGCATTCTTGGTTATTTCTTGGTGTTCTCTTCGCTATTTCTGTATTGCTGGAACTTTCCACGGGTAAGCTTAATTCTGTTCTGAACATCAGAGAAGAACATTAAAGAAGATGTTTTGTGGCCTCTCCATTAATGGAGCTTCATGTGTCTTCCTGTGAGGGGCATATACAGGGTCTGCCTGATGACGTCACATAAGGGCAGTGGCAGTCTCTAAAACCTTTCAAGACTGTTATATTCTCCAGTTTTCATTTCTGTCATGGGATATATGCACGTCTTAGGGGTCATTGGTATACGCTGATTCTTGTATACATTTACATTGTCATTAAACGAAAGAACTGTGTGCCCTCACTTAGCCTGCAGCAAATAAGGCCAGTGCGGGAACTGGGAGCGGGGGTACAGAGCCCACTTTTTCTGATCCTAAAGAAATGTCAAAGGAGTTGAATCAGAGACTCAAGAATCCTTAAGGACAAATATACACATTAACTCCAGAGCCAGAGGTGAAGGTGCTCTATTTTTCTCAGGTCAGGATTTAACATCTAAAATTCAGGTGATAACTATTCTAAACAGACACAGCTAAGCCAGGCATTGTGGTACACACCTTTAATCCCAGCAGAGTTCAGCAGATCTCTATGAGTTCCAGGCTAGCCTGGTCTACTTAGTGAGAAAGATGGCTGGGGCTACATAAAGAGACCCTGTCCCAAAACCGCAAAAATAAAATGATAAATAAAATTAATATGCACAGCTCCCTTGGCGTTTTTGTTTTTTCTGGTTGTTTCGTTACACTGGCAAATCTGGAGGAGATGAAGCTAACGAGCACTGCGGCCTGAGCTGTTCATATCCCTTTGGCTCAGTCTTACCATGTGGACATCACCAAACCTGAGGGCCAGGCCTCACCTCATCACAATGTATGTACACAGTTGCCATGGTGCACATGAAACAAGCTCAAAACATTTCTGGTTGGAGAAAAGGCGAGATGCAGTGCCCTCGTGGGCTGCCTGTTCCTCACTGAGCGTCCTTAAATACGTCCAGGTCTGAGTAAGGAATGCAGACCAGCAAACCAGGAGTGTCACGAGAGTATCGGGATGGTGTTGCAGGCCTGCATACAGTGTGGGTGTGCAGTGCCTCACATGGAGTGCTGCCCACCATGACAGGACCTCAGAATATGGATAGACATCTAAAGTCACCTAGACCAGCTGACACACAGGAATACCATGATGGCATCCCTGGTGAGCACTCGGCCCAACTACTATCTAAAACTGTCCAGTGCTTCCAGGACCCGTGGCCTCTCCCACCAGCCTACCCCATTCTGAAATCATCCTCACCGTTCGCAAGTGCTACCCACTTGTGGTCTTCAACTTCACTTCGTGTAGATGGGCTCTGAAATGTCCCCACAGGTGCCTGCAAGAAAGGCTTGGTCCCTGACCTCTGGTGCTCCCAAGCGGTGGGAGAACCCTTAATGAGAAGAGTCTTGGGCTGGAGAGATGGCTCAGCAGTTAAGAATGCATACTGATGTTGCAGGGAACTGGTTCAACTCCCTGCAACCACACTGGACAGTCCACAACCATCTCAAGGTCCAGCTGCAGGAGTATCCCTTGCCTCTAGCTTCTGCAGGTACCTGCACACACACACACACACACACACACACACACACACACACATTCATACTTGTACACAAAAGTAAAAAGTCTTCTGGAAGGTAGAGTGTAGTTGGAGGCTGCCGGGTCCTCAGGAGCACACCTCTATTAGGGATATTAGGACCCTAATCCCTCCAACTCTGCTCCCACATGGCAGAGGCTTGCCAGGGGTCAGAACCCAAGGAGGCCGGCTGACTGTAGGCTTGAAGCTTGGAAAATGTGAACTAGGTGAATCTCATTTCACTGAGTGGATTTATCTGGGTGTTTGTTACATAAACAAAGAAGCCAAATAACACGCGATTGCTTCTCCTGTAAGCCCGTGAGAACCCAAAGGTGACTGTCTCTCGACTATTGTAATCCATTTGCCCATCATCAGACGTTAAACGGCATCAAGTCTCCCTACCCCGTCCATCCGCCAACTGCCTGCTCGTCTCCATTTTCAGTTGGTGCGCATCCCTTAAATGATTCCTGCTGTCCCTTGAGTCTGCCTTCCTCCAATCTCACCCCCTCCCGCCCACTTAATACATTAGCCTATAAAATATTCTCAATACGATCATTGTCTTTTGAAAAAGCCCTGACTTGCATCGTACGGCCTTCAGATTGAAGCTGGGTTCTCGGATCTGTTAGCCGTCCATTTTTGGACCCTTCACCTCTCTCCTGAGCCGTCACTCACAAGACTTCACCTTCCACAGGAAACATCAAGCTGTGAACTACTTTAGGTTCCCAGGCCAGCTGAGCTCTCCTGTGAGTCTTACTCCATCCCTGGCCTGCAATGGCCTCTTTCCTCACCCAGTGGGCTCATCATCTTAGACTTCCTTCCTCATGCCCTTCCCAAGACCAAATTGGGCTCGCTCTCTCTTTCTTCCCTCTCCCTCCCTCCCTCCCTCCCTTCCTCCCTCTCCTCTCTCTCTCTCTCTCTCTCTCTCTCTCTCTCTCTCTCTCTCTCTCTCTCTCTCTCTCTGTCTCTCTCCCTCCTTCCACCTTAACCTGCACTATAAATAGTAAGACACAATGTTGCCATCAAGGTGCACTATAAAAAGATACAATGTTGCCATCATGTGTCCGTTTGTCTGCCCAGTACAGAAGTACTTTGTGAAGAAGGGAGTCCATGCTCCTTGCACTAACATGTCCCCCTCTGCTTTGCAGTCCCTGGCATATTAGAGACACACCGCTGTTCTCTGTTAAGTGATTAATCCAGTCTCTCCAGCATTTTCCTCTTTGCCCACAAGAGCGCCTATGACCTTGATTGTGGTCCTCCATCGCTCTGCATAGCCACGCGTTCATTAACACTCCACACAAATGTATTACCAAAGCTCAAACTTGCTCCTAGCCTGCCTGTCAGATCCAATTGCTGTCTTCTGCTCCAGCTCCAAGCTGACTACTGCCTGCCTCACAATCCCAAAACGCAGGATCCTAGTGGGTCAGGGTCTCTGCCAAAGACCTACTGGAACTTAGTCTCTCCATATGGGAATTAACAACGACTCAGCCGTATGGCTGTATAAAATATGCATTAAGCAGAACGTAATGCCTATTAATGAAACATTGATGCATCTGTTTATCTGGCCAATTATTTGGAAATAGCCTGGACCTTTTCCAGACGATGATTTCAGCTTGGCATCCTGTAGTGTGAAAGCCATTGCTGGACTGCGCTACTGGGATGTACTTGGTAAGTAAGTTGTTTTCCTGTATGCATGCATAGTTGTATTCTCTGGTGTCTTTCTGAGGCGGTGCGGGCCAGAGAACCTATCCATTTGGCAGCAGTCAGGGGTTTAACTTACGATCCTGAAAGGCTTCTCCTTAGGCTCCCATTTCCAGGCCCTCATTTTAACAGAGCTCCTCTGTGCTGCAGTTTCTCATCCTTTATTGTTTCTCTAAACATCCATTATCTACAGCGAGTCTGATCTCCCTGCAAGACCAGATGACATTCTCTTAGCAACATTTTTTACAGCTTTTTAGCATTCTTGTACATAATTAATTTTCACATTTAAAAAAAAAACCTCAAGGGGTGGAGATGGCTCAGTGGTTCTGTGCACTGATGCTCTTCCAGAGAACCAGGATTGGTTCCTACCCGCACATGACAGCTGATAACCATCTGTAACCCCAATTCCAGGAGATCCAGTCCCCTCTTCTGGCTTCCGAGGGTACTGCATGCATGTGGTCCACAGACATGGCCACAGGCAGAACACCCATGCACTTAAAAACAAAATAATAACATTTAAAAAAATACCTCTAACCTTGGGAAACGTAAAGGGAAACCCAAAGTGCGTTTTATTGTGTGACTAAATAGCAACAAGCACAGAAGACAGCCTTTCCAGAGAGCCGCCCTCTACCTTTCACCATTCGTAGCTGTGTAAATAAACACCAAAGGCAACACCATCAATGGCTAGCTACATATAAGCTGGAAATACTGTTGGTATAAAGATGGATTTATATGTAAATGTACTCTGCAAACTGGGACTAAATAACTGATGGAAGGAAGGACAGACAACAGAGTAGATATATTTGCACATCTATATCCACACATACACATGCATACACAGAGGTCAGATGACAGCCTTTTTCTTCACCAATTTCCTGATTTAAAGGAATCTATAACACGCAAAAGGTACTTCCTTGATTCTCAAGTGGTTAGGAGAAGGCTTCCCAAGGTCTAGTGTCAGTCAAGTTGTTAAACTCCATCCCTTTGGGCACTTAGTTTCATTTCTCTGTCCTGGTCCTTTCATATCTGCAGGAGAGTTGCATGAATTTTTATATCCCCCAAAGTCTATGAGTCTGGGATATCAAAACTACGGCAGGGATGGAGATGTAGCTTAGGGGCGAAACATGCGCCCTGACTACATGGAGCCGAATACAATCTCCACATCTTCAAATATTCTGCAAACCCCAACATGTATATGATGAGAACTTTTATTTAAAATGAGAAAAATAGTTACAGGTAGTGGTGCACCCCTCTAATACTAGCTCTCAGAAGGCTAAAGTAGGGGCTCTCCATTTGAGGTCAGCCTGGTGTGTGTGTGTGTGTGTGTGTGTGTGTGTGTGTGTGCCTGTCTGCGTTTGTGTGTGTCTGTGTGGGTGTATGCATATATATTTGTGTGTGTGTTTGTGTCTGTATGTGTTTATGTGTGTATGTGTGTATCTATGTGTGCAGCTCTGTGTGTCTGTATGTGTTTATGTGTGTATGTGTGTGTATGTGTGTATTGGTGTGTATGTCTGCATGTTTTTTCCTCTGTTTACCCCCTCCTGGTAAAATTTAACTTACAGATTACACTGAGAGACTGACATTAATGATAAATTGGGTGAATTACAAGAAACTACTGTGCTAAACGCTATGTAAATGTGGCCTTGTGGTGCACGGCAAGCATTACTGCTGAAGGTGCTGAAGATGAAGCTGGAGTCAGGGGCAGCGGCGAGGGGCGATGCTGACACCCACACTTTTATATGACTTCACAGATCTGGGGATTTCTCAGAAAGGCTAAGGCTGGTGGTGTGTGGCTGTTACTGAGCCCCTGAGCACCTCTTCCGGAGGTTCATGGTTCCTGTTTCCTCCATGAAACACCAGCATCTTGGACCAGGGCCAGACGTGATCTGCTAAATCAGGAGTGGATCCTAGACCTAGTCTGGGGTTTTGTATGAAATAGATGCTCAACACATGCTTATTGAACGTTAGCTAAAGGGAAAGTGCTTTTTCCTCTGGCTCCACGTAGTCTTCCAGGTGCAGGAGAAAATCGTGATCATGAGGGCTTAGAGCATGTTAGAGCTTCAAAGCATGAGAGGAGAATTCAGAGAAGAGAAGGAAGGGAAAGGGGGGACGGAGAGGAAGGGAGAGGGGGGACAAAGGGAGAGAGGAAACAGAAGAGGGGAGAAAAAGAAGAGGGGGGGCGAGAGGAGAGCGGGAGATGAGGTCACAAGCCTGCTGACGAACGCTGAATGTCAGACATCCGGCTTCACCTATTGGTAATGGCCACAGCACATTCTGACTCTGACTGAATGTTCCACAAACAAGTAATTAAGGTAATCTTCATCCCGGGGGTGGGGGGTGTGGCGGGGGGGAGTTGGGAGAAGCCAGGCTGCAACATGTTTTAAACAGCTGGGGGACAGAAGAAATACTGGAAGCAGAGAACCACACGTAGCCTCCGGAGAGCCGGTGCTTTCCCAGAATTTAAAAATAAATGCCAAGCAATGGAACACAATTGTTGTGAGGGGGCACATTGGATGGTGTGCGGCCTTGGTTGTCCAAGGGACAGGAGGTTCTAGATGCTACCTTGACAATGCCGTAGAGCAATAACTATGTGCGTCGCTAGCTCGTGAGGATGGAGAACAGCACACAGGGAGAAGAACATAGCCTCAGACCCCAATTTTAGTGTAAATTTAGAGTTCATGAGCTGGAGAGGTGGAGAGAGCTTAGCAGTTAGCACACTGGCTGCTGTTAGAAAGAGCCCAGGTTCCATTCCCAGCATCCATGCGATGTCTTACCATCGCTTGCAGTCCTGTCCCAGGAGATCCCTCCTCTGGCCATCTTTACATAAAAGTAAAGTTTATAAAGTATCTTCATTAACTTCTCAATGAGACATTCATAGTTCTTCTGAATCTAGGTTTTGGGCAGGCATGAAAAAGGGGAGGGAGGGAGGGAGAGGGAGATGGAGAGAGGGGAGAGGCAGAGAGAAAGAGAGAGAGAGAGAGAGAGAGAGAGAGAGAGAGAGAGAGAGAGAGAGAGAGAGAGAATCCAGACTTCCTCCTGGCTTTTAGCCTGTGCTGGTTGGGGCCATGCGCTGTCTCACTGGACAAGTTTCTGAGCCTTCACATATCACCCATCTTGTCTGTCCACTTTGAAATCCCCATCACTCAGTGCGGTGACTTGGAAAGGCCCCTCCCCCATTCCACTCTCTCCCCTCCCAACCTCAGAAAAGGTGCAGAGGTATCATTTGCTGTTTTCATAGGTCGGGTATGAAACACATCCATGCTCCCTGGCCATTCCTTCTCCCATCATAAAACGGAAAGCCGATGCAGGCATCAGCCCGGGGCTCTCTGGTCCTGGGTCCTGAGGGAAGAGCAGAGAGGGACGCAGGTTGGTGCTCTGAGAGAATTCCCTAGTCGGTGAGGGGTAGGCGCCTGCGCCTTTCCTCCTAGGCTTGCCAGCAGTCATTCCTTAACCCTCACGTCTCAGCAGGACTGGACAGGCTGTCCACACTGGGGTGCCCTCGGCCGGCGGCCTTCCGTTTAGGGCTCCACACTCATGTCCTTCCGCCTCTCGTAGTGACTGAGGCCGGCCTTCAGACACTCTGCTGGCTACCGAGTCTTTGACTCCATGCCTCTTTTTGAGAGAAACAACAAACTAGAGCCCAGAGGGAGCATTTCCCATAAACGAGGGGTGTTAAAATCCAGTCACCGGTGATATTTGCAAGGTCTAAGTGTGTTTCCTAATATATTTGTGCAAGAATGTTATTTGAAAATGAGCGCACCCTTCCAAAATTCACTAATAATTAAAGAAGACATTTTCTCCCTCATGTGTGGCTTCCGATGGCGTTAAATATTAAAGATTAATGCTGGTGAGATTTGGAGGAACCGGGAGACCACACTGGACTTAAACCTGACCGGGAGAGAAGGGACTGCCCTCCTACTGGGGACTTGCCCAGAGCAGTTTGTCCACAGAATAAAGTAACATGTCTGAGCCTTTACCGTAGATTTTGTGTCCTGGGGGATAGATATGACACTCATTCTAAAACAGACTGAACATTAGCATTTTAAAAACAGTCACAGTTCTATCCTTTAATTAGCTTATTGCTATTATTTCACAATAAGATCGTGGAAACATAAGTTTGTAAAAAGCTTATATTTCCAGGCATTCTATTCCCACGTTTACCCTGTATTTAGAAGGGGTCAGACAAAGCCATATTAACTTCTGTTTCTGGGCTTCAGAACTTCACCAGCACTCTAAGAAGCAGACCTCTGACTTAGCACATTATGTGAACACAGGATCTGCCAACGAAGTGTATTTACCATGTCCCTCACCATCTGTCCTCGCAGCCGAACCAGTATAGGCTGCTGCTACACAGCCAATGCTCGGCCCGGAGGAACCGCTTACAACTTTGGTAGAAAAGGACTTTTAATTTGGAGAGAGAAGAAACTGAACAAAAAGTTACAGGGGAAGAGGAAAAATTTGGGCACAATACTTGTATCACTCATTGCTAACTGGATAGCCGCTGTTGATAATCACAAAAAACTTAACATAATTCAAACTTTTCTCAGACTCCATTCTGAGCAAACACCACTGGTGTATCCTTCACTGGGGGTGAAATCTTGGATCTGAACCAGTAGGATGGCTCAGCTGGTAAAGGGCACCTGTCACCGGGCTTGGTGACTTCCCCAAGACCCACATGTTGGAAGGAGAACCAACTCTCTTTGGTTGTCTTCTGACAACACGCAAGAATGAATGAATGAATGAATGAATGAATGAATGAATAAAAATGTTTTCTAAAAATCTAGGACTTGTTCTAAAGTGTTTCAAGTTGTACCTGGAAGATCACCAAATGGCTCCTTCGTTTGGATCATTGAAATGTCTACCACATTCTAAGACTTTCACAAAAGGGCCGGGGTGTGTCTCAGTTGTCTTGGCTTCATAACAAATTTGAGTGGAGCCTGGAATACCTGAGACCCTTCTCAAAAAAAGGAACAGGAAAGTACCACTCCCAGCTTATCCAGAATAACTATCAAAACTCCGTCTTATATCCGGTTGGTGTTTCTCTTCACTGCATCCAGCTCAGGTTATATCCATACTCAAAGTCTAGAACGAGGGCAGAAGAGGTCAGCTTCTTTCCCGTTTTCTTTTTTTTTTTTTTTTTTTTTCTTTTTTTGAGACAGGGTTTCTCTGTGTAGCCCTGGCTGTCCTGGAACTCACTCTGTAGACCAGGCTGGCCTCGAACTCAGAAATCCGCCTGCTTCTGCCTCCCAAGTGCTGGGATTACAGGTGTGCGCCACCACCGCCCAGCTCTTTCCCGTTTTCTAACTCCTCTTCCACTCACTAGCTATGGCCTCTCCCATTTTGGGTCGCTTTTTAGAGGAAGCAGATGATCTAAGAGGAACAACAGGCTTGTGGAGCCTGTTTTAGCTGGTTTTAGCTCCTCCATTGTCAGCTATGGGCTCTAAGAAGGACTGGTGTCCACAGTTAGTTCTTCTACCTGAAAGGTTCTTCAAAATACTCAACTGGGAACTTCTACCCCATGGGGAAAGGCCTCCTGAACTGACCGCTGAGGACTCCTTCGCCCCTCCTGCAAGGATTAGCATTCGTTCCTCTAGCTTAGATAAAATGGTTTTTCAAACAATCCAAGATATTTTCCTCTCTCAGCCCCGGTATGGCGGTCAAGGACCTGCCCCACAGAGCAGCTGGTTCTGAACCAGCTTAGCCAGCTGCCTCCTGAGTCCACGCCCCTTCCTGTGTCCACCCCCTCCTATCTTTACTATTTCCTAGCAACAATCTAACACCAGTCCTTAGGTTGCAAACTCTGTAGTACATGAGACATATCCCTACATTTCCATCTTAAAGCTTCTCTCATTGGTTTGAGGTTAGGCGGAGATACACACTCCTGTCCCCGTGGGTTCAGGAGGTTCTACCCCAAAGCGCTTCAGCGGCAGCTCTTCACCGTCTTCTATGCCTGTCTGACGGGTGACAAGACAGCTCTGGCCAGTCTCCACCAGTCTTTTACTGAGATCTCCATTCTGCTATATTCCTCCTCCCCCTCTCTCCGTGTGCTCTTGTTCTCTCTCTCTCTCTCTCTCTCTCTCTCTCTCATCTTTGGGAATTGAATACCTACCTACCTCATTATTTATAGCTTTGCAAAGTCAGTCAAAGCTGAGGCAAAAAAAAAAAGTCTCCATTTAAATCCTGTACAATAGCATGAAATTTAATAAGAGTGTAATGAGGAGGATAGAGCTGTCTTGGCTGGAAACTCTTCAAGGAGAACGATGTTTGGAGCAAGCTCCATGAAAGGAAAGGCTGGAATGCTGTGAAAACTTCCCTGTGTTACAGAGGAGAGTTTCTTCTAATTGTTCTAAAGATGGAAGAAAAACAAAGCCAGCGAGATGTAGACCGTCCATATTCCCCACGGCTAACCCAAAATATGCACCGAAGCCTCCAGAGTGGAAGCACGTGCTGTGTGGGTAAATGCATACGGAGAGGAGAGACGGCCCAGCTCGGCTTCTCAGAGGCCCAGGTGGAGCGAGGCAGCAGCAGGAAAAAAGGAAAGAGCAAGCAGGAAACAAAGGAAGCCAGCCCTCTGCAGAAAACCAGTGCAGCTGCAGGTGATCCCGAACCAGAGCCTCTAAAGTTACCCAGAATGCTGAGCGGCAGGTTCAGTCCCTGCCCACCCTCTAGATTGACAGCAGAGGGAACTCACTGTTGAGACCACAGTCAAGATCCTTCTTGAGACCACAGTCAAGATCCTTCAAGAACCAAAGTTCTGCTAGTGTAAGCCAATTTGGGCAAATATCTAGATAGTTCTGAAGCTGTTTACCATCAGTGTGATGCTCATGGAACCTTATGATGCTACACTGAGACCACAGCCCAGCACTGTAGACAGTACCGGGCAATGGTGGGCACCCTCAGTGGGTTGTTTCCCTTTCTCTCCGTGGGCCTGACTCATGCCTCTCCTTCTTATCACCCTAAGCCACAAATTGTGGTCATATTGAAAATAAGTTCAATAAAACCCAGCATGCTAGGCTTCCAACATGCAACTAAAAGCTAGGTGACTTTATAGAGGCGAGGAGCAGAGACTCAGTGTACTGGTGTATGAGTATGGACTCAGGGGAGCAGAGTGTGCACTCAATACTCCCCTAACAAGCACAAAGGTCTTCAAGTCTGAGCATGACATTTAAAGGGCGTTGGGGATTTTAAACACTCATGAAAGAGGGAAACGAAGACGGCAGCATTTCCAAATTGTAGCAATATTTTCCAAAGTCAGAACAGAATGGTTTTCCTGAACAAGAAACATTTCAGTCGAGATGTGGGAGGCCTCCAGATCTGAAACGACCAATATTTGAAAGAAGAATTAGACTTTTCCAGCGAGTCCTAGGCTGCTGCTGCTTGACAACGATCAGGAGATGTGGGTCACGATCAGGAGATGTGGGTCATGAGCAGTCCAGGGAGCCCCTCCTCCCTGTCCAGCTGTGAGATCTTAGGCAAAGCCATTTACTTTCCTGGCTGTTGTTCATCAGATCTGCAGAATGAAGCGCTTGCCCAGGGGAGCCGAGTTCAATTCCCAGCCCTGGCTAGGTGGCTCACAATTGTCTGACAGCTCTGGGAGATCTCCTGCCCTCTTCTGGCTCCCATGGGTATTTGCACTCACACAGCCCATATCTGCCCTCTGCTTGTGCCTGTGTGTGTGTGTGTGTGTGTCTGTGTGTGTGTCTGTGTGTGTGTCTCTCTGTGTGTGTGTGTTAAGAGAGGGAAACAGAGAGAGAGAGAGAGAGAGAGAGAGAGAGAGAGAGAGAGAGAGAGAGAGAGGAGAGGCAGACAGAGAGACAGAGACAGAGAGAAGCTTCTAAGAAACTTTTTTTTTCTAATATGCAGAAGGAACTTCAATATCACTAATGCCCAGATAGCTAAGAGGCCCTGTGGCACGTATTCTAGAAGCCATCCCCAATCTTGGCAGGTGGTAACTGAGCACCACTGAGACTGACATGCCAGGGTAGATGGTACTTGAAACATCTAGCAGCTGCTCTGTACAACCTTTGCTATCACTTCCACAGCTGAGAACAAGTAACCCCACAGGCCTGGCATGGCTTGCAGGTGTGCCGTGCACAGCTGTAATCCCAGGACGCAGGAGGCAGAGGCCGAAGGGTTGCTGAAATCTAGATCCAGCCTGGAGTAAGCAGAAATTCCACGTCATGTGGAGCTACATATGTTTGTAAACAAACAAAGGCGGCGGCTCCATAATTATCACGCGTGCTTGCTAGGAATAAAAACTAAAAGTCAATGCACACAGTTATTCGGTATGGCTTTGTTTTTACCCCCATCCCTAGGGTATCTGGGAACAAATACTAAGGATTTGAACATGGGAATCTGAAAATACAGAATATGGAAGTTGATTGTTAACACCAGAAAAGGAGATATCCCAGCTGTGGCTGTCCTTTTTTAAGGTTTGTTTTGCCATTTTATCTTATGTGTATATGAGCCATATACATGCAAGCTGTAACTCAGGCATCAGAGGAGAGCATCAAGATGCCCTGGAACTGGAACTAGAGAAGGTCGTGAGCCACCATGTAGGTGCTGAGAATTGTACCCAGGTCCTCTGCAAGAGCAGCCAGTGCTCTTAACCAGCGATCACCCCTCCAGCTCCCTGCTTGAATTTTTTTTTTTTTTTTAAGAAAAATGTTGAACCAGGCTGATTTTTTTTCTGTAGCTTTAAGACCATCTTTTGTTTCTCCTGACATCAAGATTCTTCTAGATTAGTCCACACTGAGTTTAGAAAAAGAACCATAAGGCTTCTGAGATGCTAGCCTCTCATAGAAGTCTGGGCTTGATTAGGTACATTGGAGGAAGATGCTTCTGTTCCTTTATGCGCGGGAAGGAGACAGCTAGCATTTCAGCTGTGGAGGTACCATGAGGTAACTTAGTAGGCAGAGGCCAGGCCTTGGTCTCTCCCCCTACCGATAATAAAATTGATACCAGGGGCAGAAAATGTAATGTCTTACTGTGAACACTGCATTCATTTATTCCTGGGAAGTCGTGAGGAACTGTAGGTGTGGAGATGAAATGACCACTCTGTGGCGTGGCCTGCTCTGACAAATGTGCTCATTTCTCAGACATCCTGGAAGTCGTTTAAGCCTCTGTGCCCTCAGCAGCCGCATGGCAGGAAGATGAGTGGCCACAGGACACTTAGCCCCCCAGCCATGCCCGAACCTCCAGAAAGGCAGCTGGTATGTGGTACACTCCTGTATATCCTAGTGATGATTTTGTAACTGTCCCCAAAATAATTATTAATTTTCAATTTTTAACTTGGCTTGAAGTTATTTTTATAATTTTATGGTTTATGGGTATGAATGTTTGTCTACATGTATGTAAGTGAACTCCATGGATGTCTTGGTGCCTGCAGAGGCCCACACGGCACATTGAACCTCCAGGAACTGGAGTTATAGATAGCTGTGAGCCTCCATGTGGGTGCTGGAAAACAAAGCCAGGTCTTCTGCAAGAGCAGCCAGTTCCCTAAACCACCGAGTGCCCCCTCCAGCCCTATGTACCGGAATCTTTAATTTTTATGATACATTAAGATTGGATCCATGGTGTATTTAATCCCAATTATTCCTACTGAAAAGGTTTTAACTTAAGGAAAATGAATTTACAGTTAAGACTAGTAGGTTTTAATATTTTTTAATTCATTTATTCTTAAAGTAATTTTGTGATCCTCTGACCAAGCTGGCTCCAAAATCTCAGAAGTAACCTGTGCCCACACTTTATCACCCCCTTCTCTGGCCCTTTGGACAGAAAAAGTGCAGCAAATGGTCCAGCCACGGGTGCTGCAGGGACTGCAGTCTTCATGGAGGGAACAGTCTGACACCTGCATGAAAAGTAACACCTAATGCAAAGATCTCAAGCGAGCAGGCTTTAACTTCTGAGTCTGTGCAGCGATCGGGCGTAGCTGGCCTGGTGGAAGCTTGGAAGGCCTTAACCAGTTCTCTCGTGTCTGAGGATTCAATGTTCTCTCTTGCTCCCCACCAGGACTGCCTTAGTCTCCTCCTCAGCCCATGACACTGGTGTGGGGGCCATGGACACCAGGCGGTTGTGGGAGAGGCTGGGTCCCTGAGAGGACGCTGTTGGGAGGCGGAACCTAACCTAAGCTAAGGCTTCCGTCAAGCTCCGCCCACTTTCCACGGGCCTCGGAGACTCCTTTATCTGCAAGCATCTTCAGCAGGCTCGCCAGCAGCCGGGAGCATTCCTATGAGACACTCAGGCTCAGTAATATCTCAGAAGACATTTATGTTCTAATCCCTGAACTCTATGGGTGCTGATTTAGGAATACTGCAGAGTGATTAATTAAGCTTTCGAGGGGAGGGCTTATAAAGAGTTTTCATAGGTCCTTAATGCAACCATGACGTTCTATATGGAAGCTGAGTGGTCAGCGAGGTGGTCTGATTTGACCGTACGCCAAGTACCATGGACAGCTGCCGGGCTCTGAAATGGGAAGGAAGGCTCCTCCCTGGAGAGAGGGCATCAGCCACCATGCTGACTTAGGACTTCTGGCCTTCCTAACCGTGACACCTGACAATAGCCTGCGATGTAGCCAAAAAGATATTTTAAAAAATAGAATACACCAGTCAAAATGATTACTCTAAATGTTAAGAAGAAGAAAAAACAAAAAATGAGAAAAGGTGGTTAGTGGAGAAACAGAAGGAGCCTCCCCATCCACCTGAGAGGTGGGAAGGTAATACCTCTGTGCGCAGCAGATGGGAGAGAAATGCAAAAACACACACATATGTGGAAAGGTGGTGAGAGATTTACCTTCAAATTAAATGGTAGAAGTCCAAACAAGAAGCTTTAGAGGAGGACATGGTGGAGAATCTCATGAGGACCGTTGTGTATCCATATCCTACAAACAGGAGCCCAGGATGAGCCCAGGCTCCGGCCAGCCTCCTGCTCGGGGCGGAGAGAAGGGGCGGGGCCAGTCAAGCTGTCCTGTGAGCAGCGTTCTGTGTTGGTCACAGCTGCCTCCCAGGAGAGCCATCATGCTTTATGGTGAGGAAAATTAGATTTTTCAGCCCCATCAATTCTGTCTCATATTCAAGTCAACGCTGAGGAGAAGGGTCAGAAGGGGAGGGCAAGATCCTCAGGGTGGGAGTTGAGTACGGATCCCCAAAACAGCCCTGGCGATGCAGGGGGCGGGGGGCAGGAGGAGGAGGAAGGGAGGAACCTGAGGTATTCTCCGGATGGCTGGTCAAGGGTAAGAGACAGAGCCTCCTCGGGTCACAGAGGGAGAGGGGGCAAGTGGCTGGTGAGGCTGGCAGTGGGCTCTCCGGGATAATGTTCAGACCGCCCACCCGCCTCCCTTCCAGCTCGCAGGCATCCAGCCTTCCTGGGGGAAGTGGGTTTCTCTGTCTGACAACCAGGACTGACCCAGTAAAGAACCTGTACCAGCCAGAAAGGGAGGGGGTGACAGAAAGCTGGGAGCCCGGGGTTGAACCCCACAGTCCTCTGTGTAGTGCAAGCATGCAAGCACAGAGCCTCTCCAGCAGGGAAAGCAATCGGATTCTAGTGCCCAGAGGGCGTGTGGAAGTCAGATTGGTGGGGGGTGGGCAGACCAGCAATTCCCCCCCGGCAGGTCCCCTCCCTCTCCGCTGATCACCAAAGGGATGCACATTTTCACCCAAAACAAAAAAGTGCACAGGAACTAACAAGAGAACTTGGTGGGTTTGGGATGAGAACACTTGGAAACACTCGGGCAACAATGCTTTCTGCTGTTATCTTGAAATGCCATGATGTTTCAAAATATCTAGATGAAGTCGGTCCTAGGTTACACAAGAATTCATTACTGAAGGCTCTGAAAGGCAGCCAGTTTGTTCTGACTTGTGTTTTACTAACAAAGAGTAAAGGAGTTAGGAATTAGAAGGCTTTACTTCTGTTCAAAGTATAAGAGATGTTATTGCGAGCCTGGGAGGATCCTTGATATCTATCAAGAGCCCTATAATGTGTGGTTTAAATGCACTAGTGTGTGTGTGTGTGTGTGTGTGTGTGTGTACACAAGCTAAGTACAGCCATGCCTTGGTTTGCCTATGGACATCTCTCATTGACAGATGACACAACCAGAAGCCATCTCAGGAGTCTGTTCTCTCCCATCCCCTGTGGGATCCAGGGATTGAACTCAGGTCATCAGACTCCTATGCAAGCACCTTTACCCACAGAATCAGCCCTATGGTGTGTAATTTTTAAGCTAATGGCTAACTGCTTACATATTCATCCTTAAAGAAACAGAGTCAGTCATCTCTGGTATCCATAGACATTTCAGGACCCTCCACAATATGTAATTGGGTGCCACGATGCTTACATTTAAGTCTCTGATAGGATGTGGAGTAGTGTCAGCACACATTCTGACCACGCCTTGCTATGCACCAAACAGCAAGTGTTATATAGACATGTGTTAAACTGCAGTGCTTAGGGAAAGGTGGCAAGCAATAGTAAGGCCCAGTCTCTCCACGTTTACCACAAACGTAGCCCCACTGAGGGGGCACAGCACACAGAGGAGGTGCAAGTCTGCCACGCCCACCAAGTGCTGGAGAGACCGAGCTGTCTGAGACAGTGGACGCTAGAGAAGGCTCGGACCATACAACTCTTCTTTGGCATGGATTCAGTGTTGTGTTCGGTGTGGAACAATTTAATTTTTTTCTTTTTTTTGTTAAAAATATCTATTTTAATAAAAAATACAATGATAGCACTTCCCTTCTCTTTCTTCTGACTAACCCCTCCCCCATCCACTCCCCTTCACTTCCCCTTAAATTGGTGCTTTCTTTGATTACTGTCTTAGAGTTTTACTGCTGTGAAGAGACACCATGATCACAGCAACTCTTACAAGGGAAAGCCATCTATTGAGGCTGGCTTACAGTTCAGAGGTTCAGTCCGTGATCATCACGGTGGGAAGCATGGCAGCGTGCAGGCAGACATGGGGCTGGGGAAGGAGCTGAGAGTTCTACATCTTGATCCAAAGGCAGCTGAAGACTGTGTGCCACACTAGGCATAGCTTGAGCAACAGCTGATTGAATCCACAAATGTAGAACCCACAGACATGGAAAATCAACTCTAACAGTTCCTATTGAAGACAGACGGTAGATCAATGTCTCAGCAAATAGGCCAGAAAGAGGCCTTGGGTGAGGTGAAGGGCGAGGAGCTGACTTGGGAATTGCTTTTTGCTTTGTGTTGTTTTGTATAATATAGACAAGGAGGAAACAAAGACTTGGGTCTTTTCTAAGCCTGTTCATAACTGTAACTATTAACTATGACAAAAATCAGAAATGAAATTCAGAGGTGGAAATGTACTTCATGAGTTTCCACACAAAGTCAGAAAAGGTGTAGAGTCTAGACAGAGTCACACTTCAGCAGGGCTACAACTCCTGAAGGGGACAGCGTGGTCTGTGCCTTGGAAGTTACAGGTATTTTCCTGGGGACACATTCTGAGAGGAGGAAAGACCAAGGAAGAAGATTCAATGTGCCTCTGGTCAGCTCTCTGGCCATCGTGGCCCTGTGACCCTGCTACACTCCCCATTTCTCTTCAATAAGCTCATCCTTCAGGGTGTAAAAACTATCATGCTGCCAGGCTGAAGAAAGGAAAGCCAGATGTGACTCCCTGTTCTGCCATGATTTCTGCGCTAGCAAGACTATGTGCATAGACCCACTTACAGCTCGTCTGTCCTCGAGTTTGGTCGGAATGGTTGTGTTTCACAGCAGGGAGAGGGCATCCAGTTGGTGCTCGGAAGGAGTGTGGGTGTATGTGTCAGCCAGGTCTCCGTGTGGCATGTAAACTTACATACTTAGACAATCAAACATCCCACAAAACTTTAGCTCACAGCCATTCTGGAAGCATCCTTTGTGTCTCTGAGCACTTGGGTCTCAGAGAATCTGTGAGTCACTTAAAATCATGTAAAAGGAGGTGTACCAGACAGAAGTCCTGAGTGTACCAGACAGACAGAAATCCTGAGTGTACCAGACAGACAGAAATCCTGAGTCCTCCGGGAAGTCGACATTTGCTCATCTTTAGCGGATACTTTTTCTCGTTGCCACGGACCAAACACCAAATGCTTATGAAAATATATACAAATTTTATTTCCATGTGTTTCAAGTTTCTGCCCCCTCCAGGAGGTGCTTCGTCATCTGGCTACCAATTGCTCTCTGACCAGAGTCTCCCATCCGCTAAGAGGCCTGGAATGTGGCAAAGCTGGACGGCTTTGGAGGAGACGCCCGGAGTACCGGCTTACCTCACACAGTAGGCTCTGCGCCAGTGACATCCCCAAACACGCAGTTAGCTCCGCCCTCTCGTCTTCCAGCATAAGATTGGGTTAAGACGTTACCTGAATTGCACGCTTCACAGGAAGGGCCGAGTGGTGAGGAGGGTGTTGAGAGCCAGAGTGTCCCCTGGTGTGGCCGGAACTACTTTGCTGTCACTCAAAGCCACGCCCATGAAAACTGGAGAGACCTGAACAGCTAACAAATTTTGTTTCATTTAACAGAGTTGAAAAACATCAGACAGTAGAGTCGAGGGTAAAAGGCAGCAGCCAGAACAGGGTTCAGGCGCCTCGGGTTCTCTTCCGGGAGAAAAAAACAGCAGAGTTGGGCTGTTTGGGAGAATTTCTCGTTGACCTTAGTCACTGGGAATTTACAGAACCAGATTTTTGCTTTTATTTCTCTCCCGCCCCCCCCGGCCCCCCATCTTGTAATTTGTTTGTATCTTGAATTTACGAGGTGAAAATACAATGCAGGACTGGGCTCAGAAGGATCTTGTGACCCATGGGGGGGGAGGGGCAAATGAGAACAACCCGGTTGCAGGCATAAGGAGACCTGGAGTGGTGCTGTCCCATAGAAAAGTGGCTGGATGCGTGGTCCCAGCAACCCAGCATCCAGGGAAGCTGTTAGGCAAGGATTTATGCAAGTAACGTCCTTCTGTCAGAGGTATTCTAACTTTTATAATGCTAAAAACATTTTAAATAAGCTTATTCTTGGTAGACTAAATCCTTCTATTATGGTATAATTAAAAATAATTATGTTAAAATTAATTGGTTAACATACAATTACAGGTAACAATTACTGGGTGCTGGCAGTCCATCCTGAACTGTCGGATTTTCTTACAAAATGTTGAGTAGAATCTGCTTTCCATCTAATTAATAAAGAGCACAGCGCCTGTTCTCTCTCCTCCTAATCCTCCTTTCTCTTCTACTTTTTCTCTTTCCCCTGATGATAAAAATCTGAAAAAACATAAGTCAAATACCCATTCTCTCTAAAACTGAAAGCTCTGAAACTTAGTAAGAAAAAACTCCTTCGTGTATAGTTTTAAAATAGCACATTTATAATGTCATTTATACTTAAGTGAGTATAAACTTATATTCACCTTTATGATGTCATTTATATTTAAAGGTGAGTGATACTGTGAATTGCCCCAGGAATACCTCAGCCATATGGCAGTGTCTCATGTACCACGGGAGAAGCTTGCTGAGGGATAGAAAGCTGAGCTTAGGATGCCGTGGCTTGAGAAGATGCTAACGTTTGAGTGGGTGGGTTTGTCCCACAAGGACCAGTGTGGGGGTGGTCTTGGTTCTAGGCAATGCTAAAAGGGGAAGGGGTCTTTGGGTTGACAGGATGTGACCTCAGAAGGGATGGATGACTTTAGTTCTGCTGGAGCCCAGCTGCCGTGGCGTCCCGTGCCACTGTGTGATCTCTCCATCACCCACACACTCCCAATGCCGAGGCATCTTCAGCCATGAGGTTCCTGCCAGCACCACACCTTGGACCCCCAAAACTGTGAACTCAATGAAGCTCTTCTCTATGTTCCTTAGCCTTGACATCCCATTACAGTAACAACAAAAAATGTCCTAGATATAGACCAATATCTACAGCAGGGGAAAACATGAAAGAAAACCAATAACTTCATTGTGTACTGTGCTTTTATTGGTTGAAGATATTATGTAGAGGCAGAGGCAGCAGGATTATTAAAGTTTGCTGGCTCCCAGCTTAGCTCTGGGTTCAGAGAGAGACTCTTTCTCAAGGAAACTCAAGCAGAGAGAAGTAGAGAAGGAACCTGACACCGCCTAATGGTTTCCATGAGAGGACAAGAACATACACTCATGTGCACATAGTCACACACACACATATGCACATAATTACACACACATTTGTGCATACTCACATAGCCATACACACAAATATATGCAAATAATCACACACATACATGCATAGTCACACACACATAGTCATACACACACATATATGCATGTAGTCACACACATATACACACATAGTCATACACACAGTCAGATGCACACATACACACATATGCTCACAGTCACACACACATACATGTATACACACATGCACACAATCATATACATACATGTGCACATAGCAATACACATATATGCACATAGTCATACATATACAGATACACATACACACATGTACATAATCAAATACACACACTTGCACATAGATACACATGCACATAATTACACACACACATACACACACATGCACACACACACACTAATGCTAAGGTGGGTTTGAATGAAAATGGTCCCTACAGGTACATATATTTAAGTGGAACTATTTAGGAAGAATTAGAGTATAGCCTCATTGGAGGAGAGGTGTCACTGGGAGTGGGCTTTTAGGTTTCAAAGAACTCTCTGCATTTCCAGTTAGTTCTTTCTGCTTTGTAGTATATCTCAAAATGTGAATGCTCAGATACCACTCCAGCACCATGCCTGTCTGTCTGCTGCACGCTTCACACTGTGATGGTCATGGACTCTAAACCCCTTGAGCCCTAAGCACCGAATAAACATTTATGTACGTTGCTTTGGTTATGGTATCTTATCACAGCAATAGAAAAGCAAATAAGACACACACACTCATGCACACACATACACTCACACACACTCATATGCACACACACAATTATGCACACACTCATGCACACACAGTTATGCGCACACACATGTGCTTGAGCACATGCAATTATGCACACACTCACACATGTGCATGTGCACATACACAGTTATGCACACACACATGTGCATGTGCACATACACAGTTATGTACACACTCACACGTGTGCATGTGCACACATGAAATGGCTGTCTCCATCCTCTGACAATGATATTCCATCCAGTCCTTGATTACCTCTTGCTTTAGTGGGATGGAAGTTCTTACTTTTCATATAAGTTGAATTTTTCATTTATTGAATTGGTCAGAGATAAGTCAGGAAAACAAGTCTACAAAAAGAAAGGAAAGAGAGAAACAGTCCCGCACAGCTCGATGGATTTAATAGAGATATATGTGACAGGGCCATTACTGTATAGTCAAGTGGTTACTGAGACAATTGAAGACTGGCCACAGGAAGTGTCTACCATTCCCAAACCCCGAAAGAAAAACTGAGAATGTGGTTAACCAGAGCAGCCCCTGGGGAGGGTGAAGGTCATGGAAGAAGCATACACAGTGTACCTAGGACCACGGAAGAAGATACTGTCAGAGAGGAGACAGGGACACACCCCTTCAAGAGAGTCACATACCATACACACCACATCACCTAGTTTCCTTACAAACATTTAAATGGTTACAATAGGATGGAATCTAGTGTAAAAACGTAAGCTTAGGCTGAAAGTTGGTTGTGTTAACCTAAATATAACTAATTATAACTAGATAGGCAGAAAATAATACCATTTCTCATTTATAACTCCCTGCTTTTAAAATGGAATTTTTATAATCAGCTACAGGGGAAAAAAACGTAAAATATCATTTTACAAGTATCCACACAGTAGAAAAATTAGCTATCTCACAATCTGTTAACTGAAATATATTTTTTAAGTTCATGACCAGAATTATTTTTCTTCATCACAACTGGACTCATTGACCCTATAGAGTGTCAAAGAGGGGAAGGAGAGAGAGAGAGAGAGAGAGAGAGAGAGAGAGAGAGAGAGAGAGAGAGAGAGAATGTGTTCCACGCTACCCCCAGAGGTTTATGACCACACCGTTTGGTTTGTCACAACAAACTTACTTTTCTCAAACCAGGATTCAGACTTTGTCACTGAGACAGAATTCCTGACGTTAACACTTTGAGGAAAGGGGAACTACTATGGCCCATGGGTTCTAGGGGTTCAGCCCATCTTGTTGGGGACAGTGCGGCCGGCGGAGCTCTGCAGCTCACACTGTGGCAGCCAGAAGTGGAGAGAGGGGAAAGGGGGAGATAGATGAAGGAGAGACAGAAACCCTGGACCACACACGTCCCTCAAGATCAGGACCCCAGGAACCGACTTCCTCCAGTTTCCAGAGCCTCTCAGAAGAGCTGTCCCAGCTGAGGACAGAGCCGTCAACTGTAAGGCGGGGGCTAGTGGGGCATTGATGTTGAAGTGACCATAGACAAAGGCTCTAGAGGCTGTTTCTATGAGGAAAACTGTGCGTTCTCTGGGCAAGCTATCGGAGTGTTAATGGCATCGTTTGCAGAGCACTGATTTTCCTTTTAATGGAACATAATTTATAATTTTTCTCCCTTAAAATTATTTCCTTCTGCTCACAGTTCTTGCCAAGATGAAGAATCAGGGTTGTATCTACTTGCCTTCGTGAACTGATACTTTTAAATGAACAATATTTATGAAAGAATAGTCTTCAAGGATGTCAGGTGTCAGATGATACTGGGGTATCCCAGTATTTAAGCAGGATTCCCTCGAGGGCACCACCTAGTATCCAGGTCCTGCCTATGTCAGGAAGCAAGCCTCCCACTGCCGGGAGAAAACCCTCTGGCTTCTAGAGATACTAGAGATCAGACCAGATACATGAGGTGGGGAGCACCCACATGGCAGATACATTAGGTGTGGAGCACCCACGCTGGCAGATACATGAGGTAGGGAGCACCCACGCTGGCAGATACATGAGGTGGGGAGCACCCACGCTGGCAGATACATGAGGTGGGGAGCACCCACGCTGGCAGATACATGAGGTGGGAAGCACCCACATGGCAGATACATGAGGTGGGGAGCACCCACACTGGCAGATACATGGGGTGGGGAGCACCCACACTGGCAGATATATGAGGTGGGGAGTACCCACATGGCAGATGTATGAGGTAGGGAGCACCCACGCTGGCAGATACATGAGGTGGGGAGCACCCACATGGCAGATACATGAGGGGAGGGGCACCCATGCTGGCAGATACATGAGATGGGGAGCACCCACACTGGCATCAGGATCGTTTGAGTCTGGCCCTCAACTAATCTTGCTCCATCTTGGGTCCTTGCTTGACCTTAGGAAGAAAGCCAGATGCAGACATGACATATATATCATTCAAGGTCTGAAGCAGAAAAGCATGCCCTGCTGGATCCCCAACCTCATCCCATCTGCACAGTGTACGTCCTTAACTGCCTGCCTCTCACATGTGACATCAGAGAAACAGACCCTAGGTTATGCGCTCTTTAACAAAGTTCATACAGGGCAACCTTATTACACACACAGTCCTGACTGGCAGACATCAGTGCCTGAGCTCTGCAGTCTCCCAGGGACAGACTCTGAAGACTGTGTTACGTCTGACTACTCTCCCGTCCTGAAGCAGCTTTCTCTTGATGCCCATAGGGTTTAGTGAGACCCCCTTGTCTAATGGGTGGTGGCTGCATTTCTTTTTATGGTCCATAATCCCGCTGAACTTCCTTATGACCTAGGAGCTCTGGTACTTGACACACCATGCCATCTACTTACAGTAAACACACAATCTCTCTCTACTATACACATTCCCCACTGTAGGCTTTCTCTTTGAGTGGCTGCCTTTAAAAAAGGCCATTATTAGGGAATAAATGGGTAGGCAATGCGCTACCAGGCAGCGGGGTTAATAAATCTTGGCCTCCACTTTCTTAACTTTTTCTTCTGTTTTATGACTCCCATTGGCCTCAGAGCACAGCTAACCATGCGAGGGAAATAATGAATCAGTTGATCAATTAGACTTGGTGGCCTTGTTTTGACATTCTACATTAAGCAGGAACTAATTGCCTGATTCCAGATGCTTTTTAAAACACATCTCTGCAATCAATAGCCTGGAACAATGTTGAAGTAGATCAGAGGAGCCGTGCATGCATCTCATGGTCTCAGAGAGAGAGAGAGGGTCACTCTAGCCTGGTTTGGTGAGTTTGGCTTCTTCCTCAGTGACCACGATACAACCCTCAGAACCTCTCACCAATGCCCTCACACCCGGGGTCCTCAGAGAAGTCCTCCAGGCTTGGACGAACAGACGGAATGAAAGGTGTGGGAGCAGAGAGACACCTGGGGCTCTTTGTGCTTCAGCAAAGGCTGACCAGAGTTTTACAGGCAGGGCTGGAGACTTTTTCCCACTCAAGAGAAAGCAGAAACCAATAACGTGATGAAGTATTTTCCAGAATGCTGGGGGAAAGTGCCAGAGCCTCCCAGAAGGGCACGCAGGTTCTAGCCTCCCTCTGCATCTCCCGTCTCTCTCCTCACCCTGGAATCAGTTTGCTTTTAAAGAACGTGGCTTAGGCTAAGTCACTGGTTCTCAACCTTTTGGGCCACGGCTCTTGTGGGAGTTGAAGCATGCTTTCACAAGGGTTGCCTCAGACTATTGGAAAACACGGGTATTTAGTTACATTGTGACTCATAATCATAGCATAATCGCAGTTATGAAGTAACAACAAAAATAATTTTATTGTTGGGGCCACAATACGGGGAACAGAATTAAAGGGTGGCAAACATTAGGAAGGTTGAGAACCAGTCCTCCAAGGAGTCCACATCTTGAGCATCTTACTGTCTGACACTCAGCCCATAGCCCCATACAGATGGAAACACGCTGGAGAAAAAAACTAATCTGCAGAAACAGAAAGGCCCGGCTCCACCTTCCTCCCAGAGCCCTGCATAGACAGACCCACAGGAGCACTAGACCCTCTGGAAGCTTAAACTGCCAATCATCCAGACAGACAGTGTCTCTAAGGCCAAGAGTCCCCCGTGCTCAGTAATCGCCACACAAGGGGGATAAATGAATTTATATTTGAAACTCGGAGGAAAGGACGGCACCACCGTGTCCTGCTCAACTGCCTTGGAAGGAAGAGGAGATGGGGTTTCCCTCCAAGGAGCCATCGCCGCGGTTCCACAGAGTCTGAGAAGGATGGGGCTAATGCTTTGATGGATAAATGCTCCGTCTCTTAAAATCCAAACACTTCGTGCGCATGCCCGGAGTAATGACGTCTGCGTGGAAACTGAGAATCTTGATCTCCACACCCAATTGCCTTTATATGCTGAATCCTCCTGGCTTTTTCTGCCTAAGACCCATCCTCTGAGGGAAAGCTGGGCAGACAATGGATGAACATTATCCACAGTCTGATGCCTTTTGTACATTTCTGGAAGAGGATGCCCACTTCGCCTGCAAACTGAGAACATACGCTTCTAGAATAGCAATCCTGTCATTGGTCTCCCGAGTCTGTTCTTCCCAGACGCCTCACTGCCTGTGACTGCCCTGCCTGCTCAGAGTCCAGTGGCTTTCACTGTTCCTTGCCATCTGGACACTGTGGGAGGTCACAGGCGCGATGGAGAAGCAGCTCTGTCACATGGTTTTCCAAAGCCAAGAGCTACCAGAATGTCACCAAAATTAATCGTTCTAACAGTTCCACCAAGCGATGTGATCAACCACAGCTGATAGAGGAGGGTCCCAAGGTGACAGGGGTTGAAATGGCCAGAGTCACAGTGGGTAGAGAGCAGGAAAGCCAAGCTCCCGGCTCAGGTCGCAGGGCGTGGCCTCTGCTGGTTGCTGCCATTGCTGGGTCTCCGTGGAGAGGATGCTGGGAAATGCGGCAGACAAACCCTGACCTCAGCTTGCACCGTTGCCCCTGTGTCCCGCCCCTTCCCCCTGAGATGATGATACACTGTGAAAGGGTGCTCCGTTCCCGAAAGGCACTCCTTGGTTTGCCATACTCACCTTCCTTCGAAGTCGCACAGGGCTGGCTTCAGGACCGGTGCCTTTCCTCGCAGACTCCATGGTCCACAGCACGAACGTGGCTCTGATGTGCGTGACTGGCAGGCGTCTCAGCTTCCCGCTGCATCGCAGGCCCCGTTACTAAGAAGGAGAATAACTCAAGTCTCCTGAGCTTTCTTCAAAACACAAGAACATGTTCATTTCATAAACACCTTCCTTATGAAACTTTTCTGTTTGTTTTATGGAGCATATCAGTGACCCTCTGGAAAATGGTCTGTCTTCAACATGTGCCCAAGAGCGCCAAGCTGGGCACAGTGAGCAGAAGGTCAGGCTGACCAGTCGGCCTAACTTGCCTTCTGTTGCTGTGATACACACCACGACCAGAAGCCACTTGTGGAAGAGAGGGTTTATTTCCTCTTGTGCTCCCAGGTTACAGGACATCTTGGTGGGGAATCATGGGAAGGAACTCAAGCACAGACTCGAAGCAGAGGCCATGGGGAGCGTCATTCACTCAACCACCCCTCGTATACAGCCAATCACCTGCCCAGGGGTGCTTCCACCCTCAGGAAGCCGAGCCCTCCCGCAGCAAGGCGATAAAGAAAAGGCCCACACAGACACACCCACGGGCCAATCCCATCTGTGCAATTCTTCAGCTGAGGTTCCCTCTCCCCGGGCGACTGGCTCTTGTCTTATATCAAGTTGACAGCAGACTGTGAGAGTCGTCAGTGAATTCAGAAGGGTCTCGTGGCTTCAAGACTATCGTTTTGAAAACAGGAGAATGTAACAGCAAGCAAGCTGTTGAGGCCTGTTGTCTCGCATTTCCTTTATTGTTATTTTTGAGGATTTCACGTGTGAGCACTATATTTATGTGATTTTCACCTTACCTGTAAGCCTAGCCAGGCTACCTGTGGCTGGTCCTTGAGTTCCCAGACCCTCAGCCCTTCTCCCAACAGGTAAATGTAGCTCTCGGTCCTCATGAGGGAGCGTCACTCGGCAGCACACACCTTCCCAGAAACCCACAGCTCAGAATGCAGAGCTCGACTGGCCAAACGGTCTGGCCCGACCCTGTCCCCAGGTCCCAGAGCACCACAGAAGGGACAGTGAGAAGATGGTAGAAGCCAGAGGCCCACAATGTATGCTGTGAGCGCCTTCCCAGGAACAGCCCTTCTTAACTGCCTGAGGCTTGATTTGCTGTCAAGGAGAAAAAAAATAAAACAATAATAGGAACTCAAATTGTCCCACAAGACCAAAAATGTCAGAAGTTGGGTTGTAGCACCTATGCAGAGTTACCAGAATTCTCTGGAGAGTGTGTCTGGTCACAGCATTTCTGTAACTATCTACAACTGTCTCCAAGCCCAGATGCATGCTCTTTGAAAGCATCCACATGTGGCTGTTCCTGGTCTGCCCTGCCACCTGGGGCCACATATCCAAAGGCAGCCCAGTAGAGCTGGCCCTGATGGTGTGAGAGTGGGAGACCTGGTTCTGCCCTTCGCCAGAGCAGAGCTGGAGAGCTGGCCAGGGCGGTGGGAGTGCAGGAGAGCTGGGGGGGTGACCAGGCCCAGATCTGAGGTAGCCCACCCCAGCTTTCTACCTCATCTACGGTCCGCCGGAGCATGTGAAGGGGCCAGTCCTGCAGATGCAAAGTTGCAGACTCTCCACAGCTCAGGGCAACAATAGGACATCTGAGAGGAGTCCTGGTGAGGATCCAGTATAGGTAACGTAGCAGAGGCCAGAAGCCTCCAACCGGATCAGTGGCTCGTGGCAACGAACATTTGCAAGTGAAGCTGTTTGATGAAAGGGTGTCCTGTGTGACACATTGTGAGATGTTCTTTGTTTGATTGGTTGGTTGGTTGGTTGGTTGGTTGGTTGGTTGGTTTGGATTTTTTTCTTACTTTTTTGTTTGTTTTCTTCTGGTTGCAAGGGCAGAGGGGGGATATGGGGGATGGATGAGTGGGACTGGGGTACATGATGTGAAATTCACAAAGAATCAAGAAAAGGTTTAAATAAATAAAGACAGAGAGCGAGATCAGTTAGTACATGAAAAGGTGGTCCCGGCTCATCTTTAAGAGCCATGCACTTCCTGGGGTCAGGAACACAGAACCAGAAACCCAACAGCACCTCTGCCTCACTCCACTGCCATGCTCATCCCAGAAGCTGAAATCGTGGCTTTATCCCCTACACAAAAACTGGAGTTCCTGGGGCCAGAGAGACAGCTCAGCAGTTAGGAGCACTGGTTCCTCCTTCCAGAGGACCCAGGTTCAATTCCTAACACCCACACGGCGGCTCCCAACCACCTAGAACTGCGTTCTAGGAACTCTAACATCCTCTTCTGGCTTAGTGCATGTGGTGCACACATACACACACAAGCAAAAGCAAAACAAAACAAAAGGACCTACATATACATAATTTTTAAAAAAGAAATGTCTCATAATAATGGAGTCTCTTTTGGTTAGAAGCAACAATATAAAATGCTTTTCTTATGGTGACCTGCTATTTACTTTTAAAATACATTTCTTGACTCTCTGCTTCTTGGTCTCAATCCTAAATCTTAAATTTAACCCAAATACCCTTTTCAACATTTTTCACCTTTCCTCAGCATCATTTTGTGAAAACTGCTAACATTTATGAACAGGAGGTAGGTCCAGGCAGCTCAATGGCCAAGGTCTGTAGCAGTCGACGAGGCTACCAGATGTTCCGATGCCACCTGGGCGCACCATGAGACAGCCAGTCCATCCTCAGCCGGCCTTGGAGAGCCCAGCTCAAGTCTCCATCTGGTGACCACAGAGGGACAGTGGGATTTACTCGGGGCCCTTGCCAGGATGCTCACTCTGGGCTGTGTCTGTGTAACAAATGATTTCCCAAAGCCCTAAGTGGCCACTTTATTTAGTCCATGACTTTGTGATTCAAGAATTTGGAAAAGGCTTCGATGCACCATTCTCCCTCAGTTTCCCATTGGTCTGCAGTCGGATGTTGACTCGGGCTTTAGACGTCTGGAGACCCCACTGGGTGGATGTCCAAGATGCCTGGCATATGGCCCCCAGATGGGCCGAGGTGTCACAGGGAGCTCAGCTGGACTAGGGACCCAGAAGCAGTGTGCATCTTCTCCCTTGGGCCGTCTGGTGACTGGATTCCCTCCATGTGGCTTCCTGCCTAGCGAATGTCCCAGGAGAACCAGAGAGCAGCTGCACAGCCTCTTCCCGCTTTGTTGTGGACGCCAAGCGGCGTCACATCTGCCGCCACCTCTTGGTTTCAGGAGAGTCACATGTGGGGCCAGCCAGGGGGAAGGGAAAGAGATCCAAGTCTTTGAAGACGAGGTCATGGTGTAAAATTGCACTCGGGGGCGGGGAATCCGCATCCTGGTTCAGGCTCTACGGAGTGCCCTCAAGCCACACGGCCTTGTGCTAGAGCGCAAGGTTCTTAAAGTTCAAGCCCTCAGAGGTAAGAACGTGCATAGCTCTCTCCACCTGACACAAGCCTCCCTGGAGTGGCTAACCCGGAGGCACCCGGAAAGGAACTGTCCTGGATGCCACAGGTGTGTACGCCCCTTTGGATGGGAACATTTCTCCCCTCTCTTGAGAAGACACGGGAGTTTTTAAAAGAGCTGAGGCATCAAACAAAACCAAGCCAAGTGCTGCTCTGAGGAGACAAAGCTTTCCGCCAGCGGCCTCCTCAGCTCTCAGAATAGAGAGCTGGAACAGGAGCATTGCCGCCGGGTACAGGACCACAGGAGGGGGGGGGAGCCTAGAACAGGATGGCGGTGTCCACCACGGAGCAATCTGTGGAACTGCCCTCGTGGCTTCAGAGGCTTTCCCACACTGAGGAAGGTGGAGGGAACTCTGGGCTGTCCATGCCTGCTCCTCCTCCCAACTCTAATATCAAGAGGCAGAGCCTCTCTGCTCCGGTTCTGGTCTGGTTTACGCTGCTGTAACTAAGGACGTGAACCTGGAAACTTTATAAAGAGGGTGGTTATTTAGATCCCAGTTCAAAGGGCCTCATGGTAAAGAACATGGGGTGGGGGTGGGGGGAGACAAAGAGACAGAGAGGTGGAGAGACTGAGACAACGGAGGCAGAGAAGAGCCCAGGGAGGGCCCCCCTCACCTATCACACCAACCTGCTCTCCTCGAGGAAGTCTTCTGAGAGACCTAATCGAAAATGTTTCAGACCGCCATGAATCCTTGAATAAGGGCAGTGATGACCAGTGGCCTCCCCCTAAAACTCAACCTCTCAAGGGCCCTTGAGATATCATCTTGGGATATTGTTAACTTAGGGGACCAAGACTTCACAAGATGGAGCATTCTCAAACCTGGGCAACTCCTGGAACTGCCTTGTCAGACATAATCCTGTGACCATCAGTCACACGTAGGGCCGCGCCCCAGGCCCCTAGTGTTCTGGCTGGATGACACCCCCACAGTCACCTGGCTACAACCAGGTTTGCCCTGCCCCACAGTTACCTGGCAACCCTCCCCTCCCCTCCCCTCCCCTCCCCTCCCCTCCCCTCCCCTCTCCTCTCCCCTCCCCCTCCCCTCCCCTCTCCTCTCCCCTCCCCCTCCCCTCCCCTCCCCTCTCCTCTCCCCTCCCCCCCTCCCCTCCCCTCCCCTCTCCTCTCCCCTCCCCCTCCCCTCCCCTCTCCTCTCCCCTCCCCCTCCCCTCCCCTCTCCTCTCCCCTCCCCCTCCCCTCCCCTCCCCTCTCCTCTCCCCTCCCCCCCTCCCCTCCCCTCCCCTCTCCTCTCTCCCTCCCCCTCCCCTCCCCTCCCCTCTCCTCTCCCCCTCCCCTCCCCTCCCCTCCCCTCTCCTCTCCCCTCCCCCTCCCCTCCCCTCTCCTCTCTCCCCTCTCCCCTCTCTCTTCTCTCTCTTTCTCTCTCTCTCTTTCTCTCTCTCTCTCTCTCTCTCTCTCTCTCTTCTCCTCTTTTCTTGTCTCTTTCCCCTGCTCCCCGTCTCTCTCCATTCTCTTTCCACACGGCCATAGCCAGCTCTAACCTCTCCATCTCTTCTTTCTCTCTTTACTTTCTCTTTTCTTTCCTCCTACTTTTCTATAATAAAGCTTTAAAATCATGGGCTGTCTCTTCTTATCTCAACCTGCCCTGCTAGAACAGGCCTCACAGCGTCTCCAGCCTTCAGACAGGACCAATGACTGCCGGACACAGCCAGGCTTCCTCCACAGGTCCACAGGCTGCTCCCCAGGCCCACACAGCCTGGCATCCACAGTTAGTGTCCCAGAGAGCATGGGGTCACTTGGACATGCTCAGAGCCCCGGAAGAGTGCCCAGCCCCTCCAGCTCAGTCAAAAGGTGCTGCAGGAGAGAGTGAGGAGACGCCCATGCTGAGAGCATCCCGTGGTGCTCAGCTCGGCTCCACAGCAGAGAAACAGCGGCATCCCTGGGGGTTTTCCACAGAGAATACACAAATCTTTACACTGAGCAGGGTTTGTTCCCCAGAGTGCTGGGCTTGTTGGTCTCCGCTGGAAATGTGCCTTCCTTCATAGACAGCACCCCAAAGAGTCTTCAGCCACACCCCAGCTTTCTGTGACTCCTCCAAGCACGGCGGTCTTGAATCCACGAACTCTCCCCAGTTCAGCTCCAAGCACACCATGGCCTTTCCTCCCAGCCTTCCTGTCTTGGAGGCACACTCCTTCTTCTCCTTCCTAAAGTCCTGGTGTCAGGGGCAGCTGCTGACTAAGGTTTCTTTGTGTTTGTGATACAAAACACACAAAACTCAGTCCCTGATTAATCACCACTCCCCTCCCCTCCCTTCCCCTCCCTTCCCCTCCCTTCCCCTCCCTTCCCCTCCCCTTCCTTCCCCTCCCCTCGTCTTCCTGCCTGGAGCAGGCTTTAGTTTCTGAGGCCCCTAGATTCTGCACGGGTCTTAGTCAGGGTTTCTATTCCTGCACAAACATCATGACCAAGAAGCAAGTTGGGGAGGAAAGGGTTTATTCAGCTTACACTTCCACATTGCTGTTCATCACCAAAGGAAGTCAGGACTGGAACTCAAGCAGGTCAGGAAGCAGGAGCTGATGCAGAGGCCGTGGAGGGATGTTGCTTACTGGCTTGCTGTCCCTGGCTTGCTCAGCTTGCTTTCTTAGAGAACCCAAGAATACCAGCCCAGGGATGGCACCACCTACAATGGGCCCTCCCCCTTTGACCACTAATTGAGAAAATGCCCCACAGCTGGATCTTATGGAGACATTTTCTCAAGGGAGGCTCCTTTGTCTGTGATAACTCCAGCCCGTGTCAGGTTGACACACAAAGCCAGCAGATACAGCATGCATCTGAGTCCGTCTTCCCCGCCATCTCAGCTATCTCTGTACGATGCTGTCAGGACACACTCTTAAGTCGATGACAAACGACCTTGATGAAAAGCAGATTGTCCCGAGTGCTGTGATAAGGTAACCCTCGGGAGACAATGTGAGCATTGGTGGGAAGGGGACAAAAGTCAACAGGAGTGGCCCTCCATTGCCAGGGACAAGAGATCAGCAATGGCCTTGCGGAGCTGTGTAAGCAGAGGTCGGATTCCTGCCCGTGTTAGCAAGTGAGCTTTCTGGGAGCACCAGCAGCCTCCTAAGGGCCTGAACTATCCCCAAACCGCGACGCTTTTCTTTCCTTAGTCCCTGCAGAGTCTTGGCATCGGGCCCTCTGCTAGCAGCCACGGGTGCCAACTTAAAAAGTCTTAGATGAACAGACGCTCTGG
The DNA here is from genome assembly GCA_964023405.1 of Apodemus agrarius. Taxonomy (NCBI): domain Eukaryota; kingdom Metazoa; phylum Chordata; class Mammalia; order Rodentia; family Muridae; genus Apodemus; species Apodemus agrarius. The sequence goes on along the minus strand of OZ030019.1, from coordinate 4,880,254 downwards.
TACCTCTCGAGGCTTGCCCTCGGAGATCACCGTGTGATCTCTGTCGACACTGTAGATTCGGATCTCTCCCGTGTGCACAGAAGCCTGCAGCACAGACATGGGTAGGTTCTCCTTCTCAGTATACGTTTTATTTCTCCAAGTGCGTTTCCATCTCTATCAAGGTGATACCAGACACCTCTTAAGAGACCATTGGCCACCTACACATAGAGAAGCGGCAGCCACACCCTTGTGCATCAAGTGCTGAGGCAGTTATCTCTAAACAGTAACCAGATTCTTCCCACTGTGTGCTGAGAAACTCCGTAGCTAAGAAGCAAGTGGACCCAGGGAAATGGGACAGCAGGGAGCTCTAACAAGAGGGGCAGATTGTCCAGGAGGAGTTTCTCTCAGAGGCTATAAAAAAACATCAAAGACTTAACAAGGAAGAAGCAATGGGGGCGGGGAGGGGGGACCTCAACAGGGAAATCAGAATTGGAGAAATTTGGATCCTCGGGGAAAATAATTTTCTACAGTACAATAAAAAGCCAAGTGGAAACATACTTAGCTTCAGCTGGCCCTTGGACTGCTGTCAGCTGTCTGTTCACAGCCATCCATGTGTCCCCACGCAAGGGGTCAGCTGGAAATGAAGCACATCTGGGCCTTAGAGCTCCAGGCCCAGCACCTCCCTCTTCTACCTGCACAGCCGACCATGGGAATGAAGGTCGTGGAGGGGGAGGCTTGCACAGAAAGGGGAGCACAGGCCACCTCCATGACACAAGGGTTCTTTCAACTTTAGTGACTCCGGGATGAAGATTCCGGCCTCTTCCCAGCCCTTTGGAGAAGGCCGCAGCTCACGGGTGATTCCCCGTCCTTCCCCATCCCCTTCCTCACACACTCCACTCCCCGGGCTTCAGGTTGTCTTGACTTAGTTCCCTTCAGTTCCATTTAATGTCTCAGATCTCTCTACCTCAAAGGCCGGGGACGGAAGGTAGAATGCTCGCCTTGCATATATGAAACATGCCAAGAATATTAGTATCATTATTAAGTATATTATGTATTTTTAAATGGGAGTGAGATCAAAACAGCCACATGCCTGCCTAATTCAGGCATTTCTCTGCTTTCAAGAGGGCTACAAAGTGATGGCTCCATCGTAAGTTAAAGATGTCACCAGTCAGCAGGCCCACTGCCCTCGTGAATGCACTACAGCTGCGGCCTTCACAGATCAGGGCAGTCAACACCCCGCCTGGAGTGGGCAGGGTCGCCGCCTCAGCCCCAGCCCCAGCCCCACCCCCACCCCCACCTGGGCAGCTGTGAGCAGCTGAGGACTCTCAGAGGAGGAAGAGCCAGTGTCCCTCGAGAGTGCGGAGGTTGGCCGTTCTCCAGTGGCTGAAGCACACATCTGCTGGGGCCCACAAATCAGGATGGATGGGTTACAAGACAGAAAAAGGAGCAGAAAGTCTAGAGACCCCGGCAGTGAGATGGATCTAGAAAGTGTTGACGGATGAGTGAGTGGAACCAAATCACACTGTATGTAATTCTCAAGATGAGTGAAATTCGTCTCTAAATGTCTGAAATCAAAATGCACCCAGCACAGGTAACCTACTGAACTTGAACATGCTGGAGTGTCTTTGCTCCTCTTGTGATTGTGTACGTGCTTCTGGCCCATGGTAAACGGGCCCTCACTATCACTACTCAATACTGTGATGGTACACAGTAGGACCACTATCATTACTCAACACTATGATGGTACACAGTAGGAACACAATCACTACTCAACACTGTGACAATACACAGTAGGACCACTGTCACTGCTCAACACCATGACAGTACACAATAGGACCACTATCACTACTCAACTCTGTGACAGTACACAGTAGGACCACTATCACTACTCAACACTGTTATAGAACACAGTAGGACCACTATCACTACACAACACTGTGATAGTACACAGTAGGACCACTAGCCCTACTCAATACCATGACTGTACACAGTAGGACCACTATCACTACTCAATACCATGACAGTACACAGTAGGACCTACCACCAGATTTAGAAGAGATCTAAACTCTAAAGTCAAACTATAATTTTCATTGAACATTCATTTGTACAGTCATGGAGGTGAGGAGACCCTGTTGCTTTGGGCCTGGAGGAAGGTAGGACATCACAGCATGGAACTCTCATGCCATGGTAAGAGAAAGGTGAGAAAAAGTTCCACTCCTATATTATGGAAGGCCTTCCCTACCCACTACATGCCTGAGTTTAAATGCCATTGTGAGTGCAGGCCCTGAAAGCATGCTGCGTTTGGTGTTTACCCTCATCCTATTTGCTCAGAAGTACATTTGGAATCTGGGCTCCCTGCCTCCACCAGAAGATGGTGGGCTTCCCCTCTGTTCTACACCTCATGGGGTGCTACTTACACTTCTAGGGACACAGAATTTCCTTGGCCAAAATGTTCTTTCAGGAAGGAGGTAACCTGTGCCACACTATCTAAAGGCATCGAAAATTAGTATATTGTGTGTTGCTGTGATGAAATACTTGAGACTGGACAGATTATGAAGAAAAGAGGCTGGCTGGTCATGGTAGTACAAGCCAACAGCCCCAGAACTTGGAAGGCTAAGACAGATACATTTAAGGTCATCCTGTACTCCGTAGGGAGGTCTAGGTTAGTGTGAGCCACAGAGTGGGACCTCCTCTTAAAAACAAACAAGCAGGCTCATGATTCTGGAAGACAGGAAATGCTAGCGTCCGACACTTGGCGTGTAGTGAGGACCATGTGATGCTTCACAAGTGGGGGGTGGGGTGGGGGTAGAAAGAGTAAGAAAATGATTAAGTTGACCTGCTGCATACCAACCAGTTCTCGGTATAACTAACCTGCTCTTGTAGGAAGGACATTGGTCCCTTCCCTGAGACAGAGTCCCTGTGTCTAATTATATCCCAAAGGTCTCGTACCTACTGAATCATACTCGAAGGGCCAGGCTCCGGTGCATGAAGGGGGGTGGAGGGGGCCGTGCCATCGTCAGATCAGGGTGAGGCCAGATGACTGGCATGCTTGAGCTGAACATTCTCACACAGGCCATGTGAAGCACAGGGGCAGGTTGGTGTTCAGTTAGAGAACCGGCTTTGCCAATTCCAAGCTGAGTAACTTTGGAATTCAGATCCCTAAGGTCTCATCGTCTTGCAACATGGAAAACCAAGAAGGATGAAGATGCGTGTTTTGAATCAAGTAGGCCTTACATGATTGTGTATCTGTGAGGAACCCAAGTTGTAAATAAGTAAACGGTATGGACCTTCCTCACAACACTTGCCTGTAAGATGATGTGGATTTCTCTAGAGAGAACCAGCAATATATTGGCTCACATGATCAGAGGCTGAGTTGCCCCATGGTATCTGCTCAGACCTACAAGTCTTAAGCTGCAAAACACAGTAGATAAAAATGTCAATTATGCTGCCACAGCCTGAGGCCAAAGGCCTGCAGCCCCCTTAGGCACAGATCCTTCAAGAGTTGGAGGCCGGCTGTCTGCAGGTGACCCTGTCAGCCTCCCAGTCAAGAAGGGTCTAGCCTGCGTTCCCAGAGTTCCCCTTGCTCTAACGCTTTACTTCACCAGAGCCCCTTTCTAGGCACACCGCTGCGCTCAGGCCAGGATAAGTCTTCCCATTCAGTCCCCAACCCACAGGCCAATCTTCCCTGAAAATGCCTTCACACCCAGCACTGAAGGTATGGCGTTTTCCACATACTTAGCTCCAGTCTAGTTGACAACCAACATTACCTGTCAGACTGGAAATGTCACATAGGTTTTATTTATCAAAACTCAACGGATCTTGTGCTATCTTGGGAAAGCCTGAACATTTTAATGCCAGATTCTAATTTAAGAACTATATAAGTAGCTGGAGAGTCAGCTCAGCAGGTAAAACTACTGACTACTTTTCCAGTACCCACATCATGGCTCACAATTGTCTATAACTCTGGCTCCAGGAACTCCAAAGCCCTCTTCTGGCCTCCGCAGGCATTGCATGTACACAGTGCACATTCATACAAGTAGGCAAACACTCGTACACATAAAAATAAAAATAAGAAATCTTTAAAAGATGCTGAGTAAACTAGAAATCCTCACAAACACCACAGAAAACTAATAGCTGCTTCATGTGAAAAAGAATTAGCCCATCTTTCTATTTTATAGAATAGAATATTATTTATACAGAGTGGCATAAATGCCAAAAGAAATGGAAGAAAGATGGTTCCCTTGGGAGGAGCTGCCATGGGGGAGCTGTGCACCAAATCCAGGTCGTCTTCAGGAGCAGCCAATGCTCTTAACCAGTGAGAAAATCTCCACCTGCCCCAAAATGTTTGGAGGCTGGCTTCAGGCCAGCAGCAGTGAGCAGGAGTGCAGCGGAGTGAGATTTGTGTTTGCACTGCTTTTGCTACAGACATGGAAAAGTGGTGAGGAAGGGGAGAGGGAGAGGAAAGGGGGGAAGAAGGGGAAGAGGGAGGAGAGAGATGGGGAAGAGGGGGAAAGAAAGAAGAGGCAGAGGGAGGAGAGGGATGGGGAGAGAGGGAAGAGGGGGAAGAGGGAGGAGAGAGATGGGGAGAGGAGGAGGGGGAGAGGGGAGAGGAGGAGGGGGAGAGGGGAGAGAAGGAGAAAGAGGGAGACACAAAGAGAACTAGAGGAAGAGAGAGAAGAGAATGTCTCTGTGTGTGAGAGAGATTATGTGGCTATGTCTGTGTGTTTGTGTGTCTATGTGTGTATGAATGTGTATGTGTTTGAGTACCTCTGTGTGACTGTATATGCTTATCTTTGTGTCTGTGTGTATGCGTGTGTGTTTGTACCTGTATGCTTGTGTTTGTGTCAATACATTTATGTGTGTGTGTGTGTGTGTGTGTGTGTGTGTGTGTGTGTATGGATGTATGGATGTGTATGTGTGTATGTATATGTGTGTATGGGTGTGTGTGTGTGAGTGTGTGTGTGTGTGTGTGAGTGTGTGTGTGTTCTGCCTGGCTTTATATGTGTGTCTGTGTGTTTGTCTGTCATCTGTGTACAGTTCCAGGTGCATCCCATTCTGTCCCCTAGACCTTCATGACATAAAACAGCTCCAGTGTGAGGACCTCGAACAACCCCTCCTGTGTCTTAAGAAAAGATCTCAGAGGGGACAGAGCACAGCCCTGGGAGGTCTGCAGATGGCTCGTAAAACACAAAGCAGGTTGCTAACCCGTAGCCAGCAGCCAACAGAGAACCAGCTTGTGGTTGGACAGCTCCCAACTCCTTAAGGAAACAGCAAGAGGCTCGCCTGCTGCTGAGGCTGCCGCTCTCGTTCCTTTATTGACTCCATGCTAAGGAGTTAGAAAATCCTCAGCATTTACTGCATCTATAAATGCTGGAAGTAACCCAAGTAATTTAAAGGGACGCCAAGCCCGGTTTCCTTTCATACTGCATTGCATCATTCAAATCTCTGTTCCACCGAATTTGAAAATTACTCTGTGGACAAAATTTATAGAGGGGATGGTTTGTTTCAGAGGAGGCTCAAAAGTCTTAAAGCAATCATGAGAGCATTGTGTTTTTAAGTTTGAGTGTGTCTCTGTTTAAAATCTTGTAAACCATGTTTTTCAGTCAGGTTTCCTTTATAAGACAAATGTTTTGCTGCTACAGCAAGCCTCATCCTGAAATAATTCCTCTCAGGTTTGTACCAGGACGCAGCCTTGCAGAACAGACCCATCCGCACGCAGGCACGCAGATGGAGAGGGCCGCTCTAGCCTCTGTCCACGAGGCTGCCCGTGGTTCTTCCCTAAGGCAACACCTCCTGTGTCTCCTTCAACCAAAGGGCCACTCTGGGAAAGGCCAGGCCCTTGCTCCCTGGCGCCGTTATTAATCACATCCTAGGAGTCTCCATCTTCGAGTTCCATCTCCCCTAAGAAGGCCTGTGTCCGACGGGCTCAGCCCAACTTCAGGGTAGGAGTCACATTTCCTCCTTGCTGGGCAGTAAATGTCTTTAGTTCCTTTAAGTGGCTTTGGGGGCCTTTCTCTATTAGGCGCCTACAAACACCCACGTTTGTAGCGCTCAACAAGGCACAACTCTTTTACCAGTGGATCTGCTGCCCTCTCCTGGCCTCCTCCGGCACTGCATGCATGTGCCGCACATACACTTGCAAGCAAAGCATTTGCACATATAAAACAGCTAAATCTAAATAACAATGCTCCTCACAGCAAAGAAAACAATTCCCAGAGTAAAGAATAGGGCCTTAAAGGAGTACGAAGTGGGGAAATCTTTGTCAGCTGCACAGAAGATAATCACATGGCCAGGGATTAATGCCCAAGGTAAGGGGGAACTAAAAAAAAAAAAAAAAAAAAAAATCAAACAGCAAAAGGGAAAATAATCTGGCCAATAAATGGGCAGATAAACTGAACTGACACTTTTCAAATGAATCACTGATGGTCAATAAATACACATAAAAACTTTAATATTCTTATCCTCCAGGGAAATGCAAATCAAAATTGTTTTGCTATTCAACTTCACTATAGTCATAATGGCTATCATTAAGAAAAATTAATAAATGTTGGCAAAGATATGGGGCAAAGTGGTCCCTTAAACATTGTTGCTCTGCATGTTAATTAATAAAGCAGCTGTGAAAGTTAGTATGGAGGCTACTCAAAAAATATTAAAACAGTACTATATATCCCCGGGATACCACTTCTGGGTCCAAATCCCAAAGAACCTAAGTCAGTCACTATGGTCCCTGCACCCCGCCCCTTTTCAAGAGAGCCTGGTACCTGCATACCCATGCTTGTTAGTGTGGTCCTGTTCACAACAGCTGAGTTGTCAGTCTAGGGGCCAGTCAGTGGTTATGGTTGGGCCTTTGTGGCTAAAGAGGTCTGCAACGAAGTTACAAAGTTGCACTTGACGATCAAGAATCTAGCCATGCCATTTGCAAGAAAACAGAGGGAAAGGGCAGTCAGAGCAAACTAAACAGGTCTCTTGGACAACTGTCTCATGGTTTCTCTCCCACATGCAGAATTTGGGGGCATTGAAAGGTAAAGGGGGAGCGGCAGGTGGTGTGGGAGGATGAGGATGAGGGGAACTGGAAGGAGTAAACGTGACCCAGGTGCACATGTCACAGCAAATGTATCGACAACGCCCTGGAGGGGCGAACTGCGGCTTCTCACTGACCATTAAGATCCAGACTCTTCGTTGCTCAGCCAATGAGGTGGCAGTCGGCTTTACTCCACAGAAGAGATCGTGCCCTGATCACCTGCTCAGGATGTGTTCAACTCATTAATTATACTTCGTCATTTCCCTCTCATTCTGGGGAATGATGAAGTATGAGCGGGCGACTGGGGGGTAGTTTGGGTCATCATTGCTCTCAAGTGCCTCCCACAAACAGGAAAAGATTCTCATTACTAAATCAATAGTAATTACAGTCTTTGGTGCCTTGTACTTAGAGCATATAATGGTCTCACCAACATGGTAGCTAGATCTCTCTCTCCTGTGTCTCTTTCTCTCCTATCTCTCTTTCCTATTTCTCTCTCCTGTTTCTCTCCTGTCTTTCTCTCTCCTGTCTCTCTCTCTCCTGTCTCTCTTTCTCTCCTGTCTTTCTCTCTCCCGTCTCTCTCCTGTCTCTCTCTGCTGTCTCTCTCTCCTGTCTCTCCTGTCTTTCTCTCTCCTGTCTCTCTCTCTCCTGTCTTTTTCCTGTTTCTCTCTTGTTTCTCTCCTGTCTCCCCTTCCTGTCTCTCCTGTGTCTCTCTCTCTCTCCCATCTCTCTCCTGTCTTTCTCTCTCCTGTCTTTCTCTCTCCTGTTTTTTTCTCTCTCCTCTCCTGTCTCTCCTGTCTTTCTCTCTCCTGTCTCTCTCTCCTGTCTCTCTCTTTCCTGTCTCTCTCTCCTGTTTTCCTCTCTCCTCTCCTGTCTCTCTCTCCCCTTCGCCCCCCCTCCCCCCTGTAGCATCTGCATCTCTCAAGCCTACACCACCATCCTGAGGCCATGCTCGTGTAAAAGTCTCCATCCTTCTACCTACCTCAACTCCTCTTCTGTCCCAGCAATCCAGGGACGCCTCTGTGCACTCCCATTTGCCTCTGCTGTGGCTCTGTGACAGCCACGGTGGCATGGTTTCCCCGGGGATGCCTCCTAGGCATCCTGTCCACTCAGGTAACTCCCTTCTGGTCTCAAGAGGGAGTTTAAGGGCTAGGGATAAGGTTCAGTGATTGTGATGGTTAATATGGGCAAGAAGATGGGATCTAGAATCTTCCGGGAGACCTGCCTCTGAGCATGATCATGAAGATTCAGCTAAATTAAATTATTCTGAGAATGCCTATGGGGGGGTTATCTAGGTTGGGTTGGTCGACTGAAGTGGGAAAACCCACTTTGATTGTGCCTGGCGCTATCCCTTTGGCTGGAGTCCTGTGTAACTTTAATATTTTAGTGATGGTTCTTAAAGGCTCTAACCTCCCTTGTAACCCACACTCAAGGGTAGTAGAAAAGAAAGGATATGGAGAGTGGGGGTGAGGGGGGGAGTGGACCTGTTTAGAAAGGTCCTTTGGAGCAACTCCTGTCTGTGTTGTCTGGAAATCGGCAGTCCACAGGTCAGCAGTGGCAGCTCCATCCACTCGCCAACACCTCACGGATACACCCACAGTCCAGTTCGGTACAGTCAGGTTAGCAACAGCGGTGACAGCCAGGCCTCAGCCTCAGCTCCAGTCAGCAGGAGGGACCAGCAGGAACACCAGAAATCCTCGGCTGCTCCAGCAAGCCAAGCGCCGTCACTGTGGAGTCCTATTTGTACCCTCCAAACGCCACGCGTCCTCTGCGTGTCCTACCTCACTCGGCGCCCGCGTCCAATCAGCCGCAACACACTGCAGCACACACCAGACGATTTTAATGCATTTCTCTCTGTGTCGTCCAGACACTACACAGTGTAAGGCAGACAAATGCACGTGTGTCATTACCAAAGAATCCTTCATCACGTGTCCTTTTGCACGTGATGCCTTAGCAGAACATCCCCTCGCCTGCGGCTGCTTCACGGATCTTTCCTTCATGGGTCGGGTCGGCCTGAGCCTTTCACACCTGTGTCCACTTTAACAGAACGTCCCTTCACACGGTTGCCCAGCAAGTCACCATCCAACTGACTTCCCAAAGAACCCTTAAGTTTCCACTTCAGTCCAGGACGGAAGACAAAATGACAAACAGCGTTGCTTTCTGACTGTGCACACAACGTGACGTTGCCACCATGATGGAGTGCACTCCTGAGCTGCTAGCAAAATAGGCCTCTCCTTAAGTTGCTCCTATTGACTGTTTTGTCCCAGCTGTGCATAAAATAACTACTGCAGTGGTGACGTGCGGCGTGCACATAGCACGTGTGAGGCTCCTCCTGATTAGGGACAGAGAGGCTGAGAAGGACGAGGAACGGCAAAAATAAAGCCTGCAGCCTCCCACACAGAGCAGCCCCTGTCTCACCTGCTGTGCCACTCGAAAGGTACCCAGCTCCCCAGAGGGACCCAAACCACAGCCACCGCCACCAGCCATGAACTGAGAACTGGGCTGTTTTGAGTTCGGATCCAGCTCCCTATGCAGGTGCAATCAGCCTGACGGTGCGTTCAGGTAATGGATGTGGTCACCTTCAGCATCCCTGGGATGCTAAAATACTGTGGGTCTGGAAGTTTTATAATCCGAATTAACAAATTAAAGATAAAAACCAACACTTCTGCTCAACAGCACGAGCATAAAGAGAATCTCAAATATCTATTGCCACCAACATGTTCTACCCAGAACTATGCCAAAAATCACTCACAAAATACATGTCTTTTTAATCACCAAAAAAGATGCAAGTAATAATTAGAATATAAAAGTTAAAGAGCATGAACATATGAACTTATACACTGAAGGGGGCTTTGTAAAAGGAGAGGGCAGGAAAGATGGCCCACAGTTAAAGGTCTGGCTGCTCCTCCAGAAGTCCCAGGTTCGAGTCCCAGAACCTACATGGTCCCTCATACCATCTGTCAACTCCAGTTCCAGAGGATCTGATGTCATCATCTGGACTCTGGGGATACCAGATACACCAGTGGTTCATTTACATTCCGGCAAAACACCTACACACATAAAATAATAAAATAATTTTACATGCCAAGTTTTATCCCCGAGAGAGCTCAGGCATTATTTTGCCCTTGTGAGGAAACAGCACGGAGTGATTGCGTGTAGACACTGGACAGCAGAGGACTTAGCGGAGAACAAAGCACTCGAGGGTGATTCTCACACCTCGAGGCCTTCCCCACATGGCTGTGCAGAGAAAGACCACATGGCTGTGCAGAGAAAGACCAAAGAGCAGACTCCGTGATAAGCGGCCAGGAGGGGTCTCAGAGCACGCCTGCCCTGGGGCAAGGGATCACTGCACTGGAAAGAAGGCAGATGGTCAGGCTTCTGACCTCAAGAGCAGAAGACGGTACATTAGGGAAGAAAGCTCTCTTGATTCACCCGACAGGGACAGAATCAGAAACATCAGTGTGAGTTCAGATTTAATCAATGTACATGCAGAAGCCGGCGTGCATGCCTGCATGCCTGCATGTGTGCATGTGTGCATGCGCTTGCACAGTGTGTTAGCTGAGAAGTCTGAGAATCTGCAAGGAAAGCATTCATTCAGTAGCAATGGGTACCTTCCCCTCACCCCGCCCCCACCAGTCCTAACCCTCTAAGGCTCACAAGGACTATCGCCCCTCCCTTTCAGTCTCTGAATGTGTTGTGCACCTCACTATCCCTTCCTGCTTCCTGAGATGGCATGTAAATTTTTCTCACTCACTCAACAGCAAGTTCCCACTCTGTCTTACTGTACTCTCTCTATACACACCTCTCCTTGGTAGTAACAGAGAAGAGACTGGGCTCAGAGACTCCATCCTAGTCCCTTGTCACCTTCCAAACCATTGGCCTCAGTTTGAGTGTCAGCCACGCCTCTTCATTGCAGATCACGGGAGCTGCTTTTCTTCTTACCTGTTCCTCAAAAATCAAAAGCAACAATTCCAGTGATCTGCCACTTAAGCAGGAAGAGACTCCATGTTTTTAACCAAAACAAGTGATGACTCTGATAGGAACACTCCTACCTGGCAAAGCTGGGCTCCATCAGCCAGTGCCTTCGGCAGGGGTAGCCTTCTGCACTACTTTATTGGGCTCTTACATCTACCAGCCTTCTCCCCTTATTCCCCCCTAATCCTTCCAACCCCTAACACTAGGTAGGAGAGAATAGAGGTTAGAGGGAAAGGGGGCATAGATCTCTTTAGACTACTTCCTGCTGATTAGGGACTTCAAGTTCATAGCAGAAAGTCCAATCTTCTTTGTCAGGATATCTCCAACCAGCAATCCAGCAATCCTGCAATCCTGCAATCCAGCAATCCAGCAATCCAGCAATCCTGCAATCCTGCAGTCCTGCAATCCAGCAATCCTGCAATCCTGCAATCACAAAGGCAGCAATGAAACAGCAGGAAACAGCAGCACTGGAGACAGCAGCAGGGGGCACAGCAGCCATCATAGACCCTCTAGGGGCTCTTGCATTTATACCTTCTCAAGAGTCTCCAGAACTCTAAACATAAACTACATGCGGCTATCAAAAGTCACACCCCTGCTAGAGGACGAGGCAAATCATAGTCAGCTGCTGTGGACAATCTGAAGCGCCCCATATCCCACACCCGGATTAAAACAAAAACATATTCACATAACACAACTGGTCAGGCTCAGGGTCTCACAACACTTCTTTCCCCTTCTCTTTTTCATCTGTTATTTTCCTTTGCAAGCACTGAAAACCCAGAACGTGTCTCCTGAGACTCAGATAACACAGGATCTCAGAAGGGAGCGTGAAACGGGGAAGGGAGTGCAGCCTTGCCCCTGAGGTTAGTAACTGTGCTGGTGGTCAACGTGGCTGTATTTTCACCTAGGAGACACGTCTGGGCTTGTCTGTGAGGATGACTCCAGAGAATGTTAACTCAGGAGGAAGACTCTCTTTGAACATCAATGAACGTGGTCCCAGACCAAAGAGAAAAGGAAAGGGGGAAAGGAAGGGGTGAGGAAGCTCAGGTGGTGCTCTGCACCCCTCAACCATCAGTCGAACCAAGCCTTCCTTCCTTCAGTCTCTTTGTGCCAGGATTTTGTCACAGCAAAAGAAACTTAATACAATGCTTTTATTGTATTAGTTAACGTTGTAACCATTTCTTCCAAAGGAGCATTTTGTGGTTTTTGAAAGAATCAGAAGGCTGCCATCCCAAAGACTCGAACTTACTAATCATCCTGTGACAAATTCCTTCTCCACTTGTTAGCAATCAAGAGGAGGATGAGCCTTAATGATGCCCTTCTGCTCTGCTTTCACCAAAACGCCGGTCGCATCTCTGGGTGGAGGGCGACACCCGTCTTCCTCCTTGCAGAGTAGGTGGACTGATGCCCTAGGCTGCTGGACTGTCAGGTATTCAGCATATATATGTGCCAAATACTTAAAGCTATCCTCAGAGACAGCCATGAACACGCGTGAGACCCAGTACAATTACGTAGGCAACATGCGGATGGAGGGAGAGCTGACCTTAAGCAGGAGCCTAACCAGATGGCACAAATGGGTGTGTTTGGGGCAGAAGAAAAAAAAATCACATTAGAAGAGAAAAGCGCCTATTGATTGATTGATCCCATTGGAAGAAGGGGAGCATATTGATTAAGAGTGGCTGGATATCAGACAGTGAGTTATTAGAGAGATAGGAAAGCCACACGTTTACACTGTGAAGCAGGAAGTGCATATTAGACTGTGGTATCTCTCCTGCAAGTCCTGAGACCAGGAGGGGCATCTTGAGACACAGGATGGTCCTGAACGAGCTTAGGAGGAGGCAAATCGGTCCTGGATGCCTGAGCCCTGGCTTACAGTATCGTCCAACCCAGGACTCAGCTGCAGCTGCTGGAGCCTTCACTTCCTCTAAAGTTGTTGGGGGGGTCTTTTCTGTCTGTCGCATATACAGAACATGATCTTTATTCAGAGATCCTCAGCCCCGTTTCCCTCTGTGGGGTCTGAGCAAGGCTGGCTGCCCGGTGAGCTCAGAGGAATTTCCTTTGATGTCCCCGCAGTTAACTTGGTTTTGTTCCAATCCTAACCAAAACCAGAGAATTGTCTTTGGTCCTGCCACACGTGTGAGGGACATCTTTTCTCTTTCTTTGCCTTTTCCCTGTGCCCCGTCCTAGGTAGCGGACCGGAAGTTATCCTTAAATCGCCTTACCTGAGGGTTTCAGCCCAGATTGGCTCTCATCATTTTCTGTTTGTAAAAACTACAAATGTCTGAGGTCCAATTAATACCCACAAATGCACTAATGAGAAAGTGGGTCCCTCCTGTCTGCACCCCAGTGCTGACTAGTGCCCCCCAACAGTGAAGGAAGTGCTCCCCTGTCTGTCCCAGTTCACACAGAGTCTGAGCCCTGGACCCTGCCCCTCCCTCCGCTCTCCGCTCTCCGTCCCTCCTGCTCTCTCTGCCTCTAACATTCCCCTCATCATTATAATTTACTAGCCACTCTTTACCACAAATTGGCTCTAACAGGAAAAATGTATTATGTCGACACAGTCACTCCTCTTGCACAGAAGCCCCGAGCGTTTAGCAAAGATTAATCAGAATGCAGTGACCACACCTGAAAGCTAAGCCCTTTAAGCTACCGCCATTGAGTTTTGGACTCTGCGCGATCCCTCTCAGGTATTTAGGCGCTTTGGTTTCATGAGGAGGGTTTAAACACAAAGCGGCCTGTGCACTCCCTTCCAGTCACTCTGCGGTGAGCTTGATCGCTCTAATGTTGCAGGCAACAGGGTCACTCAGGACAAGTAATGAGCCATTCAAACAACTTAAGCATAAATACATATCTGACCACAGAGTTTCCGCAGACCCCAAGGGCCAACTTCCCTGCCTTGTGGCCACACTGGCTTTCAGCTGCTGTTATAAAATGGCGGTTTCACGTAGTAAACAAGTGATGGTACCACACAGCCTCACAGCACAGCCTAGAAGATGGATTGAGGGAGCAGCCGTCAGCTTTCTTCTGGCTCTGTGCTCCTCTGGAAGCCATGGGGCCTGCTTCTTTGGAACACATTGGCAGTTTAGCAGCAACCATGTAACAACTCACAGTCAGAACTCAACCGGAGCAAGAATAGATCTCAGTAGAAAATGCCAAGAAGCCAATGATAGCCTGGACATTCCCTTACTAACAAAGTTTTCAATAAAAAAATAAATACACAGTCTGCTTACTCCATTACCTCTTGTTGTGACTTAAGATCACAGCCCACCCTTACCAAGGACCCCTGTCTAGCACCCCACACCCAGCACCCAGCACTCAGCACCCTGCACCTAGTACCCAGCACCCAGCACTCAGCACCCTGCACCTAGTACCCAGCACTCAGCACACTGCACCTAGTACCCAGCATCCATGTTAGGCAGTGAACAACTGTGTGTAGCTCCAGTCCCAGTAGATCAGACACGCTCTCCAGCCTCTGAGTCACCTACACTCGCTCTAATGCATAGGGAATATATCTCTATTGCCCTAAATCACCCCAGAACTGAGCACCAGAGAAGTAGAGACCATGTCTGTAACGCAGAGCCTGCCCACACTCAGTCCTAAGTGGCTGAGGAAACCTGGGGGACGGAGCTCAGGCCTGGGCCTTCCCCTCCCCCCAGCCCAGGCTTTCTCTGAGTACCTTCTCTACAGAAATAAAAGAAGGAACATTCTTCCCTCCGTGGCAGGAGCTGCTCCTGTGACCTTAGCCACTTCAGATCTAGCAGGAAGCAGGGCTGAAACTCCGTTCTGGAAACTCAATCCAGGGTAAACTATTTTAATAGCTGTATAAGTTGGATAAAAATAGAGAACTCATTTACACTTCAACATCTTGATTATGGAGAAGAGACTCGGAGGACTTTTAAAAAAAGAACTGTCTTTTTTTTTTTTTTTTTTAACTTCTTACCAATATCCTTATCAATGGGGTATAGCCAGGGTGTGTGGATTACATGGGCTATATATCCACTCACACATCTCGTCTTCAGGGTTTGGATCCCTTCCTCTATGAGAAGCTAAGAGAATCCTGGCATCCTTTCCTCACACGGCACGGCCACCATTGGCGCCAGATTCGAGACGCTAAAATAAGCAACCAACTGGAGCCGGTTCCCTTCCCTGGACGAGCGCTGAAGCCAGGATGCTTGCTGTGCGATGCCGTGACTCCACGCAGCACCAGAGCCCATGGGCCTTCATCCGCCTCCCCAGAGCCTCCTCCGCAGACTCACCTCCAGGCTCAGGTGCCTCTGCAGACAGTGCTTAACTAACAAGTGTCTCGTGCCTATTATCACTAACTCCAAGATTCTAGGCCTTGGCATTTATTTAGATTTTTACAATATTTAGCCCCCAACCAGGACATATTTTAAAAATCTAGCTTCCCCTCCATGCCTAAGAAAGTCAGTTGCTTGCAATTGATCACTTCTAGTGGGAGGTTAGAAATTGTTCAAGTGTCTCATGTAAGAGTAACAGTTTCCACTCTGACTGACACAGGCAGAGAAGACCTGCTGCTGAGATAGGAGCTCTCCAAGGAGCCTGATGACCTAAGTCTGATCCCCAGGACCCACAGGGGGGAAGGAGAGATGTGACTTCCACAAGTGTCCTCTACCCTCCTTATGTGCACGCATGCACACATACACATACGCACACATAATTTTAAATAAAAACATTAGGGCCTGAGACTTAACTCAAGGGTATAGCACTTGACTAGCATGTACGAGATCCTGGATTTGAACCCCAGCACACACACACACATAAAACAACATCATGATCTGAGCATGGTACACATATCTATAACCCCAAACCTTGGAGGCTAGAGCAGAAGTTCAAGCCTAGCCTGGGCTGCATGATGAGACCCCCCATAACAATAAATAAATAAATAAACAAACAAACAAACAAACAATGCCAGGTGTGAAACACATGCCTTTAATACCAGGGAGGTATTCTCTTGGGAGGAAGAGCTCTGCCTCCTAAGGGAAGGGGAGGAGAGGGGAGGGGAGGTACCAGGAGGGGAAAGGAAAGAGAAAGATCTTGTAAAACTCCCTAAAATTTTAGACTGGCTGAAAAACAAAATTTAGGGATTTGCAAACCAGGGAATCATGATTCAGACCTGTGGGAAAGGAGTGCCCCAAGGCTAGAACCTGCAGCCCATCAGGATTCCCAGCCTAGAGACCCAGGGTACCACACCCAGCACGCCCTGCTTGTTAAGGAGGAAGCTGGATACGAGGGAGTGACAGGCCGACACATTGTTTCAGTCCGGGAGGAAGTGACGTGAGTGTACCAGATTACCGATTTAAACGGTGCTCGTTGCTCGGGTGGGTTTGTTGGGGCTGTCTGAGCAGCGGATGCCTTTGTCCTCTGGCACACAGAGCATGCAGGGACGCAGAAGAGAGCGCTTCTGACTGTGCTCAGTTCCCCAGGGGCTAAGGATCGGCTTTACCAGGTTCAGGTTGCCAGGTAATGACTTCCTGCTTTTTCAGACTCAAGACATAAGTCACTCCAGGGTGTCTTAGCCATAAAATCTGAAAGTGGTTGGTTCATGTTATAAACTAAATAACAATTTATCCGCCTATATAAAGAATCCGAGGTGTCTTTCAAAGATAAAGCCACATCTGTGTGCCTTGATCTGTCCCCACAGTCAGACCAAAAGGGCACCACATTACCACTGTAAGATCTGAGTTACCATCGTGCTTCTACTGTTCCATTGTGATAGCGCCGGGGACAACCTGGTCATAAATGCCAGCCTAAGTCACCCTAAGTCACGGCAGAGCCAGCAGAGCTGCACTCCATTGGAAGGAGAATGGGTGGGAAGGCCAAGATCCTGAATGACGGCAGTGCTTGGGCCGAGGAGCACTCAGTGATCAGCAGCATAGCCAGCCACACAGAGGCGCGCACACAGACGCAAGCTCTGAGCTTGGGAAGGGTTGCTTACGGGCTCCATTGCGCACAAGAATTAATTTTACCTTCCCCTAGAACAATAAGACCCAGAAGGAGGAAGACCCAGCTTCAAATGTATCCAACACACTGTTTCTTACTGGCATCTTAATTGAAACTCAGAGAATGGGTGGGCAGGACTCCCAGCACGCACTGTGAGCACTCCAGCTAGCATGCTACAGTTGTAGGTGTGGCTCAGGAAAACACCCTGTTCCTCTGTCTCTGACTCTGGTACCATCACTCTGCTGAGGTCTCACTGTGCACCTCATCTCTGTCTCAAATCTTATATTTTTAATGATGCAAAGAAACGGGTTCCACTTTTTGGAAGGAAAACTTTAACAGAATGCTATTGTTCATAGGAAAGTCGGTGATCGAGAATGAGAGTAGCTCGTAGGCTAAGGGGCGCTCAGCGGTTAGCAGCGTAGTCACACAAGGCACGCATGCAGGTGCATAACGTAAGGTAGCAGCAAACCACAGGTCTAATGAGGCCCTTTCCTTGGAAGTGGCTTCATTGTGTTCTCATGTGATGTTAAGAGAAACGGGGAGTCAGCAAGCTTCCCAGGGCTGTTATAAGGACCACTCCCACAGTGACCTGCACATCATAAATAAGGGCACCTAGTTACCCGCCACAAACCCACCTGCAAATATCATCACCTTAGGGAAGGGGCTTCAACATGAGCTTTGAGGCCATCAACATTGGCCATAGGACCCACTAGATTGTTGGTTATTACACGTACTCTGGCAGAGGCTGTGGACTCATGTTTATTCCAGCACACTCTTCAGGACATACCAGAATAATAGCAATGTTAATCAACTTACGATGTTTTCCCATTAAAGCCTTTGAAGTGGATGCTGACATGTGATGATCTAATTAAAAGCAAAGAGTGTTCAAATAGATGCTGTTGGCAGACAAAAAAAAAAAAACATAATTCACTAATATCTTCGCATACCATTTTTGGCATGGAAGGAGAAATTTAATTAACTTTCTGCCTTCATGAAGTTTCATTTTGTTAGCCCCCTGTGAGTTCAGAATGGCTCAGGGGGAGAGGCTGGTATAGCACTTCCAGAATAAAGAAAGAAACAAACCTCCTTGAGAGGCCTCGGAGGGACTGGCTGACCGTAAAGCAGGTTAGGAGTCTCAAGGTGACAGACAGTTCGCTTGGCTGATCCGAGGGTCAGCCTAAGTTCACCAAGATGGAGGACAGAAGTGTGTGTGTGTGTGTGTGTGTGTGTGTGTGTGTCTGTGTGTCTGTGTGTCTGTGTGTCTGTGTGTCTGTGTGTGTGTGTGTGTGTGTGTGTGTGTGTGCGTGTGTGGTGTTCATCTTAAACATTTTCACTACATATCACAGTGGCTGTTTTTACTTTTAGATTTTATGTTTATTCTTAATTTTGTCTGTGAAAGTGGGTTTAAGCATGGTTTAATGCTCCCAGGTGCCAGAAGATGGCGTCAGATCTCCTGAGATTGGAGTCACAGGTGGCCTGATCTGTGTGCTAGGAAACAAACTCAGCTCATCTAGAAAAGCAGTGAGGACTCTTCATTTTTCAGTCTTATTTATTTATGCATATGTGTGTTCTATTTGTGTGTATGCCCACACGACAGAAGAGGGCATCAGATCCCATTACAGATGGTTGTGAGCCACCATGTGGTTGCTGGGATTTGAACTCAGGACCTCTGGGAGAGCCACCAGTGCTCTTAACTGCTGAGCCTTCTCTCCAGCATTCCAAGACATTCTCTTAACTGCTGCGCCAACCCCACCACAGCTTCGAGGGTAAGGTGAGACCTCTTATCATTCAAACATTACCCCAGTCCTGCTGAGACTACAGTCTCCACGGCGATGTGTGCAGATCAGAGATGAAAACGCATCATGTCTTCATCCCAGGCTCAAAGTAAGGGAATACCACTTGTACAGGAGGCTTCTCACGGCAGCTGTCGGTGTGAATAGAACAGTTGTTTGCGCTGCCACCATTTTTACTTAGGGCTATGAACATAGACAATCCCCACCCCAGAATGGAAGAACATTCTAGAACATTGAAAGATGGCAAGTTAAAGCTAGAACCAAACAGGGTCTGCCATCATGTGTGCACCTCAGAAGCTCACAGGCAAGGTAAAAGGGGGCATGAGGAAAGTTCTGTAAGGTTAAAGGGGATTTCTCCTGGGCCAGAGAAGGAACTCCTAGTCTGGCCGCTATGCAGGTGAGCAGGAGCCCTCTTGGCTCAATTTTCAGCAAATTTGATTCACAGAGCCTACCATCACCACCATCCCACACGCAGACTACCCCCACAGCGCCCTCTGCTGGTGACTGGTAGCTGGCCTGTTTGCGGGAATTCTCCCCAAAGCCAGCATCTCAGCTCTATTGACCTTGCACTTTCAAGGGCCCTGATGCCTGCACAGCCGCTCCGGCTCTTCTCTGAGGAGCTGATTCTCTTACCAAGGGTGGTGCTTTCAGAGGAAGAGTTTGTAACAGGCCTCAGACCTTAGCAAACTGACGGCATGGTGGAAGAACCATCCAGGCCTTGCAACCCAGCACAAAGGCATCAGCTGCCAAAACAGGAAAAAAGACCTAATCGATGAAAGCAAGTTCTAGGAAAGTCCCTAAGTGTGCTAACTATGCTTGTTGGCTTCTGTATTTCCACTTCTGGTTAACTGTTCTTGCTAGCTGGGGTGCAATAACCAGGGTATGTTTTTTTGTGTTTAAAAGTTCATCCTGACAAAGACTCCAAACTGCCCTGGGATACCGAAACACCCAGTGTAGTCACTAATAAAGACTTTCTATTGGCTTGAACCGTGTCCCAGCAGTCTGCTCGAAGCACAGTTTCTGAATGCCTGCACCTAATCTCTGTTTCACCAGAACCCCTGTTATGTTTAAGACACAATTAGCAAAATCCCCTGTGTTCTCCCAGACACACACATACGCGGTTTTAATAGCAGGAATGCCTACAAGTGGATTCCAGGGAGGAATCTTCTACCGTGCCCACAGAACCGTTTGCCAGAGAGAGAGAGGGCTATGCAAACATCTAAGGAAGCTGGCTCTCTATAAACTGCCCATCTCTTCCTACCACGATCAAAGCTCTGCTCTGTGGCCTTCTCTCACCTCAGGACACACAGAAGGCCTGCAGCCTTGCTGGACACTTCTGCTGGGAAGCCAGGGATAGAAGGGAGTGGTGACCAAGAGAGCAGCAAGAAACCAATGCTCTCGGCATCGAAGAGAAGATGCAGCGGCCCCACGGCCCCACGGCCCCACGGCCCCACGGCCGCACTGGGAAAACCTTCACAACAAAATGCAGCTTTACTCAGGTCGTTAAACCACTCAATTACCAAGCATCTCCCATGCACCCAGCTCTGTGGTGGGCGCTGGGGACGTGGGGACAAGGCTTTAAAATGTCTAACGAATACCCAAGCCGGGGAAGAGAGTAGAGATGTAAGGCCCACATATGATACGCTTAAGAATTCTCTCTTTAGTATTTTTCCAAGAGACACAAAATAAATCACAGTCGGGGAGAATTTTAGTGAAGGGAATGGAAATCACTCCAAGCTTTAGGACTTAAGCAGTTGTTATTGTTGTTGTTGTTTGTTGTATTTCAATTGTCATGACCATGCAAGCACTCAGGAAAGTTAGTTCCTCAAGATTTTCAGTCATGCAAAGCCAAGGCAGTCTGAAGTCACGTCCAGACAGCAAGGCACACCATTCTGCCACAGCTGATCCTGAAGCTACTTACAAGTTTTTTCATGAAGACCCTGTGAAGCAGGGCTGAAGCGGGTCACTCATCTGCTACAGTGTTGACGGCCAATTGCCCTATTCTGGAAAGCAAAGACAGACCCTTGGACTTGGGCCAACTCTTGGGTGGGAATGACTTTGGATGGAGCCCTGGGTGTCTGGGCAGAAAGTCCCCCAAGATGTACTGCGGGAAGAGGGGGTGGGCTGGTTCATCACCATGTGAGCGTTATCTTGTCTTTGTAAGGTCTGCCCATACCTCCCTGTCTCCATCACCAGCGCTGTGTGGATTCGGGGCCTCTAGGCTACCACCCTGGAAGAAATTTGCAAGCTTTCGTATTTTATTTTGTGACAGCCAAGTGGAAGCAGGAATGGGAGCCAGAGTGGATTTTTATCTCAGGCAAATAAAGTTTTATGGCTGGAGTTTCATGCCTACCTACCTGCCTTTATGGACCGAGATCCATCCCCATTACGCTTAATATTTTATTTTCCACTCTTGTACTCTGCACAACTAAATAATTAACTCCCTCCATGACCCATCAATATGTCTTCCCTAATTGTTAAACATGTGTTAATAATTCAAAAATTGGCTGGTGACCTCCTGGCACTCTTGTGGTTTCCGTAGGCCTCGGAGCTCTTTAAAGAGGGGCTGCCTGTCACTCCTGAATTCACCATCACTAAAAGCTCTCTGGGTTGGCCCTCCTTCCAGAAGCTTCTTACTCACCAATAAGGTCTTGAGGTTAAATGGGAGACAGAGTTCAAGGATTCTGGAGCTCTGATTCAATTAGAGCAAATGAGCATAGGAGAACCAGAGATGTCACAGTAGAGCGTGTCTGCCCAGACCTTGGGGACATCTTTTCTTCCTTTTCTTTCTTTCTTTCTTTCTTTCTTTCTTTCTTTCTCTTTCTTTTTTCTTTTTCTTTTCTTTTTGGCTTTCCAGATTAACAGAGTACAGGGTTTTTTTTTTTTTTCCTTTTGTTTTGTTTTGTTTTTATTATTGGCTATTTTATTTATCTACATTTCAAATGTTATCACCTCTCCCGGCTTCCCCTCCGCAAATTCCCCATCCCATCTCCATCCCCTCCCCGTGCTTCCATGAGGGTGCTCCCCTTTTTCTTATTTTTTTCTTTTCTTTTGACTGAAGAGCTTCAGTGTTAGAGTGATCTCAGTACCAGAAATTTGGGTATCACTAACCCTGTTACCCAGGATCACCCCTCTTTCCAAGAGAAAGACTACAGCAATTGGACACCGTAAGCGAGGGTGCCGAGAAGCTACGGAAGTGACCGCACCGGAAGTGACCACACCGCACGCCGCACACTTGAAGGTTTTTTATGATAGACGTGAGAGAGCCACCAGCCCGAGGCCTTTGGGGAAGTCCGAAGCAGCATGGCTACCCCTTGGGGCAGACTGGCGAGAGCCAGAGCTAGCTAACTCTCTTGGGAGCAAGGAGGAGTGAGAGTAGGGAAAAGAAAAAGTTTCCGGGGGTAAGGGGAGGAGCCAAAGAGCTTCAGGGGTGGTGATGGGAGGGGCCAGCGACCTGGGACAGCCCGGGGCTTGCACCCGCAGGCTGGGGCTTGCAGGCCAGGTGGCTTTGGGGGGAAAGTGGCTCTTCCTGGCAGACGGACTGACGTCCTTTCCACGCGTGCCTGACAGTGAAGAGAGTGGCGGCTGCAGTCCTTCAGCGCCAGCTGAACCAAGACTGTCGGTGCGCTTCTCCTTGAGCCTGAGAGGAGGAGTGGCTGCATACAGGCTTCCCTTCAGGACAGACAGACCAAGAAACTGACAAGGGGAGCGTTGTTTTGCAAGTTACTGACAGCCTTTTTGGTGTTTTGCAATAAAACTCAACTCTTTAGAGTTCATACAGTCCCATGAAAGGCTGCCAGGCCTTTGCCAAATTTATAGGCTATACATAAAATTAGCAGATCTCCTCCTCAGGCAGACAGAAACTATGGACAGTTCTTTCCGAGGGCAGTGGGCGCGAATAGAGCGATAGCAGGGCCTGGGCCCACCGCCTCCTCGCTCGTCGCCGCCCATCGAGCTGTCTCACTCCATGCGCTAAGAGCTGGATCTCGGAGCTCTTTTTTATTTATTTTATTTATTTTTGCTTGCATCTAATTTTTGGCATTTTGGGAGCCCCCCTCCCCAGTAACTGCACATCGGCAGGAAGATTATTTTAAGCTGAACACATCTCTGTATCATCAAGTTCTGCGTATCACTCGTCCCCATATGCTCTGGCGACTGCTGCATGCCTGGCACGTGTCCTCACCCTTGGGCCATTTTCATCTACCCCGTGATAACCGAGCCAGTGTCGCCTCTGCAGGTCAGATGTCCTGTTGCTTTAGTGTTCTCCTGATCTCAAATGACAGGTGACCTTTGACGTTGGGCTTCTATGCCTCCTGCATGGATGGCCCTGGGCCAGATTCAATTTACTGCTTTCACCAGATTGTCAGCTTTTGAAGTCAGGGTATCCAGTATCACTCACATGATGTCACTGCGCTCAGAATTTTATAAGTAAAATGGTCTAGACATCAGTGGCAGGGAGCACCTTCATTGGATGCTGAAGACACCAGTCGTTGGCTGGTGAAACAGAGTGATACCCAAATCCAAGGGTGTCTCCACGTGGGTCAGGGATGTGCTTCCTGCCGGGAGGCTCACCCTCTTTCCCTTGGGGTGGGCAAGACCCAGCCCAGACAGTGTGGCTACAGCGTGTTTTAATTCTCCTGCTTCAACTAGCCAGGCCCTTGCCACGCTCTGAGACCCAGACACTGAAGAATGTAGCTTGCCCATTTACAGGTCCTAGTGGTGTTTGAGGAGAGAGTTCGCTCACCTCAGGGTGAAACCGAGTGTGCCCTCCTCCGTGTCAGGGTTCAGCCCCTCCCTCCATTACAGGTTTGATTGCTTGGGAACCTTCTAAAATTAGCATGCGCTATTCTTAGGTTGGTTTCTCTCTGTGCTTGACAGCACCCTTAGCTTTTTATCCTTGCTAAATGAGTTTAATCACTTGGGTTTCTTTATATTTCAGTTTCAAAGTGCCTTTGGAAGGCATGGGGTCTAAGTCACTGGCGCATTTTTTAAAAAAATGCCCTGGGATGCATTTAAAAATGCCCCGGCCTGTCCTCAACTCTGACTCATGCTGAGTGTAAACAGAAGGCCTTCACTCTCAGAGAAGTCTACCTGGTCGGGTTGGCGAGCTGGTCGGGGTCAGTGTGCCATGAGACTCCTGTCTAGCCACCAACGAGGCAGGGGGTGATGGCAGACGGGCGTGGATCCCCCACTCCCACCAATTCGGGAGCTTGCTAAAGTGGAAGGGACAGCCAGGTTGGGGCAAGAGCACCCTCATCTGCATAGAAAGGTTTCTCTTCAAATTCACTCATTTTAGAAACATTTAAAAAAGCCAAGGTCGAAGGAGTCTGGGTGTATCTCTCTGGCTACAATGTGAGATGTGTCTGAGGAGTGGAGTTCTTAGGGCAGGACAGAAAGACGGCTGCCTCACCCTCAGTTATATTCTCACAGCATGCATACCTTCTACTTTTGAAATGTAAATAAAGAATATATCGAATAAAAAATATGAAAAAAAATTATAAAAGTTCCACCAAAAACAAAAAAAATAGTCTGTCTTCCTTCTTTCCCAGTGCCTCCCCGTCTCCTAACCTCTCTCTAGATAGAGTCAAACACCTTGGGTATCCTTGGTCACAGGCCCGTGCTTCACAGAATTCTAGGCCATCTGGCCAACTTAGGAGCCAAGGGTCAGAAACAGCACAGGTCTCTAATATGCATGGCTGCAAACTGAAAAAGTTCTTTTCCAAGAGCTCATAGAGAAGTATCTAACACAATAGGCAAATAGAGGTCAAAAATTCCAACAAATTCATTGAAAAGCATCAACCAAACGGGGTGGGGTTAGGGTAAAAGGTTGATAAATTTCCCACATTCGGGCCATCCTGATTAGCCTGGACGCGGTGACTGTCCTGGAAAGGCGTGCTTTGGTCGCCCTTTTATTCTCTCAGCAGGTTTGCTCAGGTCTCCCCCACATACGCTGTGCACTCAGCGGCACAGAGGCGTTTCTGCTTAGGAAGAGGCCGGCCTCCGTGTGGGCCCCCAGCCGCATCTGCAACCTCTCACCAAGGATTTTATCTGTAGCAGAAGGAGTCCCCTTTTCCCTGAGAAGTCATGAGTGCCATATCCCTTTCAGGGCACTTAAAGTGAGCAGAAATTGAATAATCTTTGCAATTTACTGTGGCTGTTTCCCCCTGGTATGGAATGAGGTCGGAGATGCAGGGAGCTGGGGGGGGGGCAGGGAGGGGGGAGCCCAGCATCATCTCCACTCTGGCTAACCACCCACCTCCAGGCCAGATGAAAGAAAAGGTATCTACGGATAATCGGAATGTCTTCTGAGAATTCAAGTCTCTTCTATCAAAAAGACGGAGATAAATAAATAAATAAATAAATAAATAAATAAAGCAAAGCACTGGGGTGAGGATCCAGAGGGAGGCGAACCATCTGTACCCCTGAACTTGATGAAACACAAGCCTTCTCCTGGAGCCTCCCCTCTCCTCTCATCCCTACAGAGCCTCAACACAAGGCAGCCTCTCCCCTACACAGCTCTCCGTCATTGTTCTTTGAAGGAGACGTAAGGTCAGTCCAGATCTAAAATGTGACTCTGGCTCTAGGGTTTGGAGCTCTGATGTTTTAGCTAAATTGACTACCCTAATCAGACTGGTACAGACCTGCCAAATCTCCACTTGCCTAGGGGGAGTGTGGGTCAGCCCTGGGCTCTCAGGCCTCTACTTAACCTCCACCCCCCGGAAAGTCGGATCAAAGCTATAAATTTGTCATGATGATAACTACTGGCGTTATTCTGATCCTGTACCATGACACCATCCAAACTCAAAAGGGGAGCTATTTATACGCCACGCCATGTGGCTATTTATGCATAGCACCGGACAGGGTGCTGTGCTAACTAAATTAGCCCAATCTAATTCACTCTTATTCTGAGGAGCATGTGGTCTATGGTGAACTCAGGCTCGTGCAGCTCAGTGAGGAGTGCCTCATCGAAGCTCGGTGAATGCTACAGAAGGAGTCCTTGCCTGTTAGAGGCAGATTTATAGAGATGCTACCAGGGCTTCTCCAGCCTCCACCAATGACCAGTATCCCTGACTTCTACAGTTTTCTGCAGATATTGATATCCACTCTGCCCACATGTTCCGATGGCAAAGCCAACAGCCAGCGACCCACCTCAATTGAGGCAGCTGGGAATGGGGACAACTGCTCCGGCTCCGTTATGAGATGCACACCCTCACTTTCTCTCGGCTTCCCTCCCACAAGTTCAAGCAGCAGTTATGAGTGCAGCAAATGGTTTCCTCCCCATCCCCCTGTGGTATACACTTCCCTCCAGTGTTCCCCACAGCTCCCATGCAAAAATTCTTGGCCACAAAACAGATAAAAATGTAAAGATTTAAGTGGAAAGTAAATGGTTTGGGGCTGGGCACACAACCCAGTGCATAGTCATGTGCTTACCATGACAAGGATGTGGGTCCCCGCTCAAGCACCAAAGAGAAAAGAAAAGCAGAAAGGAAGTAGCACTAAGAAGTCACAAACCTAAGACTATATGTGGTAAGACTTCAATTAATCTTCTCAGGATAATGCTTATTAAAAAGCCAACTGGTCTACCTAAGAAACCACACACCTGTAGTGTCAAACCTGCCTTTCCTTCAAAATCCAAAAACCTTTCTGTTACAGCTCTAAACATGTTATGTTCTACTTCATGTCCCACCTAACATACAATAACAATAGATGATATTGGTAGTACAGTTACTGCATACCCTTTCAAATGTCTTACACACATTAACTCATTTATTGATCATCCAATCCACACACCAGCCTAGGAGGAAGTACTGTTCCTCTGTGGAGTCCAGGGGAACTTGGCAACCATCCTGAGCTTCCACAGCTGCTAAGTACTGGAGCCAGGATGGCAAAGGTCTCGGTTGCACCCTCCAACCCCTATAAAACTGCCAATTTTCATTATCTGTATCATACTCGATACCACCACATTTAGATTCCCTCCAATTCTTTAGGCATTTCTACCTGCTTCCTGGAACATGAGACTTTTGAGGATTATAGAAGATAAACTTTAAAACTTCACTTTCACACTTCACTTAAAACTTTGAAGTGAAAGATTCCTGTGTCAAGATCTGACTGTGCTCCTGAATTTGGAGCTCATTTCTCCTTAACCAGAGAGCCTCCCAGAGCCTTCCTTTGTTGGCCTCAATCTCCTAAGAACCAGCACCACTGTTGGTTCTCACTTCCTCCGTGTGGATGAAGAACAGGCAGGGAGAACTGAGACCCGGGCTACAGACTAAGAAAGCTAGTGCCATCACTCAGGTGGATACGTTAGCAAGGCTGTGGTCCCAGCATGTTTCTCTCTGCAAGGCCATGAGGTCCTAAGGACCAGACTTTGTCATTTTGAGTACAACCATCCTAAACTGTTGTGTCCCTTCTTAGAGCCACCTTAGTGACCTTTCTTGAGTAACTCGCTGTGGTGGTTTGAATGAGCATGGTCCCTATTGGCTCATATGCTTGGTCCACAGTTGGTGGAGCTGTTTGGGAAGAATTAGGAGGCATGGCCTTGAGGGAGGAGGGGTGTCATAGGGTGGGCTTTGAGGTTTCGAGATCCCACCCTAGGCTCACTCTCTCTGTCCCCAGCCTGCAGATCAGGATGAAGCTCTCAGGTACTGCTCCAGGGCTGTGCTTAACTTCTGTCATGCTTCTCACCGATGATCATGGACTAATCCCCTGAAACTGTAAGCAGGCCCCCAATTAAATGCTTTGCTCTAAAAGTTGCCTTGGTTATGGTGTTTCTTCACAGCCGTAGAACAAGATGGAAGACACCTGCCATTTGTAATGGGTATCAGGAAATTACCCATTACAGAGTTGGAGAGATGTCTATGATGTTAAGCCAATTGAGTTGGCTATCTCTTTCCCAGGACCCTCCCAAGATGGCTGTACAGTTGTGAGGGATTTTTTGTTTGTGTTTATTTGTTTGCTCATGAAGAAGGAAGGCATTTCCCCACAGTCCACACTGACAAATTGAAACTCTCTTCATTGGCTCCCATTTTCAGAGGAAACTTTTGGAAAGCCCCCATGGAAATACCTTTCCTAACCTCAGTCAGTACTGTCGAGATAGAAGAAAACCCCGAGGACTAAACCACAGGTTTAGCTCACAGGTAAACAGCGTTTGGCAGCATGGCTTCTGGGAGCATCTGTAAAAATCAAGCGTGTCACAGAAACACAGAAGGCTGAACGCTGACAGGAGGTCAGGATACATTGCAGACAAACTCACATTTTAGCATCTCAGTTCCACTGGAGAACATGAATCTCCTGTGGCTGGACCATGACGCTCCGGAGTCGGTGCCTTTCTCGGCACTGTGTGGACTAGTTCACACTGAGCTCTAATAACCTGGTAACCCCATTAACAGTGTTGACAAGTGTCCCCGTTTGCCCTCGAGGTGATTTTTTAAAAAACTATATATCAAAGCTCTAGCATAAAAAAGATGAATATACGCACGTGTGAGCATGGATGTGTGTGGGAGGTGCATTAGAATAACTTCCGTATGTCAAGAATTTACTAATATCCTACCTTTGGCAAAGCATTTACCTGACATTTTGGGAAATGCATGCATGGTATCAATTCCCACTGCTGCAGAGCCCCTCTGGCTACACTGCAAAGGGACACTAGACGTGCAGAAGGACCCTGCTTCGCCGTGTGTCCATACGCACATGTGTGTGGAGGCCAGAGGTTCATAGCAGGTGTTCCCACTCTCACTCTCCACATTATCCTTTGAGACAGGGTCTCTCCCTGCACGGGGGTGGGCAGCTAGCCACACTGGCCAGCCAATGAGCTACACGGATCTGTCCGCCTCTGCTCCCCCAGCATCAGGGCTACAGGTAAGCACACCATGCTTGTCTTTTATGTTAGTTCTGAGAATCTGAACTCAGATCCTCAGGCTTCTGCTGTGGACAGTTTTATCCACCGAGCCCTGTGCCCATCCTCAAAGCTGTGCTTTGATCCTCTCTGTCACACAGTATAGGCACTGATACCCAGAATTCTCACTCCTGGATATCAATTACTCTGAAAGACTTCTAATCAGAGGGGTCAAAAGTAACATTATCAACCACACCCTTATCATTTACTGACCTCAAAATAGTTCTTGAGTTTTAGGTTGATGGAGGGATAAAAGATCTCACACTCTGGTGAGAAGCATGCCCTAAGAGGGCTAGCTCAGACCTACTGGTGGGAAGGCCATGATTCCAAGATTGAGTTCACAGACGCCTTTGGATGTTTCAAGGTGCTAGAGTCAGACTGGAACAAAAGGATTAACCCATTCCCTTCTTGCATTGGCCAGACTCAGACCTGGGTCAACACCACCAGGTACAGTGTCTCCACTGGGCCAGCCTAGGTTCTTGGACCTTGGGTATCATACATGCTTGCCAGAGCCTGCTTTCTGCGGGGTATCTCCAGTGCCATGTTGGATTCCGTCCATCCCCATCCACTCCCTGCACAGGCGTCTGGCTTTGTAACCCTCACTGGAACTCTCATTGGAAGAAGAATATATTAGTGATGTTAACTCTTTCTGAATACAATCAGCAATGTGGCAGTGTTCATCTGGGAAGGACACAGTGTCCGTCCTCCCAGCAGCTGGCCCTAGTTTGCCATGTCTGAGCAAAGCGGGATTTTCACAGCTGGTGAAAATGTGTCAAGTGTGTCACTTCTTAAGATCCTGGGGATTAGAGAGCCAGCTCAATGGTTAGGAGCACCTGAGACTCTGGCTGAAGACACAGGTTCAGACCACGTCACCCAGATGGTGGCTCATAACTTTCCGTAACTGCAGTTCCAGGCAATCCAGTAACCTCTTCTGGCCTCTCTGAGCACCGGGCATTCACATGGTATGCATACGTACATGTAAGTAAAACACATGAAATATAATAAAATTAATAAAATAGCAAGACTGGTGGACTGCCATGCTTGTGGAAACAGACTCCACCCCATACCCCCTGTATTCATTAACAAGCTCCCAATTAGACACCGGTGGACCAGTAAAATGGTTGACAGACCTGGAAGGATCATTCCTGATAGGGTTAATCATATGCTTTCCAAAATGTCTGTCAGTAACTACCAAAATATAGAACTCAGAGACAGTTTTCTCTGGTGCATGGGATCCCTTGGGATTGTCTCTGCCCATCTATCTTAGGCCAGGTTTATATTCCTGCACAAAACATCATGACCAAGAAACAAGTTGGGAAGGACAGGGTTTATTCAACGTATATGTCCACATTGCTGTTCATCACCAAAGGAAGTCAGGACAGGAACTCACACAGGGCAGGAAGCAGGAGCTGGTGCAGAGGCCATGGAGGGATGTTCCTTACTAGCTTGCTTTCCCTGGCTTGCTCAGTTTGCTTTCTTAGAGAACCCAGGACTACTAGCCCAGGGATGGCCCCACCCACAATGCCCCCCCATCACTAATTGAAAAAATGCCTTACAGCTGGATCTCATGGAGGCATTTCCTCACCTGAAGCTCCTTTCTCTGTGATAACTCCAGCTTGTGTCAAGTTGACACAAAACCAGCCAGTACAACTGACCCCTTGACAACTTGACACACAAACACATCACTACTAAGTTTCAACCCTTACTTCCTTATTCATCCTCAAGATCTAAAAGTTCCACAGTCTTTACAAATTCTTACATATTAAAATTTCAATACCTTTAAAATATACAATCTCTTTTGAAATTCAAAGCCTCCACTAAAATACTTATTTGCTCCAAGAGGGAAAAATATCAAGGCACAGTCAATCAAAAGCAAAATCAGACTCTAACCGTCCAATGTCTGGAATCTACTCACGATCTTCTGGGCTCCTCCAAGGGCTTGGGTCACTTCTCCAGCTCTCCTCTCAGCAGTACACAGCTTGTCTTCTAGGCTCCAGCTGCCTGTACTCTCCTTATGCTGCTGTTCTTATCTCATGGTACTGGCATCTCTGAAACATTGCTGCCTTCTGCTCTTTGACAAATAGCCTCTCATAGGCTCTTTTCATGGTACTAAGCCTCAACTTCTCTGCATGACCCCTGCAGTCCTGGGATTTCAACTGCCACTGAGGCTGCACCTTCAGCAGTGGCTTTTCCTGACCTCTTACAATGCCAAGCATCAGCTGCTACCCTTTTATGTTTCAAAACCAGTACCACATGGGTGACCCTTATACATTACCAAGACTGGCTGCCAACATGAGGTAAAACCATGGCTATCTCTGGAACACGGCCTGTGTTCTCAGGAAGGAGAACAGAAGATTTCACCTTAGTGGTGCTGGTCTCTTTTTAATCACTGCTAATTTCTTAGCTCCAGCTAACAAGTATCAATTGTCCCAGTAATACAAAGGTTTGGCTTTAGTAGTTCTGGTATCTTGTTAATCACAGCTGATTCTTCAGCCCCAGCTAACCAAAGCCACAGAATCATCACAATCAAAACAGCAACAGCCTTGATAAGAATCTTTAATCTAAGGCCACCCAGAGAGTGCCCTACCTGGGGATTCATCCTATAAACAGTCACCAAACCCCGACACTACTATGGACAACAAGAAGTATATACCAAAAGGAGCATGTCATGGTTGTCTTCAGAGGGGCCCTGCCAGAGCCTTACAAATACAGAGGCAGATGCTAGCAGCCTCTGCCATTGGTCTGGGCGTGGGGTCTCCAATGGAGGAGCTGGAGGGTGGTCTGAAGGAGCTGAGGGGTTTACAGCCCCATGGGAAGAACAACTATGTCAGCCACCCAGATGCCCCAGGACTCCTAGGGACTAAACCATCAACCAAGGGGTATGCATAGTTCCTGCCAAAAATGTGGCAGAGGAACGCCTTGTTGGGCATCAGTAGGAGGAGTGGTCCTTGGCCAGGTGAAGGCTCAATAGATGCCCCAACAAAGGAAAATCAAGGTGGGGGAGGTGGGAGTGGGTTGGGTGGAGGGGCATATAGGTAGAGGCAAGGGGTGGAAGTAGGGGTTGGGGGTCTTTGGGGAGGGGGGAAATTGGGAAAGGTTTTACCATTGGAAATGTAAATGAAGATGATATTCAATAAATAAAATTTTTAAAAAGTCTTTAATCTTCCTTCTGAAATTTCACAAGCCAGGCCTCTGTCATTTGCACTGGTCTCAACATTATCTTCCAAGCTCCTACAGAACATCCCACAAGCTCTTAACATTCCCAAATGCTCTTCTAGCTCAAAGTTCCAAAGTCCTTCCACAGTCCTCCCAAAAACATGGTCAGGTTGCCACAGCAAT
Source organism: Apodemus agrarius (assembly GCA_964023405.1). NCBI lineage: Eukaryota > Metazoa > Chordata > Mammalia > Rodentia > Muridae > Apodemus > Apodemus agrarius. The sequence goes on along the minus strand of OZ030019.1, from coordinate 4,848,297 downwards.
ACCTCACTCCGGGCACCATGCCCGCCTGGATGCTGCCATGCTCCCACCCTAGTGATACTGGGCTGAACCTCTGAACCTGTAAGCCAACCCCAAGTAAATGCTGTCCTTATAAGAGCTGCCTTGGTCATGGTGTCTGTTCACAGCAGTAAAACCCTAACTAGGACCATCCATGAAGTGGAAGCTTTTTTGGGGTCTTTGGAGACTCAGTTGTGTCATGTGATGTTTTTCTGGAAACTGCCGGGTGAAAGGGCATGTGATGGTTTCCTGGAACAGATGCTTGCAAGGACACATGATGTTTGGAGAGGATGTGAGTGTGACCTAGCCGACAGTGGGTGGCGCTCTGGCGTCGGTGTGCCTTGCCACTCTGCTGGTCTTTGTCGGGCTTTGCTTATGCTGCTGATCTGTGCTTCTGACCCTCCGGCATCGGCTCGCAGTACTTACCCCATGATGCTCATCTTTGCTTGTCCTGACTTTGTAGAGAATAACTCGCCAAATTTTTCATGATGTTCCAACCACTTGTTTTTTTGCCACTTTGGTGGACATGGGAGGATTGGCAGAGCCTTGTGATTTCCTCTGGGTCGATCTGCCATCTCTGATTTATGGTGTTTGCAAGTGGATCCAGCTACCACTGATGATTCATGTGAACTGAACTGCTGATACCCTGACAGCAAAGGTTGGAACAGCCCCTCTAAACAGACCCACATCCCTCCTTAGCCTGATTAATCTTTCCTTTCCTCTACCTCTGGTGGGTGGCGGGCTAGAAGGGAGGTTAAAGTGTTTAAGAACCCTGGTTAAAGGGGGTTTTGGAAAATCTAAGACTACACATCCGTTTCCCCTTTCCTAAGTCATATCTCCCTGCATGGCAACTGGCCCCTTCTGAATCAAGATTAGAGGTGATCCAGGGAAAACAGAGTACCCTCTCAGGCTTCTGAGTCTCGTTAATAAAAAATTTAAAAATTGGGCTCAAAGGAAGACTCAAGGACAATTTTATTAGAGTTTCAAAGAAAACCCTCCAGGCAGGAAAGCTCTAAACCACAGGAGCTTCTAAGGAAAGGAGAATGGAGAAGAGAAGGAGATAAGGCATGCTACTCAAGTTAGCTGTTGTTAGAACAGCCACCATCTGGCAGGGAGGGGTTTTAGAGAAAGAGTAAGGAGGAGGACACCCCCCCAAAAAAAAATTGGGGAAGCCAACAGCTAGAACAAATGACAACACAGCAAACAGTGGAGATCTTTAAGGTTCAAATCTATTGAAATAAGTTAGATGAGATGGCACATTGCTATAACCTCATCACTGAGAGGCTGAGGCAGAGGAATCACAAGTTCGAAGACAGCCTGGACCCCACAGAAAGATGTTTTTTGTCTCAGAAAAAAAAATGAATAAAATCAGTGCAAAGTTTTGCCCCTCACATAAGAAACAGACATGAGCAGGACATGAGCAGCAGTTCACAAGAACAGAAAGACAGACAGACAATAAGCTTGTTTTTGTTTTAAGAAACAATATCCCAAATGATCAAAATAGTGAAATTGTTTAAATAGAAATAATTTTTGCTAAAGCTGGCCATCTAGAAAAGAAACCACAAAAATATAGGAGACCAATCGATACCAAATTTTCTAACTGACCATTTCATACTAGATATTAAAGGGAAAATCTTGACATCTCGGTTCACATTGGAGTACCAAATTTTACCAGAAGAGACAATAATATAATTTAATGACATAATATAATCAAAAATTAAATACCCCATAGGCTGTTTCTAAGAGGTAAATATTACTGAGTATATCAATATCTATTCTACAGAATACAGGGTAATTTCAAATTATATTGAGAAGGTGTTGAAGGACTATTACATTTTTTTAAAGTAGGTTATAAAACTGTGGTCCTATTATTTACATGTACTTACTCTGCAGGGCTGGGAATCAAACCCAAGGCCTTGGACATACTAAACGAGCATCATACCACTGAGCTCGACCCCAAGGTCCTGCCATGTATTTACAAACAGCAATCTTTTATTAATTAATTCATATTCAAATGTAATATATGTATATGTGTATTATTCTTGACTGACTATGGGGTTGCATCCAATAGTCATTCTGAAACTGGAAATGTCCTATGGTTTCCATAGCTTAGCAACACAGCACACAGTGGGGTGATAACTTGCTTTCTTTCCACTGTTTATAAACATTTTATAAATTTGTAAATACAGGTTCGTTAGCAGCATTTTAAAAGTTAACAAAAAAACATATAAACAACAAACTACCAAGATTAGGTTTCTTCCACCAAACAAAATGGCTTCCATTGACGATTTTCCTAGTGGAGGCTGCTCTCCCTCCCCGACCTGCATCCAGCTCTCAACAATTTCCTTCTCATCGTGGAAGAATTATCCGGAACCCCAAGCTCGCTCATTCAATTTGCTCCCGATGTCGCCCTTACTCGGTATTCAATTAACATTGACTCATTTTAAGTCTTGCTATTTTAAACCCGGCTCTGCTTACTCCCTCTGTTGGTTCCTGGGAGGCTCCCTTTGTCTCGCTGAGCCTTCCTTCACCCTCATCAGAACACCAGAGAATGTTTGTGAATAAGTGTTACCCACAGAAATAAGTCCACCCCTCCCGGGTTTGTTCTGTGGATTAGGTAGAGGGTTCCACCTTACACCAAAGTAACGCAAACACACCAACACATTCATACAGAAATATTGTTCAGATGTGATCCAAGAGGCTGCAGCCCAGGCCAGCGTTTGGCCCCTCAGGTGGCATAACAAAAACAGCTTAATCACCCTGTACTGCCCCAGGGGTCAGTTGCTTTGTTTCCAAAGTGTCTAAGTATCTAAGATGACCTCTGAACCTAGAGTACAAGGTTTCCTTCTCAACCTAAATCCCACTGCTCTAGTAAGACTCCCAAAGTAGGTCCCAGAGGCAGCACAAAGGTTCTTTTTACATCTGTTAGTACATTGGAGTGGAAATTTCTGGTTTCTTAACGACTCAGTTGTGTCATGTGATGTTTTTCTGGAAACTGTCTTGTGAGAGGGCATGTGATGTTTTTCCTGAAGACACACTTGATCGGGTGTGTTATGTTTAGAAAGAATATAGACGGAACCCCACAAGCAGTGAGAGGACACTCTTGCATTGTTACTCCGTGCAACATTTCGCTGGTCTTTCTTGGTCTTTACTGCTCTTCTCCGCTGGTTTCCACTTTGTAGAGAGAAATGCACCAAAGAACTTCTCGTGGTATTCTGGCTGATTCTGGCTGCTTCTGCGGACTCACTGTGCCTTGCTGTTTCTGCTGGATCGAGCTGCCACTGCTGATTTGTGTTTGCTGTTTGCTATTGAACTGGACTGCTGCTATCCTGACACCAAAAAGTGGATTGCCCCTCACCCAGGAACTACTTCTAAACATGTCCACAACCCCCTCCTTACATTAGCCTTCTTTTGCCCCCACTCTGGTCTGTGGGTTAGAGGGAGGCTGAAGTGTTTAAGAACCGTAAATAAAGTAGCTTTTGAAAGATCTAAGTCTACAGTCCATCTTACAAATTATTCCAGTGTCTGTTGTGTATTATAAGTAATGGCTATTTTCAGTATTTTCCTCTGGATTTCTTACTCTTTATTTTCTCATCTTCTAATTTCATCTTCCAGTCAAGGAATGAATTTTTATTTTCCACCCTAAAGAAGCTCACTATTTGCAATGTTTTTTACTCACATCATACCTGATATTGTCTCAAGGTAAAAGGAATGGCTCTTGAAACAGAAAAGCAAGAACTTTAGGAGATGCCACCCAAGAGACCTAGGATCCCGTACCTGCCTATAACTCTCTGTCCTCCCCACCCCCACCCCCACCCCCACCCCCACCCCCACCCCCACCCCACCCCCACCCCCACCCTGCATTCAGAACAGAGCAAACTCAAAACACTGGAGATATGGTGCAGTTGTTAAGAGCACTTACACAGGACCTGAGCTCAGTTCCTAGCATCTTCATGGTGACTCAGCCATCTGTAATTCCAGTTCCAGGGTATCAGGTGTCCCATTCAGCCATGTGTAGGCACTGCACACATATGATGCACATACATACATGCAGGCAAAACACTCATACACATAAAACAAAGATAATAATTTAAAAAAAAAAAACTGCAGATGAAGGGGAACTGGGTCTGCAGACAGCACCAGGCAAACGCACTTCTGACAGCTTCTCTGGGTGGCAGTTTTTCATAAACAATACCTGACATGTTGAAAGGATGAGAATTACAGCCTAGAAATCCCCCGTGCCTGACTATTAGATGACCCCAAAAAGTCAGAAGGCTCTTTGTTGGAAACTGGGTGAAAGGCCACGTTCCTTGAGCTTGCCCAGGAGTGCACACATCCCACCCGCCTGCAGTGTCCAGCTGCGAGCCGTAGGCCTGGGAAGGTCCCCGGCGTCCTTTCCCATCTCTCCTTCACGGGGCAGCTGGGGTGCGGGCGAGCAGCACTGGGCCAGTGGAGTCACTGCATGGGCTGCGGGGCTCATGCCTGGCGGGTGCTCAGGTCCCCAAGCGCCTACTACTAGTTGGAGGGTCTTGAATACGTAATCCTGGCCCCGTAACAGGAAATGCGTAACATGAAATGAGCTAACTAGTTGCTATCTGGCTTCTATAGGAAACTGATTGGTCCTCACCGCACGGGCTTGGATAATTTAAACTGATTGGCTTAGAAGCTATGGAGTGGTACAAATCCATTGGCTCGCACTGCGCAGGCTCTCGATGCTAAGGATTGATTGGTTTGTGTTAGGCGGATTTTGTTGTAAACCTATAAAAGCTGTCCCGATTCTGCACTGGTGGTTCACGGTCCTCTACCCCTGCATGGTGTATGGCTGTGAACCCCAAAGCCTCTGCAATAAAAATCCTCTTGCTGTTGCATCAAGACCGTTTCTCATGAGTGATTTGGGTGTTGCCTTCCGAGGCATGGGGTGCTGGGACACCCTCGTTTTTTTTTTTTTTTTTTCCGGGTCTTACAATGTGACCTAACATGTAAGGACATTTATGACAGAGAAATAGAAGTTTCACAACTCAAAAGCCTATATGCAATATTCTTAGCAGCTCTGTTTGTAATCACCAAGCAAATCACCCTGTAGGCTGTGAGGAATGGCTGACATAGTTTACTTCTTGGGTCACTGTGGTAAAAACACTAACCAAATCAACCTAGGGAAGAAAGGGTTCATTTGGCTTGTCAATCATACCCCATCACTGAGGGACGCCATCAGGAACCTGGAGGCAGGAGCTGACGCTGAGGCTTCATCCCCAAGGTTTGATGCAGAGATCGTGGAGGGATGCTGCTTACTGGCTTGCTCTCCAAGGTTTGCTCAGCCTGCTTTCTCATGTGACCCAGGACCACACCAGACCACCCTCCCACACCAACCATTAATCAAGAAAATGCCCTACAGGCTTGATGGAGGTGATCATTCTTTCTTTCCAGGAAGGTCTAGGTTTGTCTCTCAAGTGGACAAAAAAAACCCAAAAGACAAAAACAAAAACAAAAAAAACTAATGACCATCAGGAAGGGAAGAATACAGGAATCCTGGAGGGGGCTGCCCTGTACCGTCATCATGGCAGTCACAAAAACCACAAGGGATAAGATAACATAGAACACACATTCAACACACAAATACACATACATACCACATACATATCACATATGCACACAAATATACATACAAACACAGACAGACAGACAGACAGACAGACAGACACACACACACACACACACACACACATAGTAAGCGATTTCCTGGCTCTAATATTATATTGCAATCATGCAAGACCCAGGGAGAAGG